>JAJCXA010000002.1:0-596552 GCA_026770245.1 Clarireedia aff. paspali H2
CCCCTAACCGCCTCCGCAAACTCCCCCGCATCTACCCCAGCCCCGCCACCCATTGAATTCTCCTCACCCAATTTCCTCACCACCTCCACCCACCTCACACTCCCGCTTCCCCCTCTCCCCACCAACTCACCCAACACCTCCAATACCCTCCCCTTCAAATCCTCCTTCCTTCTCCTCTCTCCCGAGCTTGTCCCCTCCGTCAACAGACTCATATCAATCAGCCCTGTCCGCGCATCCGTAGCCGCCTGTTTGAGTGCACTTTTAATAAGTCTCACCGCCTCTTTGACATCGCTTTCTTCCACTGTTTCCGACAGTCGCATCTTGGCGTGTGCTTCGGAGAGACGGATCATGGATTCCAGTTGTCGCGTGGTGGCTGTGATGCGGCGTTCAGCAGAACGGACGTCTTCGCCGAGTTTGCGCATCGCGACGTATGAGGAGACGAGCTCAGTGGCGGCGGCGGCGGAGATACGGGGTTGGATATGGGCGCGGGCGTAGGAGATATAGGCGGTAAGGAATTCGATGGGCTTTGAGTTAGGTGGTTAGTTGATTTTGTGGTTTCAAAAAATGGAAAAGATGGGGGAATAGATAGGGACATACCAGTATTTCCATTCCGCCTGACGCGCTTTGTGGTTTATCGTCCAGATACATACTAAGCAAATGGCGAGCCAACCTACGATCATTCGCTTCATCCACACGATCGAGGATCAAATAGACGAGATCAAACCTAGAGAGGAGAGTAGGTGGAAGATCGATATTCTGAGGCACCGGCAAATTCGGATTATATTTACTACCAATAGGATTGGCGGATGCGAGGATACTAGTCCTAGCATTTAGTGTTGTGATGATACCAGCTTTAGCAATCGAGACGGTTTGTTGTTCCATGACTTCGTGCAGGACTGATCGAGTTGCGTCAGACATCTTGTCGAATTCGTCGATACAGCAGACACCTCCGTCGGAGAGGACGAGAGCGCCGGATTCGAGGACGAGCTGTCGGGTTTCGGGGTCGCGAGTGACATAGGCGGTTAAACCGACTGCTGAGGAACCTTTTCCACTGGTGTATACACCACGAGGTGCAATCTTATGGACATATTGGAGGATTTGGGATTTCGCACTAGATGGATCACCACAGAGGAGGATGTTAATATCACCTCTGTACTTGGGACTTCCTCCCTTCTCGAAAGACTTGTTTGTGCCCCCGAATAATTGAAGAAGAATGCCCTTCTTGATATCATCCATTTCAAAGATACTTGGTGCCAGTGAGCGAGAAAGAAGTTCATAAATGTCCGGACGGGCTGCAGTCTGTCTGATCTTTTCCTCTTCCTCCTCAGAAACCTTTCGAGTCTCTTCAATGTTGCCAGTCAGCTCATCCGAGATCTCCTGCTCCACCGTCGAAACATCAATACCCATACGCTTCTTATCGACCTTTTGAATGTGCAGCACATCTATGTAAGTCTTATAGATACTCTTGAGGGTACGTTGACGAGGATTGACACGAACAGGGCTCGCCTTAAAAATACCAGTAATCTCAACTCGATCACCAGCTTTGCAAAGGTCGACCAATTCATCATAAGCACACATGGAGACAGAGTGTGGTGTTTGACCAGCAGGCACCGAATCAGGTGTCTCTTGAAGCTTGATGACTTGTTTGTCCATGAAACCAGAACGGTTGTGCACAATTTGCATTGAGTTTGGTGATGCGCAAACAGGACGAGGACATTCGGTAGGCTCGGCGATCTTGCCACGGTCAATGTCAACCTTGACTGTATGATTGCATACGGAACATTTGAAGAATGCATCTTTCATGTCGGGGATGATCGGCGTCGTGCGAATGACGAGACCTTTAATGGCAATGATCTTGTCGACGTCAGATGGGTTAAGATCTCTCATGTTGATAGTTTTGTCTAATCCAAAAGGCCGTACTCTGTATGATCTCTTTTGTACTTCGGCACACAAGTCCACTTCGTTAGAATCGTCTGCTCTAGGAGTTGCAGCTCCAGCTTCGCTCCTCTCTGAACTTGGGACCGGAGGGTCTGAGCTCAAAACAGTGTTTCGTTGTGAAGTTTGTCCAGCAGAGCTCTGTGATTGTCTCTGTCTAGCCATTCGCTCCTCAGCGATTTCGTACATGACATCCTTGATACCTTGATCCATCAGAGTTACGATATCTTGGGGATAGTCCTGCGCTTGTTGCCAAAGCTTCCTGGTTGGTGGGTAAGCCTTCAAGTTGCGGAAATCCAGGTTGAGACTCGTAACTCCAAGTGTCAACATATTCTGCATCATCTCCATATACTCCTTGCTATTAGATTCCTCATCGGCTTGAGTCTCTTCTTCAGTCATTCCATCACCCCACATGCGATACTTCTTGGTGTAATTTCGGAGGAAATCCTTAAACGTGGAAAGTGTATCGTTGATGGAAACATTGGTACCCCAAATGCAAAGTGTAGAGTTACCTCCCATAGCCTGAGCATCTGAAGTTGTAGGGTCAAGATTCGAAAACGATGGTGCTTCAGCATCCTCGGGTGGAACATCTCGGAGAATACGACCGCTCTCATCCATGAAGATACGTCTTCTTGTACGAGGCGTATTAAGGTTATCGGATGTGATATCTCCTCTTCGTGAAATGTTAAGAGCAGATCCAGGATCTTGCGATCGTGAGCGAACGAAAAGAGCGCTGCTGTCGCTTCGAATGTCGCTTTGGGGATTGTTTGCATAGGCTCTGCCAGGAGCGGGACTGGAGCTGGCTGCATATCGAATAGGAGAAGAGTCTGCTCTTGTCAATACAGTCTTGTAAATCTGCGTAGAGGTACATACCACCAATTCCACCAGCACCGCTGGCTCTCGGGGTGCGATCACCATCTTCTTGTGTCGATTGGGTGTTTGTCATTTGTCTCAAGGGTGAGCTGACATCTCGATTGAAGCGCGCAACATCTGCAGGAGAAGAGCGATAGTTCATAGGTGAGGAAGATGGCATGATGCCTCGTCGAGGAGTACCCTGCGACTGAGGAGCAGCGCCTTGAGACGAGGCTGCTTCATTTTGAAGTTGGGCGGCAGCTGGATCTGGAGGACTACTGGGCACAGCTTGAGAGTTTCGTGCCGATGTGCGTCTCGGAGTGGCAGATTGAGAATTGCGTGTGCGACGAGTAGATGGCGACGACATGTTGAGTCTCGTTATGTAGTTTAACGAAGCATCCAAACTTGTGGTGTGCTTGTGGATATCCCGAAAGTTGAAAACGGGGCAGACAAGATAGTGAAAAAGTAAAGTGGGTATAACGGTTGCTGCAGCGAAAAGTAAATGAAACGCGTTCGCGTTCTGCAAAGTAAGCATGAAGCACGGACGCGTAAAGTGGTTTTTATGCGGAGCAGTACCACAAGAGATGTGGCTGATTCAAGTGGCTGAATTAAAGGCCTATCAAGATTACACATTACTGAGAAATGGGAAAGGTGTCTCGGCATAGTCAATCCAAACGCATCTTCGCTTGCTCTGGAATCATGTGAGATACCGAAGAGGAACGAAGCTCTGTTGAGGGAGGATATGAGTACCCATGTTGTGGTCCCCAATGAAACGAAGATCTGGAAAACGCGTCTTCTACTTGAAGGTATGTATGCCTACTCTATCAAATTCGTCTCTATGGACACTGAAAGGACTATGCGCATCTCCATATCATCACTTAACGTCATCTACTCATCATCTGCCGGAGCACTCTCTCCTCCATCCTCTCCAGAATTTCCATGCTCAATAACCTCAACCAGCCTCCTTCCCACCAGCTCGCCTATGAGTTTATATCCTTCCTCTGTGAAATGCACCCCATCATCCCAAAACATCTCTCGCTGCTCCTCGTCCATCTCGTGATATGGAACATTCGACTTCAAATCGTATGTACTCCTATTGCAGTATGCTCGCATTAGCTACTCTTACTTCTTTCCAATCTCCGCTACCATCCTCAAACAATAAGTGCAAGGTTCAAATGAATCATGTCGGAAATAAATAACATCACTTACACTCCTTTCCATCCTCCTAAGCGGGTAAGAAGCATCTGGTTCAATTCCTCTCTCTCGTCATCGAGTCTCTTGGTCTTTGAGTGGGATTCGGGGACTGTGAGGAGCAGGACATGGGAAGAGTGGTTGGTGGCGATTGTGGTCATCGCTTGGATTGTGGAGTAGATGTCGGATACAGCACGTTGGCAAGCAAGGTCGTTGGTACCACCAAGCAAGATTGTATGGGTTATTGGTGGATTAGATGGAACTGTAGAAAGGTTAGTTGGTGGAAGATAAAGATAACATGCACAAGGCCCAAGGAAGCGATAGGGGAATTCTATGAATCATCTGGAAGTGTAGGATGTAAGTGTAATGAGCAATTGTCGGGAAGACTAATGAACGCGCAGATGTTTACAGGAAGGAAATTATGAGGCAAGCACATGACTTCATGCGCCAAACATCTCCAAATCCATCTCGGCCTCTCACCATTTCCAGATCCTCAATCTGACCTTCATTGGCGCCCCTTGACATCATCAACCCCAGAAGAAGAAAACCGAAACCCACAATGACTCTTCAATCTCTCCATAAATTTCCCTTCTGGTTCTGTTACCGTATCTGCACTAAGACCATCCGTAATAACCTCGATTTCTCTGTCCGGCCACCGTTTCTGCAGCACTTCCTTCATCGTGCCACTGTATGGCGTGAACTGAAGACCAAAGCACGAGTATCCTTCTGTAAGGGAATCACCCAGACAGAGGATTTTGAGCGGCGTGGAATCCGCCATCGTTTGTGTAGCTTATGACTTTTCTCGTGTAAGGAGTGAGCAGCTCGAGGAAAACGTTGTAAGTGTGGAAAATGTTCTTGTTTTGAGATGAGTGAGAAAGAGTAACGTCTCAACTCTCCAGCCTGCCTCGTTACCTACAGCACGACGGGGACGGGACCAGCATGCGTGGGGCGCGGAATGATTTGTCAGCAACTACTGAGCTGCGGTGTTTGGTTGGCTATTGCACAGTACGAACGTGTATCAGTACGAAAGGATCGAAAGGATCGTGGAAACAAGAATTGAGTAATTTTGGGAATCAGCTTAGCCAATTAATCAACAGCCTCGGTAATCCTTCACCATAAATCGACCCTTTTTCCAACGATGCAAAATTATACATATTAATATCCTTCAATGCTTGATCTGTCTTCCCCTAACATAAACATCCACAATGTTCCGGTCGTCTCCACTCATTAGAAACTTCTCAAACAAAACCTCCAACGTGTCTTTGTCCTCCACCGCTGTCATCGCTCCATTTTTGTGGGTATCGATCAACAAAGCATCGAATTGCTTGCCGACTTCAAAATTCCCGATCTGTTTGTCAAGACAACAGACTTGTGCACCACCAAGAGTAGCCAGATAGAAACATTCCGCTAACGATAATCGTTGATCAGCACCCCCCGTGAGAAAATGCTTTGCATTAGAAACAATAAAAGCTTGTCGCATAGCATCCAAAATAGAAGAAGAGAATCCTCCACCACTATCTGTCCCTAATCCAACCTTGATTCCACGCCGCAGAAATTCACGGATAGGTGCCGCCATGAATCCTCCGCCAACTGTGGTATTCGATATTGGGCAGTGAGCAACTCCACATTTGAGAGCGGCAAGGCGTTCGATCTCATATTCTGTCATGATAGTGCAATGCGCAAGAATTGAGCGTTCGGATAACAGCTTGAAGCTTTCATAGAGATCGGCCTCATTCTTGAAATCGGGAAATAAGGATAAGGTGGCCGACTTTTCCGATTCCGCTTCGCAGAAATGAGTTTGGATAGGTAACTCCGGGTGCTCCGATGCGATTTGTCCCAGCCCGGTGAGAAGCTTCGAGGAACATGTAATTGCAAATCGGGGCGTTAAAACGGGACTAACAAGACTAAAGTCTTGGTCGATTTTTCGTACATGTGATATAAAATCTTTAGTGGCTTCGAGTGATGATTCCGCAGAGGCGTCCGTATAATAGGGTGGAGAGTTTTGATCCATATTGCACTTTCCCACGAATGCTCTTTGTCCCTTGCTGAGACAAATGTCGGCAAGAATCTTCGTTGCCTCGCCATGCAAAGAGCCATAGTATGATGCCGTGGTGATACCTTGCTTGATGAAGCCATCCACGCAGGAATTGTATACTTTCCTTGCATAGGCAGGATCCTCGAATCTAGCTTCATTCGGAAAAGTTACTTGATCAAGCCATTCCAGGATCTCAAGACCACGACCCAAACCACGCTGAGCCCATTGTGGTGCATGATTGTGGGTGTCGACGAAGCCGGGGATGATGAATTGTCCCTTCTTGAGATAGCGGATGTTTGGAAGAAAGGCCTGCAGGTTTAATCGGGCAAGAATAATGAAGATCTCGTCCCGGGCGACTTTGCTCTTATATAACAATATTTTGCCAGATTGTACGATGAGCAGGCCTTGTTCAGCATATTCAACGATGTTGAGGCTGATGGAGTGTATGATAGATCCATAAAACAACAACGGAGTATTTAGAATGGAGGTAGGCATCTTGGGTGTATCAGATGATAGCCAAAAAAAGTCGTGTGGCGATTTTCAGGCCCGGCCAAGGTAGCAGTGGTAAAGATAGTGAGTGGTAGTGGGAGGGTATTGGTTGAACTTTCAACCAAAAGACCGGAATCGGAGCTGGAACCAGAGAGGTAAGAACACTTGAACACCGGTACTGAGTAGATGCAGCAGAGGGTAGATTGTATGGAGCGAAATTGGGAGGAAGTTGTGTTCACGTTCAAAATGTGACCACTGCTCCTACGAGCTTTACTCCGAAGAATCGAGACCCGAGGAGAAGGGACTGGAAGCTTTAGGCTTCAAGCATCGGACATCAGGCCGCAATTTCCATGTCTATCAACATCAGACAAAGACCTTGATCCTGGGGAACGCTTGGGAGTTATCCAGCTTACAGGCAATATAGGGCTTAGGGCTTGGGAGCGAAGAAACAGAGCTGCAGCGAATGAATACGAGGAGGAGAGAAGAAGGAGAAGAGAGGTGGCAGGACTCTGGTTCGAGATGAGATCTAGAATCAAATGGAGGCTGGGGGCCCGAGAGGAAGGGTTGGCGCGAAAAGCGCTCAATAGAAAGTCCTGGAGTAACCTTGGAGAAAGAAGCACAATCATGTGATATACGGTGATACTGCATACGTATTGATTGGGATTGGGCTGAAGTGAGAACCACGGGACGGGCATACTACTGCATACGAGCCCGGGTCCATTGGTCCATTGGTCCATTGGTCCATTGGTGAGGTCTAGAGCCGGCACATTCAAAGTCTTTCAATTGGGTCTCGAGGCTTGAGGTGGCTGATAAGATAAGGAAACGGCTATCACTCACCACATGTAGCACGAATTCAGCCGAAGTGGGAGTCCAAGAAGAGAAAACGAAAAGAGTCCAAGAAGAGAAAACGAAAAGAGTCAAAGAAGCGAAAACGAAAAGAGTCCTAAAGCAGCAAGGAAGATGAGGAGATGTGGGTGGAGTAATTGTGCGTAAACTGCGCGTAAATAACTTACCAGTAAATACACGTAAATACACGTAAATACACGTAAATATACTTACGGTAAATACATGTAAATACAAGCAAATGCAAGTAAATGCACGTGAACCGAGGAATCTGGCCTTGCCCACTCGTTTATATGCGCTGTGCAAACCTCGGACAAATATAAATTTCTTCGTACAGAGTCAGTCCGAGGTCGATACTGAGTAGCTTTTCGATATTTTCAAGTACCGGCACTTTCGTCCTTTTGCAGTAAGGGTCCGCGTCTTACACGTTGTCATGCGATGATTTCTGATTGGCCAATGGAGCTATGTAATATATATAATAGTGCTCAATTAGGTAATTTTTATTCGAGCTTCGCTCTTCGCTCATCGTTTTGTGCAAGCTACCTTCACAAGCACAAAGAGCTGAATCCAAGTTTTGCTCTGCGCACCCTGCAATTCTTGCTTTTTCCCTTCACCACGCCGGTATAGTGCTGCGACAGCTTCTAGCGAATATCTGACTCGTTACACCACTGCCACACACCGGTCCTTTCATCCACACAGCTCTCAAGAATTCATTTTACAAGCAAGGTATATCCCTCTCATTGCCCCGCCTCTGTTTCCGCTGTCTCCGCTGTTTCTCTCTGTTGTCCTTCGTCAACTAAATATCTACTTTGCAAGCGCTACTGTTGAAGAAGCGCTACTGTTGAAGAAGCTTTCCTCGAATGCCAATGCAATAGCTTTTTCGTCGGTTGTCAATGCTAATCGTGCAAGATCTCAAGGCCAAATCTCGACATTGGATATCGCAAACCACCGGCGCCAAAGGGCATTATCAATTCCCACCCGGCGTGATCGTCATGAAGTTCGGTGAACAGCTCCGATCCAGTGTGATCAAGGAGTACCAATGGTACTACATCGCCTACGATGAACTGAAAGAAAAACTAAAGACCCCTTACGTCACTCCACCTACCAAAGACAACCCCAATCCGCCGCGAAAAGAATGGACGGAAGAGAACGAAGCGGAATTCATTGATTTGATGGAGGCCGAGCTCGACAAGGTTCACACAAAGCAAAAGCTGAAAGCAATTGAAATTGGGCGAAGAATCGCGAATGCGACTGCAGAGGTGAACGACGTTATCTCTAGGCTAGATTCGAGAGGACCCGAACGTAACGATGGATCGATTGAATCGGATGTCCCAACTGAAGAGGAATTTATGCTGTTGGAAGAGGATCTGAGTGATATCATCGCAGACGTGCACGACCTGGCAAAGTTCGTCCAACTGAACTATACCGGATTCCAGAAAATCATCAAAAAGCACGATGTAGGTTTTGCCGAAAGGGTCGAACCTTTTACAAAGCTAACATATTACAGAAACAAACAAAGTGGATACTGAAACCTGTTTTCGCGACAAGATTGAAGGCAAAGCCATTCTTCAAGGATAATTATGATGCTGACATTGTCAAGCTATCAAAGCTTTACGATTTGGTTAGAACTCGGGGCAATCCGGCAAAGGGAGACAGCTCGGCAGGTGGAAATCAAGCAAGCTTCATTCGGCAAACTACGAAATACTGGGTGCACCCTGATAATATCACCGAATTGAAGCTTATCATCCTTAAGGTAGAGTCCTGTCACCAAGCGTCAGCATAGGCACTGCTAATCTCTGGTGGTTGTAGCATCTCCCCGTACTTGTTTTCAACGCAAGCAAAGAATTTGAAGCGAAAGATTCTGCTATCACCTCGATCTACTACGACAACCCTGATACGTGGGAACTCTATGAAGGACGTTTGAAAAAGACTGAAGGCGCAGAGGCTATTCGTCTACGGTGGTATGGCGACATGGACACGGAAACGATATACGTCGAGCGAAAGACACATCGAGAAGATTGGACAGGAGAGAAGTCGGTAAAAGCTCGATTCGGAATGAAGGAGAAAAATGTCAATGCGTATATGAAAGGAGAGCTCCTGCCCGCTACCATCTTCGAAAAGGCCCGCAAAGAAGCAAAGAAATCTGCCAAACAGCTTGACGAAGAAGAAAGACTCGCAAAGGAGGTCCAATATGCCGTCCTGAAGAAGGGTTTTGTTCCCGTCTGCCGATCTTTCTACAATCGTACTGCTTTCCAGTTACCTGCTGATGCCCGAGTCCGTATCTCTCTGGACACCGAACTCACCATGGTTAGAGAAGATAATCTGGATGGAAGAAGAAGAAGCGGAGATAATTGGCGAAGGATGGACATCGGCATTGATTATCCCTTCAGTCAATTGCCACCTGAAGATGTGGAAAGATTCCCTTATGCAGTCTTGGAAGTCAAGTTACAAACCCAAGCCGGTCAGGAACCTCCTGAGTGGGTACGAGACCTCATTGCCAGCCATCTTGTGGAAGCAGTCCCTAAGTTCTCCAAATTCATTCACGGAACAGCGACTCTGTTCCCTGATCGCATAAACCTTATACCGTTCTGGATGCCTCAAATGGATGTTGATATCCGAAAACCTGTCAGTCAACACTTTGGTATTCGACGACCAGACCTTTCCAACACAAGCTCCACAAGCGACGACGATGACGAGGACTCGGACGATGAAGATGCTCCACTCCATTCTTCTGCACCAACAACAGCCGTTGGATCAGACGACAACAACCGCCCTCGTGACACAATGGCAGCACGGGGCAATCACTTCGACATCGAAGAAGTCGGCGGCGACCTGCCATTAAATGATGCCTATCTATACGATTCTGATGAGGAAGAATCGGAAGATAATACAGCATTTGAAGAAGCGCGGCGGATTGGTGGTTTCGTTTACTTTAAAGAAGCCGTTAAGCACTATTTCAAAATGACAGAAAATCAGTTCGCGCGAATGTTCCACGCTATCTCTCCTCAGCCCAGAGAAGGTATGGATAGTAACAATGCTACGTTTACCGCGCTTCGTAGAGGCGGCAAGATTACGAGTAAGAGATTTAAGGCTCCTCCGGGAAAGAAGATTCATGTTCCGGTTAGGGTTGAGCCGAAGGTTTATTTTGCTGCCGAGAGAACCTTTTTGACTTGGGTAAGTCCTCCTTCTATCCCCTTCCACCTGTCCCTCATTCCTGCCATCTACCCCATTCGAGCCTATCCAACTAACGGTTTGCCTCCTCTAGCTCGAATTCTCCATCTACATCGGCACCATCGCCGCGACTCTCGTCAATTTCCAGCACAAGCCCAACGCCATCTCCTTCATTTCTGCGGGTATCTTCTCGCTGATCGCCATCCTCTCCCTGTCATATAGCGTCGGCATGTATCTCTGGCGCAGTAGGGGGATCAGATTGAAGATGAATATTAGATATTATGACGCTTGGGGGCCATCGATTCTGTGTGCGGTGCTAGCGGTTGGGGTGTTGGTTAATGTAGGATTTGAATTGTATGAAAGGGGTGGGTTTGAAGGGAAGGTGGGAGAGAAGGCGGGGTGGAAGGGGGCGGATGGGTGGAGTTGGTGAGAGTAAATTGGAGTGGGAAAGGGGGAAAGGGGGAAAGGGGAGGGGAAAGGTGTAGATATGTGTGAATTGGTGGGGGTTATTAAAGAGTTTACAGCAAAAGAATGGAAAAAAGAAGATGAAGGAAAAAGGAGGGACGTCACAGATTGTATTGTATGTATATACCCATGAACTTGATGTACGAAAGCGTGCTTGCTTGCTTGCTTGTTTGCCTGATGGGTGTATTAGGAGTAAATGAATTAAATACCATAACATAATACATCACCTCATCGATCTAGACTTGACTTCGCTTACAGTAGCTGATATAAGTTAGTTGAAGCTAAGTTATCCTATCAAATATATTGATTGATTGGTGTGTATAAGTTTGCTTGGGCTGTAAATGTTAATTCTATTTATTGTTTTTTAAAATTGTATTGTAGATTGATTAAGATGGGGATGGGGATTGGGATTGGGTTAGGGAGAAGGTAGTAGGTACAGTACGTAGACAGAGAGGTAAATAGGTGGTCAGGCAGGTTTCATATCCCACCTACTTTCCTCGACATTCAACTCCTAATGTAACTTATATAACTTGTAACTTTTACTTTTCTTCAACTGTCTATCTACTGACTAGGTATACACATACATGAAACGGGAATTCCGTCTCCCGCCTCGCTTCCACATTTTACATCCACTCACTCATTCACCCGCTTATCTCCATCCCTCGATCCATTCATTTACTTCCTACCCTTAATCGCCACGTCCAGTGTACCTACCGCCCACGCCGCCACAAACAAACTAAACATGCTCGCAAAAATGACAATCGGTTTGCGGAGCCCCGCTGTGAAAGGGTATTCATACGTGACGATTAGTTCGCGGTCGCGGACGTCGTCGACCAGGTTGTGGGCGTGCAGAACGAGGGTGGTGCGGCCGAGGGTGTCGAGGAAGGTTTTGTGCAGGGTGAGGGAGCTGGAGGAGAGGGGAATGGTAGTGCTGTGGTTTACGTTGCTGGTAGGGGGGAGCGCGGGTTAGTGAAAGAGTTGGAAAGGAGGAGGCGAGAGGGAGATATTGGAGGAGAAAAGAGGGAGGGAACTTACATAGCGCCTTCTGGTAAGATAACTCTAACCTCTACAAACTCGTATTCTACACCTTCGCTCTGTTTTGGTCCCTCCAAGAATGGTACATTTAAAACATATCTCTCTCCTGCACTCAATTTCCTCAAGTATTTCTTCAAATCCGCATCCCAGCCTACACGGAAGGGGTAGTTCCAGCCACCGAAAATCGGATAACGAGGCTTGATCTCGAGATTGGCTTCGCGCTTGTTGCTGCGGAAGCGGGATGTGGATACGTTGCCGATGACGTCGGTGAAGTATGGTGTTAAAGAACCGACTTTGAGCGGGAACTTCAACTCCTTGATGGCAACGGTGGGGGTCGTGGCATAGTATGCAGCTTGATTCCAGAGGGTGCGGGAGAAAGGTTGCGAAAGGTTGGCTGCGCGGTTCGTTATGGCGTAGCGTTCTTCAAATGCGACATTTCCTCCCCAGTGGCTGACTTCGATGTCGCGTTCGAGACGGGAGACGTGGATCAAGGGCTTGGTGAACTCGTAGCGTACGCGAACGGGCTCAGTGACACCGGCGGGAACTTCGCCATAGCTGCCGTAGGTGTACTTTGTGCCTTGCTTTTGAGGGGATTCGGGCGCACCATTGGTTCCTGGGATAATTGTGTGTTCAGGAACGTTCATGGTAGGGAATTTCACTTCCGTCTTTTGTTTCGAGGTTACATATGATGATTGTGCGTAAGCGGAGAATTCGTAGACGACGAATTGAGTGTCCATTTGTTTAATGGCATTTGGAAGAGGTGAGAGTGCCGAGAGGTAAGAATATGTGATGCCGATCGTTTGTTGCGCTTTTGGTGCAAGAGGTGTGGGAAGCTTGATCAAGTAGAATTCGGTATCACTTAAGAATCATTAGCTGCCCGAACGTAAATTGAATATATTGTTTAAAGGTTACCTCTCGGTGTCAAATTCCGTAGCTCGCACCTGGAACAATCCAGAGTCTGGGTCCTTTCGGTCCTTTGCCTCCAAAGCTCCAATTGTCTCCATCTGCCTCGATGTAAATGGTAGATAATATTCATCTTGAGGTTCGCTAGCAATGTTCTCAATCACCACATTTATGGATTCCCTGGGGTAGTTCTTTTCCAGATTGATGATATGGACCAGATTGACATTTTTAAAGACTTGCGGAGGTTTGAAGTTCGATGGGAGGAGGTGTTTAGAAGTAAGTGGTTTCGTCAAGTTTCCCTTCTCTGCACCAAAAGCTGTGGACACTAGAGAAAGGACGGCGCTCGCAATCGCCAATGACGACTTCATTTTGAAGTAATATGGCAAGCCAAGCCAAAACAGAAGTCAGAATTCACCTTGCGGCAAAGGATGGCGAACAATTCAAGAATTGTGGTGGTGTTGTTTGTATTCTCCTCTTCACACCCTCGAAGCTGTTCTCACTAAAGCTTGAAGCTTACGTCGCTCCAAAGTGTCCTTAACGAATTAACCGCGAGTTTGGACCCACACCTTGCATTATCGAGAACTTCCTAGACGCGCGTCTGATTGGATATCCTTATCGAGGGGCCGGAGCTCTGACAGGTCATTCGGCGCTTATTAAGCAGAATTAGGTTGGCATGGGTACCTTGGTGGGCTGTTGAGAGAAATTATGCCCCACGCATGACGAGAGGGTAGAAACACTCGCTCTCAGCCCCTCCTCACCACCTTATCTTCTTCTCAGCAAACTCCAATAACTACTGCAATTGTATCAACAACACTCCATCCATTCTTTCCATACAGCTCATTCATTCTCGTTTCTACAGAGTTTCTGTAGCTGCTTTATCACAGTCGTCTCCAGCCAAATCCTTGAAAATCCTTCACCATGGTGGGGTTGGGTCCAAGAAAGCCTCCGTCCCGTAAGGGTATGTATAACTTGATTTCTTTCTGTATGCCTCCTTGGTCTGTCTGGAAGCCGTGAAGATGATCGAGAGAGCGAGATGGAACATCCAGTTTGGTGCGGTTGCTGCTCAGATGGTTTCGTCGTGTGGAATGTTTCTCAGCTCGAGCGGTCAGCAAGTTGGAACTCAACGGACCTCCGCGAAACTCCTCGTTGATCCTTTGGTACGGGTTACGATGGTATCACGTACTCTGTTCGTTTCAACACAAGTCCGGGCTACTGGCAGCTTCACATTTCAAGATTGTACACGTTCCCTTGGTACACTCCGCATGTTGTTGGGTTCTTCAGCCAGTCTCGGGAAATTCTTGGCGCACGGGATTTATACTACGGTTCTCACATTTTCTGGGCGTCCACGAGCTTGACTCGTACGTACCCATTCGGAACATGCAAGGGTCTACCAAAATAAAGACAAAGGGATAATATCGCGTGCCTACGCTGTTTCCCCCTGGTCTCTACAGGCTCATTTCCTTTCTGTACAATAGGGGAAGCCCACGATATCACGATTTTCTCATTCTTCTTTAAAAACCGATAAATAGACATAAGAGTTAGGTAGCTAACATCATGGCATTCTGTTACAGGTTCGATGGCGGATGTTCCCAGAGATCTCATGACTCAGATCAAGACTCTTGAAGAACAATTCACAGTTGACAGTGCCAAGCTAAAGCAGATCACTGAACACTTTATCGGTGAACTTGATAAAGGTTTGTTACACCCACATGATTTCTTCTGCGAGCAAGCACTAACCGCTGAGCAGGCCTCAGAGTTGAGGGTGCAACAATTGTGAGTATCTTATTGTCAAATTCATTCGAAAGTCTACCAACCAAGTCAGCCCATGAACCCTACCTGGTGTATGGCTTTTCCCACCGGGTACGAGACCGGCACTTACCTTGCTCTGGATATGGGTGGTACCAATTTGCGTGTTTGTGAAATTATTTTGACAGATGAAAAATCCGAATTCGACATCATTCAATCAAAATACCGAATGCCCGAAGAATTGAAAACTGGCGAATCTGAGGAACTTTGGGAGTATATTGCCGACTGTCTTCAGCAATTTGTTGAGACCCACCACCAAGGCGAGAAGATGGAGCAAATGCCTCTTGGTTTCACATTTTCCTACCCAGCCACACAAAACTACATCGACGAGGGCATTCTTCAGCGATGGACCAAAGGATTCGACATTGACGGTGTCGAAGGCAAGAACGTTGTGCCAATGTTTGAAGAGGCTTTGGCAAAGAGAGTAAGCTATTCAATGAATGTTTGCCTCTGACTTTTACTAAACATTGTTAGGGTGTACCAATCAAGGTCACCGCATTGATCAACGATACCACCGGTACTTTGATCGCTTCTGCATATACTGATACTTCCATGAAGATTGGTTGTATCTTCGGCACCGGTTGTAACGCGGCTTACATGGAAAACTGCGGATCAATCCCCAAGTTAGCTCACCTGAACCTTCCACCTGACATGCCAATGGCTATCAACTGTGAATGGGGTGCTTTCGACAACGAGCACAAGGTCCTCCCTCTCACACCTTACGACATTATCATCGACAAAGATTCTCCACGTCCAGGTCAACAAGCATTCGAAAAAATGATTGCTGGACTTTATCTCGGAGAGATATTCAGATTAGTACTCGTCGAACTGCACGACAACAAGGAAATTCACATCTTTGAGGGTCAAGATATTGAAAAGCTCAGAAAAGCGTATACTTTGGACTCTTCTTTCTTATCTATGGTCGAAGAGTAAGTAGCAACCTCACCTTTTCATGTCAAATCTAAAACAATCTAGGGATCCTTGGGAGAACTTGTCTGAAACCAGTGATCTTTTCCAAAATAAACTTGGTCTTCGTACGACTCTCCCAGAATTGGAACTCATCCGTCGTCTCGCCGAACTTATCGGGACCCGTGCCGCTCGTCTCTCCGCGTGTGGTGTCGCCGCCATTGCCAAGAAGAAGGGCTACGAAACTTGCCACGTTGGAGCTGACGGATCGGTCTTCAACAAGTACCCTCACTTCAAGGCTCGCGGTGCTCAAGCCCTCCGTGAAATTCTTGATTGGCCAGCTAAGAAGAGCAAGAAGGAAGAAGATCCTATCGAGATTCTGGCAGCTGAGGATGGTTCCGGTGTTGGTGCTGCTTTGATCGCTGCTTTGACTTTGAAGAGAGTCAAGGAGGGCAATATGGCTGGTATCTTGCACCCGGAGAACTTCAAGAATGTTGCATAGGCGCTGGGTTGTGGGAATGAAGCTGTCCGAATGGCGCGCAATCGGTTATGAGTTATAGCGTAGAATTTGCCAAAAAATGAGTAGATCAAAAATCATATATGGTATGAGAGCAGATAAAGAATGAAATCTACCATAGCTTGCCATAATCTGAATTGAACATCAAGAATGGAGATGTGGGGTTGGTTACTTTCTTTCTGAGCCGTTCTGATTTTATTAATTAGTTCATTCGGCGATAACGTGGATCTAAACGAAAGTCTTGAATCCAGTTTGAGTATTTCGAGATCATCTACTGCCGAAGAATTACACTACTTGCAGATAATCCTTACACTGAAAGGTCGATATGGGAGTCTCGATCTTTACTCTAAAACAAAGATGTCTATGACTATCCTCTATCTGAGGTTGGCCCTGACCATGGATACATGTGTCTGTTGGGGCTTGTGCTCTCGTATTTGTTACTTCAAGGGGTCATATCAAAGGAAATATACCTGAACAGGAATAATTTGGTT
This sequence comes from Clarireedia aff. paspali H2, assembly GCA_026770245.1. Taxonomy (NCBI): domain Eukaryota; kingdom Fungi; phylum Ascomycota; class Leotiomycetes; order Helotiales; family Rutstroemiaceae; genus Clarireedia; species Clarireedia aff. paspali H2. The sequence goes on from JAJCXA010000002.1 coordinate 16,640, forward strand.
GAGAGTTAAAGTCAGCATAGTACCGGGTCTGAGGTGATAAATAACTTCATTCAATCGCTACACGGGTATCATTTTCCCCTTCTTTCCCCCCTATCCCTATCTTCTTATGTCTTATTCTCTCCCACCAACCAGCCTCTTCACCACCTACCTTTCACTAACATTCGTTTTTTCTCACCCAATAAACCTACAAACCGGCAACCGGTACTTATCCAAGACCCAATACCTCCTCCTCACCCCCTCCCACTCCCCCTCCCCCTCATCCCCCAACTCCCCAACTTCCACCTCCGTCCACTCCACATCCAACCCCGCCTCGCACAAATCCATCTCTGCTACCCTCGTATAAACATCATAGCACACCCTCCTATCCGCACCCAGCCCATTAAAGAAACTAAATCTTCCCTCCTCACTCATCAATCCTATCACGTACTCTGTAAAAAATCGCTTCAGCTCCGTGTACGACTCCCCGAAAGTATCGAAGTAGATAACATCAAACTGTAGATTCTGCTCAAGAAGTTGCGGAATAACGTCTTGCCAGCGGCCAGGGTGGATTTTATAGGCGTCGGGAGAAGGCGCGGATGAAGTCCATTTGGAACCGAATTTGGACTCGGGGGATGAGAGGTGGGAGAGTACGTCGGGGTGGGCTTCGATTATATGGTGAGAGGCGGGCGGAGGGGTGGTGGAGGCAAACATGGAGTCGATGATTCCCATGCCGAAACCGATATTGAGGATGCGTTGGGGTGGTGAGGAGGGGGGGATCAAGAGGTCGACGGTGCGTCGCATGATGGATGTTTCCCAGGCCATCATTACACCGTTAGCGTCAGAGTCCAGGAGAGCCGAGGGGGTGTATTTTAGGGTGCTGGAGAGGTAGTCGATGGAGTTGACGTCCCGTTTGGGCTCGGATGTGTTTGGTTCTTCTATTTCCATTTCGGATTTTTTCGTCTCTGACTTTTCGTTTGTGCCGTTGCCGTTCATCTCTTTATCTTGTCCATTGCTAGTCTCGCCCGATTTCTCGTCCTCCTTTGCTTCTCTTCCTTGCTCTACCTCTTCTTCCTCATCTTCATCCTCGTCATCCCCATCTCCCAGCTCCTCGTACCCTCCCATCAAATTCATCAGCACCTCCGCTCTCACCCCCGCCTCCACAACCAACTCATATAATTCCTTCAACCCTAACCTCCATGCCAAATCTCCCGGTGTTTCGTTTTTCACGTCTAGATCATTCCAAATAGCGCCTGAGAGAAAAAGTTCCTTCACAGTTTCTTTCGCAGCAGAGAGGTCAGAGGGTGTAGGTTCGTCGGCGCACTGAAGTAGAGAAACGGCAATTAGCTCCTACTAGTGAATGTATTTGGACATGTTTAGAAATACTTACAGCTTGTATAGCAGCATGCAGCGGCGTGAAGCCCGTTTCGGGATCCTGAACGGAAGCTGCGCCAGGAACACGAAGGAGGGGTTTCAGAGTCTCGAGGTCGTGGTTTGCGGCTGCGAGGAGAATTGTTTGTGTGGTGTCGTCTACTTCAACGGAAAATTCAGGGTCATCCATTTCAAAAAAGACTGGGAGGTTAAAGGATATTAGGATAATGTGAAGGGATTTATGGTTTAGTCGTGGAGAGAGGATTTGGATTGGATTTTTTTTTTGGCGGGGTTGGTGGGGTTGCAGGGATTCTCGGCAAGAGCCGCGAGACATTTCTCGTTATATTTCTTATCAGAGTACAACCACTCAAACTGGATTCGACACATGTTCGCCATGCAATCCACTTTGTCGAGGACATGAAGACTACAAGGCTTGACACACAATTACTCGCGGAAAGGACTACATGAGCATGACGCTGCCTTGGGCTGGTGGTCATCATCTTCGAACCAATATCTGGAAGGATAGGCATCTTCCTCGAGTTAGAGTCACATCCAATTGATTCTCAGACTGTTCAGAACCACTAACTCATGTATCTCATGCGCTGCCTTCGACGACACCACTTACCTCTTCGATGATCCGTCTTATCGCACTTCAGGCCCATTCGTCCGTTTTGTCAAACGGCGCCGCCCAGTCTTCATTGTCATCTCTTCGTCATTCTTTCTCTTAAGACACTCAACGGATCTCTACCGCTCAATCGTCGACCACCGATGAGAACGCATTTCACTCCATATTTCTTGGTGAATCAGGGCCAGAACTAAGAATGTCTGCCGATGATCTCTCATCTTTGACGAGCAACAACTCAACTACGACCCGAACTTATATTCGCAAAGGAGATACTTCTTAGTAAAGACGAAGAATACATATTCCAAACCAAACTAATATTCGCCACCATGACCAACTTCGCATATCTATACGATCTCACCACTCTCCATGGACTCAACATCCCGATCTTATTGGTCAATGAGATGCGTGATACGATCGAACTTTAGGCATAGGCATACCTCAAATTCTTAATACTAACCGATTTTCTATCACTAATTTAGTACCCGGCGGGCCCATTTGTGTTCTGAGAACATTGACGAATAGAAATATTCCTCTCGTCTATACTGACGAACGGGCTTGAAGTGAGAATGGGGAGGTTGAATCATGCACGTTGCATTGTATGACCAGGGAGTCCTATCCCTTAACTGCCAGAACTGTGAGCCCTCAGCAAGTGCTTTAGGGCGCTTATGGCACTAAGGGAATACAGATGCCGAAAGGACTTTTCCCAAAAGCACTTTTCCCAAAAGCAAGACACATGACCTTCTCACCAGGATTTTCGTTCCCCCAATGCAGGTCCCACATTTTCAATATGGGTTGCTAAGTGTGGTAAATACGACCGATATTACTTATGTATGTTGAAAATTTTTTCGTCGGAACACGGCACAATATAGCCCTAATCGGAGAATATCATGATTCATTTCCAAGGTACCGCGCCGGACACGGCGTAACTACCTCCCTTCATGCAGGGGTAGCTGCTGTGAGCAATTTTGCACAAAGATATGTATGAGCTGGATGAAGTTGAGACCGACTTTTCTCGCTGGTAAGTCTCTTCATGCATGGGAAGCTGCTGTGAGTAATTTTGTACAAAGACATGTGTGAGCTGGGTGAAGTTGAGACCGAATTTTCTCGCTGGTAAGTGCCTAGCTTGGCGGTATTGCTTAGCCGCTCACAAGTCGTTGAGGGTGTATTTGATTGGCGAGCTCGGTGATAATACGTGATATGGTAATCAGGGCATGGTATCAATGTGGACCCAGCGACACGCTACAAGTACGATTGAGCTTGGTCTTCATTTGGACCTGATCAAGGACAAAGCTTTCTCCAGCTCGTTCATGGGTGCGCTGGCCGTCTACCATTTTCATGAGGTTTCGGATACAAGCGTGTTCGTGGAAGCTTCTAGCTTCCTTTGATTACCTAGTAAGATTCTTCCATGGGTAGATCAGGAACCTGAGAGGTGCGAATGAATCAGTTACGAGCTTTACAACTCCCACTGTTCCCAATTGCCGAGGTAAAGTAGTTTAAAACAAAACCCCGGTGCTAGCAAGAGACCCTGATATAACAAGGTACAGTGGTTGTAGATTACGCATACTTCTCTTGTTTTGCCAAATCTCTACAGCCGTGACAACTCGGCTGGAGAGTCTCCTGAGAAGTGTGTGTTGCTGCCAAAACAGTCTGCAGTCTTTAGGCTGTGGGGTACTGTCTCAGCCTTGTCCATGGCACATGGCAACGGCGCAAGGGCGGGGGTGCCGAGGCTAAAGCGACAATGTTATTGGTCAGAAATCCAAAAGTGTATTCACGTCAAGCTTTATCTATGACGACACCACTCTCTCAATCTTTCATATTATGCTCAAATGGTCCGATTTGGGATGTTAAGGGTACCTACATTGGAAATGCGGGGTAGACTCTCCTCACACAAAACAAAGAGTGCACTAGTGAGAGACAACAATCCGACCGTTACGCCAGTATATCCACCCTCATTGATGTGGCCAGCTGCAACAACCCATGGCGACGAAGGAGGCTGAGCCTCAATGTGTGCTTTGCTTGATAATACTCATTGATGCGGATCGTGTATGAATATGCGAAATCAGGATTTGCCAAGATGAGCAGCCATTTCGAACAGAAAGTCTTGATGTATCATCAGAAGAGCTTGGAGAATAGGTAGGTAGCGCTTGCCGCTATGATTCGAGGCTGTGATACCTTCCTCCCCTTCATTCATCGTTTGCGGCGAGCATTTATATCAAGCTTCTCCCTCGCATTGCTAGTCATTTTCAACTCGCCATTCTCACATTCTCATACTCCTACCTCATCACATTCTCACATCCTCACACTCTCACATCCTCCCATTCTCACTACTGTGCTTGAACTTTACCCTCGAGAACTCAACATCCATCAGCAATGTATCGCCAACTCTTTGTGCTCGGTGCTCTTGCATCTCTCAGTTCAGCTCAGAGCTTGCAGTCGGTGTTGTCGACCAACAATTCAACTCTCAGTACCCTGACCAGTATGTAACCACCTCATTCTTCATGGCCATACCGAAGCTTGGGTAGACAAGCAAGTCTATACTTGACATCCGGCAGCCAGAGTAAGCAATGAGAACGCGTTGATTAACAAACTCTAGGCCTACTCACTGCTCGACCAGGCCTACTGGCAACTTTAGGCAATTCATCGAACATCACCGTTCTTGCGCCTACCAACGATGCCTTTTCGAAATTGAACACAACCGGACTTTCGGACGACGATATCACTGCTGTTCTCACTTACCATGTGCTAAATGGTACTTATCCGTCATCCGTCTTCAAGAACACCTCGCAGTTCCTTCCGTCCCTACTCACGAATTCTACATTCACAAGCTTGACTGGAGGTCAGGTTGTTGATGCTAGATTGGCGGACTCCAAAGCTACGATCTTTACAGGCCTAGCTCAAGAGAGCGAAGTTACTACACCCGTAAGTCTCTCCATCCATAAACAGAATGAGCAGTAATAAGCTTCGGTCTTCATAACAAGTCGACATTCGTCTCGCACAAAATACCGACCCATACTAATGCCCCCATCTAGGACGTTAAATTCGACGGCGGCGTCGTCCATCTCATCAACACCGTCCTCACAATCCCCACTTCCCCATCCTCTACAGCCCTCGACCTAAACTTAACTGCCCTTTACGGCGCACTCAATGCAACCTCCCTAGCCGATCCAGTCGATGGCCTCGCCAAGGTAACCATCTTCGCACCCAACAACCAAGCCTTCGGCAACATCGCCAATCTCGTCGGCAGCCTGAGCACCGAGCAACTCGCCAGTATCTTGTCTTACCACGTCATCAACGGAACTGTTGGATACAGCACCGATCTGAAGAACGGAAGTTCATTGACCACGCTTGGTGGAGGCGATGTGCATGTTACTATCGAGAATGGAAGCGTATTTGTGGACAGTGCGAAGGTTTTGATTCCCGATGTTCTGGTCGCGAACGGAGTTGTCCATGTAATTGATAAGTACGTCCGCTCCTGTCTTCCATTCCAATTCTTTTTTTCCTCCTTGTCCTGCTCCTTATCCCTTTTCCTTTTGCCCTACCCCTACCTTGCAATCTCTTAATCCTTCATCGCCTACTAAATGAAATATCACTAACTCCCCCCTCCAACAGCGTCCTAAATCCAAACAATACCGCTGCCACCCCCAACCCATCCACCACAACCGCCGCCTTCTCTGGCGCCTCCACCGCCACCGACGGCGCCGTTCCCTTCACTTCCAACGCCGTCCCCACCACAACTGTTGCCCCTGCCGCGACATCCAGTAAGGGCAGCGCGGCAAGTTCTGCTAGCAGTAATGCCGGTGCCGAGAGAGCTGTCCAGACGGGCGCTATGGGTGTTGCGGCTTTATTTGCTGCAGGTGCCATGTTGGTTGATTTGTAATATGTGAGGGAGTGGGGATAGGATAGGGGTGTTTTAATTGAAGTTTGTGTTAACCTTTGGGTGTCCTGGTTGTGGAGATGTTATGGTGGTGGGGGATTAATATGGTGGGATGGATGGGATGGGATAGGATGGGTTGATAGACTGGTGTTTGTGTAGTTGATAATGGAAATTCCGTATGCATGCTTTGATGTTCCAGGCAGCCCCGCTCTAAGCACTTGGGTTGTTTTAGTGCTTATCTCAATTTCCTCTTCGTATTCCTCTTCGTATTCCTCTTCGCACTGTCTCATTCTATTCAAGTCATCCATAGCTGAATGCGGGGTACTGGTAGGTAATCTACCAATAGGAGATAGCTTAGATGTAAGAAAGGAAACAATATGCACCAATTTATAATTCCGGAAGGTGCTGCCATGTTGCGTGGAAGTAAAACACGGAAGTGGAGATGGAATAGGATGGAATGGTTTAATGAGCTGAATACTATAGAGTAGGATAATGCACAAACCTTAACCTCACAGTAACGCCAATCAGCGTAATATAACATAACTCGGGCTCGAGTAAGTACTTGTAGAATAATAGACTTATGAGATGAATGCATCACTGCGTAGATATGTTTAGTAGTGGATTATTAGTGCAAGAGAAGAGTAAGTTTGAGGGTGCACTGCATTGGACTGACAGATCGCTACTCTAGCCCACGGTACATCTCAAACATAGATCTCACTAAGGTAGCGGCTAGCGGACCAGCCCACATGTACCAGATCTATCGGATGAGACGTGCAACAATTAACGGTAATTGAGATGTAAAGTGGAAGTGGAGGCGGAAGTGGTTTGCTTGATACTGTACGAGAGGAAGAAGGAAAGGGTTTGGGAGAATGCCCTATAAGGAAACCCGATGATATCCAGCGAAATCGTGTACATTACCGTACAGCAAGAAGGCGCTCGCTACCTAGGACTCCAAGTACAAGTACGCAGAAGAGAGGTTGATTGATAGAAGGAGACACAAGGTGAACGAGAGATCCAAAATCCGCATAAACATGTCAAGTTTTGCGACATGCAACAAAAATACACACACACACACACTGCGAACCATTTTCTAGCAAACGCTCACCAACATCTCTATCTGTAAGACTGGCTACTGAAGATGTCGCAGATGTAATAGGTTCAGACACGCAACAAAAAAAAACAGCATTATTCCAGACACACCACGTATCAGTACACTCGCAGAAAAATTATCCGAGACCGCCTTTTCCCCCTTTCTTGAGTTGCGCTACGTTACGCTACTTAGCGGACCAGACAGGGCTAGATGAAGGAAACGTGGAACATTATTGAAACGGTTCGTGCTAGAGTTTTAGGAGCCATATTACGACACGACACGACACAACATAAGACAACGCACCACATGAGGTCCACCTGTCAAAAGTTGAGATGTGCAACAAAAAGACATAGGGCAGGATGATTGCTTGAAACTATTGGGACGCGGATGGGACGGGATGGAAGTGGACATGTGTAAATGGAAGTACTGTACAGCATTCGGGATATATATTGTAGAAGAGAAGAATATAGGAGGGAGACAAGTTTGGGTGACGACCAAAGTAAAGAGGAATATATAGACCAAAGGACTACCCATTAACCATTATCCCATACCGACCAACAAATCCATCACTCCTTAGCAGGCGGAACCAACACTGTAGATCTATTTCCCGTTAGTAGTGACCACATTTCCCTCATTCGTAGTAGAAACATACGCGCTTTCCCCCGCACCATCCTTTTCCTTCTGCCTATCCTCATACCACTTATCCACATCCAACACCTGTCTCCCCTTCCAATTCTTCATGATATTCTGACCCTCACTCCTCACTCTATTCTGGTACCAACTCGGCATCGCTCGCATGAACGTCGTCACAACGCCGAATCCGGGGTAGATACCCTGTCCGCTCTTCCCGCTGAGGATTTTCTTCGCGATGCCTTCCGCGACGGTATCGACTTCGAGCGTGGGCATTAGGAACGGTGAGTCGTTTTTGTAGCCTTGGAAGAGTGCGGTTTTGGTATATCCTTGGTTGATAACGACGGTGCGAACCTTCGGGGCGTTGTATTTTGTTAACAGTTCTGCAGTCAACCCTTCGTGAAACGAGAGAGCGGCAGCTTTGGATGATGCGTAATCTACCATGTTGGGGACGGTGACATATGCAGCAATGCTAGCGACTGTAACGACCATTCCGTGATTCTTAGCGATTATTGAGGGGAGGAATTCCTGGGCCATGAAGTAGTGGGAAATAGTGTTGACGTCGAATGTGAAACGGATATCCTTTTCTGTAGATTCAAGGATTGACTTTCCGCGGGCGACACCGGCGTTGTTGACGAGGATTGTGGGATCACCGACTTCACTGCGGATTCGGGAAGCGACTGATGCGATGGAGGAGGGGATCGTTATGTCGCATTTGTAGTAATGGACATTGGGTGCTATAGTAACTGGTCAGCTCGCTGCGTATTTTAGTGGAGAAAAAATGCCATACGAGCTTCGAATGTCATTGGGATGACATCTAGTACCACAACTTTGATCCCTCTTTCAGCGAGAAGCTTCACCACTTGTCCACCAATTCCTCCAGCGCCTCCAGTAATCAACACAATTTCCTTATCCCAATCATATTTATCGTCGGTCCAGTTGTTCAATACGCCTCTTTCTAAATAGTTCGAAACTAATCGTACAACTCCGAAGTAGAATAGTTTTTGAATTCGGGAGAAGGCTGTCTCGTGGAGAATGGACAGGTCATTTCCGCGCTTGGTATAACGGGCGAGGAGAAGGAATATGAGAGTGAAAGCGGGATTGAGAGCTGTCTTCTTGATGATGCTACCGAGGGGGTCACTTGTGAAGCCTAGAGGGAGGAGTTCATCTTGTTAGTTTTCTTGCATAGTGCAAATATTGATCAAAGTAGTAGTAACTATACCTTCACGCGGCAACCATCCTTTGTGCATAGGCATGTTGGTGTGCTTCAGTGTTCAGCGTGTCGTAGTGGAGCTGCTGTTCGATTGATCAATTGTGAAGAAAATAACAATTAGGGGAAATAAATTGAGGAAGAGGACTTCCTGAAAGGCCGGAAAGGAATCCCTTATCCATCATATCTAGAGTTAAACCCGGCTTGGCTTGGAAGAAAGAGTAAAAGCACATGAAAGACCCAATCAAATGCGGGGAATCTGGGGCTCTGGACCGAGGCCAAGGAGCTGTCAACTTATGGATTGCGGGGTTAGCGCCACATAGCCGATAGATCGGTTAGAGCTGATGGATGCTGATAATGAATACTCGATTGTTATTGGATTAGAAAGAAGGAAGAGCTGTTCATTTTCATCTTGCGAACATCTTAGAGGTTCGTCCAGTGGAACGAACACATGGCCGGATGCAGTCACTATTATCCGCGCAGCCGTTGGTCTGATATGCCAACTAGTTATTGAACCAAGATTTTGTTTAAAGATACGCTCACAAGAAACCCCTTTATAAGATATTAAACGGCTAGCATCAACAACAAACTTCCAGCCCAAATGTAATGAGCCCCAGATCTCCAATCAATGGTACTTCTTGCTCCAATGCCATCCTTAGATGACGCAGTGGTCTGGACCGCGGTTCCAGGAATGCGAGTGAAATTATCCGCGGTCGATGCCAATGTTGTCCAAGGGATTAGGTCATTGTTAAGGGAGTCGCAAGACGGTCGGTCGCTCTGCTCAGGAATGGAATTTGTCACTTGAATCGGTAGATCAAAGATTGTATATTTGTCTGTGCCATTGAGTCGGAAGTTCTGGCGGATGGAAACCTGGATTTTATCAGTCTTTGCGATAACAGAGTCTTCAAACGAGTCGCACATTGTATGCACCTCTCGCAGTGTTCTTGCTGGAAGTGCCATCGCCCACCAAACAATCAGGCCAAATCCAATTGACATGTTTAACCGTACTGCCTGGCTCTTGCGCCATAATTTCTCCTAGACTCGCGTTCCCTGCGGTTGCTGTGCCATTCGAAATTGTGAAGTTCTTCCCGGTTATGTAGCTCGATAGAAACACGGTAATGTTGTAGATCTTCGAAGGGGAATTGTTGGGATATGGAGGTAATTGTAGTTGTCCATCAGAAGATACATCCATAGCAACCTGCAGGTAATCTTCAATTGTCAGCATTCGTCGACGTTGCACAATGAAGGTAGACTTACCACCACCTAGTGGTGTGTTTGGCTGAGGCGCATCAATTATCGCGATTCCCGGGGTATATATTTGTCCATTGACAATATCCTGAGAATAGATACCTTGAATATAAAAACAGACGAAAAGAAGGGCAATGTATGGTGAGGCCATCATGAAAGGAGAGTTGTTGTGATGGGAAATGGTCAGAAGAACAGAAGTAACATATTATAAAGAAAGCATTTCAATGTAATATCAGTATGAAGATATACGAAATAACGACAGGGTAACAAATTTCCGCCCAAGTTGGTACCAATCTTTTCCCACGAGATATCACTTACAAGGCAATATAATTATGCATAAAAGAGGTCGAATCGTTGGATCCATTGGCTCGGTCCAGTCTTTCCGAGAGAAATCTCACGACAAGAGACATTGAAGACTCCCATAAATGGGTTCTTTGAAAACCTGGCTTGTATCAAATAAAGTGCTAAAATTGCGGAAGCGCGAAGAATGGGTGAGCAGGCCGAAGACCCGGCACAGTCAAACCATGTATCACGTGACCACATGTGGTTAAGCTTAATTCCAGCACACACCAATTGCTTCTATTGCTTCAATTCCGTTTCCTTTTACTCGTAGAAACAATCCTGCCGCCGAGTGCCGGTTCTCTCATTCTAACACCAGTACATACATCACCAAGGCAAGGTTCCTCAGGTACAAGTCGGACAAAGTAATTTCATAACTCCAGTCTAAAGCTAGAGACCAAATTTCGGTAGCCGCAGCTCACCCTACACACCTGACTACCGGGATTATGAATTCATTCCTTCGTCCTCGATGCAAGGTACCAAATGCATCCATCAGCCGCGCATTGATACGTCCAATCACTCGGTACTCCAATACCCTTCACGGGTGGCGCAAGTTGTCAAAAAAGTACACAGCTGCTGAAAGCGCGCTGTTTAATGTATCTGAAGAGGTCACAGAGGCCACAGTGACCCACAAGCCTGTGGTTGCCCTTGAAAGTACCATTTATACCCATGGTTTTCCATATCCAGATAATGTCTCTCTCGCTCATGATTTGGAAGCCCTTGTGCGGAATAATGGCGGAATACCAGCAACTATTGGTATATTAAACGGTGTAGCACATATTGGTTTAACCAGTGAGCAGCTCACCGAGATTGCATCGGCTGCTGGAGATCCAGAGACGAGAAAGGTTTCGAGGAGGGATATACCTTTTCTACTAGGAATGGTGCGTACGACGGAATAACATTCACATCTCAGTATTACATGTATATTAGCCAGGTGCTTATCGTATCTGACATTCCACATAGGGGCTGGCTGACCGCAAAATGACGGGGGGAACCACGATTGCTGGCACTATGTTTCTGGCGGCTAAGGCCGGTATCAGCGTATTTGGCACCGGCGGCCTTGGCGGGGTACATCGAGGAGGTCAAGACACGATGGACATATCCGCCGATCTGACAGAACTTGGACGGACGCGTGTTGCCGTTATCAGCAGTGGTTGTAAAAGCTTTCTGGATATCCCCCGAACTCTTGAATATCTCGAAACGCAGGGAGCCGGTGTCTACACATTCGCGGATGGTCGTACTGGACCTATAGAATATCCAGCTTTTTATACGCGCGAAAGTGGTATACTCAGTCCTATGGTTGTTCAGAATGAAAAGGAGGCTGCAGCTATCATTTGTGAGTTAAAATTGTGTCGAAGACGAAGCCCGCCCAGTCAAGCTGATAAGACTAGACGCTCAGGACTTCTTTAGGCACGGTAGTGGGTTTCATTTTGCGAATCCCATACCAGAAGAATTTTCCATACCAAAATCCGAAATTGACCAGGCAATCAACCAGGCTGTGGAGGAAGCTGCTGAGCAAGGCATTCATGGACATGCCAACACCCCGTTCATACTATCAAGGATTAAAGAACTCACCAAGGGGAATAGTGTTGCAGCAAATAGGGCGCTGATTGAGTCAAACATCAAAGTAGCAACGAAGGTTGCAGTTGAGCTCTCTAGAATGAGATTAGAGCGTGCCGCTCTTGATGATAGTGGTAATGGTGGTAATAGTAGTGACAGGTCAGTCAGTGACGCTTACAAACCTTGATACAATTATTAATTTTGAGACTTTACTACTAGGATTTATACTACTTCATCGCACTTCACTACTCCTTCGACCGATAAAGCAGGAAATGAAAAATCCTCGAAAGATAAAATGACTAAAGTTATTCCTCACAAAAATGGCTTGCCAAAAGTAAGCCACCCTCCGCAGTTTTCGTTACTCCGCTATCAGAATCATGCGTAAAATACCAAAATGTCTGACTTATCATCTTGTGCAGCCTAGCATAGTAGTAGTCGGCTCGGTAGCTTTTGATCTTTCATGCGACTACACTCCTGGCAAATCTAACAAAGACACTTCCCCGCGCATGCATACATCAAATATAGGTGAAATACGATCATCAATTGGTGGCGTTGGATACAACGTAGCACTGGCGGCTCGGCTCAGCAGTGGGGAGCCTGTCCGTCTATGCAGTATTGTTGTCATGGATCAGTAAGTTCTACTAAGTTATTACTTTATGAACAGCCTAACGATGGCAGGACCGGTAACGGCATTCTCAAAACTCTAGCAGCAAGCGATCTCGACACCAATGCCCTATCCATCGTTGATCCAACAACCGAGTACCGCAGTGCTCAGTATATTGCCATGAATGATTCCAACAAGGATCTCGTTATTGCCATGGCCGATATGTCAATATTCACATCTTCAGTCAACTCACCGGCTATTCATAATATTAAAGCTCCTTTAGGCAATCTAACACCCGCTACCAAATGGCTCATCTTAGACGCCAATTGGCATCCAGACACCATTCAACGTTTCATAGACATTGCACGTAAAGCCTCTCCTTCTACAATGATAGCATTTGAACCCGTCTCAACTGTAAAGTCCACCTCCCTCTTCCCAGCAGACAACTTACCGGCTCTCTTCCCGTCTCATATTGTCGATCTAGCCGCCCCAAATCAGGACGAGCTGATCGCCATGCACGACTATGCCAGTATCAAGGGCCTGTTTGAACCCAGCGAATATTTCAGCATTATCGATTCCTTTGGTATTCCTAGCACCGGCGCACGTGACCGCTTTGTGGCTCTGACATCGTCTTCTCTTACCGACGATGGGATTCCTTTCCGCACTATTCAACTCTTACCATATATCCCTACTATTTTTACCAAACTAGGCAAAGACGGCGTTCTCCTAACAATGATTCTGAAACCAAATGATCCAAGACTCACAGATCCGAAACACGCGCTATATATATTGTCCCGAGCGACGAATGCCGGTGGAGTGGTCGGTGGTGTGTATATGCGATTATTCCCCGCAGTGGAAAAGGTAGAGGAGAAGGATGTAGTCAGTGTGAATGGAGCCGGAGATACGTTTTTGGGTGTCTTGGTGGCCGGGTTGGCGAAAGGCGTGGAGCTGGGCGAGGAGTTGGTGGAGATCGCACAAAAGGCAGCGGTTATTACGTTGAAGAGTAGAGAGGCGGTAGGAGAGGGAGTGAGAGATTTGAAGGGGGAATTGGAAAATTTGGCGAGGCGATAAATTGCACGTGTCCGTAAGAGCAAATTAAGGTTATGATTGAGCTACTAGCGCTTACTGCCCAATGTCAATCTATTTGTAGTCAGACCAAGACGGTAATGTTAGGATTGCCAATTCCAGGCATTCATATTCATTACGTGCTTGTATATCGACTACTCCCAAACCTCTATGCAGGATCTGTATCTCGGTAGGACGAGACAATCACTAAATCTATGTTTGGATTGCAACCCCCACCCCCCAAAGACATTGTTCAGTTAGAGATGTACTGCAATTGTTGTCCCTCCGACTCCGTTCCAAAAACTCCATTCATCACAATTTCCTCCCTGTCTCCATCATTTTCTCAATTTCACAATCTGCTTTCCGATCTACACCATCACAATGCCATTTCATGACGAAGCGACAAGGAAACAGATATATGATTGAAAGTCTCCTGCACACACAAACAGCATTTCAGATCCTTAGCTTGGTGTGCTCCTCCTTATTGCCACCTTTCTCTCAACTATCATCCTTCTAATTGGCGTCTCACTTACCTCACCCTTCATCTCTTCCTAATATCTATATTTATTCCCCCTCCTTCATTCCAACTCCTATCACACTCCTTAGGGACTTCTTTGACCTTGCGTCAACTCTAAGCTGCCTGGGGACGCTGCTTATACTGATTCTACTTATTAGGGTTGCTTTCTGTTTGTGTTGTTAGCATTCGAGAATCGAATATCACTGTTTGAACTAGTACTGTATCGTGCGACGTTTTTATGGTAGTCTCATATCATCCTTTGGGATATAAGTAGTAGGTAGCAGACTACTCGACACGGAGGCAGCTCTGTGATTTTAACATTGCAGAGCTAACAGATCTTTGGAAGTGAGGAGAATCATATATCGCCTTTTTGTGTTCAATTTGTCGCATTCTTCAAACAACCAAATCGAGTACCAGGAGCTACTGCTGCTCGTCTGCTGCACATTTTAAAGCGCTGAGAATAGTCCTCACAGCAGCTGTGCAATCCACGAAGTTGCACAGATTTCCTAACAGCAAGCAATGATCTTTTTTGGTCGACTGGAAAGAAATTATATTTCAAATGCTGGAATACGCACGCAGAAACTCTAGGACAAGGTCAAAATTTTGCCCCAGTCTGGGAAAAATTTGCTAACATTGACAATTAATTCATGACTGAAGGCATTGCCGACATTTCAAGTTTGTTTTCAGTGAAATCATGAAATGCGGATGTAGTCCAAAGTAGGAATTAAAGCAGTCACGTATGCGCTTAGTCAGAATTCGTCAACCATCAGTTTTGGCTACCGAACGACAACGACACTTTCCGGCAATTCAGTCGTGTAAAAGCTTCTCTAAACTTCTCTCACTATTCCCTCACCTACTTACCTACCCCTTTGTTAGTTAGTTGTAAGTGGAAGGAAGTCTAGTCTGCCTCCACGGCAGTGGCCCTCGGAGAGCCAGCGGAGCGGCATCTACTTTTCTCCTATATATCTATCTGTATATATGTATATATGACGCTCCACTGGCTCTCCAAGGGCCACTGCCGTGGGGGCAGACCACCCCCACTGTGCCTGGAAAAGGGTAAGGGGTCAGTCACATGAGGTCATAACAATCACATGATCATCCATCATCCTTCTAAAAAGAAACATGAAACCCTTAGGATTTTCTTGTGCAGACAGAATAACCTCACTTCTACCAAGGTCTATACATTTAACATCAAGCTTCTACACACAAAAAGAATAAAATCATACCTTGTGGCCACCAAGCGACTACGAAAGGATGAGGCCGCCATACTTTTATCGTTCGGCGTCAACACCTGGGTTTCACACAAATGGCTCTCTATCATCTGATAGCACTGTGCAATGTGTCAAATGTACGAACATCGTGCAAAATCTGACGAAGATGAAAAACCTCTACGTCGATGGCCACGGGAAAGAGACGCATATCCCAGGTGACATGGCCCCCAAGATCTCGTTCTCAAATGAAAGCAGAAGACTTTACGATTCCAAATTTCTATGCATCAGATGTCAGCATTGTATAAATCTTGGTACTTACGATCAAATTGGTGGCAATCTAATAAAAGCACATGAAGCTGCCGCAAACAAGGACGCCGTGCCGAGAGAGGGCTGTTGTTATGTGTGTCTTCTGATGTTCCAGCTGAAGTGCAGAAATGGGTTTCTTGAATCAGCGAAGCTTATTTGGACGCGGTACGCACCAAGTCTTGTATCATTTGGGAGTAGAACTCTGCCGCAACAGCAGTTTTTCTCGGATGTGCTCGAAAACCCCGTGGCAATAGATCAGTATCTTCCAAAAGGGTAAGTTTACACATATCTGGTTTCACTTAAGTCCCGCGGTTGACATGGAAGCTCTCAGAGCCGTGGCGAAGAAACAGATCTACATTATCCCGCGGAAAATACATGCGCCTACGGTTAAGTCGTGGCTTCTATCTTGTGAGGCAAATCATAAATGTGAACAACGGCACTCGCGCAATTCGCCAATCTCAAATGTTCACGAGCGCATATTCATCGATGTCAAGAATCAGAATCTGGTGAATCGTCCGCCCAATTCTCGATACGTTGCGCTGAGCTATGTGTGGGGCGGCGTATTCCAACTACAGCTTACGAAATCAAACAAGAATACGATGTTCCAAACAGGAGCGCTAAATAGTTTATTGGGTAATATACCTCAAGTGATTCAGGACGCAATGCGCTTCGTTAGCTCGATTGGGGAAGAACTACTGTGGGTTGACTCTATTTGTATTGTACAAGATGATGAGCTGGTCAAGCATCATCTCATATCGGAAATGGCCTCGATATACAGCGGTGCTCTGGTAACTATTGTTGCCGCCAGCGGCAAGAACGCCGGAGATCATCTACCTGGAGTCCGCGAAAGTAGTCGAGTACTGCACGATATGACGGAAGTTCCAGGCACAGGACTCTCTATTATGACCAGAAGATCACTAGACTTCATTATGGATCAGTCGACATATAATATGCGTGGGTGGACCTTTCAGGAACGGTTATTGTCGCGACGCCGTATCTATTTTACAGAGACGCAGATGTTCTTCGAGTGTCAGCAGTGTTTATATTCTGAGGACAGGCTTCCAGCCAATCCATTAGAATCCGAATTTTCAGGATCAATTGCCAGAACCAACTGGAGCCGCTCAATATTTGATGGTTCCCTAGACCAAGACGTAGAGAACCAACAAATTCGATACAATGAACTTGTGGAGGAATACAGTCGCAAGAAATTCACTTTCGCAGACGACATACTTAATGCATTTGCAGGTATCGGAGCAGCCATAGAAGATCGTTATGGCTGCTCGATGATCTATGGCTTACCTGAGTCTCGTCTAGATTATGCTATGCTCTGGGAGCCAGACGGGCAAGAAGGTATGCCAACTCTGCAACGGCAAGCCTACTTCAATGAGGATTCTGCCGCGTTTCGATATCATGCCAGCAATACCGCCCATAATAGCGCCCGTGAGCAAGAAATGCGCAATCCGAATTTCCCCTCCTGGTCTTGGGCGTCCTGGAAGGGGCCTGTCCGTTATAACGATTTCACTGCATCGGAGCTGCAGGTACTACATTCACCCTTTAAGATAGGTATGCGCATATATATATTTTCTATGCTGTATAGTATATCACAAGCCATATAAATTTTAGAAAGTCATTTAACTAATCCCAAACTCTACACCAAAACAATAGTTCATCATTCATCTCTCAGCACATCCACATACCAATCCCCCCTCAGCAACGCCAACTCCAGTGCCATCATGCACCCGCCATCCATACTTCACTTCAACACCCACTGTCTACTGGGATCTTTCTTCTCGTTGAAAATGCAAAGATTCCGCGACCAATACACCTGCCTGGTCACCAACACGCGCGGTCTCAACATCGGCATCATACCTGGCGCCGGAAGCTCTTTAGTTTCTGAACACGAGCATCCTTACAATGAAAATATCAGCCTGATACTGCTCTCGGCTTCAAAACTCACACCTCACCGTTTCCAGTCGCAGCACGATCTAGGCTACCCAGCCGTATTCGACGGCTTGTATCGACAGGCCGGAGCGACCGATAAATTGAGTGTTCTAACGGTGCTACTGGTGCGATGGGACGAGGTCGATAGATGTTCAAGACGTCTCGCGCTGGCGTATGTACATGCTGAAGCATGGAAGGAGGCGCAGCCGAAGATGAAGGAGATATGGCTTGCGTAGTAAAGAGGTATAGATCAGGTTGGGTGGGGTTTCTGCGCATGAAGAATCTGCATTATTGTACCGTGCGGACGATCCTCGACGCTGACATTGATCCTGAGCATTGTTACCAATACTAAGGAAAATGAGCTGGTCTATTGTCGCTTATACAAACCGAGCTACCAAGTTCTGAAAATGGATAGATGTTTTTCAATCCTCACAGTCGCTTCTCAATGTCGGGGCGCTATGTATGCCCTCTAGAACAAGCCTCCCCCGCTCAATACCAACACTCAAGTTGCTAAGCCCTGGTAGTTCCATAGGGTAAACATGCCACCAAAAGACGAGCAGAGTCACACACATCGCGTACGCATCAAATCATCCGCCCCGACAAAAACCATCAAGTTTAATTTATTCTTAACGCGGAAACTTAGCATATCTTGGGCAATTTCATCTCTCCACCCCCTCCCCCGACCCACTTAGTTGGATAAGTGGAAGTGTGTATAGTATTTACTTCTGAAACTGTACTTCTGGCCCCGTCTTCAGCTCCAGCTCCATCCCCATCTTTAGTTCTGGATACATAAATAATAAAAGAAAAACATCTCTATAACCTTACTACATTACACTACTGCTAAACGTGTGGCTGCGATGTTTGTGGCCATGCGTGGCGAATCTGCCGGAGAAGCCCGCACCCGCTTACCGACATTCTCCTCCTTAATCCCCACCTACAGTATCTTGCTGCTCTTCAACTTTCAAGCCGACATCTTAAAAACAATCAACAACAAAAACAACGGACAATTTGTCGATGCAAAAGCATTACCAGCCGCCTCTTCTGGCCCGATCTGTACATAAGGAATACGCTCGCCATCAAATGACACCGCCTTATGATACGTGACTTTAAGTCCCTCGGTTGCAAATGCTGCCGGGGCGCGCTTAAGGACGATAGGTGAGGGTGTGAGGGGCCGAGGACCTCTCTCAATTGCAACGTCTACCAGTATATGGACTCGGACTTGTCATAGCTGCCCTGGTTGTAAAGAAGTGCTGCGAGATTGTTCATGATTTTACGAACCTTCGTAGCTAGCTAGCAGTCTCTTAGAGAGGAAGGACATGAAATAATCTAATACGACCTTCTCCATTCCTAATATATTATCAAGAGCCTATAGCACAAGAAGTTTAAACAGCTGGAACGCCCTGGTCTTCGTGTACTTGAAGCATGGCCGCAAGGCTGTTCATACTTTCAAGTGTCTTTGGATGCCCAGCCCCTAGTACCTTGGTTCTGAGCTCTAATGCCTGGCGATATATAGTAATAGCCTCGGTATATTGGCCCTGGTGCCGTAGTACAACTGCAAGATTGCTTATACTTTCAAGTGTATCCGGATGCTCAGCTCCTAGCACCTTGGTTCTGAGCTCTAGTACTTGGCGATGGATAGTTATAGCCTCAGTGTATTGGCCTTGGTCGCATAGTACAGCTGCAAGATTATTCATACTTCGAAGTGTATCCGGATGCTCAGCTCCTAGCACCTTGGTTCTAAGCTTAAGTACTTGACGATGGATAGTTATAGCCTCAGTGTATTGGCCTTGGTCACATAGTACAATTGCAAGACTATTCATACTTTGAAGTGTATCCGGATGCTCAGCCCCTAGTACCTTGGTTCTAAGCTTAAGTACTTGGCGATGTATAGTAATAGCCTCAGTATATTGGCCTTGGCTCCATAGTACAACTGCAAGATTATTCATACTTCGAAGTGTAGCCGGATGCTCAGCCCCTAGTACCTTGCTTTGGAGCTCTAGTGCTTGGCGATGGATAGTTACAGCCTCGGCATATTGGCCCTGGTGCCGTAGTACAAGTGCAAGATTGTTCATACTTTGAAGTGTATCCGGATGCTCAGCCCCTAGTACCTTGCTTTGGAGCTCTAGTACTTGACGATGGATAGTTATAGCCTCAGTGTATTGGCCTTGGTCCCATAGTACAACTGCAAGATTATTCATACTTCGAAGTGTATCCGGATGCTCAGCCCCTAGCACCTTGCTTTTGAGCTCCAGTGCCTGGCGATGAATAGTTATAGCCTCAGCATATTGGCCTTGGCTCCATAGTACAACTGCAAGATTATTCATACTTTGAAGTGTATCCGGATGCTCAGCCCCTAGTACCTTGGTTCTGAGCTCTAATACCTGGCGATGGATATTTACAGCCTCGGCATATTGGCCCTGGTGCCGTAGTACAAGTGCAAGATTATTCATACTTCGAAGTGTAGCCAGATGCTCAGCTCCTAGCACCTTGCTTTTGAGCTCTAGTACTTGGCGATGGATAGTTATAGCCTCAGTGTATTGGCCCTGGTTCTGTAGTACAACTGCAAGATTATTCATACTTTGAAGTGTTTCCGGATACTCAGCTCCTAGCACCTTGGTTCTAAGCTCAAGTGCCTGGCGATGCATAGCTATGGCTTCCACGTATTGGCCTAGGACAAAAAAGCTACAGCCTGATTTTGATAGGAGATGAATCTTTGTGTTCTTATCTGTAGCTTCTGTACCAGTTCTAAGTGCAGCTTGCGCATGTGGGAGGTAGCCTATCCACACGTCCTTGTTCTCATGTATAGGACTAGGGTAGAGTTCGTCTAGTCGCATGATCACTTTATTGAACCACAATGCCAGCTCTCCCTTATTTTCCAACCAGTGACGTATGGCGATCTGAACTAGCCGGTGAATATCAAATGAACTGACGTCTATTCGCTTGGTGATGAAAGCATATCCTTCCAGCGTGCCAAGCGCATCGTCCGCTTCCAATTCGTCGTCTCCTGGTAGTAGCGATCTTGGGATATTTTTCTCAGAAAGAAAGCTGATGAAGCAAAGGTATTCTGCTGCTAACGGTACATCTCGCATGATGTATTCAAACGAAATAAGCCATGTTGTTGCAACTGGGTTCTGCGCAGTTTCGTACCGACCCCGATCGCCAAAATCCTTGCTAAGGAGCTTAATCAGATTCGTGCTGCCAGATTGGCAGTGCGTCAGATATTGAGCTATTGATATGCGTCTCATAGCCATATAGGCAGATGCTTGCTTTACTGCAAGGGGGAGGTCGGTAAGGAAGTCGAGTAGAGCATTTGTGCTTGTAGTATCTTGTATTTGGTCCTTGCTTAAGCAGTGGTTAAGAAGCTCTATTGATTCAGGTCGGTCCATCGCCTTTACAATCCAAAGACTTGGTGAATAAATATCGAGTTTCACAGTCACATCGTGGTTCCGTGTCGTGACGAGAATTGAGCCATTCAGATTGAAGGGGAGCTTGAGAATTCCTTGCTTTCCAAACAGCAGCTCCAGGTTGTCAGCATTATCAACAATCCACAGCCACGGCCCTATATTATCCCGTGCTAGCGCTGTATGCACCAGTGCGCATACATCAAGCTTGTCGTCGTCGAGCCCCTTAACACCAAGGGCCTGACCAATCTCGCGGTAGGCCTTGTAGAAAGATACTGAATCGAGAGCCGGCACCCAGAAGACAGAGCAGTCTGGATAGGCAATGTGGATGCGATAAGCGGCCTCGAGAGCGATCTGGGTCTTACCGACGCCCCCGAGGCCCTCGAGCGCGGTACGCTGGCAGTCGTGCAGGTGTGCGGCGGGCGGGAGACGCTTCAGCAGGTCATCGAGCATAGCACTACGGCCCACGAAGGTCTCATTGCGGCCGAACGGCACCAGGAAACGGCCTTTCTTAGAGCCTGGAACTGTCAGCACGCTTTTCCTTCCGGAATGCAGTCTGTTATTTGGCATAACGCGTGCCACTGTCACTACCTGCATTTTTTCCCCCTCTAGCGAGGGCTGCTCTGGACTGGGTGATTATAACCAAGATCACTTACCAATAGAACATTCTCTGAGATATTTCCTTGCACCGTCAGCCAGACGCACGATGGCATCCTTGACAGCTAGATATCCAGGATCCAAGGGATCTGGGAATTTCTGGAGGTTGTAGTGATTCCGTTCAAGAGGATACCTTTCTACGCCCTTGGATGTGTCTAAGCATGCCGATTCCTTTGGTACAACGTATTCCTAAAAAATAATTTAAGTATACGTGATATTTACTAGGTTTAAGCTTAACTTACATCTTCTAGCCCTATATCCTTGTAGACCTTACCTATCGGACTCGGCTTAGTCTCGTAGAAGCACCAGAGTGGAATTGGATGATCTACGCGTCGTGTTTCTGTAAACCGATATACTATATCCTGCAAGTACGGGTTCTCCTCGACGGAAAGCGCCATTGTTTCCTTATAGATCTGAAGATCTGGATCAGATTGTGCCACAGCCTTAACAATTTGCTCTAATGTAAGACCCTTTCGTCCTCGAAAAGGTGTTCCAAAAAATATGAGACCAGCTACATATCGAAAGGGACTTGACCACTCATTAGGATTCTCAAAAGAGCGCCGAAGAGCTTGCATAAGCACAAGGCCACCGTAGCTATGGGCGATGAAAATTATCGGCCGAGTGATATTCTAAAAATGTGTGTTAGTACTATACATATAGGCCTAGAAATTGTCCTACACGACGATGTAGTTCCAACTGCTTGAGCAGCATTTCAGCCACGTCGGAGACTTGTGTCTTCTTAGGCTCATCCTTAGTAGTACCATACCAGTCAGATTCGTAGCCAAAACGTATAATGCGGGCAGTAGGTATCGCATTGGGCAGCATGCTGGAGTGTGTGAGCCAGTTGATCTTTTCCTCGCCTGGCCCTCTCCCAGTCCAAGTGTTGTCTGGATCAGCTCCGATTCCATGGATTGCGACAATGCCACCTAATGTTAGCGATTTTTGACTAGTCTAAGAGTGTGTGTACCTACTTAATCTCATCTTCATTTCCGTTTGTGTTAGTTGTACCCTGTTTGATCGGGTCAACCAAGACTTTTATTCCAGAAACCATTGCTTAATTATATGTTGCATATGCTTCGATGATGAGCAGTGGCAATCTGTATTTCTCCTTGGAAAGAGAGACGAGAGTAGGGAATGCAGCCTTACTGCTGCCTAAAACGAGAAATATACCTGCTGTGCAACCACATCTATTTATTAACCTACCTAACCAAAAAAAAAACCCCCCCCATCGAAATGCCGCCTGTCTAAGCCCCTAGCTAAGCCTCTCTTTCGCAAATATATATTTAGATAGTTCGATGTGCCTACTTCCTTTAAAAAATCCATATATACACTGTTTGGCTTCATTTTAGATAGTCACACATACGATTTAGTTTTCCATCATTGATCTCTCCAATATAATAATTTCATCTACCCCACAATGCCAATGCAGGCATGGCTTCCTACTTTTCTCAATGAGACATCAGAAGTTTTTGGCGAATTTAACCAGTGTCTGGCTTTTGAATCAGGGAATCAGGTAGGTGATTACTGATAATCTCAGTTACCAAGTAGAAAAAAGCCCTAACTAAGCTATTAAATTCGAGCGTGGAACAACTAGCACCTCAGGTATAACAAGTTCACTTCCAACTTTCCCGAGTAGCAGGACGCTCCATTCCGAACACGACGTACACATCTACCTTGACGATTCTGAAAAGGTGGATTCGCCCCGATAATATTATCTTATGATCCCTCACTAACAAATTTTATAAGACACAACCGGATATATGTATACTGTATGTCTCAATTTGACCTGCTAAGACAATATATACTAAGAAAAACAGTGCGTTTACAAACCGCGCCCCGGAAAGGAATGGAAAGCTACCGCTACCAATATCTAAAAAGCTATTTGAACATATTATCCGAGTCTTTGATTTATCTACATCATTTCTAACTGTCTTTAATACTGGTTTAGCAACATACACCAGTACCATTCACGCCAATAGAAGGGAAGATAGCACAAGGTCGAACACCGCCCGTGAGTGGAATTTCCGTTTTTGAAGGAGAAAAACCACTTATCAATATTTTAGAGTTTATCATTCAGCAGAACAGGGCATACTCTGCATTTTCAATAGCGGTTTCATTTAACTTGAGGACAGGCAAGACAGGTATCTTGATATTTGGAGTAGAGCCCTCGTCACTGTCAGAGCTGTTCGCGTACCTACAATCCATATTACCCCAAGCGTATGGTCCGATGACGGTCCCTGCATTAGCTATGGAGTTGCAAGCTCAAGGCTTTAGCTTGACTATCAAGAACTGCCAAGACCGCATCCATTCTATCGAGACGACCACTGGAATGAGGCAATTCAACTGTCCACATGAGAGGAAGGGTACAAGCACCCAGGATTGGAGGAGCTTAGATTTGATTTCGATTACCCGTGAGCTCAGTGGCTTCCTCAGTAGGTTTGCCTTCCTCCAGATGCAGGCGGAGACCGGAGTATACCTCGTACAGCAGATGGCTCGAACCACCGAGTTACTTATTGAAAGGATGGACAAAGATCATATTCTATTTAACACCGACGACCAATACGAGATCATCTCAAAGCTGAAGCATATTCAAAGCTGGTACCTTGGAATAGCAGCGCGCTGCCGCTATTTGTCAGAGCGCACTAACGCACAAAGCCAAACTGTAAGCTTATATCCCCTTCGAGAATGTATAAACTAAGAATATAGGTCCATTGCCTTATCGCATCCCAGGACAACTTAACGAATATTGATATTGCTCGAACATCTCGTAATATCGCAGAAGAAAGCCACCGAGAAAGCGAAGCAATGCGCGGCCTAGCGGAACTTAGCCGCCGAGATAACGAATTAATGATCCAAGTAGCAAAAGACTCTCGAGCGGTCGCGGTCGCTACAGCTCAAGACAGTGCAGCCATGCAGGTGATTGCTGCTGTTACGATCCTATTCCTTCCTGCTACTTTTACTGCTGTAAGTCATTAAGGAGGTCCTAATTTTCATTTATATGTTAACAGCTACTGAAGACCTTCTTCTCCATGACATTTTTCAACTTCACAGACCCCGACAAGCCATATGTTTCTCCATGGAGCTGGATATATGCCTTGGTTACGGTGATCCTGACAGGCGTAATCCAGCTATCTTGGGCAGTCATTTCGAAAAGAAAAAGGGTCAAGATCACTCAGGTAACTAGTATAGAGCTGTGATCCTATATCCATAAAATGTACTAGGTGGGACTCCTGAGCAGAATGTAGATAGTATATGAGCTGCTAATACTATCCGCTTGGTCTTAACTCTCCCACACCACCCTTATTCAAAAGTTATGCTGTATTGCATCCAATTGCCTTGCCAGGTTGGTTGTATGGTAGACGATTGCAAGGCGCTGCACAGGGCATTTCGCATGCCCCGATATACTCGCAGGACCAGGTGCAGCTCTCCACACATGGTGCACAAGATTGGTGACAGCGTAAAGTGCATCGAGAGCAAGGACATCGAACCTGTACCTATTAGCATATAACTCTATGGCACTGAAAGAAAATAGATCTAAATATACATACCTCGCAGGGAGCAAAACAAAGACCACAATCCGTTCGTTCCATCATGGCATGGTCTTCGAAAGGTGTGGTTACAAGTCCCGGAGGGTCTCCCGCAGATCTTGGTACATCTCTGGCGTTTGACAATGGGATTCATGTCGACATCTTTACTATAATACGAGCTTGAGTTGGTCGTTGAGGCTCCCAACTCGCTCAGGAGGGTAAGTCGCTGTCGCTCCTTACAAAAACTGTTTTCGAAGTCACATGGGGCGTGTTTTTCCACAGGTGGTCAATTTATTATTTCTTTTCATTCATTCATTTCCCTTCCATTTTCCTCCCCCTCCCCCCCTCTCTTCACCAGCCACACCCACCCTAAATACTTCTTCACCCCCAAATCAGCAACAACACTTATCACGTGATCCATCCATCAATAAGTTATTTATTTAGTTCATCATCAATACCTCAACCTCACCCTCAACCTCAACCTCACCCACACCCTCAACCTCCCCTCCCCTTCCCTCCTTCCCTCACAAACTCACCCACCTCCCCCCTTCACCACAACAAGACCACTAACAAAAGTACTAAATGAATAACCTTAGAATCCACAACCAAGTTAGAGAACCAAGAACTCGAGGGCTGATAGACATGAAATAAGTATATCACGTGAATTCAAGGCACGTGCATACTAACTAGGCTGACCAGTTAAGTTAACGGGTGTTTCGGCCTGAGTTTTACGGAGGTTATCTATTTATCTACGTGCAAAATCGTCAGAAAGAAATATATACACAGTAATCAACACTTCATTTTATTCATCTCATTTCATCACATCTTGCATGATTCTTTCATGTTAATAGTAATAATAATAATAATAATAATAATATTGATATCAATCAATAGTTGATTTATTTGATTTCAATAAACCCAACTTAACAGCTTTAATAGTTGATAATTTAAAGCTATTTATCCTCTATCCCCACCCGCCCCTATCATCTACACCTATTAGAGAGCGGTCGGAGTCGGAGTCGGAGAGTCAGAGTCTTGCAGAAAAATATGCAAGACAACTCAACCTCAACTCAACGAACCTCAACCAGCTCCGTGCATTCAAACACATGCGCAAAAAACCTTTCCCCCCCACCCCATTCAATAAACCACATGCCCCAAAGTTTCATCCATTCACAATAGCCCAGCTAGGGAGCGAGCCAAAACAATCAATCAAATCAAAAAGTAAGCAGCAGTAGCAGCCGCTGCAGCAAAGAGGTATCAACCCGAAGATCCCACATCCACATCCAAACGACATTAAATTTCAAGAAGCAATCATCCAAAAAAGAAAAGAACATAACTCCCTTGCCTTCCCTTCCCATTCACTTTGACAAGTGTTTACCAAACAAAGACGCCGGTGCTAATAAGCAGATTTCCCATTCCATTCCATTCCTAGGTCGGAAGGTTGGTGTATTTTACATTGTATTCTCCTTTCTTTCTTTCTTCCTTTCTTCCTTCCGCTATTTCGATATTTCTCAGATTTTGTTGTGTATTGTATGGTATAAGGTATAGTATAGTGTCTCGTTTAATAAATAGACATCGACATCGATTTCGTCGTCGGCCTAACATCCAATCCTATCATCGACGACTCCCACTCATCGTCATCATCGCCACTATTCGCGTTTGTATACTCGGTGTAATCGAATCCCGGTTGAGCAAAGTAATCATACGAGGTTAATGAATACTTGAGGTTTGCGACAGCATTGGTAAGATCGGTTATTTCGCGGACGGGTTTGAGCGAAGTGCTGGATAGCTTGGCGACGATAGGCGGTGTGCTTATTGAAGGAGACTTGGGCTCAAAGGCTTCGGGGATGTCTTCCAGAATGGCGGATTCGCCTTTGGAGATAGTGGGTACGCATTCTTCCGGGATGGTATTGACGGAGATGAATTGTTCCACTTGATCGTGGAAGCGGACGCACTTTCGTGATAAATTTGAGGATGGGGATAATCTGCCGGATAAGGACGGTGAAGGAGAATATTGTGTTCTTGATGAGATTATGGCAGATGAGGAACGTTTGAGGAGGATGTCGGATACCATTCGTCGTTTTAGGATGGGCTTAACATCTGGGCAGGATACCGATCTCGATAATTGTCTCCGATGACTTGACGATTCCGACGACGAAGATGCACATTTGAATTTCGACCCGGCCTTGTGTAGAGGACCATATAACCAAGTTGTATCGCAATCCTTCATCCTATTTGAAAGTTAGCGACTCGAGAGGGAGAATGAAGAATAATAGTTAGTGAATGCATACCAGTCGACAGTCTCCGGCGCAATCGTCTTCAAGTTCGATCGCTTCTTCGCCCAACATCTCCACGAGGCATTCTCTAATCGCCGGCTGTTCTCGTATGCGCTGCGATTCGATTGCACGTACTTCCACGACGACCATAAATCCTCTTCGGGCCAGTCGTGTGCCAAATAATCCACATGATGCGAAGGCTGCACCCGCACCGCCGTATCATCCAGCGTCTCTGTGATATCGCATGGCTCGAGGTAATCCAGACTGTCCAGCGAATCCAGCGTATCCATAGGCGAAGTAATTAATGATGGGCTGCTGCATAACGATTCGTCGTCTTCGAGGTACTCGGGCTGTAACGTGGGGGATTGCATGTAGTATTCGACTTGTTCGTCATATATCCTCTTATCATCCAGCTCGGCTTCTTGGCTGGGTGAGTGCGGGTCATCGTACGAGGGAAACTCTATCTCGTCTTCTTCTCCTTCCGATTCCAGACAGAATACTTGCAGGGATGATATCTTTGGTTGGTGAATAATGCGCGGTGCTGCGTCAACTACCTCGAAATTGTCCACCCACTCGAAATATTCGTCTTCCCGGGAGAGATCCATCTTTCTGTTGGGTTCTGTGGTGGTGGTGGTGGTAGTGGTGGTGGAGGTGAAAGTGTTGGGGAAGCTGAAGCTGTTTTTCGATATCCAACTCATATGTAACCTTGCAGGATTGCAACGAAGGAAGTGCAAAGTAGGTGAGTAGATAAAGCGTTTCGGTTTCTTGTGAGTATAAACCGAGAAGTACAAGTCGGATAGAAGGAGAACATGGAATGGGTAAGTCGGCAATATAAGTAATAATGTAATTTCAATTTCCCACTTTCCCTTTCGATTTGTTACTAAAATGCTCGGTTCGGTACTGCACTCTCAACAGTTCCGAGCTGGAATTTTTGGAGATTTTTTGACACAGTGCGCGGGATCGCAGCGCAACCTCACACAAGCGGGCCCAAAAGTGGAGTTTGCGGGATAGTCGTGGAATAGGTGTTTTGTGCGTGGAACTGGCGGGTGACTTTGCGTAAATGGGGATGGCAATTGTTGGTGGTAAGTTGTAAGGTGTAAGAGTAATAGAAATTGTTGGTAGTAGATTGTAAGTTGTCGTGCGGTATGAAGATGATGTAGTTGTATGGCTGTATGGCTGTATGGCTGTATAGCGGTATAGTTGTATAGTTGCAAGAAAAGTATGATAAAGTGCCCGCCTTCTTTGTGGAGACGTCTTTTGGATGATAGCAACGATCCCAGATCTGGTATGTGTGAGTGTGAGCTGTATGGATATGGATAGAATTTTTTCGTGAGAGTGGAGCCGCCGACCAAAAATGTTGGGAAATGAAATTCTGGGGAAGTGGATAGCAATGTGCAAGTCGAATGCGAATGGAATGCAAGGGATGGATGGGGTTGGGGGAAGGACTTGGAGATATATGAATGGTTGCACGTGTGGCTTGATCCATTCCTCTGCTTATACAAACAAGTCCAGCATGCATGCCTCTTGTTCTGGTGGTGCCGTTGGAAAACATTCATCCGCCGCCGCTGATGATGCGAGAGACGAGCTATTCCCGTGCAACAACAACCGTTTCCTGCTACCTGGCACGCCTCGCAGGCTAAGAGCCAGTCGGTAAGGACGAAGGTGAGAGTTAGGGCTGGTTAATGGGATAATGGTCAAGGGTCAAGGTAAGGCAAGGTAAGCAATCCGATCCCATGTCTTCCATCCCCCGTTCCTATTCCAGCACCTGGCAAGACGGGGATTGAAATCCTTCAAGCTCACAAAGCCATCACGAAAGTGCTGTACAGCTATTCGACATCGGGTCCACCTACAGAAGTATTCGTTCATCTATTCGCTCATCTATTCGCTTCCTTTCTTACTCCTTGTTTTAGCTCTGCGCCACTTAACGAGGCAGATCATTCTACAGTAAGAGAGCTCGCTTTTGCGAAACCAACAGTCACTTCTTATCCTCTTTCTGACTGTGCGTGTGGTCATCCGAAGCATCAGGACGAGACTTTGACAAATCAGTACGGGTTTCCTTTTTTTGGACAATAACAGTGCGGCTGGCTAGACTAGTATCGCGTGGGAGAAGAACTACCTGCTAGACAACACCGTACCAGAAAGGACTACGGTTAGGTAGGTTCTTCGTAGCTGGCTTTGCGCTTATAACTTCTGGTTGATCATTTACGGATTTCGGTGACATTTTATCCGGGGATTCTATCGAAAAGGATTCCTCGGTGCTTTTTATGCATGATTCCTGGTACGCATGTGTGCTTCACGCCTTGACTGACGGTCTGACTGATACGGACATGCACTAGCAAGCCAAGGTCGAAGGGAGGGTAACATTCTGCGGCGCTGCTCTGCGCACTATCCTCACCCGGCCTTGTTCTCTTCTCTTCTCTTCTTATTCTCTTCTCTGCTCCACTTATATCTACCAAGTCCGCAATGTCAATGCGATCGGTTGCGGTGTCAGAGCTGGGAATATAGACTCTCTTCCCACCAGCACGCTCTCAATCTCTCAATCCATCGTCCTAGGCTTTTTACAATCTACATTGACTTTGGTATGAGCTCCTTGGTGTCCAGACAGCTCTACCTCTATCCTCCCCCTTCTTATCTTTAAATCGCCGAAAAACATACAAAGGATGCTACTGCACCTAGGTTGTATGCACGGTGATAACACTTAAAGATACAGCGAGAGTGTATACTAGGTATCTTCCCATCCCCTCGTTCTTCTCTCTAATCACCTTCTCGTCCGAGTACTGATAGCATCGTCCATCTCGGATCCCCGAAGAGGCTACGGAGCAGACTACGGAGCAGACTACGGAGCAGACTAGCCGTATCCTGGGTGACCTAAAGAATGTGCAGATCAGCGCACGTGACCGGAATGTTTCCGCTAACTCAATTCTCGGGCCTCGGTTGGTTCGGTGACCGAGCAAACGCCTTTCTGCAAGGGTTTCACGTTTTCTTAGTCTTCAGCCTCTAACATCGAGGAACTTTACAGAGTCATGGAGCTCGGAATGCACTCATGTCATTGAATAACAGACGTCGTGATCAATGTAGAGGCTTGCGGTTATGTTATGTTAGGACTTCTAGAAGGTATGTTCTATTCTTGCTTGCTATGCGTGCCCTGCTGGCATGCTATACTAACCCGCACTTCCCCAACGGAATCCCGGCTCATTTTTTCCATTTATACTTACAGCGAAATCTTTCGACGAACAGTATTAAGACAAAGTTAATCCGAGGTTTCTCCGTCATCAATTAGTGTTTGAGAAGATCAAGTTCATGAGGTTACCCACAGATCACACGAGCTCTGTCCCTCGTGTCAAAGATATCGCGACATCAAAGTCAGTTCCCACTTCGTATCCGCTATGACACCTTTGAGGGAGGAAAGGAAAGGAAACGGAAACAAGCCTCAAACATTTTCTTGGATCCAAACCACACATACTCGAAATCTTAGACTGTCTTTCCCGCACGCACGAACGAACCGAAGAACGAATTTGGCAGAGAGAACCTTCTCAAGCTCTCTTCTTGTAATGACCTTTTTCGCACATCGACTTTTAAAAATGCGAAAAAGATTAGCATGCGGCATTCAAGTGGCTAGACTTTCGATAGTCAATCAGGGAAGCCTTTAGACGGATCGTGCTTAGAGCTTGGCTCCCGTCGGCTATCTTCTCCCTATGCACTTGCGAGTGCTTGGTGTTTTTTTCCCCTTTCGTAACCGTATCTCTGGATGTTGGTGACCTGGTGTCCGAGACCTAGCTCCCGAGTCCAAGCTACTGGGCGTTGTATTATATATTCAGGACTTGGGATTGGGGATGTCCATCTACGGATTACTCCCTTGCTTGCTTGCTTGCATGAAACCTCAATACACATCCGTCGGACACATGGCAAGAGAAGCCTCTTAGCTCATCGCACGTTTCATCTCTTCTTCTGTGTTACTGATCCTAATTTCAATCATCTATGTGGTGTATTCCAAGTTTTCCCAACAGGCTTTAGGGGAAAAGGCATGAAAGTCTCATCGTCATGTTGAACTGTTTTTCCATCCGCCTTTCGGCCGCCGAACTCTCTCGAGCCTTGGTAGAAAGTCCACACGTAGACAGCATTAAGCCAGATTTCTCTTCGCTCGTCGGTATCCGGCTCCCGTGTGGAAAGATCTGGCCAATTGTTTCGCGCTGTTTTCATCGGAGATTCCTTTCTCAAAGCGCTTTCTAGCTTCACTACTTAACTACACTTATTCCCTCTGCTCTAAGATCCATGCATGCGCTTGGAATCACATATATCGCATGGCTGCTAACAATCTTTGCCTACATGCAATCTCAATGCTCAATGCGCCTATTATTTTGACCTTCCAACGCACCCCGTGGGCATTCCATGCATCCTTACATCTTGGGCTGTTCGTTGTCCATGTCCACACGATCTGGAAATTTGTAAAAATGTAAAGCTGATCGCAAATTGTAAGATTACCAGTTTTCCCAGTGAGACTCACGTGATTATTCCATGCTTATTTTGAGCTGCGCTGTATGCGGATGTATCCCGCTGTCTTTTCTTGGCGATCTATTTCATGCAATGTGTGAGATCTTAGGGCACCGCTTTCGATAGGCAGATGCGTTTATTGGGGCCGGCCATACCTATCATCGTTTGTTTCCTGCACGACACGACATTCGGCTTTTCGGATAATGATGTCGTTGATGGGGCATTACTGTTTCCGATATCTATCTTGCTTGACTCTGCTATTCGACAAATAAGGTACTAACACAAATACTAAGTAGATGCCGTTCCTGCCGAAACATCGTCAGCAAAGGAAGCTTGGACCTCTTAAACCGGATCACATGGTTTGTCATACAGTACACCAGTGATTTCAAAAACTATTTCGCCTCGTATTTTCGAACACTTCATGATCGTCACTGCAAGGCACAAATTTCGACATTGATGCTTTTCGCCGCGGAACTACACCGCTTTGGGAAATCTTAGTCCATGGGGTCAAGCGGCTTACAGAGTGGTCGGTGAATAGCTTCACATGAGGTGGAGCTTACTGTACGTGTATTATGAAAGGAAAATCCTGCGCTACAACTACGTCGAGTATTCTCATGGATGACTTGTAGTCACTCTCTACCTGCTTAGAGCGCCATGTTACGCCAGTAGTGTCTTTTTTCGCTCTCCTGGTAGGTGGGAAATCTATTGATTCTACTTGCTCTTTTCCTTCCCTAAGCCTCTGGTCTTCGAGCACGTCCTGACTCTCCCAAATACTGTTATGCGCTTCATGCAATTGACGGAAACACATGTCAGACACCCACATACCTCAATATTATTCTCTTCTTTGTTCCCTTCTTGCTTAGATTCAGCGCTTTTCGGCTTATGTTTTTCTTATTATCTACTGATACTACCTACTCTAGTTAATCTTTCCCCCTTCGTTTGTTTTATCCCCCTCCATGTCTTCTCGCTTCTTCAGATCCTTTTCCAGTCCCATTCGTCTTTACATTCCTCAACGCGATATCCTCCACCAAATCAAGTCCTCAGCTACGTAATCAAGCGCTAACCACGCGCTCCTAGGTTCGTTTTCGGCTTTCGGCTAGGTTTAGTGATGATTTGGGTATTGATGTGCATCCTTCACATGGTGTCTAAGGAGAGCAAGCAAAGTCGGCGAACCAAGCGATTTCTTCTTACTTGAGGGGATCTCCAACTTGATCCGTCTAAATGCAATTTATGCTTCTGTCAAGGCTAGAGTGCGGGTACGCTAAGATTACATGTTATATTGATATCGTATGCTGGCTGGTAATTCCAGAATTTCCCCTCGGGAATCTAAGAGTTGCAGGATATTCACTTTTACAGTCGCGCTTTGAAACATTATACTATATTACTCGGCACATTACAGCAAATAAGTATGCTCTACAACTTTTCACTTTGCAAGTTTGGCATGTGAACATGCATGAGTAGTAGACGAAGCTGGCAGGTCAATAAAGCACTACTGACTACATAGCATCCACCGAAGTTTTAGCCCGTTGATCCAGCATGCATATGTTTCTTCCTTTATTTCCTTGCAAGCCATCGTATGCCCTTGTGAGCATGCATTTGATGTTTCGCCGCATAATGCCAGCGTGGTAAGCCCCAGTCCATGTAAACACGTTTCTCGTAATGGATACGAGCAAGCCAGGGATGTCTTCTGCTGCGGCTTACTGCATGCTGCTACAAGATTTGGCTGTCTCGTCTCAGGTTCTTTGTAGAGAGGCCAGATGACTTCCACTTCTGTTTATTTCCATTCCTTCCTTCGCTTGTTCCTTCGCTCATCTCATCCATCCATCACATCCATTCATTCATTCATTCATTCACCTATTACCTTGCTCAAACAGCCTTCCCTTAATCAAACGCATGTAACCCTGCTTCTCAGCACTTATCCCGAGACACTAATTACATGGACATACTACTGGGTAAGTTGTGAGTAAACCAAAATATTCTGATTTGATACAACGCCGAGCATGCGCATTGGGCTTTTCACATGCTTCCTCACTTGTACACTTCTGGTATGTACAGTATTATGTCTACTAGCCAA
Organism: Clarireedia aff. paspali H2; assembly: GCA_026770245.1. Lineage (NCBI taxonomy): Eukaryota > Fungi > Ascomycota > Leotiomycetes > Helotiales > Rutstroemiaceae > Clarireedia > Clarireedia aff. paspali H2. Next base: position 50,633 of record JAJCXA010000002.1, read on the forward strand.
GTAGCTAGGTCGGCTGAGTAGTCAGTCAGTACTTTCCGAATACTTAAATAGAGTCGGGGGGTAAGGCGAGAGGTAGGGGGTAATGTATGATCCACTACGTCTATCAAATACATATCTATTCATCTATTCTTCAAACCCATTTATACAAACATCGTCGTAAATAACTAAAATGCCACTCTTTCCTCACCCGTTCATTCCTCCCGAAAATTTCAATTCTCACGATGACTCCTCTTCCCTTGCGCTCATTCCGCAACACAGCACAGCACATACATTCTAGGCACCCCACCTCACCCACTTTCTCCCCACCCCACCTCACAAGACCATGTACTCGTAACGTCGGGTTATCTGATGTTCCTTCACCCTTGCTGGATCTTACCCACATTGCTCGGTCCTCGCTTATGTATCTCCCCCTGCGCCACGCCATGCCATGCCACGACGTAAGCGAATACCGACGGATGGGCGATGAGCTAGCCAGCTAGCTACCTTGCATGCCATGCGCGAGCCCCGATGCTCATTTTTTTTTTTTTTCGTTTTTATTTTTATACATCCTGTACCACACCGTACCGTACCGTGCCTTGCATATCATATCATCCTGTACCATACCATGCCCACGATGAGAATGCGTGAGGACAAGGATGGCGGATGAGGGGGTGTGCGAGGCGAATGCCGATCGATGCACATGCATGCATGCATGCATGGCAGATTAGCATGCTTTAGTTACAGCCTTTTCCTTGTGTCCCATGTGCGAGAGGCGTGGAAAGGTGGAGTAGAGTAGAGTGTAACGTTAAGCGAATCCCGATGGGATGGGATGGGATGTTTATTTTGGTTTCGGTTTTTTGGATTTTGGGGGAGGGGGGGGGGAGATCAGATGACATGACATGAGAAGCGTAGAGTGGCAGTGTTGATAGCAGCAGTGATTTCGGTTCTGCTTTACTTAAGTTATTGATTGATTCAGTTTTATTTTTGAAATCGAGCTCTACAGTCGAGTGAGTGAGGGATCTTGTTGTGTGTGTATGTGTGTAGATGTATACGTTTACATACGAACAGGCGTGTCGGGGGGAGGAAAGCTCTTGAGTTAAGTTAACCACAGGATCTGGTTTTTAGTAGCTGCGATGCTCTGTTCTTCTCTCTGCTTTGCTCTTTCTTGCTATGTTATGTTTCGTGCTTTAGTATATGTGCTGTATTTCTCCTACTCCCCCAAGGCCGCGCGGCGTGGACTCTACGCTCTAGGTTTTCGAGGGTTGCTCCCCTTCTTTTTCCTTTAGTTACCTCTCTCTCTCTCTCTCTCTCTCTCTCTCTCTCGCTCTTGCTGTAGCCTGTGCATACGAGCGTATTGCACTACTATCATCATTGCAACAAGTACTGATTTCTAACGCCTAGCCCTTCCCATCGTTATCAATGTTCCATCTAACCCGCAGTCTTTAAATGTGGTAGAGCGTGGAGGATGAATACACACCTTTCACGCTCTCTTGTCTCTTCGAATCATCTGCTTTTTCTTTGCAATTTGGATAAATATAGGGCTGATTACTCAATCACTCACAAACTCGCTGTTTTTCTTTCTTTCTTTCTTTCTTTCTTTCTTTTTTCTTCATGAGGAGTTCAACCTGTAAAGTGAAGGACGGATTTCAGACTCATGTTACAGTAGTTGAGTTGACTGGTCGAGAAACTGGTACGTTTGTTCTTTTTCTTTCGTTCCTTAGCTACTTGGTGAAGATAAGTTACAACTACCGTGCCTCCAAGTCGGGATGGTCTTTGCGCTGAAGGGAGTGTTTTATATAGTGTATAAATACGGAGTATGTATTCGGTGAGTTTGTTGTGGTGGTGGTTGGAATAAGGTTTAATCCAGGATTACACAAGGGGGTTGGATGGATTACAGATCGACAATTCTTGTTTCGCTTCTCTTATTTACTTGGGCAGTTCGAATCCTTACATACGAAGTATAATAGCTGATTTTAACTTATTTCTTTATCACTTAAGCATGAGCTCTGCTGGAGAAGAAATTAGTAATGATTTGCACTCGAATTGGCTAATGTTACTGCATCGCTATCAAGTTGAGATCGAATATCTTGGTCTCATAACACATTCTTCATTCCTGCAAGTGCAGCCTTAACAGATTAAGCCAGTTGGACAACAGCTGGTTCCGCTTCTAGTACATCCATTACAGCAGGATTGACAATTCACTCCTGGGAATGCAGAGCTCAAATCCCAAATACATTGTCGTCCATTGCTCTGGGTAGCAACTTGTCGCACAACAAAGCTGCCGATTCTGTCATTCCATCCGATTTGCCTAAGATCACTCTGTACATTCATGGACAATCATTAGCGCTCTCCTTCCTATACATACATATATATCCCCATTTGATGATCTCAGTATTGGATTTTGAAAAACTCACATAACCAGGACTGAAGATAGTTCCACCGGGATTATTGCAGTTGTAATCCTCAGAATAGATAATTGCGTTTCCGGGGTCGGGTCCGATGGAGCTTATGCTGTGCCACCAGGGATCATCAAGACGGATGCAGACGTCCCAGTTTTGCTTGGCGTAGCCGGTGGTTCCGCCCCAGTTGATGTCTGTGGTGATGAACACCTAGGGTGTGTTAGATACATAATGAGATTAGTGGGTAGGGAAGGGCAGAGCAGAGGAGAGGAGAGGGGGAAAAATATGGAACGTACTCCGCCTTCCTGACGCTTCTCGAGATCACGAGTGCTGAGGCGTTCGGTGGAGGTGATGTTCAAAGACTCGTAACCGGTGAATTGAACGGGGGATTCGGCTGGAAGGGCAAGTGCCGTGCCGAGGATAGCAGAGACGAGGAGAGTTTTGAACATCATTTTGAAGGAGTACCAAGGAAAATGTTGCGAAGTTTCCTTGTTTGGATGTTTGCTGAACTCTTTCAACCTTTATAGTTTTGGTATTCTCCAAAATGTGTTGTTCACATGGACGTATGGGTCACTGATGCTCGGGAGAGAACGACTAGCAGCAACCCTTTTACTCGTTTTGGCCATTTTCCTAATCGAGTGACTGGGGGGGGGGCAAGAATCCGTGAGCTAACTCAGACGTGGACTCCATATCTGACGCCAAGTTAGCTGTCATGACAAATAATTCTGTGTACCCGATGCTAGTTGGCGCCACGAAATTATCGTGTCTCACCTACCTATAGATGATCATAGTCCCAGCGTTCATCTCGCTCCTACCGGAAGAAGGGGGCGGTGGGTGCTGTGATTGACTGTACGTGGAAAATCATACAGCCCCGCCGCCCTGCAAGAAAGAAGCCTAATCTAATCTCATCAGAACGCACACCGCTAGCACGTTCAGGGTCCATTCATCCATCGGACGAAACGACGATTTGAGCTAACCGTAGCGAAGTCTAAACGATATAAGGTTAAGGTTAACCTTAACCGAGATACTACGCTGAGCGGTTAAGTAGGACCAGGCCCGCTGTGGATTTGCTGCAGGGTGATTATTCAGCCCTCGTATTCAGGTCAGAGGTTGTCGGAAGTGCTTAGTCATCGAGAATTATGACAACCCAATATCTTACATGCGTAGCCTATAAACCTCATCACATATGCCAAGCCTATAGACCTCATCACATATGCCAATACTCATAAATCCATCCTATTTCTGAGACAGGTATACAATCGCAAAGCGCGGCTGAATTGGACCGCTGAAGAATTTTTTTTAGATGTTTATCCGAAATTTGCGAGATAGTTAGACAAAAACTTTCTACTAGATTAGAATGGATGTTTGGCTTGCGCGCCGGTTAGGTCTATTGACTTGGCTTTACCAAGAAAGAGGGGTAGTCAGCAACGCACGTAAAAGGTAACCATGTAATAATGTCTAATACTTTGAAAATATGAAAGAATAGGGCTTTTAGATATCTGAGCTTGAAGAATGACCTATAGAGATTTAGGAGTGGTATCATTTGACTGTTAAATATCAAATCGTTTAAGAATATGCTGGCTGGGCTACAATTGTACTGAAGTGAAGACACCTTCGAGTATTCTCCGCTCTAAACGGGCTGTGTGTGTTATTTTTTGGTACATTGCGTGATGTTATCAAGAATTAAATACATTTACAAAGCTATAGATAGATACAGCGATTCTTAACAAGTTTAAATCTCTGTGCTTCGAAGTTCCCGGTGAATCTCTAGCTATTCTAGTGGCCTTATCAGTCCGTCTTGACATTTTCCACAACCGCAGGTGAAACAGGTGCAGGAGTCTGTTCCGCAGGTACAAATATCACTTCAACACCTTTGTGATTTAATGTACTGCTACCGTTCAGCTGAGCCAGTCTCCTCGCAAGAGCTGGAATGTCTGGGAAACCAGTCTCTACATGATCCAGACCACGTTTAGTGATGGTCTTAGTCGAGGCCGGAAACCGAATCACGGCTGCGTTCGGGGTTGCTGCAAGCGCGATGCTCGTCGTGTCGAAAACAAATTTACCCACTTGCCCTTGTTTTTTGCCGTTTATTTGAGGTCCTGAGAAAAATTGCTGGAAGAGGTTAGAAAGTATTTTCGAGTATTTGCTGGAAGTTCTTACGCCTAGGAGAGAGTGAGCTGCTGCTTGCCAATTCTGCTCACTGCGTGTTAGGGGATACTTGGTGTTGGGTTGGCCTTTGTAGATTGATTTGTATGTGTTCCAGAGAGTTGAGGAGCAAGAAACACCCTGCGGGGCACAGAATGTGTTGGCGCCATTACCACCTTCTATCCAACTATCAAATGCGTATTAGAAGGTGCAAGATGAGTCACAGTTGATTTTGAAACTTACGATGCTGGTGGAAATTCATCGCAGGTGAATGCCAGGCCGCTCGAGTCTCCTGCAGCGGTCCCCTGAATCTCTTTATTGAAAGGAGAAAAAACTGGGGGGACCGAAACGAGACTGGTTTCGAGAATGGTGGGTGTAAACTGGTACATAGCATAGGCGGGATTCCCATTGATGTATCTACCGTAGCCATGAATTGTTTGGGGCTGCCCGATCAGTTCGGGACAAGTATGTGTGACAGACCAGGTGTCGGGACAACTTTCGCCTCGGCGGGTGGCAGTGTTTCTTTCGTTTTGAGTTTGGATATGGAAGGTTTTCGGGAGAACTTCGTTGTTAGCGGTCAACCATTCCTGTACATTCTTGCAGATTGCTGGCATTATCTCGCAGTTGTAATACAGGGTTGGCAAGGGTGCTGGAACCACAACTGGAGTTGCCAAATAGGTAGAACCTCCTGCATCAAGGGTTTGTGGCAGTTGCGAAGACTCGAAGTCTGCGAGGGAGAGGAAAATCAAGGAGCAGAGAAGAGCATATCCCAAACGCTCATAGTGAAGAAATCCGATCATGAAAGCCATATCTAAGACCCAAGTCCAATGTATGCTAGCTGGAAAGACGGTTGGAGGCAAGAAAGCAAGAAAGAAAAGAAGACAAGAAACGAAGTTATTGGTATGCGATGCAAAGTAGCACTTTTAACATTGCAGCAAGCACCCGTACTGAGTAACTCGTCCACACAGGGACTAGGAAGAAGACCGTCGTCCGACATAGCAGGGGTGATTTTAATGCAGGGTCTCCGTCCTCAAAAATCACCGACATATTGAGAATGAAGAAAATGGATATTTACAGATAAGCGCTCAAAATGTGATGCTCAACCACCTATTTGGTCTAGGAAGAGGAAGTTGGGCTGAGGGATATTGCCAAGTAGAACTAGTGGGGATTATGTAAAGTGTGCGTATGGGAAAATATGCAGATGAGACCATTGACTCGCAGGGGCCCACTTAAGGCTAGGCTTGGTCCGTGGCTAAAATTTGAGTCTTGTAACAACTTTTTTCAGCCACCTGGCTGCTTACACCCAAATTTCGACGCAAGTACCATAACGCCTTGATGCATAGCAAATCCGTATGTCGTTCTAGGAGAATCAAACAACAAGTGATAGTATTTGTTTGGCGGTTTTTGGATCATGGGTGCTACATCACGAGTGTCCGAGAAAGGGGAAGGCCTGTCCACCACCACGAAAACGGATGGGGAAATTGCCGAAGTTGAGAGCCGTATCTCTGCGTACCGGAAGTTCTTCAATAATGACCACTTACTATGGGTTCTTCTCTCCAACATGAGTCAAGGAGAACTCTTACGGTTACAATGCGTATCAAGAAGATGGAAGGCCGCCATCGAATCGTCGTACGAGTTATGTTCTCGAGTATTTCGACCCCACACCATGGCTACCGATGATGGCTCAGTCCCGAGTTACAGATTCAACGTCTTTGTCTCTGATCGAATTCGCTGGAGTCCTGCAATGGAGTTGGATCAAATTAACTCTTCGGAATTCAAATCAGTGCAAGAATCACCATGTCTGCAAGCTATGGCTATTCCGGGAGCGTCTTGGAGGTCTCAACTCATATGCTGGCCTGCAGTATTTGATATCACCGTTTCTAATGAGGTCGGAGTAGAAGAAGGAGCACCACTACTGCGGATTACTTGCCCTTACCCAGCGGATGTCCAGGACACAAGTATCAAATTTCCAGATGATGATGACGATATTGGTGAGGTGATGAAACTCAACATACGGAATTTCCCACACAATGAGGGCAAAGTGGTCAATGGAATCACATTTGAAGATCTTCTATATGCTACGCGCCAGCAATATATAGAGTATGACTATGCGTTTGAGGCAGTCTATGAGTATTTGGATCTCGAGACAGACGTAGCGGGGCAATGGGTAACAGACTTGACCATTCGAGAGGATCGTGGAATTCCGAATCTTGAGGTTACAATTCTTCTATTCTGAACTGTAAAGGCACATATGTAATACAAATTTGCTGCACTCTGAATCCACACTACTTGGTCAACTTTCTGATTGGAAGGGTATTGTTGGTTGAGGCCGTAGAATTGGTGCCAGTTGTAGCATTTGTGCCAGTCTGAACACCCTTGACTTTGTCTGTAGAATTTATGCCAAAAATTACTTCGTAAGGCTACCGAGACGTTAATAATTATATATCTCGAACGGAGGGAATAACAAACATTTTCTAGTCCTTTTGCTAGATCAGCAATGTCCATTGCCTGCACGGTGTCCGCAAGATTTGTAGCCTTCTCTGCTACTGCAACACCACCCGTCTTGTCTTGGAATCCAGACTTAGGGCCCTAAAGCTGTCAGTAAGTGCTGAATGAAATGAACAGAGTATAACATACACCCATAACATAACCATTAGCAGGCATTTCGAGATCGGATTGAACAACTTCATCAATTGCCATTGTGAAGGGTGACAAAAGAGCCACCACCATCGCAGGCACAACGTACCAAGCTGAGTATCTCATTCTGAAAATATGTCGGACTGTGAATTTTACGGGCGGATGAGGTGAAAAAGTCGCTTGCTCAACAACTTGGTTCCAGTAAAACTGCACGGATCGAATGCCGAAAGACTTGATATTCGGGGATGCTGTGCCAATATCACGAGTTAGATATCAGATTACTAAAAACAAAAACCAACTGTAATCCACACTAGTGGCGGATTTGATCTCGGTCGAGCTTCCATACTCGTAGTTTCGAGAGTGACAAGAGTGAGACTAGACTATTGGAAAACGCGGGAATTAGATTTCCAGCGTGACATATGTCAGGCACAAAGCGGAACAGAGTGGAGGGGTCTCCCTCCGCCTTACGTTATCCCCGCTTTGTCAGCTCTAATTTTTTAACCGGCTACCGCCTGTTGCGGCCTATTGCGGCCTATTGTGGCCTATCACCGCCTGTCACCGCCTATTACCACCAAGAATATCGGTTTCGCCAAACTCAGATTACAAATCCTTGGCAGCGGTGCAAAACACCCACTGGAGAAAATTTCGTCGACTTCACATCCGGCTGACATACTTTATGATTAACTACTAAGTTACCACAATCCGAAATAATGTGGTAAATAAATGCACTTTGTCCGAATGCGGTTCTACTGGCCGACGCCCACCCTTCATTATTCTCACGAGTCACCTGCATGAAGGATCCCGCTACTGCATACAGGGTGCTGGTGGGGCCTTCAAAGGCTTGGGAGAAAATTTGAAGTTGTGGATCAAGATCGACACATGATGGAGTAAGAAATTAGATGCTGCTGAACCCGATTAACAGAAAGGGTCACTATGGTCTCTGACTTTGGCCCATGCCATGCATGGGCTTGAGAGTTAGATTACCTATTCTGGACCAATCAGTTGACATGCAGAGTGCTAGCTAATATAGTGACAGGTCTTCAGAATTTCAATATGTACGTCTCGTTTCTCGATTGTGCATCCCATAGCTCTTAGCCAGCGTCGACCAACGCAGGTTACGCAGTCACAATGTGTCGAAGCACACGTCGGACGACGACCTTCTCGTTCAGCCTTTCTTTTCTGGTGTTGCACCTTCTCTTCCTAACTACGGAATGTTTTCCTCATCAATACAAGCCCATTCATCCTTCGAAGTCCACTCTTCACGTTCGGAAGAGTTTAGAAGGATATCCGATATCCCATTCAGTACCTGAACTTGAAGTTAGAGATCTCGCAAGTGAAGAGATTCTCAAGCGACAGAATGCAGGCTACTGGTATGAGAACATCGCTCATGGCACTCCCTCTTTTGGAGCTGCTGGCTATCAAGTATTTCGAAATGTGAAGGACTACGGAGCCAAAGGAGATGGCTCAACAGATGACACAGAAGCCATCAATAGAGCAATTACAGATGGCGACAGGTGTGGACAAGCCTGTGGTTCGTCGACAACTACGCCCGCTGTTGTGTACTTTCCTGCCGGTACTTACATCGTCTCAAAGCCGCTGATTCAGTACTACAACACTCAGTTTGTTGGCAATCCAAACTCAGTTCCGATTCTCAAGGCTGCTCCAACATTTGAGGGTATCGCGGTTATTGACAGTAATGTTTATATACCACAAGCAAGCGGAGCTCAATGGTATATTCCTCAAAGCAACTTCTACAGACAGATTCGAAACTTCGTAATCGATTTGTCCGGTTGTCCTAATGTTACACCGGACGGATTTGGTGCGATTTCCCCTTTCCATAAATCATTTCTGAACTTCTCTAACATGATACAGCTCCGACCGGTATCCATTGGCAAGTCGCTCAGGCTACTAGTCTCCAGAACATCAAATTCATCATGAGCCAAGCCGCAGGCACAACTCATATTGGAGTCTTCATGGAGAATGGGTCTGGAGGTTACTTAGGGGATCTCACTTTCATCGGAGGTGCTATTGGAATGCGATGCGGTAGTCAGCAGTTTACCTCTCGAAACCTGAACTTTCAGTTTTGTAGCACTGCAATCGAAATGATTTGGGTAAGTTAGAACAAAAAGCTTTGAGTACAGTGACTAACCTTTTAGGATTGGGGCTGGACCTGGAAAGGATTGAATATTGCCAACTCTTGGGTAAGAGAACAAGCCATCCTTAGATTTATTCAAGGCTAATTTGAAAGATCGGCATCAATATTACGGCACTTTCAAGTACGACTGCTTTACACAGACAAGGAGTTGCTGCAATCACAGTCCTGGACTCGGTAATGACAAACGTGTAAGTTGGAGCTTGCTTCGGAACCAATGATATCAGCTAACTTAGAATTGCAGCCCTATTGGTATTCTCACCTCAGGAACTACCAACACAATGTTGGAAAACCTGCAGTTAAACAATGTGCCCATTGCAATTGGATATAGCGGAGGACCAACGGTACTTCAAGGAGGAGATATCCTCATAGATAACTACGGAGACGGCAACAACTTTGTTCTGACTGAATCCACAATGTCTTCAGGGGTCTTGAGGGGCCCTTACGGCACTTCAGCGAAGAGCAAAGCATCGTCTTCTCTCCGAGATAGCTCGGGGTGGTTTGCTAGATCTAAGCCGCAGTATGAAAGTGTTGCCCCTGGTGGATTCATGAATGTTAAGGACGCTGGGGCAAGGGGGGATGGTGTTACTGATGACACTGTCGCAATCCAAACTGCATTGAATACCGCAGGGTCTAATCAAATTCTGTACTTCCCTCACGGCAGTTACATCGTCACCGATACAATCAAGATTAATCCTGGAGCGAGGATTGTCGGTGAAGCTTGGAGTGAAATCATGGGAACTGGATCAAACTTCGAGGATACCTCTAATCCACGAGTTATGATACAAGTCGGGACAGCGGGTCAAACTGGCGTAATTGAAATTTCTGACATGATATTCACAAGTAAGTCTTGAAGTTGTCACCTTATAATTATGCAATACAATAGGTCTAACATCTTATAGCATCCGGTGCAACAGCAGGAGCTATCCTAATGGAGTGGAACATTGCTGAGTCCTCTCAAGGATCTGCCGCAATGTGGGATGCTCATTTCAGAGTTGGCGGAGCAGCTGGCACCGATCTCCAATATAAGGACTGTCCACGGGAAGAGGCCGCAGTAAACACAAAGTGTATCGCAGCAACGACTTTGATGCATGTCACTTCATCTGCTAGTGGTTATTTTGAAAACGTCTGGGTCTGGGTTGCAGATCACGATCTCGATATTCCATCTCAGGATCAAGTCAGTATATACGCGGCACGGTGCCTTCTTATCGAATCGACCAAACCAGTTTGGCTTTGGGGAACTGGTAGCGAACATTGCACCTTGTACCAATACCACTTTTATAAAGCACAGAATATCTTTGCAGCAACTTTGCAAACAGAAACGCCATATTATCAACCAGAGCCCAAAGCTCCAGCCCCGTTCACCGGAGCTTACGCACTCGAATCTGATCCTACATTTTCTTATTGCGATCCAGCATCCACGACATGTGCTCTTGCATGGGGACTTGAGATTATCGGCAGTAGCAACATCATGATCTATGGAGCTGGTTTCTACAGTTGGTTCTCGTGGTACTCACAGGTCTGTCTCGCCGCTGAGACTTGCCAGGAGCGAATAGCCCGAGTCTTCGATAGTACTAATATCTTCATCGCGAATCTCTACACCAAGGGATCTAGCTCTATGATCCAAGGAGCTCAGTCGCAAGATATTTTGGCCATCGACAACATCGATGGCTTCCTAGGAACAATTGTGGGCTGGAGTGGATTCGATCTTCCCGGAAAGCTGGACACGCCGACATCTGTTATTCCCCTTCCTGCTTGGATATGGGATGTTCCCAACCCTACAGTTTATTGCCACATTCCTTGCACCATTGCTCCGCCACCTACTCCTATCCTCCCTATCCAACCCCCACCATTCACTGCGACAATTTCAGGCTCACCCGTTGTTGTTACACCTCCTGCTATCACCAATCCAGGTCTTGATATTGTACCCATACCAGTTGTTCAGTCGCCTGCTGATACAGTGGTCCCGGTCATTGTCCCAACTCCTGTCATCAAAGTCCCCCCCATCGCCCCTCCAGAAAATATTCCTGGAGGGCCACTTCCGATTCTGCCTCCTCCAATCCCAATGCCGATTCCCCTGCCACCGCCTCCGTTTGCATGCCTTCAGTTCTGTGGTCCACCATTCCCCCCAATTTTGTAAGTTTTTCTTGGCGTCTCTTGCCTCCACCTCTATATCAGTCTACAAGATGCTAACATTTCAGACCTCCTATTGTTATCATGGATGGTCCTCCACTTCCTGTTGGAGCTCCTCCACCACCAATCGCTGCTGATCCGGATGACCCAGATGATACAGAAGAGGACGAAGAAGAAGAATTAGGTTGTATTGCTGCCAATCCCCTTAGCTTTGGTTCCGGTGATGGCAACACACCTTGGCCCACCACTAGTGACGTTCCGACATGGGGAACCACTGCTCCCTCTGGAAGCAACTGTGATTGGACTGGATCGGTAACTCACCTCGAGAGCACCCTCAACATTGCGGTAGCATCAGGATCCACCTCTTTCTCATTCAACGCTTTTGAGATTATGAATGTGGGAAGCGCTTATGGGATCTCGATGTCAGGAGCAACCATGCAAGTCTACGCACCGGGTGTTACCGGCTGGAGCACTAAAAACACACCGAGTAGTCCTGGAGGAACCAGCAGTAGGAACTTCATCACGCTTGATGTTCCACGGAATCCTCTTGCCAGTATGCTACCCCTTCCGTATCTCAAGATTGTATAATGCTGACGAATCGCGTTTAGCTGAGATTTTGGTGACTGGAAGGCTCAGCCAAAATGTACCACAAGTTCAAGTGCGCATTATTTTCGAGGTATGAAACCTGTTCTAATTACAAACTACAGTATTCGTACTAACTCAAACAGGCATCTACATCATGTGGAGGCAAAGGCATTGCTGATCCAGAGGGTAGTAGCGGGGGTAATGGAGGTGACGGAGGTGATGGAGGTGATGGGGGAAGCACAAGTGGAGACTTACTAGGCGAGTACCCAACGCGCTTAGACGGTACGATCGAATGCAGCGGCTCTCGTTCCGACGGTGCTGGTACTAGAAACATGCGCGACTGCTTATTTACACCCGGCTCGTAAGTAAACTCACTCCTCCCCACAAGCCCAACTACTTAAGTAACGATATGCTAATTCCCTTCACAGCGTCATCGTCCAAGGCCAAAGGTTGAGTGTGGATCAAATCATCTCCAGTGAAAATGTTAACGGCAACTGTCTCCGCTACGGCGAAACGAAAAACGCCGAAGGCGTTATCACGAACACCTGGTGTGTAGTATACCAAGAAGCCGGATGCGCGTTTGTCATTTCAGATAAAGCCACATCGTTCGGAGCTTGCTTCCCGGGTCATAGCATTATTGGTGGACAAGTATTCTATGATTTTGCGAGACTGAGCGCGAATCAATGTCCGGGGACGGGAATCAGTGCGATGGCTGCGGGACCGTTCCAGCCATGCAATTGGGCGGCTCAGACGCTTTGTTTGACGAATCCGGCGCATCCGGAGATTTGTGGAGTGAATTAAGGGGGCTAAGGGGGCGAGAAAATGTTGTTATGAGTAGGGTCTTGACCTCACATGATATATTTATTGTATACCTTTGAATTGTAGGTTTAGAGGATTTTATGTATAAATATGACTATATAATTGATGTAATGCTAACGCTTATTCTGTGCAAGCAAGAATAATATGAAGATCTCGATACAACAAACAATGTAGTTACACTGCCGTTCATTAGTTAGAACTATTCGCCTCGTCCAGCAACCCATCCCCTAACATCCCCTTCAATATCAACATTATACAACCACCGCAAATCAAACGGCTCCCGCGTCTGTTCTTCAGCTCCAGGCAAGCGCCTCAAATCAATCTGTTTATTCAACCCTATAATTTTCTCAACCCGTGCCTGTCGATATTCCTGCCAATACTTAAGCGAACCCCTCATACTAATTTTATCTTCGCGCATGTTCAGCTCCGCCAGCAACAAAGCCAACATATAACCATCCTCCACAGCCAGATTAATCCCTTGCCCCGCCGACGGCGGGACAGCATGCGCCGCATCTCCCAGAATCACCACGCGCCCCTTTGGCGAGCGCCATTCCGCGAGTTCGGGCACGATGTAGAAGGGCCATACATTGATGTTGCTGTTGAGATCAATATTCGAAACAGCACGATGCACAATCTCCGGAAAGAGTTCATTGCCGCTTTGTAAGAATTTGATTAGTTCTTCCTTATCCTTCCAGCCGTCCCGGGTTTTCTCTTCCGTGCGGAATTGCTTCCCGAGGAGAACTTCGGATCCGTCGCTTTGCTGCGGCGCAATAACGAACGCGCCTTTGGCGCTGACGATGGTAACAGGAATGTGGTAGTTTTCTGGGAGCTGCAACTGCGATGTCGGGACCGCGGCGGTGATGCCTGCTAGACCCGTAAACGCTGGTTCCAAATCCGGGTATAAATACCGACGAACGCTCGAATGAATACCATCCGCGCCTACGAGCAGCGCAGCCGAATCTCTTGTTCCGTCTGTGAATTCCCACTCCACGAGACCCGATTCCTCGAATTCAGAAACCACGTGTGAGAATTTCTTCCCAAACTCAACACCAATGCCGCGCTCCTTCACCATCTCAAGCAACACGTCAATCAACACATATCTATAGACTCGCAACCCTCTAAATCCGTATTTTGCCTCCCCGCCAAATTCTTGTATTTCGAGGAGTTCACCAGCAGTGTCTTTGTACTCAAGAGTATCGAAGTTGTAGCCTTGGGTGCGGATGCGCTGGTATATGCCGAGGTTCTGGAGGATGCGGAGAGAGTTGGGGGAGAGCATTATCGCACCGCCGATGTTGAGGGGAGAGGGGCGGCTTTCGTAGATTTGGCAAGGAATTTTGCAGTGCTGAAGAGAGAGTGCTAGGATGAGGCCGGAGATACCTGCGCCGATGATGGCGATTGAGGGGGGTGTTGTGCTGGTCATTTTGAAGGTGTTGGTCTAGTTGGGAAGGGACTTGTAGAAAGACTTGTGTGATGAGGCTAGTTTGGCAGTGTAAAGTATAATAAAAGAACAGGAGATGTGATATATAGATAGGATATGAATGTTCTGGTGTAGTATTTATACGTTTATAGAATCAAGAAGTCTATTCGGATCCGAACATTCTGCTTATCTCCGGTAGAATTCGGATCCGAATAAGTCTGTTCTCAAAAAGTAAGCTTACTTCGGGGTACAGCAAATCTTCCGCTCTCCTACTTCTCCTATTACATTATGAGCTTTTACGACCATTGATTATTTGAGTTTAGAGCTATATATTTCTTGCCAGCTAAAGGGTCTTTTACCACAGCCGGTGTTTTAGTTACTACTATCATCTTCACCCTTCATGCTTCTCACAACTCTAGCGATTGCATGACGGATTGAAAGTAACCAAAGTCATAGTTCGTTAAGCTCACAAATACTTCAACTCATACACCTATCTAGCTTGATAACTAAATCTCATTTACAAAAACTTCCTTTCATAACCTAACCTCTCCACTTCATTCCTACTCCCCTCTCCTCTTCTACCCCACGACACAAACCCAAAGAGTATCACAGCAAATCCCTCGCGTTCTCTTCAATCAACGGCCCCATAAACACCCTCACCTCCCCCCCCCCCCCCCCCCCCCCCCCCCCCCCCCCCCCCCCCGCCCCACCCCCCGTCCTTCTCCGTCACCACCACCTCAGAGCCCCGCGCCAAATCCTCCAAACCCAATAAATTGCTGTGCGCATGGATTCAAATTCCTCAGCGACAGCAGTTAGATCCACATCAGACCCCCTCGGGTATGCAGGATGCCTCTACAATGATTCTGAAAGATATTGACGTTGTATAGTGTCACGGAGACGAAGCGCCCGGATACAGAAAAGCCGACGAAGGCTAAGAAATCTACAGGATGATAGCAAGGAAACCTCAGAGAAGTTGAGGGACGAGCTCAACAAGAAGTGGTCGGAGAAGCAGCGGGTAGATGAAAACAAAGACGAAATATATGAAAATAGTTATAATCGACCCTAACTCGTAGCTCTGCGTGTAGACCGGTCGACTGTAACAACAGAGACAACCCAACTAATCAACTACTCACGGAAAATAATCAGGATGATCCCTCTTCCGAAGCTTTAATAACTCCACCGCAATTCTCAAATGATATATCGCATTTACTTGAACCGAATGAAGATATTCATGGATCTACTGTACGTCGTTATAGGAGGACTCGCCGGAAACGGACACAAGCTGCTGATCCTGTTGAAGGATTTAGGAAGGTTGATCATGAACCTAATGTGCGAAAGACACTGAGAAAAAGAAAACATTAGGATTAAGCTGTTAAGCTCTAACTATAAGTTTTCTTGCATCATGGTATGATACAGTTTTTTTTCCCCTCTCTTTGGTACAGGAAAAGTAAGGCGTCCGACACCCAGTTCCAAGATAGTGGAATCGGACCATGACTGGCCTCATCAGCCGTAGAAGAGGATAGAAATCAAGCGTGCCCAAGCTAAAAACAACGTTCGAGTGAAGAATCTTTCAGCAAGCCACTACCTGATTCTTTCAGCATCAAAGACTGCCACATCCGACGAGGACGGGCTGCAGACTGCCTCCACACAAAGAGACGAGAACCAAGGCCCGGCAAATGCACGAAATAGCCGCCGTACCAAAGCCCGGAGACCGCCTCGACGAAATGTGTTTATGAAAGATGATCAACGGCGGTTCAGATAGCGAAGAAAAGACTGCTGACGATTTGTCACGTAACTAGTACCGCACGAATCATCAGGGGAGATTATAAGCAGTCGTGCATTATGTGAACTGAGCCTCAAAATAGCGTACAAGCATTTCATTCCAAGATTGATAGACCTTCTTGGTCATTTCAGGAAGAGCATGATTGTAACGAATCCAAGGCGACGGCCTAGCCGTACAGCCAAGATTGGATTAGGCATACTAATCCTCCACCAACTTCCTGTAGTAGCCTAGTTAGCGATTCAAATGCAATATAGACCAGCGTTGAACCATAGAATGAGTCATCTGTACGTGTAGACGAAGCCACTTGCTATCGTTCAAACGACTGTCAGATCACGCAGCACTACACATGAAAACACCAAGCTGGCTCTGGTCTCAGTCTCAAGCACGCATGCTGTTCGATGGGGCTTTCCTGTCTTGATGGGGGGGATCTGCTGCATTTTCGGCTGCCTGTGCTAAGCCTTTGAAAGACTAGACACTGGGATTCATGAATGAACAATTCGAGATACCAAATGATTAATGAATGAATCCACATATGCTCTAAGATATTTGGTCACTTGATTCGCTATTTTTTGTATCCTTTATATCAGTCTCTTGCAAGAATCAGATAAATGAGCGATTGATGTAAATTGAATTGACTTCTTATTATTCATTCAGGCAACGCATCAGTAGAACAGTGATATGTGGCAATACGCCTCTTTTCTTCCTCTCATCTTGCTAGCTCTCCCATTTCATTCTGTGTCCCCTCTCTCCCCTTTCACATGCAAAAATATCATATATATCAACGGCGCCACGACCCCAACAGCAAAGAAAGCACATAGCGAGCAGGTCGCGACAATGTTATCGCCCAATCTTTACAGATATCCCTCCTATTTCCATTCCACTCCACCCCGTACGCTCACTCTCACATCGTAACATATCATTTTGTAATATCCCTCCTTTCATAAAACAACATACACACGTAACCTAGTAATTCAGCAAAAGCTCCACAAACTCACAATCTTCATAGCCTTATATCATAAGATCTCGCTCCTCTCTACACTCACCACAACCCTCTTGCTCAATGATTAACTCATCCCACGCCACCGTTCCCAATCCCTCCAATTGTAGTGTGTAAACAGCGAGAGCGGACATGCACAGATTTCCATCATAGCTAATCATTGCGAATAGCAACGCTCAAACATCTCCTCGGCGTCAGAGTCCATTTCTTCCATATCATCATTAAGATCCCACTCGAGTTCAAATATATCATCATCCGATTCCTCAATATCATCAATTTCACATCCACGGTCCGTAATATCGTCCTCGAATAGAGCCATACGAGTTAGACGAATGGTGGTATACTGGTCATACATGTCTTCCACGAGTTTTTTCACCCATTTAGCGGTCTGTCGGGGATCTTTCTCCATAAGATCTTGCTTTTGCATCCATCGAAGTTTGACAAAAAGTTTCGCTCTTTCAAGAGAACTGTAGGCAGAGTCAAACATGGTAACTCCCTTGGCTACCTTGATTTCTATTGCCTCGGGCATAGTTCGATGAAACATGGCAGCGATTTTGTCGAGAGTATAGATATAGTGATCAATATCCTCGTTGAGATTGGCTTGAGTTTCCCAATGCTCATCATAGTCATGGAAACGACGGCAACCAACACATTCATTGAAGATGCCACATAGTCTTTCTTCATACGTGAACTCCCGTAACATCGCGGCTGCTTCTACAATTTTCTTATACTGGGGCTCGAGTAGTTTGATCACCTCTGCTCTGGCTGCCTTGAACTTCTGAACATCCTCTCTGTCTTTCGCAAGGATTGCTTCTGCGGATTGTTAATGTTAGTAAAATGACTCCAAGTTAGAATAGGGGGATATGAATGACTGGTAAAGTGAATTAAGAATCATGTACATACGAGAAAGAGCACGCTCGACTGGATGAATCGGGGAGTATGATCTGAAAGGATTTCCATGACTTGGACTTGGTAAATGCCAACCAAAATGGCGGGTTTCGGCATCCGCACCATGCCCATGAAGAAAAGACGCCATATCCTCGCAGAAATCAGGAGACTGCTCAAATGAGGTTGCATAATCCGTCAATTTTTGATGCATCTTGAAGACCATTTCTACCGGAGCTTGGGCTAGGACCGCCTTCCTATATTCTTCAAAAACTTCATTTGCCATACCCTGGTACTCTGGATACTTCATATTATCCTCAGTATCAGGAAAATAGTAATTGGGTCGTAGACATAGGTCGTCAGACGGAGCTGGCATCTCATTCTGTTTTGCAATTCTCAGATCAAGGTCGCTATTGCGGAGGAGTTGCAAAGGCTTCATGAGACATTCCAATTGTGCCCTAGAAAGTTCATGTTGAGCTACTCCTTTATGAACCGGGGATTCCTTGGTAAGGGCAACGATAACATTGTACGATCCTGTTGGGGGCACCGGTTTGGATGGTAGTGTGCACATGGCTTGACAGAAATGGACAAACAATTTTGCAGGAACAGGTTTTGCGGATACCGGCCTATAAGCCGCTGTAAGTATTTTCCAGTGCCTGACCTTCTTCAAAGGCTTGAAGAGATGAAACTCGAAGCTATATTCTTCTCCAAGCGGTTGATCATTGAGAATGTATCGAGTCAGAGGAGACTGTGGTGTGTGACATCCTCTAGGACCATAAGCGCCGATGCATTCCATGATAAAGGTGTTGGAGCCATAAAGAATAGGGTCAGCCTCATTCGTGATAGTGCGGCAAACACGCAAAATTGCTGGGGTGAGTTCGAATTTCTTAGACCTGCCAAAGTTGACATTCTTACCGATAGAGCTGCTTTCGCCGAGCTCAGGATTGACCAGGAGCAATTTGTAAATCTTGATGCGTATCTCGACAGGAAGCTTCTTCAAAAATGGAGATGAACTTTGATGGAGGACCGAGAGGCGTCTGACATCTTCCCGCGCAGATTCTAATTCCAATTTGGTGGATTGAATGGTGAGTTTTTGCTTTTGAATGATCTGTCGCTGCTGATCCACGATATCTTTCTTCTGCTGGTCGACCATCTGGCGATACGATGCACTAATTGCCTTTTCATTCTCGAGCTGTGAGCGTAGTTGTGAGATTTCCTCATTCTCATCATCCCTTGCTTTGCCCTTGGCCTTTGCCTTGGCTCTGGTCTTGGATCTAGTGGTACTCATGTTGAAGATGGTCTGCTGGTGCTGGTGGAATTGCCGGTTTAATTGAGAAGAAGAAAAGTGGTGCAATGAGTCTCCTGTGTCTACCCGCTGCTTGTGAATTGAAAATATGACTGAAGATCACAAGAGAAAAGGTTTCAGGCAAACGAACTGAATTTTTCGATATTATGCGTGGATAATATCGGTAAATTACCACAAGTGAATAACGGAATCAACGTCAAGACAGGGTGAAAGAGTGAATGAATAATATGGTAGAGGATTGGACGAAGATAATGTGTGAAGTTGAGAATTGGTACAGAGTGACAGAGAGTGAAAAAGTCTGAATGTCTGAATGCGAGTTAAAGGCAGAGAGGTGAAAGCGAAGCAGGTGGAATTTGACATTAAGATGAATGACTCGTCTTGACGTTTTGGGAAGTCACATGAAAAGATGCAGGAACGAACACCCACATACAAGCCCATCTCTCCCATACTAAATACCCAACTGGACCTCCGACCTCCAATATGGGTGACGTCGTTGAAGTGATTCTTCACATTACTTTCCCTTACAGCAAAAATGGCCTACAAATAAGTACAGGAGTATGTAATCTCAACTCGATACTAGTGAATATAGCAGATTCGGTGACTGAGATGTGATATACAGCAGATTCGGTGACTGAGATGTGATATACCGCAGAATGATGGTTGTGCCTCGTGCTTCGCCGCAGATGTTTCAGACCTAGGTTGCTGTGTTTACCCGAAAGAAAGCCATGCCGTTGATATTATTTTTTATATAACCATCTACCATCCAAGCTTGTACAGCTACCTCCTCACTATATAGCCCCAATGAAGCTTCATACCTTCCCCCTTCTCCATCAACCTCTTAAACCCCCGCCCTCGGCAGCCCAATCTCAAAAAACCAAGGTTTATTCGTCGGCCGATACGACAAATCCATAATACTCGCATTAACCATCAACGTTTCCTTCCCATATTCCATCTCCTGCTTATCAAGCTCCGGCCACCTATCCACGAGCCTTTTCCTCTCCCCCACATCCGCAAACTTTCCATTCCCAGAATTCTTCCACTGCACGACTTCCGCCCCATGCGCTTCATGGATATGTCCACAGCAGAATAATCTCGGTCTTGCTCTGCGCAATGCTCGCATTAGATTCTCGCAGCCGACGTGCTCCTGTCCTCTGTAGACCATATCTAGTATACCCATTGGCGGGCCATGTGTCATTACGATATCGACTCCCTTCTCGTCTTCCACGTTTGTAATCCCCCAGCTCGGAACCGGAACCGCTCCACTTACACCTTTCACTCCCTCTGCCCTCTCCTCCGCACCATTAAACCTATCCTCATCCCTCTCATATGCCCACCCCCACCCGCAAAACTCCGGGGTGTACGGACTCGTATAAATCCTCAACTTTGCTCCATTCCCCACATCCCATTCCGATACTCCTTCCTCCAAATAATGCACTCCTGCCTCGCTCGCCAATCCCCCCCTCATGATCTCATTTCCCTCCCTACAATCCCGCAAATCCTCCTCCTCCTCTCCATCCATATCCACATCTCCCTCCCCATCCCTCCTCCCCATCCCCAAATTCCTCAAAACCCACTCCCGATCCAACGTCCTGTCATGATTTCCCGCAACCACCAACTTCAACCGCGCCGGAATCCTCTCCAACATCTCCAGTGCCCCGCGATACTCCCTCAACCGCCCCACATATGTCAAATCCCCGCAATGCAGCAGGACATCGATATCATTTGGGAGATTTTCAAGGGAAAGCGGGTAGCGCGGGTCGCCGAATTGGAAGGAGTGGGTGTCGGAGATGATGAGGATGCGGGTGGGAATTGTGGGTCTGGTGGAGGCTGATGGGGAGGTCATTTTTGTATATTGATGCCTGTAGTGTGGTGAGGTGGGTGCGGGGAGATTGATTGTAGGCTGTGAATGTTGCGATGGGAGAGTGATGTTAGGGTGAGATATGGGGAGGAACTGGAAGAGTTGTGGTCTTTTTATGCAGCGCCAGAGCTTGCGACTCATTGAAAGCGCTCGAACAAAGCGAATAAATCAACTCTTCTCTTCCTACAAGAAAGGTGAGAGATGAGTCAAAAAGGTAAATAATTCTTACCAGGTTCAAGGCTGACATGTGTCTAGGCAACGTTGGAGGGGCACAATGCTAAGGCGCTAAAATTCCCCACATTTGAGCTCCCCACTGGCTCGGACTAACAGCTTGTGTGGGGGCACAACGTCGACGTTGAAAGTGGACTATCAACCTTTGGAAGGTTTCTTGTCGTCGGATCACAAGCAAACTCAAAAATTTTACAAATATAAGGCAATGAGTTTGGAAATTGAAGAAAATATACATATACATGCCGACTGTTTCTGCTCATCACTATGATCCTCACCCGTGGATAAAAGTACCAAAAAACATCTTGTCGCATTTCATCTCGTCCCTCTCCCAATCAATCTTGGATTCGCCATCACCATGAACACCATTCTCCGGATATCGTTATCAAACCACCCAACGCCTGATTCATAAATACCAACCCACCCATAGAGCTCTTTTGTGAGCTTTTGCCCAGAAGGAAAGACCGTGACGCCGATAGTGGGTCTCTTTTTTTTTTGTCCGAAAATGAAAGTGATATATTCATACAAAAGACCCGATTAATGTTGCCTTTCTAATCTTAAGCCGCGATGGAAATGGCCCTTGAAGCTTCCAAAGGCACACGAGCCGAAGGGGCATTTTGCTCTTCAGCAATTTCACCGCCAGCCTCACGTTCTGCCCATGCGCCCCATAAGCCTCGTTTGCCTCGCACGCGAATTGGTCCTCCAAGCTCGCCCTCGGGTTGCTCAACTTTCACTGCATCCTTTGTAGCAAGTACTAATACTTCGAAGAACATCTTTGTTGCGTCGGCCCGAGTTGTTGTGCGTTCAGGTAGGAGATCCTGGAATAGGACACTGGCCTTCTTGCGTTTGTCAGGACTGTTCGCTGCTTCGGCACCGAAGCGGTCGCGTAGGAGATGAACTGCGTGGGTAGTCCCCACTGAGACGGGACCGCTATCCTCAGGATGAACAAGAGGTGCTGTTGTCTCATCGAAGGGATTGCCTGGTGTTACGCTTCGGTCATCTCTCAGACCTGCGGTAGCATTGTGTTCATCATCCTCGACATTGACCTGGAACTCGTTGTCGCCTGCCATCTCAATAATTGTGCCATCTCCGGCGACAACCGTATCATCTCGGCCCAATGCTGCATCCCCGGCAAGGCTAATTCCCATATCTTCTTCTTCACCCAGATCAAGTCGTGGAGATTTATTAGCACCTTCAGCACCCATGTCCGCAATACCACTATCACGCTTACGCTTCAAGTCGCCAGTTTTACGGACAGTCTCAAGGGACAGCATTCCTCGAAGTTCAGGAGCCCAGCCCTGGCTTCTTCCTTCGCCCATGATATTGGAAACGAAACCGCCGTTCTTCTGCATCTCCATTAAGGCCAAGAGTTGTGGATCACGTGGTAAAAATGACTGGGGGCGAAGTATCGTGTTATGGTCATCTTGCAATTGCTGTATAGTCTGCTTTGGGATAGTAGTATTTTCATCTGGTAATAAAAGCTTGAATCTCCTAGGAGCAGCGCGGTGAGCGGGTTGACGGAAGATCGACTGTTCCGTCTCATCCTCGGGTTCGAAAAGTGCGGACTGGTTGCGTCTTTGCTCGGCCTCGACCTCCGCGACAACCGTCTCATCAATATCCGACAGAGGTGATTCCGAAATTCTAGCTCGCTCAAGCTCAGGGGCACGTGGTATAACAGAAATGTCAGGTTCTCCACCAATGTTGAGCATATCAATGTCTCCATCATCATCGCCCAATTGGATACCATCGTCATTACCGAACCCAAGATTGATAGAGGGTTCAGGTTCTCCGGCATCATAAGCATCTTTAGCACGTAGCTGAACATCCAGTTCGCTAATCAAGTCTTCCTCTGGAGCACGGGCTGCTGGAGCATCTCGTCCAAATTCGAGACTAATATCACCTCCAGTTTTGGGATCCTCTGTATCGAAGCCAAAGTCGATTCCAAGATCTACGTCATCCGCTGGTTCTAGCACGAGTTCGTCCTCCTCGGTGTTGTTATTCTCAACACTATTTTGCAAGAACTGGCTGTTATTGAACTCATCCTGTAAGTTGATATCGCGGCTAACTCCACGTCTCTTACGGCCGAGGGTAGAATCTTCGTCTAGTTGCGAGAGAAGGAAGGAAGCATCTGGCATAGGTGGCATCTCAAGGTTGTCGCCCTCAGTAAGCATATCCGGAAGCATGAGAGCATCACGAGAAGGCATATGAAGGCCGGCGGGAATATCGTTGTTACCAGACAGACGGAAAGCCTGTAACCCACTGCATCAGTACATAATGGAAAAGTCTTGCGGGGCGACACGTACCATCTTGATCTTCATCAATGCCTCATTGCAATCATCCAATAAATAACGCGCCTTTCTGCTGTAAATACGGACGACTCCCAACAACAGCTGTCCACTCAGACGCAAAGCCATGGGCGCTTGATTGGGCGTAACGATAGCTTCGACACTGTCCTTGACGCTGGCTTGTAAGATATGGTTTTTGGAGAGCTTGCGCTCTAAATTTGCAGAGAGCCAGACACGAGCCAGAGGCCCGGTCTTACTCAAGAGAGTTTCCGAATAGAACATGGCGAATTCGAAGGCGATATAGCGCCCCGGGGCGAAAGATTGTTGAAGTTGTTGTTCACGTCAATGATGCGGACGCGTTGAGGTTGTTTGTTGACTATTGACGTCGGGTCGTTTTTGTGCGACAGCGCGTCGGAAATTGTTAGACCACAGCCGATTAAAAGTTTGAAGCACTAAATTGAGTGCGTCGGAAGCAATGAAAATTGGCAAGGACAATGATATAGAAGAGACAATGCAAATATGCCAGCAATTAATAATTTATGGAATGCGACGACGATGACGACGGCGACGACGCTATGATAAATGAGACGTCGAGTTGGGATGGGGAAGGGATGAGGGAAAACAGGTGAGGTGGGTGGGGAGTCTGCGTTTGCGCAAATGATGAGGAAGAGAATTGAGAGAGGCTGGCAGCTGGCACTAACTGCAGTAAGGCTAGTGGTCAGGCTGCAAGGCGTGAGAGGTACGGCATTCGAGTAGTGCCAGTGATGCACATGGAATTGGTGCCCTGGCGCCTGGGCCTGGTACCGACACCACGGCACGTGACTAGGGCGCCCTGAAGTCGTTTCTGCATTGCAGTTGAGCAGACGAGCCAGAATCAACGGAATGACTCGTATGGCTGTAGTAGTCGCATTCAACGCCCACACGAAATGCATCGACGAACAAAGATGACACGAAGTCCTTTCCTGAGAGTCTGAGGCAGAATATCCCGCCGATTCCTGATATCAGTACAGTACAACCTCAATGTCAATGTACGAAGTCCTTCCGTACCTCTCTCTCATGGAAACCCGTCGCCAAGACTTCTTAGCCGCTTTTTCGCGCTTCTAGAACGCGGCTGCTCCATCCCTTCGAAGAGTTACATGACATGGCTCCATGGCTCCATGGCAAATTGAGTACAGGGTGTCGTCAACCAGGTACTAAGTAAATTTTGTCAATGCTTTACACCACCTAGCACGCTCGGCACGCTCCTCGCACTGGACTTTATTTCATGAAACCAAAGGGCAGTCGCGGACACGTAATTCGGTTTATCTGTATTTTAACTAACTTATGGATCAGTCTGTAATGAAGTATCTCTATCAACTCAAACCATTGACATAAATTCGCCTTTTTCCTCCGACCTTCGTACTGTCAATCCTTCTGTGGTGTTGCAGTGGAAGAAGACCTTCGATAATCTCACAATTCCTCCCACTATATCCTTCTGCCTTCGCCCTCCACCTCACTCTCAGTAGTATACCCCATTTCGCATGCCCCAGCGATAGGATTAACGCGCAACGACAGCACAACCTGCTGCTCGCCGTTTTTGCATACTTCATCGCAAGGTCTCATACTCGGCAGTGAAGCTATGGCGTGGCCCCGTCTTACCAGATCCGTTAGTCCTGGAGGAACCTTATTACCCATGGTCAATCTTCCACCGGGATCTGAAAGAGAGCCTCATTCGGAACCAGTTTCGAGGCCAAGATCTAGGGATAAAGACAGATCCAGATCGAGCAAACACAGCTATTCATCCTCAGCCGTGGCCAAAGTTAGTGTCCGCTCAGCTACAGATGATCCAGAACATGTCGCGACTAATACGACTAATGCGCGACAGTCAATAGCAGATGAATTCTCGAGCCTGACTCCTACAGAAACCGCAGAACGATTACAAACCTCTTTGACCGCAGGATTAGCACCCGCCGAAGCTCTCGCCAGGTTGCACGATCAGGGACCGAACGAACTCCCCCATGAACCTCCTGAGCCACTATGGCTTCGATTTCTCAAACAATTCAAGGAAACGCTGATCCTGTTACTATTAGCCGCGGCATTGCTGTCTGTATTTGTGGGAAACAAAGATGATGCTCTCAGTATTTCGGTGGCAGTTACAATTGTGGTTACTGTGGGATTTGTGCAGGAATATCGCTCGGAAAAGTCAATCGAGGCTCTGAACCATTTGGTACCAAATCATGCGCATTTGATTAGAGGAGAGACCAGATCAGCCAGTCAAAGAACCCCAACATGGCCGCCAAGAGGAGAAAACAATCCCGAGGCGGAAGGTCTGATGGAAGTTGGATCTGAAGATTCAATTTCGCAGGCGGAAGCTGTTTCGACCAAAATGCTGGCAAATAAATTGGTTCCTGGAGACCTTGTTTTGTTCACAACTGGGGATCGTATACCTGCAGACATTCGCGTCACGAAAGCCTCAGATCTTACAATTGATGAATCAAATTTGACAGGAGAAAACGAACCGGTACGAATAACATCAGAAGCGAGACAAGTGAATCAACGAGCCGCATCCGGCTCGTTCGAGCCATCTTCATCTCCTGATTATGCATCCCCCAGAAGTGGAACAGTTGGCGCAGACATTAGACTAAACGGCACAACGAACATTGCCTTTATGGGTACACTTGTGAGGTCTGGGCACGGACAAGGAATTGTCTATGCAACGGGTGGGAACACTCATTTTGGGACAATTGCAGCCAGCGTTTCTGAGACAGAAAGTCCGAGGACCCCACTCCAACTGTCTATGGATACCTTGGGCAGTCAACTCAGTCATGCTTCTTTTGTCATAATTGGAATTATTTCTCTTGTTGGATGGTTTCAGGGCAAAGTGTTGTTGGAAATATTTACGATTTCAATATCTTTGGCTGTCGCAGCCATTCCGGAAGGTTTACCTATCATTGTTACCGTTACTTTAGCACTCGGCGTACATCGCATGGCGCGACACAATGCTATAGTAAGAAAAATGCCCAGTGTAGAGACGCTGGGATCTGTAAATGTGGTCTGTAGTGACAAAACAGGTATGTTTTACTATCGATGGCGTATAAAGTCTCTAATTAGCTCTAGGTACTCTTACCATGAATCATATGACCACGGTAAAGATGTGGTATTTTGATGCGGATGCGCCATTAGATGTTGATAAGGACGACGACGGTGGAGACGCCAAGCCGGATACCGTTGCGCTTCGAATTCTCCGTATAGGAAATATTGCTAACAACGCACGTCTTACTCACCTACATGCGCCATCGGCATCGGCAGTATCGATCCTATCATCTACCCAAAGTCGCAGTCCTGGCCAGATTCTTCGAAGTAGATGGGTTGGCCAACCTACCGATGTTGCTATGCTTGATATGATGGACAGGTTCAAGGAACATGACATTCGAGAGGGTATGGGGCCTCGCCTTGGAGAGACTCCTTTTAGCTCTGAGAGAAAATGGATGGGGGTAACTATTGGTGACCTAGGACCTGATGGCAACTCAAGTCCAAAAGAACATGCATATATCAAGGGAGCTATTGAGCGAGTCCTAGAGAGGTGTGATTTCTATCTTACCAAAGATGGTCGTGAGCTACCTCTGGATCCTCAAAGAAGAGAAGAGGCGTTGCAAGCTGCGGAAAAGCTCGCCACGGACGGTCTCAGAGTGCTCGGTTTTGCAAGCGGTACGGTGTCGAGGCATGCCAAGCCTCTAACAACAGATAGCCGAAGCTCAAGCCCTGTACAGAAATCTCAGGATCATCACGTGTCGCATGGCGAGGATGTCTACAAGGGTCTCACGTTTGCTGGAATTGTGGGAATGAGTGACCCTCCTCGGCCTGGTGTCGCCAAATCGATTCGACGACTTATGCGAGGTGGGGTTAAGGTTATCATGATTACTGGCGATGCAGAAACAACAGCAGTTGCCATTGCAAAGAAGCTAGGGATGCCAATCGCTACTCCTCGTAGCCATTCGGCAAATTCTGTAGAGGTCAAGCCAGTACTCAGTGGTCATGAAATAGAAGAGATGACTGATGACGAGCTGCAATCCGTCATAGCGAACACTTCGGTATTTGCTAGGACAAGTCCTGACCACAAGATGAAGATAATTAGAGCGCTACAGGCTCGTGGGGATATCGTTGCTATGACAGGTGATGGTGTTAATGATGCACCTGCGCTCAAGAAAGCAGACATTGGGATTTCGATGGGACTTCAAGGAACAGACGTAGCGAAAGAAGCTGCAGATATGGTATTAACAGACGATGACTTTTCGACAATTCTTAAGGCTATAGAGGAGGGCAAGGGCATTTTCAGCAACATTCAAAATTTCCTCACATTTCAACTGAGCACAAGTGCTGCCGCACTTACCTTGGTTTTCTTCTGCACGTGTTTGGGATTTAAGAATCCTTTAAATGCGATGCAGATCCTCTGGATAAGTAAGGTCTAACTAGATTAATTTCATGTTGTGGCATTGCTAACAATCCTCAGATATCATTATGGATGGACCACCGGCACAATCGTTGGGAGTCGAACCAGTCGATCCGGATGTCATGAATCGACCTCCTCGTAGGAGGAATTCTCCTGTCCTTACTCGTCAACTTATCACTCGAGTTCTTACTTCAGCCACTATCGTCATGTTGGGTACTATGGCGGTATATACACATGAGATGCTCGCGGACGGCGAGGTGACTAAGAGAAGTACAACTATGACTTTTACTTGCTTTGTTCTTTTCGACATGTTCAACGCCCTTAATTGCCGTTCAGAGTCAAAATCTGTTCTCAGAGGAGAGGTCGGATTATTTTCGAATACGCTTTTCAACTGGGCAGTATCACTGAGTCTTGGAGGACAGATACTGGTTATCTACTTCCCTTGGCTTCAAGAAGTCTTCCAGACGGAAGCTCTTAGTCTTTCTGATCTCGTGGGGTTGATTATCCTGACAAGCTCGGTATTCTGGGCGGATGAGGCGAGAAAATGGTGGAAATCAAGAGGCAGGAGAAGACTCGGTATTGGGTACAGTCAGGTGGTATAAAAGTAGTGGATAGTCTGGCCCTTAAATGCCTATTGTATACATACCTTGATTAGTGAATAGATCCCCATGCGCATGTATTTTGGCAAATGAAGACAAAAAGGTGTTTTGGATTGACTTGCTTTCTCACATTTCGAAATACCTTCTGACAAATGCGGACGCTTGTAAAGTCAATCCTACGAGGGTATACCTATAAATTCTCGCTTACTCCACACCGTAAAGTTGACACCTAAAGAAGAGCTCGACTTCGAGGAAGGTTCCCCAAAAGAGCTACCCATGCATCAACCCACCCAATGCCTCCACCCGGCCTACAAAATGGCATTCCAACAACTCCCCTCCCAACGACTCCATCCGTCGAACCCTCTATCCATAATGCTTCCTCCTTAACCTCGATTCAGGCCATCCTTGCCAACCTTCATACTCGCGATGCAGCCATTACCTCCCGTCTACAATCTCTCATATCTTCTCAAGCCTCCCTCTCTCGGGACCTCGGCCGTCTCGACCTCCTCCGCGCTCATCTTGGCACCAATGTCATCCACACCCGAGCCATCAGCAACGGCATGCTCGAAAACGCCGCCTCGACCGCCGAGAAGCTGAGCTCGAAAGTCAAGGAGCTTGACCTGGAAAAGAAACGAGTCGAAGAAACCCTTTCCGTCGTTGATCAAGTCGCCGAACTAAAAGCCTGCGTGCATGGCGTCGTAGGCAGCATGGGTGCGCCGCAGGACTGGGAGGCTGCAGCGGGGTATATAGCGCGGGCGGCGAAAATCCCTAAATACATAATCGAGGGCAATTTTGCGGCGCGCATTGTGCCGAGCGTAGAGGTGCCGGACGCGCCAGGTCTGACGCTGGAGAATGCCCGCGAGAGTTTGTGTGGATTATTTTTGCGGGAGTTTGAAAAGGCGGCGGAGGAAGGGGATGGGGTTAAGGTTACGAGGTTCTTTAAACTTTTCCCGCTGATTGGGAGGGAGGATACCGGGTTGGATGTTTACGGCAAGTATGTTTGTCAAGGTGTGGCGGGCACAGCGAGGAGGAATTTGAAGGAGGGGACGGGTGGGGCGAGGGGTAAGGAGGGGTTCTTTTATGCGCAGGCGCTGACTAGGTTGTTTGAGCATATTGCGCAGATTGTGGAGGGGCATGGAGGTTTGGTGGAGAGACATTATGGGGTGGGGAAGATGGTTAGGGTTATTGAGAGGTTGCAGGTTGAGGCGGATGTACAGGGTGGCATTATTCTGGACACATGGGGGGACGAGAAAAACATCGATAGAAAGTTGACAGATGTGAAGAGCTACCCGTTTTCTTTCTTGGTACAAAGTTTTTTGTCAACACAGAGATCATCGGGTATCACGAGAACGGGCTCGCCTGCTGTAGGAGGGACTGCAAACGGTCGAGCAAGTGAGGATGAGGGTGTAGATATGAAAGAGGTGGATGGACTGCTAAGTGAGATGGCGGTCATGTTGGGTCGATGGTCGTTATATTCTCGATTCCTGGCCGGCAAATGCAGGGTGAGTTCGACAACTAAACCAATCCTTCAACAAGCGATTTCTAAACTATCTCAGGATCCCGAAGCTAGTTCAGATGATCCCCTGATCATGCCTGATCTGCTGGTCAAATCAACTTTAAATCGCAAAATCGCAAATCGACTCAAAGATCCTTTTAATGTTATGACTACATTTTTCTTTAGACGATCTGTGGAAAAGGCTTTTCAACTGGATGAATCTCCAACTGGACTTTCTCTAAATCCCAGCAAGCCCATAGATGGGAACGCTCCATATATCATTTCAGCAGTCGACGACGTCATGTACATTGTCAATACGGTACTACAACGATCAATATCAACATCACAACGCGGTGTGATTGAGTCTGTCATTCCTGGAATAGGCAGAGTTCTTGGAACTGACTTCGTTGGAATGATTCAACGCAAAATGCGAGACGAATCATTCCCCCGACCCGTTGTACAAGGCGGTTTCCCACCCGAAGATAAAATCATTGCTTTCATCGTACTCATCAACAGCTTGGACGTAGCAAACGACTACATCTCCCGCATCGTCACCACACGATTGCAAAATTCCGAAACCAACGGTGCTCCTCCAAAAGGCGTAACTCCACCACCAGCACTCAAAGACTCCTTCCCATTCAGCCACGACTCTGTCTTCGTCGCCAACTCCCTAACCAGCCTGCAAACATCCTTCTCCTCCAAAACTACCGAGCTCCTCAATGAAGGCCTCCACGTCCTCTTTCTTAACGTTATCAAACCCCGTCTCCGCCCCGTCCTCAGCGAAACCTTCCGCGACATCGACTACACCCTCTCAGCCAGCGATCTCGCCGAGCTCTACGCACAAAACGAAACCGATGACGATCCCGCTGAAGCACTAAATGAACTCGTTCCCCGCCGCTTCGAGCACCATTGGGAGCAGTTGATGAAGCCGATCCAGCGCATCATGCAGCCGGCACCCTATTCGAAGGTGTTGGAGGAGACGGCAAAGCATTTGGCGAGGGTACTGGAGAAGAGGATTTGGCAGCTGGGAGGGAGGATTAATGAGGTAGGGGCGACGAGGTTGGAGAGGGATTTCGGAGGTGTGGTGGGAGCGGTGGTAAAGGGGGTTTATGGGTTGAGGGATGCGTTTGCGAGGGTGGGGCAGTTGGGGATGGTGGTCAGTATGGATGAGGAGGAGTGGGAGGCGTTGGATGGGGATGGCGCGGGGGAGGAGGAAGGGGAGGTGGAGATGGTCTGGGTGTTGACGAAGGAGGAGAGGGTGAAAGCTAGGGGGCTAGTGAGGAGATAGTTGGTCTAGCTCTGCAGATCAATGACATGAGAAGAACGGGAGAGGTAGAGATTGTGATGCTGTCAAGTCGCGAGGCGAGATAAGTGACGCAATGACAGAAAGAGTTGAAAGAATACCTACAAATGAGATGTGGACACTTGGTTGAAATGGAACGGGAATAAATTATCAGCTATATATGTTCAAAAAGCGGATACCTAAAAGTTTATAATAACCTAGCATTTATCAATTGTGCTTCTCTTGGGATACGCGATGCCCTATCGACTCCATCAGCTGCAGTAAAATTTGTTGTTTTGAGCTACTATTTCAGATCAATGGTATGTTTAGAGGAAAATGTAGACTGGCTGGGATGTCCGCGTTGATGCTAGGTGAGTTGCTTTATGGCATAGGTAGTAGAAAGTGGTCAGTGATCAACTGAGAAGTACTCTACATTGATATATATAATTTTCGTTGTTATTTTTTTATTTTCGGATCTTAAGACGCTCATAGAATGCCATAAGTGATGTTCTATCTAGTGATAGACTTTCATTTATGCTCTTTAGAAACATATTTCCAAACCATATCATATTGTGTGCTGGTGGTATTCCTTTGTTGAATTCTGAATGCGGTATGTAACCAATCATATACATTTTACTTTTTGTTTGAAAGAAGGTGCTTTTATTTTTGTTTGCCATTTCAAACAAAGGTGTGCTTTCTTTGATAAGTCGTTTATCGACCTTGAACTCCTTTCCACATAGTTTGCGAATTTCTAGCATTACGACGATTGATTGATTGATCGAGTTAGGAGAAGAAGTCTGTAGTCGTCTATCATTCTACAAACCATCTCATCACTACCAACTCACAACTGTAGTGGTCCTTGAAATCAACAAAAATGGCCACAACTTCATTCAATCCCAATCCCAATCCCAATCCCAACCCCAACCCTACCCGCCGCCGTCCAAAAACTCAAACCTTCGACTTCATCATCTACCGCTTCATCCCGGAGCACTCTAAACTCGGCTACCCAATCTCTCAACCCTCCTCGTCTGCCTACCACCCCGCCCCCAACTTCAACCCCCGCATCGGCACCTACCTCCTCGACATCGGCGAACCCGTCTTCGACGAGCAATTCTATGCTCCCCTGCTCGTCGATATGTATGGACAGGGTCTGCGGCAGGGAAGGGTGAACTGGGGGGCGCTTCAGAGGGTGGAGTGGCCGTGGGGGTTGGATGGGGAGGTGGATGTTAGGGTTGATTTTGGGAGGGGAATGTATAGGGGGAGAGGAAGGTTTAATGCGAAAGGGTTGAGTAGATTGGATGTTCAGAGGGAGGCGAGGAGGAGGGGTTTGAAAACGAGGGGGACGAGAGGGGAGATTGTGAGGAGGATTGAGGCGCATGAGAGGAGCGGGTGGAAGTGGGCGTCTCCGGAGCCGGAGGAGAAGAGGGAGGAGGTGGTGGTGCAGATGCCGCTTTTTGAGGTGGTGACGGATGTGGAAGGGGGGTGGGTGGAGGGGTGGGGAAGGACAGTGGGGTTGCAGAGGGGGGAGGTGGTGTTGGTTTATGCGACGGAGAGGGGTAGGAATGAGAGGGAAAGAGAAGGGGGGGAGATGGTGAGGGTTAGGGATGTGGATGGGAATAGGATGAGGGTTCGGATGCGGGATTTAAGGGCGGTGAGGGCCGCGTGGGGTTTGAGGTTGGATGATGGGTGGTTGAGGAGGATGCTGAGGAGATTGATAGAGGCTGATTGGGGCGAGGGGATAAGTGAGGCTGGGAGTGATGGAGATGGGGATGGAGGAGGTGGGGGGATAGGAGGCACAGGTGGAGGTGGTGGTGATGATGATGGAGACAGAGGTGATGATGATGGCGGTAGTGGAAGTGGAGATAGTGCAGATGACGATGAAGATAAAGAGAATACCAACAAAGGCCCCAAAGAGAAAAGACCAAAGCAGGATAAAGGAAAAGGAAAGGCTCTATTCATAGAGGAAACGCCGCCGCTAGAACCGCAGCAACCACAAGTATCACCATCAGAGTTTATAGCGAGAGTCCAGAGGGAGAGAAGAGGAGGTATATCTGGTCTTGCGGAAGGGAGGCTGAATAAGAGACCTAGACAGTCGCTGTTTATCAATTGATTTGCTGGGGGGTGTGGGTATTAGTTCTGAGATATGTTGTTTGTTTGTTCGGTGTATAGTTGGATTGTGCAGGCTTCGTACTGTATTGTAGAGATATAGTTATTTTGAGAAACAAATGATCTTGAGCATTGGCTGTAACTTCCTTGAAATATTCAATGGCCATACTCCTTTTTGAGAGGCTCGCAATATACTGGGGGGGGGGGGGGAACAGAAGACTGTACAAACTCATTCATTCAAATCCTCCTACACACCAAACTAACATCGAATTTCCCACAGCCTAATCTTCCCCGCCTCATTACCCACCGCCAAAACATCGCTCCTACTCCCAAACGCCACACTCGTAATCCTTCCCAACGGTGTCGACGCAGTCGGCCAATTCCTAAACACCGTACAACTTGGCAAATGCACCAGCCTCAGCGCATCCTTCTTCCAGCGACTACCAAAGGCTAGAATCTGCCCATCAGGGCTAAACTGTAGATGACTCGTCGCCGTGGTAAGCTGCATAAAATTGCGTTTCGGCTCCGGTCTTTCGGGGATCTTGATCTCGTCTCCGGAGATGAACGTGCGTCGGTCGTAGATGTTGACTACACCGCTTTGAGAACCGATTGCGATCCAGCGGTGGCCGCCAAGTTGTGCGGGGCCGTTGCTGCCGCCAAGGGTGAGCACAGTGGCACCGATGGAACCGTCATCGTGCCAGCAGGCGATTAGTGAGCGCGATTCGACGCTCCATTCGCCTACTTCGCCGCCTTTGCCTATGGCTGTGAGACCTTCTCCGTTGGCCCACCAGGCGAAGTCAGCGATGCCATTTTTGCCTTCGATTCGTGCGGATGCTATCCATTGGGTTGTGTTTGCGTCAATGACGTTTATTACTCCGCCGCCCTTTTTAGTTGTCCCTATTAAGCCCATATAGCGACCGCAGGGACTGAGTTTGAATCTCTCCATGAGTTTTTGCTCGTCTTTTTGTCCATATATTCTAGTGACTTTTTGAATTTCTCCAGATGGTAAATCCCAGATGTGGAAGAAGCGACGACGGCCGGAGAAGAAGATTTTGTCTCCTGCCGGGTGTAGGAATGCAGACGTGGTGATGGGTGTCTTCTTAATGTGAATACTTGTGAGTTGTGGATGCGGCTGAGGATGTGCTGTAGGTGCATAGTGATGGAGGTATAAAGTTGACGCAGGACCAGAGGAAAGTATAACTGGGTATTCTGGGTGAAATGAAAGTGATGTGACCGCTGATGGTTGAGTGAGAGGAATATCTTTTGTCCTTTGGATATCAATAACTTCTGGTCGGAGTTTTGTTCGTTTCAAAGTTGTAGATGATAGTTTTGTGAGCGCATCTGCATCCTGTAGTAGCCTCGCAAGAGGCAATGTAGAAATGTCCGAATCATCAATATCCATATCGCCCGAAGAAGTAGAAGAGGCAGACCCAGCGGACGATCTGCGACGTCGTTTTGCAGGCCTGCCTGAGGGTTGCGCCCATTCTGGAACGGGATTGAGTCTTTCGAATTGCATTCTTAATCGTCTGATATATTCTCCTCCACTGACAAGGTCCTCCTGCTCGTTGACTCGTAGCTTCCGTAATCGAGGATTTCCAGCAAGCGATACTGCTAGTCTGTCGTCGTCGCTATCTTCCCAAGCCGGCGCATTTTCTCCTTCTTCATCTTTGGATTTTTCTTGATGCATCAACGCATCTTGGGGTACGGTAGAAGGTCCAGAATCGAGGAAGAAGAGCTAAATCTAGGAATTAGCGGGCGTCCCCAAACAGCGCGGTGCTTCATACGTCTGCATCATCAACTCCTTCAAGTCCAATATCCTGTTGTTCTTCCTCCTCCACGTCTTCTTCTTCCTCGTCTTCCGAATCCAAATCCATACTTTGACCCAATTGACTCGTGAATCCTGCATCATCTCCGAGCACAAGTCTATCCAACTCTTCCTCGTCTTCATCTTTTTCCATCATGTCTGCACTTTCATCCCAGCTTCCAGTTTCCTCAATTGTTAGAGGTATATTTCGAGATTCATATTTCGAGCGTGCGCTACCTTTGGTAGCCTTTTTGGAGTGTACTGGAGACATTATTGAGGGTTGGATCTGGATTTTAGAATGCTTTCCATGTTCTGTCGCCTTACGAACTTTTTTCAATGCAGAGAAATATTTTGCAGGGATTAATCTGCCAACCTTATGCGACCCGAAAGCGGTGAGCTGTTCTGCCAAGGCCCCGCCTCGGTAACCTGCGCTTCCAAACGCGAAGCGCGACGACTAAATAACTTCTCTCACTCGCTTTAAATATTTCATGGAGTACATTGTTGAGAGCTTTGAACTGCTGTCACAAAAGTCTTATTGTATCTTGTATTTTGAAGATTTTATTCACATACTTCTATCGAAACCAAATTTTAGGAGTACCGTGCCGGAACTGCCTCATAGCACGTCAGTGTGTCTACACACCAAGCAACGATGTGATTGAGAGCCACTATCTAGTCGGCCTCTTCCTTCAGACAAGCAGTTCCTCCTTCAAGAGCTCTTGTGGCATGAGCTTAATCTTCCCGGCTGCAAGTGAAACAACCGACCGAATGGAGATTTCATTTGAGGGTCACGGTAATACTCGAGAATGTTGTGCACATCTGCTTTACTCAGCGCCTGGTGGTCACCTGCTTGCAGAAATCCTTCTGTTTCCATGCTCAGCAACAAAGTTCACGGACTCGATGGGCCTGAGATCTATGGACATAGCTTTTTGACTGATTGACACGCGATACCGTGCAAGGCTGTCTTGGAATGTTACCTGCAGCATAGTTGCTTTGTCCTGGTGATTCAATGATACCTGCAAAAGAAGAGAGCATAATAAAGAAGTCCAGTTGAGGTCCGGGTAATCTGCAAAGGTTCCAAGACCCTCTGGCTTTGGGCTTCACTGCTGCTTCGAAATCATCTAGGCATTGCGATTAATGAGGGCACTGAAACTCACCTTCGCAATTCCTGAGTTGGGAATCACAACCTTATATACCAATCCCTCAGTAAACAAGCTCACAGAAGCCATCCTTCGACTTTTATCAGTGCACAAAGTGACGGTATCCTCAAGCAATGAATCCAGGAAACAAGTCATTGATGAGACTATTACCAAATTCAAGGGTATTGTTGATCAAATGCATGGCAAATCCTCAGCGAAGCACGAGGGGACCAATGGTGTTGGGCATCGAGGAAAGGTCGTTGCTCTTACAGGCTCAACGGGGGCACTCGGATCCAATATATTGCACAAGCTTCTATCACAGAATGCAGTTTCGCACGTGTAATGCCTCAATAGAGACAATTCAAGTGCTCGACAGGTCAAAGTGAACCAAGCACACGGGCTTCCGGCTGATATACCCTGCGATCGTGTTACCTTTCTTTCTGTGGACCTTTCATAGCCTTCTTTCGGACTTGAGCCCGAGGCATTCAGTGCTTTAAAAAGCTCAGTGGCGGACATCATTCACAATGCGTGGCCCGTGAACTTCAATATCCCCTTTTCCACATTCTCCCCAAATACTATGGGTGTGGTCTACCTTGCCGATTTTGCAGTGTCGGCGGCTCACGCTCCTTCCATCATGTTTCTTTCGTCCCTGAGCTCCGTGGGTAACTACCAAGGTGCTGTTCCCGAAACTGCCATCGAAGACGTCTCCGCGTCTCTTCCAATGGGTTATTCTGAGTAGAAATTCGTTGCCGAAAATCTCCTCTCGTATGCTTCCCATAAGCTTCCCCACCTCCCCATCAGCATTGCAAGAGTCGGTCAAATTGCTGGGCCAGTGACTACAAGCGGGGTACGGAGTAAGCACGAATGGTTTCCCAGTCTTGTGCTGAGCTCCTTGCATTTGGGTGTTATTCCCGAAACGCTCGATGCCACAAAGAGCAGTGAAATTGACTGGGTACCAATTGATGTTGCTGCCGAAGTCTTTGTGGAGTTGGCTTTCTCCACCAACGACATAGAAGAGGTACATGTTTATCATCCCGTCAACCCAACTCGTACGCCGTGGAAATCGCTTCTTACTGCAATTACTGATTCGCAGAGTAAGACCAAGGTCAAACCTGTACCATTTCCCACGTGGCTTGACTTCGTCAGAAAGGAAGCCCGGGGTCTAGATGCTAGTGGGGAAGTAGCAAAGTTCGAAGAAATGCTGGAAAAGAATCCGGCGATAAAGCTGTTGTCTTTCTATGAAGGTTTGGCGAAAGGGAGCGGGTTATCTATCCCGGAAAACCATAGGACAGCGGAGAAGAGCGATAATTTGAAGAATTTGGGACCAGTCAAAGAAGAGTGGATGAAAACATGGATGGAAGCTTGGCTGAGATAGTGAGCTGGTTGAATTTTGTTTGTTAGCCGTTGGATAGTGCTAGATCATATATTTCGAAATGTGATTGAGGGAGATGGGAATTGAAGCAACACCAAAACAGCCTACCTTTCACCTTCTTTCATATGAAACATTTTGATTAGTGGCATAATCTTATTACGCTGTCAGATCACTGAGCAGTGCAATTACTTTTCTTGAGGCACGCAACTAATGTTCCCTTGAGAGGATTTCAAGATTATGGATAGCACTCTCTGCATAATTGCTGCTGCGTGGGAGTAAATGACTGGAGCGTATTTCCTCGAATGACTTGTTGCCCAGAAAGCCATCTTTGTTTGTCCCAAGCCCTAAATGCATAGTGTACCACCGATTTTTTCGACTGGACCGCTAGACCATAGGTACGAAAGCTCCATATTCCAGTCCGCTGTCAAATGACATCTAATCACACAGATATTGAATACCTTTCCCCGATTCTCGCTCCGCACCTATAAATCCCTACCGTGCCTGATGTTGTCGCCATGGGAAAAAGTCCGAACAGACTATTAGCCCATACCATTTCTAACCTCTCGTCAAGTCGTGGAGCGGAAGTGGAAGAAATGCCTCAGATAGTATAGGAGTGCAGTGGTCTCAGAGGCCGCATGTACCGCGAATGCACCAAGGAGAGAATAATAAACATGCGGAAGGCCTCTATCCGGATTCAATGTTCCATTGTTTACGGCCGTCATTCGCATTGCTATCGCATCGGAGATCTTAGATACTAGAATGCTTGCCAAGAAATCCACAACTCCAGCACCAATGTATGATGGCTCTTGCCACCAGAGAGCCTTGCGCGTATAATCTGTGGAGCCGTAAACAACGAGTGAATAATAGAATGAGAATGGTAGACAAATAAAAAGCCTGTGGTGACATTTGAAACAGCAATTGTCTCAAATCTTATTACAGCACAGCAAATTCACAGGACGCGAAGAGGTAGCTATGGGGCGTATAGCAACTTCCATATTCGCCTGAACTGAGCCCCGCACACAGGCGAGCAGGAACAACCAGGTGAAATAGTTCTAAGTATGCTGTCACACGGCCACACGGCAGCACGGCAAGAAATCCAGGCGAGCGGCGTGGACGTTGCATTTGTGTTCGAATCGGGTTGGAGAAGCCGTGATGATTGTGGCTGGTTCGCGCACGTGAATTCTCGCGTCGTGGCTGCCCAGACTTCAGCTGGCGACCTCCAAAGCCCCCCTCGAGTTTAGTAAGCCTTCAACCTTCAATCAACAACCAACAACCAACAACCTTCAACCAACAACCAACAACAACATTCGATTGCCACTTGGTTAGGCATACAGGTAGGCGGTATCATTTGCTCAGAATCTATAAATTCTTACATATATTCACTACCTGTGGTATCTGAAATGTAAACAATTACAAATTCCTTACCCTCGGAGACGATCTACTCACCACAGGCCATCTGCTTGCTTCCGTACTCATCCTGCGACCGCATATAAATTCCGCTTACTCGTCTCACTTACGTGTATCGACGATTCCAATCAAGCTTTCCAGCATAGCCAAAATGTCCCATCTGGATTCAAAGAGCGCGTCGCAGGTAGAGGACCATGATAACTCCGATAGTTCCA
This sequence comes from Clarireedia aff. paspali H2, assembly GCA_026770245.1. Lineage (NCBI taxonomy): Eukaryota > Fungi > Ascomycota > Leotiomycetes > Helotiales > Rutstroemiaceae > Clarireedia > Clarireedia aff. paspali H2. The sequence goes on from JAJCXA010000002.1 coordinate 90,086, forward strand.
GCGACGACGGAGTTCTGGTTTATACCCCGCCAGAAACTGAACTTGACGACGACATCCAAGCCTTACTCGACAAAGCTGCCAACCTTGAGCTTCATGATAAAGATCGGAACCAAGCTATTGAGAATGAGGGGCTTGCGGCTGAATTATCTGAGAAGCTGAACGAGGAACTCGCGGGGGAGTCTGTGCTGAAGAAGTCTAGAAAGCGGGGCAAACGATCGAAGAAGGCCCAGAAGGATGTTGAGCATCAAGTGGAGCAGCAAGATGAACTGCACAACGAACAGCAAATCGAACAAAAAATTGAGCAGCAAGACAAAGAGACGGCATCAACTGCCTCTGCACAAGATGGTGAAGGAAACACGCCCTCAGCTACCCCGAAGAAGAGCAAAAGTAGGGGCAAACGATCAGGGAAAAAGCACAACAAGAAATCCAAATTGGCTGCTCAGCAACAAGTTAAAGATGCTACCACATCTGCGTCGGTCGCGAAAGAGGTCTTAAATGCTACGATTGCTACCCCCATATCACCGGAATTGAAGGCCAAAAAGCAAAAGAAAAAGTCTAGGAAAGGCAAGGATGTTGAACGATCCATGAAAGGGGAAACTCCTTCTGCATCAACACCTGCGTCTACCGATAAAATCAAAAAAGCTCCCGCTACCAATATCTCCGGGCCAAAACAAAGTAAGAAGATGAGGAAGAAGGCTATAGTTGGGGCGTGGGAAGACTATTTTGGAGCGGAAACAGATCTCAAAAATTGGCAAAGGCTCTGTACTGATGTCGGAATTGAAGAGCTACCTACCAGCATTACCCAATGTCGCAAGGTAAGTCCGTTTCCAATCATGAACATCAGGATGTGTGTTGAAAATGAGGGGTACTAACACGACAAACAGGCTTTAGGCAAAGTCTGGGTAAACATTTACGATTTCCTGGATGCAAAAGCTGAAGGTAAACTAGTCAAGAAGTACGATTCCCAACGACAACTAGCAGTCTATACCTTGAAATCTGGGAACATATATCCAAAGGCGCATGCAAAGGAGGGAGGTCCGGTGAGGGCTTTATTGGCGCATATATTCAGGCATTAACGCGTGGGGTTTTTCTTTGATGGACATATAAGGGGCGCTTTTATACTTCACTTTGATTCATGATAATGCGGAAAGGGACCTGGATTCTCATATTGGATATAAATGGAGGTTGGATTTGGACTGGTGGTGGGCATAGATACATTTTGTTTCGGTTCTCTCTTTCTTTATTGGGCCCCAGCCCTACGCGGTGCGCGGGTGGCTGCATGACATGAAATGCAAGAACATCTTGAATTGCATATATGGTGCATCAGTTCTTCGTTTGCTCGTTGAGTTTCTTTGTATAGCTTATTTCTAAACATGTGAAGTCCTGACCGCAATTTCTTCTACTTATGCCCCTCCGTCTTGCCCATCTTCCTCTTCTTTCTTCACTATTTTCCTCCATTTCATCATCAGCATCCACTTATCCGCTCACTTTGCATTCATTCATATATCATCTCCCAATTCTCATAGATCATCAGCATGTCTTCAAAAAACAAGGGCAAGGGAAAGGAACGACTTGATCCCGCGATCTCCGATCTTCAGAGTTCTCGTCACATTGGCTCTCCTGTGGATGAAAGCCAACAGGCTCTCGGCAGCCAGCCCTGGAGATCCCCTCCTAAATCCTCACCCGATTCATCTGAGCCTGGCGACAGCCCAAACAGCGGCGTCACTCTCATTTCAGATTCGAGTGCTATATCAGACTCAGGAGAAGTCAGCCCAGCTGGCTCCAGTAACAGTCCCGATGACATTGGCAACCTGACCAGAAGTATTGGCAACATGAGCCTCAATGAAAACCCCCGAATCTCTCAACAAAACCCTTCTCCCTCACCTGCTGACGCCAGTCTTGCATCCACTGGATCCGCTCGTGCTCAATGTTGCTGCTTTGGCCAGATATTTCGGATAAGAATCCAAGCTTGAGAATTGGCAGATATTGTGCAGCGATGTTCGGACTGAGTCGGTTCCTGCAAGTACTAAAAATTGTAGAAAGGTATGTCTTTTTTCATTGTCCTCACCTCTTCCACACGTGCAGTATTGTATTGTTTTTATTCCATCTGTTTCCAGCCATCTCTGCATCTATCTTCTTGCACACTTGTCTATATCACAACATTCGCTTCTCTTTCCTTCGTTTCATTCGAGACGCAACAGCTTTCTTTCAGTGAGGAGTGCCTATTTGCCAGGTTTGGGTTATTTGTGTTTTTATGTATGTCGGGAATGCCACTAAGTGCATAGAAACTGAATGCACTGTCTACTGTGCCCACTCTGATCCATCAATACTCTGTTTCTCATGCTTTCCTTCCTTCATCGATCATCTTCTGTTATTCACTTCCCTTCAGTTCTCTTCGCTCTGTCGTGCCTTACCCTTTGTCCTGTCCTCTCTCTGATATTTCAAACCAGGCACTTGAGAAATTCAACGTTAACAGCTACGACCTAGTCGAGGCTACCTAAGAAGATAAACCAGTCCCAACGTTCAAGGCCAAAGAGGCATTAATCAAATCGACTAACGAGAGGGGGAGGCCCTACTCTCTAAACAAAGCCAAGGAGGGAGGACCGGTTAGAGCTCTTTTGGGCCGTGTGCAATGAAGAGGTCGAGTTCAATAAGGGGAGGAGGGGAAGGGGACATAGTAGTTATTGTATGAATACTAAATGGATTGATGAGGTAACAGGCGATCTAGAGTAAGGAGATATACGCAGAAGTGGTAATGGATAAGGGTAGAGAGATACATGATAGCGGGGTAATGATTGGATTTGGTATACAATTGTGCGTTGGTTTATTTCATTGCATCTATTTTAATAATGAACGACTTCACGACAATTACTCTCCTGATTTCCTACCGTATAGTGACAAGCATGTATATAGATACATATAATCTATCTGCATACACACGTGATACTTACACAACCATCTCAACGCCCCTCCTTTCATCCACTACACACCATCCATCTCAATTCTCCTCTGAACCAATCTATCTCTCTTCCTCGGCGCCGCAAGAATCAACAAACTAACCTCTTGAAATAGCTCCATTCATAGGAACCACGATGCTTCTCATCTCCTCGTCCTCAATCTCCCTGTTCCTCGTCACTAGGCTCGATGTTTTCTTCAACAACTAAGAGATCATGTCTCCTTTCTTCTGTAGCAGAACAAATCAGAGTTACCTATTTGTTCTCTCAACATTGCTTTGCAAAATGCAAATGGATTTGAGATGGGACTGGGGAACGAGAATGGTATGCAGATGAATCAGTAGGAGGGCATCAGGGTACGAACAAAAATAAGAAAAGGAGAAGGATGGGAGAACGCGAGAACCGAAAAACCTGTATGAATTGAACAGAGGGAATAATCGGATTTGGTATACGAAACTACATAGGCAAGATTACAACCGAAGCAATAAAGGAGAAGTGATGAACGATGAACGAGAGGGAAATAACTCTCTCATCCTCAACTTCCTCAAACGCAAACCCCGTCTCGCTCTACCTTCCCTTCATCAGGCTCACATGGCTGCCCAAAAGATCTGGTTCTTCCACATGACATCGCCACTGACTCAGGAGCCTCAAATCTCATTCGATGGCCTATGCTTATCCTGTGGCACTTGCTTTATTCTGGCCATCTTAGATCGTATGCCACTTCAATCTCAGCCTCACCTTCGTATCAATCCTGCAATCAGCATGAATACCTATTCCTCGCCCCCATTTCACCCACTTCCCCTTGTCCCCACATAGCCTTTCTATCCACTTGAGTGCCCTGCGCGACTTCCCCACCTTATTGTTGGCGAGCCGGCGAGCAGTTGGCACTTCGCGGGATACTTCCGACCTCAGTACGGCAGAACTACCCACTTACCTACCTATTGATCTACCTCGCCCCTTCATCAGCAACCAAGAGGGGCCATAAAGCATGAACATGACTCAATGCCGTCCATCTTCCAAACGTATCGCACTAATTGACAAACCAGACACGTATATCATATGGCCAAGCTAGACACCCAGAGCCAATCCCTTAAACCCCTCTTCTGCGACATTTCATCATTCTCCACCCCTCCATTCACCCACCTATCAATCCATATAGCCCTGACCGCACACGTCTCTCTGCCTTAGCACCCTGTGGAACAAGAGTCATACAAAAAACCCCCAAGGGAAAAAAACCCCCAACCTTATCAAATGCGGGGTATCATGCACATGCACCGCACTACTCAGCACAGCACACACAGTATAGCACTATTCGGTCCCATGCATATACATACGTGCGTCCCTTATCTGCACAACGATAACTGCTTGCATCCGCCTATCTGCACCGCACAGCACAAAAGACATCATATCGTGATCATCCCACTCCGAAGTAATTCCTGTAAGGTCGGTGACGCGAAAACGAAAAAGAAAAATAAATTCGCAATCAACATCAACATCAACATCAAACAATAATATCAACAATCATCACCCCCTCAACGAAACTCGACATCAAACTATCGAAAAAACAAACAAACAGAAGAGAAACCCCATCTACCCCATCACGTCGCTCGTCCAACGGCCAGATAGATGATAGGACCATAAAGAAAAGTAATAAGATCACCTCGCACTGATCATCCGCCCACTCACTCATCCACCGTGCAATCCCTCCCTTCTCCTTCCTCCATTTCGCTGACCTTATCCACCCCCATCGTATCATCCTGTAACGCATCCCTTTTCTCACTTACCGGCTCGCTCGCCCCCCGCCACAAAGATCCTCAACCCAAGAAGATATACGAAGATTTCTTTTATTGACAAATCTCCATAATCGGTGGAGAATCAAATAAACCCCTCCCATCCCGCCATCGTTTCCGCAGCGACGAGCCTGTCCGAGAAAAAAAGGGGGGCGGCGTTCCACATATGGTTGGGTTGGCGATGAGATAGATAGCCCTAGCCCCAACAACAACTGAGACCAGACCACCATTTTAAATATTTGTATTTTATTTTTTTCATCTACGAACTAACGAAGATGTATATCAGACGAGCGACTGTGTGTGCGCGTGGATTGTCCGTCCGAGTCTGTCTCAAATCGAACGCAAACGCAAACGCAAACCCCTCCAAAATACGACCAACTAACTGGACACGAACTCTTTATGAATAACTTTTTCACAAGAGTATAAAAAACATCAAGGAGCGGAGATTTGATATGACATGACATGACATGACATGACATGATATCTCTCAACAAAACGGATCGTCTATTATATATCCGCCCGGTTTCCCCAGAGATGTGTGTACTTTTTAATGACTCAATACCCAATCCAATATACGGAGTAGATAAGTTACGCACGCATAAGCACGAACCTTCCCAAAGCGTTTTATTTTTTCTTTTCTTTTGATAAGCAGCCCAAGCTCAAGCTCCAGCTCCAGCTCCAGCTCAAGCTCAACGAAGCGAGAAAGAACCGGATTCATATAGGAGATGTGCAGGCGCAATGCAATGCACAGCTAGCATAGCGCAAGTGAAAGAAGAAAGTGTTAACTATGGACTACTGCGGCGTTACAGCATCGTATTGTGGAGGGCGAAGTGATCATCCAAAAAGAAGTCTGTCTGTCTCATCCTCGACCAAACCCACCCATAAATATAAATTTCTCGAAAAAAAAAAACAACTCTCGTCTCGTCTCGGTTCGTTTCATACTCGTCGCCCCCCCTTTCGTCATTATGCACACACAGCATCGCATCAGAGACATAAAAAAAAGAGAAAGCAAAAGAAGAAAAAAATTATATTAAATTAGTTGACTGCCCGGGCCGAACCATTTGTCAGAAGAAATGCAGAAGATCCCCGCAGAACAAGGTCAAGGTCATGGTCAAGGTCTCCCATATACTGTACTGTACTGCACTGCAGCTTACATGCAGTGGTTCCCCAAAAACCCCCGATAAAACTCTTCTCTACCATAGCAACGGGTGCGCTAAGTAGATAGTTTCACATATACGCTTCGTGCTCATACTCAAAGAAAAAGAATAGAACCTGCAGGAAGCTATAGGAGGCTATAGGTACTTCCGTACATACATACATACATTATGTAGCTCAAGTTGATGAATTTGGGTATCCGCACAAAGAGCATCGTCGGCTCACTGAGTTTGAGGTGTGGATGCGTGGATTCGTGGATAGTTCTACGGGGATACGGGGATAATATTCAGGGTCCAATACAGCTATCCCTAAAACCCATTTGCCCATCTATTCATCCATGCACATTCCGAATCCTTTCGCATATTATCCTTTTTTATGCTGTCCCTTCTTCCATTCACATCGTACGTAGCTCAAGAGAAAAAGGAAGCATCAAAGTACAGGTGACCGACCTAGCCTCAAATCGAACCAAACCACCACCCCACAATCTCAACACAAAAGATCTTCAAAATCCATCCTTCCATTCTTCCTCGGACCCATTTGAATCAAGTCCCAGTCTTTAGCAGTACCGATCCGCGGTATCCAAAGAAGAAGAAAAGAAGACCACAAATTCCTACACAATCAAGTAAGGTATGTTACCAGTTGATCCAAGCTCAAGCTCAAGCTCAAGCTTAAGCTCCCCAACGTCGGAGCTTTTTTGGAAATTTGATAATCTCGCTCCATTCCCTACCGGCAAGCGAGCATACCGTACCGTATACACGGAAGAATGAGAAGAAAAGGGGAACCTCGCTCGAGTCGAGACCTTTGACTCAAAAAGCAAGGCAGGTTAAGTTGGATGAAACCAAATGCCGACTGACTGACAGGCGACCGAACAGCATAAAGTGTCGGGGTTAACCTCCCTCCTGTACGAACGAACGAGACAGATCCCATCCATCCATCCAGCTATCGCATCCTTCCAAGAACAAGCTTGCTCACTCACTCTAACAGTCTCACTCTCCCATTCTCGAAACCAAAAGAATCAAAGGAAGGAAGGAAGCGGGGCAATTAATCAATGAATACTGTCTGTAAATGGTGTGGTGGGCTGTAGCTCTAGTGGATCCCTCCCCAAGCTCTCTGTGTTTCTGCACTGCTCCGCCTTACAAGTAAGAAAGAGCAGCGGCTATGTTCACTTCACCGCTTTACGTACAGTACAGTTTGTGCTTGTAAGGAGAAGAAAGCAAAAAATAAAAATAACATAAAAATAAAATAAAATAAAATAAATAAAATAAAAAATGCGAAACCATGCTGTACAAGTACGAAAAAAGAGAGAGAGAGCAAATAGATGGCGAATGGAAAATGCGGGATAGACGACACTGCTACTTACTGCATACATACACATACTGTACCTGCAGAGAATGAGTGAGTGACTTGCATACTGTATGTATAGACAGGTACAGTACCGTAACCTTATAATATGAGAAAGCGGGTTCCGATTCTGATGCAGCAGATGAAGCAAACCGGCCGCCACCGACAACGACAACGGGAATCCTTAAACGGAATTCGATTCAAAGGAACCGTCATCCATCCCGTCCAATCCTTCCGCCCTTTCGGACAACCCGACCTTTCGGACAACACAACACAGCACAATAAAACCTTGCTTCGTTCTTTTGATAGTCTGGTCTGGTCCGCCGACTTTCGGCCATGTCGATTTTCCGAATGACGCTCCGCTGGCTCTCCGAGGGCCACTGCCGTGGAGGCCGACTGGTTTTGCCTGTCCCTGCAAATACATCGCTCGTGCGTGCGTGCGTGCGCAGGTAATCATCCATTTATCCTCGTAAACAAAACTCCATCTACATACGCAGGGAGGGAAGGAGGTACAGCCAAGAGAGAAGGAGATGTTTGATCATCACATCACATCACATCACATCTCTGCGTAAGATATAGAAAGCCGATCAAACACCCTATTACGTTTGCATTTTGAAGATAAGTTACAGTAGAGTAGTAGAGAGCAATTAACTAGTTACAAGTGCCGGATTCGTGGGTATGCATGTATGTATGTATGTATGTATGTATGTACAGTACAAGGGATGTAGGTAGATACACCCATCACGTTTCGTCTCAATTCGTCCAGTCCGTCTTACTTTATTCCAAATGCAATCGTCTGTCCGTCTGTCCGTCCGTCTATCCATCTCAACTTACTGCATATAGTAACTTGACAGAGTAGTTGAAACTGCGGCTGCGCGCCAAATCCAGACCAGTCTGTGCTTCCTTCATGTATGTAATATGTAAATATGCATAGTTACAAAAAGTACTAGGTATGGATGGTATGGTAGTACGAAGGACGTAAACCCTACGGCTACTACTACCAGCCACCTTATTTATGCTTTTTCCCCAATCGCATCTCATGTAATCAATCACTCAACCACTCAATCAATCTGCTTACTCTACATTGTTTCGTGTGTAATCTGTTCCAGTAACTTGTAGCAGCTACCTATCTACCTACCTACCTATCTATCTATCCCCATTCCATCCATCCATCCATCCCTCACCCCTGACGTCTTTATCCAAAGAAAAGATATAGATGAAAAAAGAAAAAAAGGATTTGTCCCGACTATGAGTACTCACTCTGCCGTTACAATCACCATCACCATCATAGAAAGCATTACCATTGCGGGGGCCCGGTCCGTCCGTTCCCCCCCCTTCCTCCCAGCTCTCTCTCACCCCTCCATCCCATCCCCTCCAAAGCAACCCCAAGCAAGCCTCTGAAACTCAGCCCCAGCCCCAGTCTCTGTCATACACAGTACACCCACAAACACAGAAACACACAAACACAAAAGTAGGACGCAGCTCCATCATTGGTCCAAGCAGGAACCTAGCTAGCTGTTCTGTTCTGTTCGTATGCATGTTGTAATCATCCTATCCTATCCTATCACTCTATCTGGGTGAAGCACTCACTACTTACAGTTCGTAACACCACACCACACCACACCATACCATACCATGACATAACATACACCACACCAAGTTAACTAACCAACTAACCAACCAGCCTTATACAACCAACTCAACCATTCGTTCGTTGTCCGGGTTACACAGACAGACAGACAGACAGATAGATAGAGAGATAGCCACATGACATGATTAAACAAACACATGTTTATTACATTACATTATATTATATTATACAGACATACTGTAACTAAGTTAGTGAGCTTGCTTGCACTCACTCCAAATCCCCAACTAATGTTATTTTATACAGCACAGCACAGCACAGTACAGCACAGTACAATTACAGTAAGTAGTTAGATACCCCCCCCCCCTCTCAAAATCAGGGGAGAGAAACCACCCCCCCCCCAACTTTCAAAAATAGTAACAATCAATCAATCAATCTCATCTAATCTTATCTTCCCTCCCTCCCTCCTTCCCTTCAAAAAAAACATTGTCATTTATTCAAGCAAGCAAGCAAACAAAAACAAACAAACAAACAAGAAAAAAGCAAGTCAAAAGCCCCCGGAGAAATTCTTTTTAGCGCGGGGTAAGGAAGGGTAAATCAAAAACTATCCATCCGAGCTTTACTTTTTTTTACTTTTTTTTACTTTTTACTTTACCTCATCCCGTGATACAGTACTGTACCGTACCGCTTCCCTTTGGCGGGGCGTACATTACGAAGTACATTACATTACATTATGTTATAGCAAAAAAAAAGTCCGTGTCCGTCTGTCCGTGAGCTCGCTTTTTTTTTTTTTTTTTTTTTTTTTTGGTGGGGGTTTACAATTTAATGTTTAACATTTAACATTTCCTGTAACTTAACAAATTTTTTTTTTTTGGATTTATTGTTGATACTGTAGATAGATATAACCATAACACGTTCGTTGCATTGGTATGAGGTGAATGAATGAATGGATGGATGAATGTGTAATGTATGTATGTAATCTTCAAGTTCAAGTTTAAGTTCATTTATATCATATCATATTATATCATATCTCTTTTTTTTTTTTTTTTTTTTTTGGCTTTCAATATCTTATTTTCAAGAAAGAAAAGAAAGTATACTGTACTGTAACTTACTGGATTGTATGTATGTATGTATGTACTATACGCGATTTGACGGATATGACAAGACAAGACAAGACGACACAAGGGCCCTAAATCTACTTGGCTATTACTGTAGCTGTGCCGCTGCTGCTTGGGATGGGAAAAGAGGGTTGGTTGATTGTGTTAGGAACAAGTTAGGTCAGGTAATCAATCTGAAGGTAGGCAGGTAGGTAAGTAGGTAGGCAGTTAGTCTGCCTCCACGGCAGTGGCCCTCGGAGAGCCAGCGGAGCGTCACCCAGTAACAGGTGGGAAAGAAAAGGTAGGTAAGTAGGTAAGTAGGTAGGTGTTGTGTTATTGATGCAAGAGGAGCGATGTTGATTCTGGACGGCTTTTGACGGGAAGTGGAGAGGGGAAGGAGGGGTTTGAGGAAGATGCTCAGCTTGTATATGCTATTTAGTATTCCTTGATTGAAGCTATGTATATTTATAGCTTATAGCTGGGTGCTCATTTGTTTGGTTTTGTTTTGTTTAGTTTTGTTTGTTTTTGTTTTCTTTGGCTTGGTCACTATGGATAAGGATACGGATAAGGACAGCAACATCAAAGCCGATACTTGATAGAGTAGAATCTCCTTGCTTCTGAAGACATCACTCCCTCAACACGACATTTCACCTCTCCCGTTCTCCCAGGATCCCATCGCCAATTCCTCCGAGGCTAGAACTCATCTTCTAGAATACTTTGTATCGACTCGGATGATCTACATCTTAGAGCACGAGAAATGATGTCAAATGTACGGAAGGATAGATCAGGACATCGAAATCTAAAGTGAGGATCGAAGAAAATCTTTATAAGCAAACGTAATGCCCGTTTCGGGAATTATTGGTTGAAGACAGATAGAGTTCGGATAGAGAGTCTTGCAAGGTAACGGTACCTGTAAGGTTAAAATCTTGATTCCTCGAACCTAAGGACTTGGTTCCAATATCGTTAATTCGCCGTGGTAATATATGTAGTAGCAGGTACTTCAGGTACTTCGTAGGTGGCAGATGAAGATCGACAGGGGAAGCTCGTCGAGAAACTTTCCGAGGGGAAAAATCCCTGGTTGTGCGGAATTTGGATTGACAAATTTCAAAAGCAAACCAAGCAAACCAAGCAAACCAAGCAAACGTGACAAGGCTGTGATGTGAATTCGATTGCCCGTAAGCTATGATAAGTGAGATAATAAAAAGAAGGACGTTTTGTCCAGATGATATACTGCTACAGCCAGTTCCAGAACTTGTCTCGGATGAGGAAAATCAATCTGCGTTCGTGACCGTGAGTGGATGGAAGAAGTCAAGGCAAGGCAAGGCGAGATAGGATTGTCGACGCTTATTTTGCCGGAAGAAGATGACCGAGTAGATTAGGGTTTTCTTTGCTGGCATTGAAGCGCTTCGGGGGAATCTTTTCCGTGTTGGAGGATGGATTGATTGACGGTTTGGCCATGAGGCTCTGTGGCAGGTGGTTATTTGCCGGCCCTTTTCTCAGATCTGTAGGAAAGTGAAAGGCCATGAGGCCATTGAGGTAGATCTCGATGAAGCAGAAATGAAGGGTTGACGGGATACAAGTAGAAAAGGTAGTAACTTGCTTGCTGATTGCAAGGGGCCCTTGTTTGTTGGAGAGCACGAAGTATCACCCATTTTCTTCGGCTCAGCTTTTCTTAGGCTCAGCTGAGCAATGCCAGGTCCAGTCCTGAAACGCCCGCTCAGGTTCACTGGTCGACCAGGCTACCAGGTCGCAAACAGTCTAGCCTCGGAGGAAAAGGCTGATTGATTATCACGAGGGGACAGATATGACAAGGCTACGAGCATGGGATGGCGCATTGGTTGAGGTACGAGCTATTGGCTGGTTGCCCGTGTAATTGTAATGAGCGCACGCACGCACGCACACGCACGGGAAACCGATGAAACCATCCTTTTGCCTTCGATTGGAATTTCAGCCTTGACATGTTCCACTTCCCATAATACAGTCAGGTCATGTCCAGTCCCCGGTAGCAAGTAGCAAGTTCCAGAAGATCCTGTTGACCTGGACACCCACACCGCTCTCCCCTCCTGTTTCTGAAGCCGCAATCCTTCAGGTGGTCCCGTAAATCCCCTAGGTTGCACCGTCGGAAAGGATCGTCATGGGTCGTGGAGAAACAACGAACGAACGAACGACGACGATAGCAACGACGAGGAAGAAACTGATTGATTGACTGATTGAGGGATTGATTGATCTGCGGGCGGCTATCTTGTAGGCCGTATGGGGAACGAGAAATCTATTTCTGCGACGCGAAATAATGACGACAACTCCTTTGGGAAAACGTAATCGTGGATAATCCTCATGCGTTGTCATGTCATAGGTCGGCCCTTGATGCGACCTTGTGTACGAAGGATCTGGTCCGCGCTTGTTCCTCGAATGAAATGCACAACCATGAATTATGTTTATGGAAGTCATGGGGCACAAATTGAGCTGGGGGTCATTTGTGAACATGACCTACTTTGTATGATACGGTATGAAAGGCATAAGCGCTTTCGGGTAGTATCCGGTTCTATTCTTGGGTATACCCGATGCCGAATTGAAGGAAGAGATAGATTGAATGGGATGGATGGGATGAATGATCGGCTCGAAAGAGTAAAAGCCGGGGAAATTGTTGAAGGGGTTTGGATCCTTTTGGGGTTTTGCTAGATATGTACATGTCGATGTAGATATGTACATGTGGATGTAGATATGTACATGCATGTGGATATGTACAAAGTACGTGAAGTGGAGTTTGAAGTGAGGGGTCGAGAAGAGGAGAAGCAAGTTTTTAGAACATCAGCCAAGTTGGAAGACGCGTTTGTCAATATTTACTTTGTCGGTTTGTCGCGTCCACGAAACGAGACGGGAAGTTTGGTGCATGTTTGGTGCATGTTTGGTGCATGTTGCTGCATTGCTGCATTGCTGCACTGCTGCATGCTGAGCCGATACTCGAAAAGGGAAGGTAGAAAATGCATGAAACTTTTGGTGCAGAAGCTTAAATCTTGATAATCCGATAATCCTGGGCCGAGGCAGGGGAGTTAATTGCCTGATGAGGTAATTGGCGTGATCTGTGATCTGTGATCCGTCATCTGTGATCTGTCCTGCACCTGCACACTGCACCACCGGCTGTACGAAGCACTTTGTATGAATTCAATGCAAACGGATGGCAAATTCCATGCAAACGGAGACGGAGAAGGAAAGCAGAAGGAAAGCAGAAGAAAAAGCTTGGAACAAGCATGGAAAAAGGGCCATGTCACGATGAGCCGACCCAAGTTGTCGATGGTGAGGTCGATGATGAGGTCGATGGCGTTGATAATGAATTGAATTATACACGGTAGCGAAATGAACCACGGCCTGCTTTGGTACACATCACACATGTCCATCGATGCCATGTCCATCGATGCCATGTCCATCGATGCCATGTCCATCAATAGCTGCTATGCCATGTTCATAATAGCTGCTATGCCATGTTCATAAAAGGGCAGCTTTGGCCAATGATACGAAGTATACTCGAAATCGGCTCACTACCGCGATAACCAGCCCGTGTCATAATTCTTCATCCATCCCGCATGTTATAATTCTTGATGCATCTACCATGTTACAAGTTGTACATCGTACAGCAGCATAATATCTATGATAATGTTCAGGGTAGCTTCTATGTCTCTAACCCTGATTTCTTCCCTGGGACCGTTGAAACCTCTGCGCATGCTAAGCTTCTACTTCTGCCCTCGTCCTCACATCTACTTGGAACAGTCACCAGAACGTCAAACCCTCCGACTCGTACACTGCAACTCTGCCATAAGGGAACGCCCATGCTCACTAACAATTCTCACTCAGCAACGAGCAACGAGCAACCAGCAACGAGCAACCAGCAACGAGCAACCAGCAACCAGCAACAACCAACCAACAACCAGCAAGCACTGCTTTGCGCGAGGGGACCCAGATACGTACCTACAGCCAATCAATCCAAAGACTGGTGCTCTCCACTGTCATCCATCATCTCCGCCGCACCCTCGCAGCAAACTAAGTAAGGATTCCTAGAACCGATGGATCCTCTTTTTGCAGCCAGGCACCAAATCGCACTTACTGGTACGGGTAGTATCTGCCATGCTCTGCCTTGCGGGCCAGCTACAAGGCTCAGCTCCCTTACTCACAGTGGTAGTACATTGAGCAGTCAGGTGCTCGACTAGGCTTACTTTGTAGATGTTTGGTGGCTTGGAGATGGGGGAGCACAGGAGTACAGGCAAATCCCCGCGGCGACCGTCTATCGGGGAAGGGAAGGGGAAGAGGAAGAAAGGGAAACTGCAGCTACTGTAGATAGTATTGATACGTTGGCATTGACGGCTCATTCAAGACAGGATCAGAGGGAGAGCGACAATGTCGATGAAGTGGAAAAGGGTATGGATGGTGCATTGGTGAGAGATCCCTTGCGTAAGAGCGCAGTAGAGCACAGTAGAGCACAGTAGAGCATAGTAGAGCATAGTAGTGAGCAGCAGCTTTGAAGGAAGACAAACGAACGAACCAGCCAGTTACCCACTTCTAGGCCCTTGCATTTCATCCCCCATCCATCATCCATCATCCATCATCCATCCTCCCATCCACCCATCCACTCACCCACTCACCCACTCACCCACTTTACCCACACGCAAGAAGCGACCCACCACGTAAACTGGTTCAAGGTTCCTCTGCGAGCACTGGGTGAACCATGCCGAAAGGGTTACGAACGACTATCCATCGGCGGGAAGAGGAAACTGTACTTGGGACATAGGCTACTAAATCATCCACCTCGCTAGGAGAAAGTCCTAGCTAGGAGAAAGTCCTAGCTAGTCCGGTGTATTTGCTACGGTAAATCTAGCGAGCAAGTTGAGTGCGCCCCAAAGCGTGCGGACGTGACGGAAGCGTGAGCGAACAAAAAATCAGAGTGAGCCTCTCCCTCCAGGTCCAGGTCTCCTAGACAACACCGGGGCGACAAGACCAATCCAGGGAATATGATAATAATGAATTGCGAGGGGACGAAAAAAAAAAGAAAATGAAACTCCACTGTCGATGCTGATTGCTTCCGATTCTTTTATCTTCACCAATTCTCCTCCATCCTCTTCTTTTTCACTTCCTCTTCTACCTCCACCCGCCCGACGACCACCAATACGACGACTACGACGACTGCTTTATTCCACCACCCCTCCCTTCCCTCCTCCTTTGAACGCCACCGAGCCCCAATTCCAATCCATCCCTCTTCAATTGGAATACAGTCGCCGTGTATCTCGCATCTCAAGAAGTATCAAAGGTTAAAGGTCGACTTCCCCCCACACCACCACCACCTTTTTCCCACTTCTTATATGTGAGCATACTTCCCTTCCGACCAGGGCCGGCCTTCCTTCGACCACCCCATTCGACCACGCTCGCGTTTTTCGTCGACATAAAGCAGCCGCCGTGCGACCTACCTTACCTCAACTTGTCGGTAATAATCCAGGGCAAGCCACCAGTTCAAGCCCATCGACACGGGCGGCATACCACAAAGGAAACGAACTTCTCCCGGTCGCTCTCAATGCTCCAAGCATTCCAGTAATTTTGATCCGACAACCTTTCTCTCCTCCCTCATACAACTCTCCTCCCACCATCCCAAGGGAATCCTACCGTTGCCGTTATCTGTATAGCAACGGTCAATTGGAGATATCCTCGCCCAATATACCCCCGTCTACCGTCAGACACCAGTCGACCTCTCTCGAATATTATTCTTCGGTTTACAATTCTCTCACGACGGAAAAGTTGCTGCACTGGATATTCCCTCGGATTTAATTCAATTGATTGTATAATTGCGACGTAGTAAAATTCACCCTACCAGTTAACCCCCCCGAAATACACTCATTATGGAGGCCTCATCACCATTAGCTGCTATGCAGCCTTCCTCGTACATGCCAGCTTGGGCGCGCAATGATTTGTATACTTCACATCCTCACGCACATATGTCAAATGTTACTTTTGGGCCAGGTGCTTTCGACTTTCGGGATATCAGCATGAAGCACTCTGCCAAGTCGGATTACTTTCAGCTGAAACCTGTGCGAGGTTCTTCACCTACGGCAAGTTTGGCAGCAGATCTATCACAGAACTTTCACATTGATATGAGGTTTGTTGGCTTGGATATCCGTCCATTGTAATGATCTTAAGCTAACTGGACGCACCTATACAGCCCTCAATTGCCTACTCCCCGACGCTCGCTTTTCACCGCAAACCTGTTTGGAACCATTGATGGAAGGGGTAAGAGCTGGCCAGATGGAAGTTTATATTGGAGATGTGTTAACAATAAACAGACTGTGTTACAACACCTCCATTACCTTCTTCCTCTCCAGGTCCTTTAAACGAAAGAATGGACATTTCACCTCTTCCACACAAACAACCATATTTCTCTGCGCAAATTGAGATACATTCACCTTCACCAGCAGGTACTCCCAAGGAAGACGTGGATATGGATTCCTCCCCACTTCGTCCCTCCCCTCTCGATTCTTCGAAACCATTTGCTGCCGAGTAAGTGCAAATTGGCATCATTCCAGAGAGCGACATGCTAATCTGAGACATAGACGAAGGAAAAATACATTTTTACGACCTTCCCTCGCACGCACCAAAGGTTACACGACGAACTCAGCCCCACGACAGAACTACGAGGGTCAGCTACCTCCCTTCCGCTTCGGTGCTGGAAGTAGCAAATTGTCGACTTCGACCTCGATGTCCCTTGGCGAATGTTTTATGGAATCTCCACCCCAAGAACGCCGCCCAAAATCTGCAAACAGCCCTTCCACCACAGGCATTGCACCACCACGATTAAGCAAGCCATTTGCCAGTATGTCGACAACTTCACTAAGAAATAACGGATCACCAATTGGGAGTCACTCTCGAAGACCCTCCAACCCAATGGTCCGACCTAGGAAACAGTTTCGCCGATCGCTGAGCATGTTTGAAAGTCCGCAAGATGTTGTGAAAGAGAAGAAGGGGGAAGTGAGCAATTTACATACCGTGATGGACATGGATGAAATTCACCAACCTATTTTACCCCATTTCTTTCAGGAAGGTCAACCCGACAGCATTCCCCGGATTTGCAAGGAAACATTACTGGACATCCTTGATGGCAAATACGATGACCAATATGAACAACGAATGATTGTCGATTGCCGTTTCGAATATGAATTTGAGGGTGGCCATATCGATGGCGCCGTGAATTACAATGACAAAGAATTACTAACCAGTCAATTGTTTGAAACAAGCTTGCCTGGAAAAACCCTCTTAGTCTTTCATTGCGAGTACTCGGCCCACAGAGCACCCATTATGGCTCGCCACGTACGACAACAGGATCGTGCAACTAACGTCGAACAATACCCAAAGCTTTCGTATCCTGAAGTGTATATCCTGGATGGTGGCTACAGTGCTTTCTTTGCAGAACATCAAGGCCGCTGCTTTCCCCAAAACTATGTGGAAATGGATGCCAAGGAACATGCATTTACTTGCGAGCGAGAAATGGGTAAACTTCGACAAAACAGAACGAAGCTTAGTAGAGCACATACTTATGCCATTGGTCAACATGGACAATTTGATGACAGCCCTACTGCACCTAGTCGATCTAAGTCTGGCAGCAGTACGGTATTAATGAAAGACATGACGAGCTCTCCCATGATGAGCTCACCCATATTTCACGATCGAGGTACCCCACGAAGACAAGTCTCATACTAGATAATACCCTTTGCATCATATGACTCTGGCGTTCGGCTTTTTTTGCATTGCTCGGAGTTTGAGATTTCACATACTTCGTCGGCCTCACTTCTTTTTCTTTTTCTTTCTTTTTTCTCGTCGCGACTTCTTCAGGAACAGATCTACCGCAACCAGTACAACAGGTCGTCTTGAGACCCTGACCTGATTCTATTCATTTTCTCTTCGAGAACTACTACTCTTTATTTTAATGCGTCTTCCTTCTTCGAAAATTAGCGGTGTTTTTCGATAACCACATTTTTTTGCTCTCGGCGTATTGGCGTGCATACATCTGCATCGGCATACATTTTTTTGAGTTACCAGCAAGTCATTTTGAACATCGATCATTTCGAATCGATACAGCGAACGCAGACTTTTTTTCTTGGATCAGGAATCCTGGGCCATATACACACTCACTTGAGCTACACCGCGGGTTATACCAAACCCTTACACCATGAGACAAATTACACGACAACGAAGCCAAAGACAGTCAAGAAGTCTACGATCATATCACATTTTTCTTTTTCAAACAAATACGACAAAACAAACTCCGGTCTTCTCTCCTCCATGGACTGGGAAATATTATCTCACTCATACTTCTGGACATCACATTCAGCCTCAAAAAGTCTCCTAATATTCGAAGAACTCGAATAGTATAATTCATCAAACCAACCAACCAACCAATACATACGCACTTGTTTTTACCAATCTCCTAGTCCTTCGCCTTCGATTCCAACAAAAAACTTGTTCATCTTATTCCCATCATAGACAACTTCTAATACCTCTTTCGTTTGCGGCATCCATCATCATTTGCTTCTGGATAACTCTCTCGATTTTGAAGGGTTTTTCTTCATTCCAAATTGGCATTGACTAGTGTGTACTTTACTTTAAGCTTGTTTCTGCTTTGGATGGGGAAGATACCAGATGGGATTGGGATGGGGATGGGGAAAAGGGGAACATCTTAAAAAGTTTTTTTTTTCTGATTTCATGCGCTTGATGGATTGTGGGATAGGATGGATAGAGATTTATTTGGATGGTTTTTACTGGGGAATACCACGGGAAATACCACATGTGAAGGGGAGATTACATGAGAGGATAGATGAGTATTGTGGCTTATGCATAGAAGCAAAGCTAATACTTGTGTGCATCGTCCATGATACGAAGACGATGCGGATGGGTGACGAGTTGAGTGAGTGGACACGAGATAAGATGAGATGAGATGAGATGAGATGAGATGACATGAGAAATTCGATAACGAAAAAGATAAAAACAATTCAAAAATTTTAAATAACTCCTCTTTGATTTCTTGCTTGGTGATGTGAGGTGAAGTGATGATAGCTTGCTACCTTGACTTTGTTGATGCTTCGATGCATCTATCCATCGAGTGGTTGATATATTTGTATCTTAGTTTATGACGTGCAGAGTCATAATAACAATATGGAGTTTCATACAGGAGGAGGGAGGAGGAGATACAAATACTAAAGTTAATCTAGTTTGTGGAAGATTGAAGAGGTTGGTTTTTGATAGTAGTAGTAGTAGTAGTAGTGAGTGATGAGAGAGTGACGGAGATAATAAAATAAAAGAAAGTACTTGTAGCGAGGAAATATAGGGGGAGGGGGGTGGGGGGAATGTAATGAATGTTCTTGTACTGTCTATATATATATCAAATATTTGGTTTAATTTCATTTGATTTGATTTGGGTATTTCATGAGGTGGGATGGGGCGTGTTTGCTTGGTGTGGAGAATGGTGAGTGAGTGAGTAGGTAGGTAGGTAGGTAGGTAGGTATTCTTGCGGATGGGAATGGGAATGGGAATGTGAATGCGAAGGGGGAGGGGGAGGGATTATCAACGGGAGCGCTGGGGTGGTGGGTGAGTTGCTGTGTGTGGTGTTGGTTGGTTGGTGTTGCTCGGATGGAGATGAGATGTAGATGGATGTGGATGTAGATGAGGAGGATCAGATAGATGTTAGATGGTGTTGTTGTTTTTATTTATATACTCGCGGGATGGTCTGGTCTGGTCTGGTCTGGTTGTTTAGTGCTAGCTTAGCTAGGGAGAGGGAGAGGGAGGCTGGAAGTTGGAAGTTGGAGAGGGGCATGAGATGGGGGATGAGATGGGGGATGGGGGATGTTTGTGCTGAGTCTTGATTCCTGTCTCTCTATAGGGGGGGGGTATATATTGGTGTATAAGAGTTGAGAAGAAGATCTCGCTTTGAAGGGCATGTTTATCGAGTTTTTTAGTTATTTTTTTTTTTTTTTTTTTTTTTTTTTTTTTTTTTTTTTTTTTTTTTTTTTTTTTAAAAAAAAGCCTAAATAGGTTACATAGTGGGCGTAGAGAGAGGTATTGTGGAGTGCACATGGTTCGATCCCCGTAGAGAGGCTCCTGACTAGTCGGGATATGAAAGGAAGATACAAGTTTCCGAACTGCTGTTACATAGTAAGTCTTGTTGTCACACCTTGGTTGACAGGGAGGGAACAGGAGTCGCAGAAAACAGAAGTGGTATTGTACCAATCTGTAAAGAAGAGAAGTATAAAGAGAGAAATTAAAGTGGTTTAAGTACCCAGTACTTAGCTCCTGCCTAGGTTGCGCCCAAGTCTTTCGTACCTGGCATACACAAGGGGTGCCATTTCTCGTGAGTAGTTTGTATCATTGCAAGAAAATGCTAGACATCTACACCACCTCTCCTTAATTGATTCTGATGATAAGAACACCACAACTTGTAGCACAGCTTTCTTTGTCAAGGGAAGTTGTTTAAATACACAAATTTGACTCGAGCGATCATACGCTTGCATGAGATTCACTTTGGAAGACTCTATCCTTGCTCCCTACATTGGGTCCAATTTCTTCTAACCCGCCTTGCTGAATGGATATACCACATCCATCATGGCTCGCTACCTCGTATTGTAAAGGTAGTGTCGGTTGGCTTAGTACAGCTGTAGTGTTAGTCCGATTCGTGGCACCATACTTAGTCACAATAGGGGACCAAGTAGTGCTTTGAATCGGGTTGAATTCTCTAAACTAGGCGGAAGGGAGAGTTGGACTATATAAACCTTCTCTCCCGTACTAGTTGCTATACTACAGCGATTATCCTATGTCCTGTTGTAAAACTCCAAAAGCGACGCCACTTCTAGAGAAGTGACAATTACGACTTATATTTCACACCTGTAGTCCCTCTTCCGTAGTTCAGTATCCTGTAATATCTTTCCCGTAGTTCAGTGAATATACTGAACCGATAGGTAGTCGAAGTGAGAGTACGTGCATCCTAATCGTACGTGTAGAAGAAGATCTCCAGGGGGTAGTCATTCTGGGCTACACTATATAGGCCAAAAAAAAAGGGGGGGGGGAGCAGTTCGCTTCCTTCTAAGCTATGTGGGCAATGGTCCCTTATAATATAAAACCTATCTGGGCGGCTTACACTAACGACTAACGCAAGAAGGAGGGGTGCTTCATGCTTATAATATACTTATTCTTGGTCCGTATTTCCGAGTCCTATCTCAGTGGGCTGTTTATATAAACCGCACTATGTATCAGAACTTCCAATCCTGCAAAGATTTAAAAGACCCATCCAAAGCAACAAGCTAATAGCAGCGCGGGCAGGTTCCAGAGTGCGACTCGCAGAATAATGGTTAAGTGCAAGGACGTGAGCTGGAGTGTGGTGATTAACTTTTCTGGAACTCGTCGTATTACATGGTAGCGTTGTCGTTGTTTATAAGTTGCTATCATATACTATTTTTCTACACCAAAAGTCAGTCTCTTCTGTTCGGTGACTTCGGTCGTTGTGGCTCAGCTTGCGTATGTGCTGCTGAAGAATCACCGTGGTGGTAGCTCAGTCGGGTACGTGACGGGCTTGATGCTCTCATCGCAGGAATCTGCCTTATTACGTGCTTTCTGAAATATAAATTGATACTGCATAAGAGGCCGATGATCTAGCCAGACGTGTCTTGCGGTAAGTAACAAGAAATGACAGTCATCGGTAGAAGAGACCAATGAACGTGGAGAGTGCGCAGGAAGTGGTCGCATGAGATGGCATACCGTGGTATTTGAAAAACTGCTTCGCCCTGTGATGTAATATTGCATACCCAAAACAAGCCCACTCACCTCATTAATTCATGGCACCTCATGTCTAAGTCCTAGAATCGGAGATCCCACAGCCCCGTCTACCACTTCGTACAACACAGAACAACTTAGGATCCCAATGTGGTGTTAAGACAATTTTGATATACTTTCAACATTGTGTGCACATGTCAAAGTATTAGTAAACTGAGACAGCGATTTGCTTATGATGTCGTGACCTCTCATGTCGCGGCCCCTCAAAGCGCGAATTGCGTCGGTTAAAAGCGATTGGAACAATATAATTCCGGGCTACATCTCCAAACTGTCAAAAGGACAGCCGAACTTTGCAGCAGCCAGTGTCCGTCAGTTTACAATGAATATGATTAGGTGGCTTAGTCTCTTCAAAAAAGTATCCCCTTGACTGCCATACGCGACTTCCCCACCTTATTTTTGGTGAGCTCGCGAGTAGTTGGCAGTCAAGGGGATAATGTACGGATGACCCAGCATGGACGCTGAAGATCTTTCACGGTCAGATAGTTGCACTGCTTCTTCATATCCTGAGCGTATGAACTTGCCCCGGCTGGCTCCTCCAATCATATTGAGGAATTGGTGATTGGGATTGGGCCGAGGCAGCCCGCTCAAAACTCGATTTGACAATATTCCGCGTCTTTATTGCGTTTCCATGCCCAGATGGCTGCACCAGCCACCGGGCGAATATTTAGCTGGCTGAGTGCTACATTGGGATCCAGCCTGGTTGACAAAAACCCTATCCACCCCCTATGTCAGCAACCCCGAACTTATCATAAGACACTTTAAAATCCTCGATTTTTTCTTCTAGATGACTTGGGATTTCTGATATCTTGCAATGAATGAAGAGTTTCGACATAACGCAACAGTTCCGCGAAGCATTGTCCAAGGCGCTGCCGAGCTTGGGAACGAGCTATACGGACTGAAGTTGCAGAAGAAGTCGAAGATTGGAGTTGAAAACTTTCGTAAGTGAATGATTGTGGCATCTTCATATCTTTGCTAACCTTTCTAGATGCGCAATCTGACCTTGAAATCGTTTGGGGGAAATTGAATGTTCTGCAAATACTAGCAAAACGCGAGGATGATCTGCACGACGGTGGTCGCGCTCGATTTGCCATCCTGCGACTTCAACGCCTGGTATTTGCCCTGAATTGGTTTTTAGGATACATACCAGGCCACAAAGACATGCCAAAAACTGCCATAGGGCCTGCCTTTGTGGCAGCGGATGAGGTTATAAATTGTGTTTGTTTTTGTTATTTATCGTCATCGACCAAAACGAGTAATACTTCGCAATCAACAAGCTCGCGGACCGCTGCTACGAGCATAGCTCTCGTGTTTCTTCCACATCTGGAGGCTGCAGTTGAAAACATGGTGACGACAGCGCTGAAGTCACTTGATTCTTATCTCAACAAATCAACGAAAATGTTCCCATTCTTCAGCGATGGACTTTTCAAATGGAACGCCGGCAAGAATGGGTATTCGATAAACCTAGTATTGGACAGCCCACTGGTGCTCCACAGAGAAAGATATAGGTCCCATCTCAACAAATCAACGAAAATATCCCCGTTCTTCAGCGATGGGCTTTTCAAATGGAATGCTGGCAAGAACGGGTATCTATCTCTTGCTTATCCGGAAAATGTCACACTGGAAGGTCCGCCAAATAACTTTTGTGGAAGTTGGCAATCCCAAGTGTGGCAGCCAGTAAGCTTTAAAATCATTAAGTTACCATTAACATACCCCAATATAGTTGCACAAGAACCATATGTCAATGACAGAAAAGTACGGGAGCTCAGCGATGGGTCAGAGAAAGAGTTGAATCCCACTAGTCACCTCATAGAACCCACGTTCACCCCTCAAGGGACTCTGAACACATTCTCAATACGAAGACATGGCTTCATACAGTCTATTTCGCTTATTTTAGCAGTGATTGATCGGTTTTGGAAGGCCAAGACACGGCCTCGAGTGGCAAAAGGGTATCGTCGATTGGAATGGAAATGTGTAAGTATCAAGATATTCCTTTTACATTAACTTCGCCGGCTGGAAAATAGGTGCTAATTCGATCAATTTGTTAGGAATGTGGTGACAATTTGTGGGCAGATTTCGATGATAGCAATCCTGAATTAGTTGATGAGCTCGAACACGAGTTACGGCAGCGAAGGGCCAGCGGTAGCATCACGAATGAAAGCAATATTGTTCCTGTGTCCCAAGAGCCCATACTCGATCCGACACGAAAATCGACTGATATCATAAGCTCAGACCGCACAGGTCAGATGTGGCTCCCAGGCCCATCGGTACAACATAGCTATGTAAAGACCGCTGCATCATCGAGCAGCGATGGTATGAATGATCTCATACCGTTATCGCAAATTTCTCGCTCGTCGAGTGGTCCAATGCAAAACAACGCGACTCCCGGAGATAGTTTGCCCTCATCAGGAGAACACAATGCTCAAACCAGCGACGGGAACTCAATAAGATGTCGTTTCAATGCATCACTTGTAGCACCAACGTATGTGGAAACATGTGTTAAATCCAAAAGCTACGTGTCGCGACACAAAGAGGTCCAAGTAAAAATGTGTGAGGATGATTACCATTTTTTCAAACGAGTCAAGGACGCATATCTCGAACTTCGAGGATCTCGCTGGCTTAATCTATTAAAGCCAGTTCGTATTGACCATATACAGGCAAGTACCCATATTCGATTTAAGCAGTTACGCAAAGGCTAAACAGCTCCAGTTCTCGGTTCAAAAAATGGGTGAGGTAGTGGGCATTTTCGATCATGACAAGCCAGTGTATCCACCACAAGAAGAGGTATGGAATGGCTCGTATCATTACGATCCGTGTCCGTGTCTAGGTGTTCCAAGCAATATAATCTTGCACGAGCTCAATTCTCCGAAAAGTCAACTTCACACGAGTCAGATATGGTCGACGAGGCTTGCGAAGAAGACTGGTTGTAGCATATTCTCGACCTCGCATCCCGATGATGCCGCCATCGGATATGGTATCCACATTATAGAAGGGTACAAGATTAGTGGCTTTGTTTTGGGAATACTGGGAATGTTTGGTGTGCTGATCGCTGGGGTAGCTACCGGTCTCTGGTGGGCAAGGGGTAGTCCAGGTGATATTCAGGGCGCGACAGGACTTGGCTCGCTTGTTCTTGGTGTTGTGGGGGCGTTGATACTTTCTTGTCAGGCCATGTTTTCGTGAACTCTGTCCTCAATGCTCTACTTGTCCACATGTATGTCTCTTTATGTTAACTAATCCACGCCTTTAAGCTGGAAGAGGAGGGGCATCTTGCTCTTTGTGAGATTTTCTTAATCTTGTAAGTTTATCTATATATCCCGTAAATATGGCAAGGCCAAAGTTCGATTTGAAAGACTATTCACTTACCACGCTATGTATATTTCCAAATTATGATGCTGTTGTCAAATTGTCGTTCTAGTAGCACCGTTCCATGCAGCTGGCAGGCTACTCCATCAGCGATGGTTCTATGCACAAGAGCTTTCTGAATACACTTGATATTAGTGCATTTACTTGTATGAAATCATACTTATTCTCGCATGAGGGCTTTCGCCCACACCAAAATTCCTTGTGGTCAGCCGCCTTGGGCACTGCCTACTACCTATATGAGAACAAGCGGCTCCCAAGTCCTCCTCGTTGCCTCAAATATTGTGGTTTTGCGCATTGTTCTCGACGTTTCTCAACTTTAACAGTCTCAGAAGGATGGCTGACCATTCGAAGAACCGTAACAGCCGTGCTGTATCAGATATGGACTATATCCTCTATTATTTTTGTGCTACGTGGAGGACTTAGATACGGTCCATGCTGATGGGGAAGTTTCCCCAAAAGAATAATAAGTGTGCAAGGACCGAGACAATGTAGGCGCGTCTACTACAGCCTGCGATTTGATCCGAATGAAGCGATTAGGGGAATGGTGACGAGAAATAATACCTCACTGCACGCAACTTTGCGGCCTCTGACCTTTTTCTGCAATGCGCAAAAAACAACTACGTGACTAAAATGCGTACCGAAAAGGCTCTAAGATCATAGTATAATTACCAGAATTACCAGTATAGAATAAAATTCATCATCTCACTGGAGATGACCCAGCCGCCCGAGCTGCGCTGAGCGATGCCCAACGCGATGTTGCCCTGCAAAACTACCCCACATGAAATCCTTTCCAACACAAACCCCGCACCCGCGCAATCTGCAAAGCATCTTCCTTTCACTCGAAAGCAGCGATACTGCAAAATCGTGTGAAATTTGGAGGCCTGCCATGACTAGTCAGGTTTCCAATGGCACTGGTAGTGTCTAACAGCCAGACCGGCCTGATTATTCCCAACACACAGCATAGTCGCCGCTGGACCAACATGCGATGGTACGAAGATTGACAAATGGCATGTGCAAATCCAACGTGCAGTTGTAGTAGTGATGGATGTAAAATAACATTAGAGGTAATGTAAAACCACTGCCAGACGTTGGGGGTTCCAGGTTGGAATGCGCCTTGTTGACTCATAGCAGGAAAGGCATAGTAAGCGGCCCAACTTCTAGAGAGAATCGACCATGATATCAGCGTTGGAATGTGACCGAATGATCCGATATTAATATGAACACTCGATGGGCGATTGCAGTACTGCACGACTTGGAACGCTACATCACAGGACGATAGAATGTCGAAGACAACCAAGCTGGTCAATTGTTTTGGTGGAGGATATAAGCCATCAGGAGGCTTCACTCATCAACAGGATAGGACCTTTATTCTGCAGGTTTAGAACTATAATTATGGACAGTGTCTAGAGGATTGATCGTGGTATTTGTACTTGCTGGTGCAGCCACCAGGATATTTCATCCTATACAATAGTTAGTTTGGATCATGAGAGTCAAAAGAGTTCGACGACTAACATATGATGTGTAGGACTTCGGTTTGTCAAGATTGATGATACGAAGAAGGAAGCACAAAAGGGTTGGACATGGTTTGATACTGGAATTGGCATTTGTGGTTTGGGATTCTGGATTTGTGGTTTGGGATTCTGGATTTGTGGTTTGGGATTCTGGATTTGTGGTATATAGGTTCCAAAAACCTATTGCTCTTTGCCTTCGGGCATTTGGTAAGTTTGACACTTCTATGGCTCAGTGGATACATATGCTAACAACTCAACCAGGTCAATTTGAAACGATACAGAGAAGATTAGCATGGCCCCTGCACTAAGGATGACACGCTCAATCAAAGAGAAGCTACCAATTTTTTTGCACTTTTTTTTGAATCGTCTTCACATAGCAAATGAACTTCTTAATAATTTTTGGTCTTGTATCTTGAGCTTTTTGCGACATTTCGCTTGAAGCGAGACTGCAAGCGATTTCAAGCGAAGTGGCCAGTGGTGAATAGTGGATTCCAAAGAATGCGATCAGGCTATAAGGTTGTGAGACATTGCTATCGTAGACGTTAGATTCAGGCATGTGCTGAGTGCCTGAAATGTTTTGGTGCTTCAGAGCAAAAGCCTGAAAGTTAAATAACAAGCGCAGCGCGGCGCGTCAACACCCGCATCCCCGCGTCTCACCCCACAGAACCTTAAAGGTACCAGACAACACCAAAATTTATTGATCCACGACCTCGCATGTTGATGAAAAATACACCGAATGCCGGACTGCATTGAAATACCGACAAGATGAACATCGATGAATTCCTTACTGATCCTTTCGAGCATGCGACCGGAGGACACAGCGCAAACACGCCAGAAGCGGACTTGCAAGCTCTAACAAGAGCTTGGATCAACGAGCGCGGTGCCCCAGAGATTCTCCCGTAGGTTGCTGTTACCTGTGTAGCTCTGGCTTTGATCTCCCAGGATTGCAAGCACTCAAAACTGATGTCGAACTAACCTGGCGATGTGCAGGTGGCCTGCCAATAACCTCGTGGAACGCACCACGGAAAGAATAAAACGACAAATCGAAAAAGTTGAAGAATTGACTGGAGACATGGACCCTAAGACAAATTTCGGTCTCATATGTCTGCAGACCGAGTTGGAGAGGTGGAAGTATCTCATTCGAGGTCTGGTCAGAGCTAGGATTGCAAAAGTACGTTGTGTTGAAGCACCGTTTTTCTGCTCTTGCTAACCAAAAATTCGCAGATTGATGCGCATACTTTACATTACCTCAGCAATGAAGAGCTTAGATCGAGATTATCAGAAACCGAAATCGCATACGCTACTCGACATCAAGAACTGTTACACACGCATTACCTGTCCAGTTTCCTTGGCAGCTTTCCCGCGAACTTACAAAATCTAAATGATACATCTGGAAACATATCCATGATTACTGGACCGGACGAGGATACAGGTGTATTCGCGAGAGGTCTTGGTTCCAAAAATGGCTTCACCGGAGATGGGGGCAGCATATTCGTGATGGGGAGAGGAAGAGATGGCGATGGTGAGATTGAAGTAAGAAGGGGCGAAGTTGTGATAGCCAGGTGGTCAGATGTCAAAGAACATGTCGAGAAGGGGGAGATGGAATTAGTATGAGGAGGATACTACACAGACTTCCATCTTGACAAGGTGTAGTACCAGGTCGCAATGTTTCCCTTCGAACTACGGAGACCACGTACGTACTCGCGTCGAGCCAATCCGAGTAGGAACTCCCTCACAGCCCACAAGCCAGTCGCAGTGCGGCGCGACTTGGAAGATAGCATATTCTGCTTCAGCATAATAATTGTGCTTGAAAAAAAAAGAGCGGCAGGGTATCCATGCAGTACCCAGGGAAACAATTCACGGGACTTAGACGAACAATCCCACCAGATGCCCCTTCAACACTCCATGTCTTCTTGAAATACCGGTTCACAGTAGCAGTTATTCGGCAAGGATTTGATCGCGAAGCGTTGCAATCGTCTATAGCGCAAATCCTGAGCTCGAGAGTAACGCACAGAATATCAACAATAGCTGGAACAACGTTCTGGAATCTCCGATGCATCCTCGACCATACGGGCCTACAAATCTTAAAGGTCTTACCAGCTTGATCGGACTGTGCCGGAAGTACCGAGGTATCAAGCAATGTTTTTTGCTACAAATTCAGATATGCAAAGAATGGGAGCGGGCTTAAGGCTGGACAACCATATCCATTTCCCGCATTATGATCTCTTGTGGCCTGAGGCTGACAAAGAAATGAGGGACATGATTTGATGACAATCTTTGAAACGGCCACTTACTCTGCGACACCAATGGGATATCGTACATTACCTTTGTGAAGGATCACGACAGGTTATAACAGCCAGTGAACAAGCGGTCTGAAAAGTCTTCTGGCTCTTCGCCTATCGGCTTGAGTCTTGACTTGCATTGTCTTGATACAGGACTGGCGAATGTTCAGGTTATTTGCACTCTTTTGCAATAGTTGCTGAACAATGCTTGGAGAGAGGCATAATTCTAACCAAATTCCTTTGCGGCCTGCAATAATCAATATTCTGAAGTCCTTATTTGCCCAGCGTTAACGATTTATAAACATCATCCACAGCCATAAAAAAAATGCTTAGTCAAATGAGTTCGTCCATGTCTGCTCCTAGTGCCCACATCACTACAGAATATCCAAGCGAAGAGTTTTCCTTCAACATAAGTGCTTTGACTAATGGAAAGCCGACTGATATCACAGTCATCTCGCCTTCATTAGACCATCTTTCTTTAGCTTCATACTACGCAACGAAAAAATTACCGGATCTCCCATCAGGTCCACCCCGATCTGCGAAGCGGTCGCTCAAGCAGAATAAGAATGCTGGCAAAAGAACTAAGTCTACCAACCCGGTCTCTCGCCAGATATCTTGTCAGAATATCGAGAAGAAGAAGGCGCTTGGACAAGGTCATCCACGCAGTAGACACGCACCGGTACGCGAGTCTGAATCGCCGATGGACGAGCTAAGAAAGAGTTGCGATATTCCATCCGAGCCTCAGCTGCCGCAAAATGACCTGAAAAGCAGATATGAAAATTTACATGAAGCTCACATGTCGCAGGTTTCCCGTAAGAGGCACCAAACCCTATATTTTTACCCGACCTGCTCAAAATCTATGTATTCCAGGCCCACAAACTCTACTCACGAGTTGGATATTGCTAGGTTGGAGGTAGGCCCCAATACCTCCTGCGTTCTCTCTTGCGAAAGTCGTGATTCGACTTTTGGTGGAGATACTAGTTCTGATTCCTCTTGCGATCACAACCACTTCACCTTGGCTGAGGATGCCCGCAAAGTTGATCGGTATATTGCAAGTCTCAGCAACTCTTTCCAGCGGTCACCGCCGTCGAATCGCTTTCGTGCATTTCTTGGGAGGATTAGGAAGTTTTTGTCTCGACAAAAATCAGCCAAATTATCGCCGTCGATCAGATAGTACGAATCAAACACTTGTGGATTCTGAGGTGGATACGAGCTTGGAATGTTCGAAGCCGGCTGTGAATGTAAGATTACCTCGAAGAAGTAGGAGAGAGGCAGTCAAGTCTTGGCTTGGTAGACGCAGAGATACTATCAGATGCAGGTAAGTAACATAACTTACTTGTTAGAATCCATATCGTCGAGTATAATTGTCGCGCTTGCGAACAAAGGACGATATGGGTGCTGGACACTCCCTTTCTTTGGTTTGGGCTTTGTCAGTTATTCCATTCAGAAGAAATATATTGCATTATATTCACAAGTGTCTCATCACTTCTTGCACGCGTTTTTCTTTGTGACATTTGAACAGCGAATGATTTGTTCCTTGACATCTTCAGAATTTGTGACGGTTATATAGATGCCAAGTAGGCTATTCAGATCACTGTACAAGTTGTACCTGGCCGTGTAATGAAAGATGTGTTACCAAATTCCACGAAATATTCTCAACTTGTTAAAATACTCTTGATTCAAATAACTACAATTCATTATTGAATCAATTTATTCTAACCAAAATCATTTGTCAGAGAGAAATTATCTTAACGTACTTAATAAAATTTGCTTAATTTAATTTGACTACAAGAGAATATCTGAGGTTATTCCCAAAATTTGGTGATACATTGTTTTTTAAAAACCCGGCCGAGTAAATTGTTTTCCTTCTCAATAGAGAACTATGGAGGAATAACCACATCTTGTTAATCCAGACCAATCCGCTCAACCATATAGATGAGAGGGGTACCGCAACTTTGAACAATGCACTCCCAACAACATGAATTTTCTCTCCCTCCACCATACCCATCTTCCACTACTCATACAAAATATCAAATCAACGTCTTTCCTTACCTTTCCACTTTCGCTCTATCTCACCCTTCTTCCTCCCCTCATCAATAACCTATTGACTATTAAGACGGCAATCCCATGACTAATCCTCCTCTCCAACACGACCGTCGTCCGCAACCCTTCCATCCGGCATGTGGCATCCCATACCACAATCCTCCTCCATCCGTGACTGATATAAATCGTACCATTTCACTCATACTCGTATTTTTCTCTGCAAATAGGAATCACGGTGACCATTTGAAGTATAAATTCGAGAATTTTTTACCCCCCAGATATCCTTCTCTCTCAGACATAATCTATCCTCTATCTACAGTACTTTTGGTATCATAATCACAGCTGTTCAATATACCTTCCACATTTGTTCTTCCTACCATTCCTGCAATCATGAACTCCCTTATCAAGAAAGCTACTGGAAAGGACTCAAAAAGAATGTAGCGGCTGCGGTTAAAGCTAGGCAGATTAGTCGTCCTACGATCACAGGCACCTCACTCGACGTAACGGCAAACCAACTAAATATATTTCGAATTACCTCCACCCGCTCATCTTCCAGTATCTTCTTATGTCTTTCTGGTCTGTTCATACCCCCTGCTTCTACCTTCCCCTTCCTCTCCACTTTCTACCAAACATCGATGTCTTTCCCAACAACCACCTCCTCAGGCTTTGCTCCTCAACTTCCAAAATATGCTACAACCACAGTCTCTCACATATTGCTTTCATACATATTCTCAATCGCCGTCAACCCCTTTTGTGAACTTTCCCTCTCCTCTAAATCTCCATTTTCCTTTACGCATCCCTCGCCCCTCAAACTCTACCGCCTAGACATCGTAAACCATGTGTCAAACAAGCTAGCAATTATAGCTCCAATTGATCAAGTTTGCTCGATAATCTTTAGTCATTCAATGCTTTTCTAATATAAACTTTTAGCTTTGTACAGACACAGCTCCCCTTCTACAAGCAAACCGAAGGAAACCAGTAGTAATTCGGGCTTGGACTTCCACTGATCTCCCTATCAGTAAACCATCACTCCGCACTACTTCAATATCCCAATCCAATCAAATTCCTCACCCCACACTGCTCTTCTCAACCTATAACCACGAATATCCCCCGCGCCCCCTTTCTACCACCCAGAAATATGCCCCAAAGTCAAAAAACCCTTTCATCTTCGTAATCGCCTCCACAACTTTCAGCGATATCAACCCCTCTTTCGGAATCGCGTTTTCCCCTTTGCTCTTTCGTTCTCGACACTCCCGCTCTTCGTCGTCTGGTGGATCACCAGGTGGTGCTAGACCGGCTAGGGTGGAGAATTCTATATATGTTTCTGTTTCCGACGAGTCTGCTTGTGGAGTTTCTTGGAGGCGTAGGTATGTGGGATGAATGGGGGGTTTGAAGGGAGAGAGGGAGGGAGTAGGTAGGGGTGTATGTGTTGTTCGAGTTCTTGTTGGTCGGGTGTGTGGTGGATGTGCTTCGGAGGTGCGAAGAATTACAGGCAATTCTGGTAGGATTGGTAATGGTGGAGAATGCGGGTGTATTGGTGATGTAGAGGAAGTAGTAGAGGTTTCCGATGAAGAGGACTTCATGACTATGCATAAAATGGTGGGTAAATCCAAGAAATGATATCTTATTTCGAAAAATATGTTTGATTGCGAATGCTAAATATCAAAACAAAATAGATTGAATAAAATATTAATAAATATAAAGATCATGGTTTCAAAGGCGCCTGTTCATAGAGAAGAATGAAACAGAAGAACACGGCGGTTCTAGAAGGATTAGTAAAGTGGCGATTTCAATGCAGTGAGGTTATGAATCAGACCATTTTGAAAATATGAGTAACAATACATGACTTTCGTTCGTTATTGTGAATATTCTGGTTTTGACTCCAGTAATAATATTTTGCATAGACTTCTGTACTAATAATGGAGTATTTATGAGGATGCCAAGCTCCCATCCGAGCTATGAAATGTGTTCGCTCTGGTTCAGGGACTGGAAACTCTTGCAATATGAAAGCGCCAATTTCATGGCTACAGTTTGTTAGAGATGAAAGCTAATTTGATGCAAGACAGGTACTCCAACTACGTACCTGATTCGCAAAGAATAGCTGTCGGCACAAGTCCATTGGTAGATTGGACTAGCAAGGAAGTAAGATCTTCGGCCGCTTAAGCTTTGTAGAATCCAAAGTAACAGTATGGAAGACTTCCTCATCCGTATTCTCATCCCAATCTTCAATCACATCCTCACCCCATTCTTCGTTTTCACCCTCACCTAAATCTTTGTCCTCATCGTCATCTCTACTATGCACCGCAACTTCAACCTCAATCTCATTCCCCTCCCCATCTACATCACCAGCCGCATCTCCATCCCCAAATAATAGAAACTGCTTCACCTGCCACTTTGAATCTTCCCTCCTCAACCCATCCAACTCATCTCTCACATTCTCAAGTCCATAATAAGCGAAAAACGCCGTATTAAAACTCACAACCTCCACCAATATTCTCTCCCTTGATGACATCCGCTTAAGTCCTCTTGTATACATCTCTCGAAGCTCGCTCAGTTCTGTATAAACTGTCTGAGCTATCATGTTATTCTTGCGAGTCTGTATAGTGGCATTTGATCTTAACTGCATTTCTGAGTCTGGGTGGAGGTTTGGTTCGGCAGTTTCCGAGCTCTGCTCCAAGTTCAAGGGAGAGGATTCGAGAAGCCATGCAATGCGGTGAGAATAAGGAATGTTGTAATAGGTATAGAGTGGCTTCTCGTAGTAGTACCATAGAACTCCCACGGGAATGGATGAACCCGGAGGTTCTCGGAGCTAGTGAGGTCGATAGAGAGGGGCGGGATGTTTTGGAAGAGGAACCATGATTTGATGATAGTTTCGTTGTCGCAATTGTTATAGACTGATGCTGACGTGTCTGATCAAGAAATAATGGCAAACTATCGAGGTATACTCTTGATTTAGATGCGAGGTTTTATTTAGCCATTTAATTTATGTTCTAATGCTTTTTGTTCAAGTCTGGAACCAGAACGGGAAAGAAAAGTATCGATGCAGCAATAAAACAAGCATATTTCAAGGATTTAAGCCAAAAAAAAACAGAAGTCTCGATCTCAATCTACTACTTGTCGCTCTCAATATAAACCCTTGCACGTGATTCCTGGAGGCACGTCGTAACACTTTTCTAGATTTCCTCCGCCTGCGGCCGCCACTGCACTCCTAGCTTACTTTTCTTCTTGTTATATCAATTGATACACTCCTAAACTGTACGTAGCTCCTTTTCAAATCCCCTCGGATTTTCTTTGGTTGGAATATCGCACTCTCCGACCCAGTCTAATGGAGCGCAGAAGCCCAAACCTAGCCCTCTTCGATATTTTTCCTTTTATCGATAATTTGAAGCTATAAGACCACGTTGCCGTGAAAAAGTGAGATGTTCATTAGTCCGAGTCTGAAGATACTCAAGAACTTCGTCGTTTCCTTCTATGCAAGAGAAAGGTCCGTAAACCGCAATTTCGAAAACACATAAGTCTAGAATTCTATTTTGTTTTTCTTCTGGAGGCAGATCGAGTAGCTCAAACAGCACTTTTGAGCGCATTCGGAGAGCGCGCTTCTCACATTCACTGCTCTAAAATAGGTTGAGATGACATAGAGCGTTACACAGCGCCCAAGACACCACAGCGAGAGCGAAAAACCGAATAACAAAGAAGTCGAAAATGAAATATGTGTTCATTTTGAACAAAACTTTGCACGAATACTATGAGATACATCAGTAAAGTGTCTTATTGTGAACTGTTTAGGGTGTGACGAGACCACTAATGAAAGTGCTGAATGACCTTAGAATATTGAACTACCGAACTAAAGCTATATACAAGAAGAAGAGAGGTCTTGTATAGAACCAAAGGGCCCCCAGGGCTATACTTAGCAATTCCCTTAGCGAAGTAGCATCCGGGTTGGCTATATGCAACTATATGTGCAACTACGTGTACGACTCAGGTGCAGTCGGTACGAGTCGTCACATAGGAAATTGTACTTCGTAAGCAAAGAGTGAGTTCTTATATTTTTTCTTCTTTGCAGAATCGCTTCAATTCGTGTATATCTCAGCGGAGATAAAAAATTGAACAGCGAAATCTTGCTTCAAATGAAGTAGAGCGAGAACGAAGAATATATACTCTGTGAAGGAGTGAAGTTGGAATAGACTAGACTAGTAGCCCCTGACGCTAAGATGGTCTTGGCTATTCGCTTACCCGTGTAAACCCAAAAGTCGGGACCTAGGCGCAAGAAGCTATAACTAGCGTTCGAGTCCGTCGAAGCAGTCCTTGGTCCTAAGCTGTACAGTATACAGTACATACTATGCCCCATAGCTAGATAGCCATAAGGCATCATTTATCCGAGATTCACCCTTTCTCAAGCAAGGCGAGCACTGTTGCGAGCATATTGGATATTTGATTAGTGACGAGCTTGAGTTAGTCGCTGGGGCTCCTAACTTGCTCAGGAGGGTAAGTCGCTGTCGCTCCTTACTAAAACTGATTTCGAAGTCATATAGGCGGTCTTTTTCGAAGTCACATGGGGTGTGTTTCTTGGCAGGTGGTCCGGGCTTACGGTGATATATAGATTAGTGAGCCCCTCCGTGTGGGGTAGTCAAAATGACTAATCTCCCTGCATGAATAATCACCTATCACTGCGATTGGAAAGTCCGAACAGACGTGGAAATTATTGATGAGGTATACTGTCGTGCAAAATATTTCTTCTTTTGATATTTTGGGCTATCGTTCCATGCAGAATCATTTACTTGGCTTTTGAGAGATGTCCGAACTCCGCGGCAAGATCACTAATCTAATGGAAGACGCAAAAGGAGGGAGGAGGAGGGAAGGTGCGTGGTATATAAGAAGAGGAGGAAGGAGATTGAGAGACAAAATTCAGCACAGAAATTTCATCCTAGAAGCCAAATCAACTTTCAATCATCAAATAACCCATCATTTTAGCCAAAACAAAAAACAAAGAATAACATCATGAGTCGCAAAGAAATCCTAGTCATCGGCGGTACAGGTGCCCAGGGAATTCCTGTCGTCAAAGGCATGTAGATGAAAAATCCCACTGAACAAATATCACTGATTCCCCTACCGGTCGTGTAAATTCCCAAATACTAACACAACCATCCAGCCATCTCGTCAAGCACCTCTTTCTCCGCTCGCGTCCTTACTCGCAATCCCGCCTCCGCTCGTGCCAAAGAACTCGCTGCTCTCCCGAACGTCACCCTCATCCAGGGATCTCAAGATTCCCAAGCCGACCTTCACGCCAGTTTCCACGGCGTCTACGGGGCATGGGTCAACACAGACGGTTTCACTCTCGGCGAGAAAAACGAAATGTTCTACGGATTGCGGGCGTATGAAATCGCGCGCAGTGAAGGCGTTCAACATTACGTGTATGCTGCCACAGATTATGCAGTTAGAGATGCTGGGTGGGATGAGAAGTATCATTGGGGTCATAATGACGCAAAGGGTAGGGTGGGGGAGTTTATTTTGGCAATGGAGAGGAAGGATAGGGAGGAGGGAAAAGAGGGGATGGCGAGTTCGTTGCTTACAACAGGGCCATATGCGGATATGTTGATGGATGGAATGTTTGTGCCTGAAGAGCGAGATGACGGAGTATGGGTCTGGAAAAATCCCGCTAGTATGTGATATTTTTCTCTAATCGCATTCAGTTTTGGATGTTTTCGTTCCCGAACCTTGGTTTTTACTTACAATACCACAGAATCTGGCAAGATTCCACTCATTGCCCTGGCAGACGTCGGAAAGTACAGCCTCTGGCTCTTCGAGCATCCCAGCGAAGCGTCTGGTCTCAATCTCCGCGTCGCCACCGCCTCGGTTTCTTTCGCGGAAATCGCAGAAACATTCACGCGTGTAACCGGCAAACCCGCCATCCATGAATATATTCCGTTGGAAGAGTATCTCCCTATTGCGGAGCCGTACCCTAATGCTCCGGCAAACTTTGCGGCAGGCCCAACAACGATAAGGGATGAAGCGATTATGACCTGGAGGGAGAACTTCAGTGCTTGGTGGCGCTTTTGGGGCGAGGGAAAATGCCTGCCAAGGGATGAGCAAATGTTGGATAAAGTGCTGCCGGACAGGATTAGGGGTTTGGAAGAGTGGATGAGACAGGTGGGGTATGATGGACAGAGAAAGAATGTTTTGAAGACGGCAGAGGATTTGAGAAGGAAAAAAGCAGTGAAGTAACAGATGGTTTACTAGCATTTAGGATGGAATCTTGGTGGTCGTGATAGTTCTGGAAGAGGTAAAGTTGCGATGTAGTGGGTGATGAATATTGTTTCTTTACTGTCTTTATCATAATTTATTAGATGACAATGCTGAAAGCCGTGATCGGTGTTCATTCACTATGAAATGATAGGAAAAAGCCAAGCGAGAAAATATGTGCAGTTGGAAGAGGGGGGTATTAGACAGACCAAGATAAATTAAATGATTGGTTAGATTACCATTGCAGAGAATCTGGAACTTGGGGGAGGGGGAATAAAAATATTCCATAAATCTGAGTTTGGTGAAATTCCAGGAACTCGATCTAATAATTGGTCTCACAAGAAACATTTATTACACTACTTAACACCTGGACAATTGATCATCGATTGGGGAAACATTCAGATAACATCTGCTCATTGGGAATAAACCCATATCGACATCCCACCCCCGCTCTGACCCCACTCCTGCCCGTTGCCCTCCTTGCGTAATTTACTTTGCCAATTCCTTTCTCTAAATACTCATCTCTGTTCAGTCAGTCAATATCCAAGCTACTCTTAACTACCCATCTACCCATCTTATCCCCTCAGTCAACCATTCCTACTCAGACACTAAACCTAACTCAAATCACTGAACCAAACTCAGATCGCATATTACACACAACACAACAGAGAATCACCGTCACCAAACCAACCATATCAAGCAAAGTTGAAATTATCAAATTCACTATTCCCTCATCCCTATCACTATCCATATTCTCATCCAGAGCATTAGTACCAACGAGTATCTACAAATCTACCCCCCCTCCCCCCTCCCCCCCCACCACCCCATCAAGCATTTCACTTCTCCTCTTATTTACAATCTCCTCTTCCCCAATTCCCACCACTACCACTTCATTACCCACATGTCCTTCTATGCTGCACCTTGTTAATCACCTCATCCATCCATGCTTGCATCTAATCATATATACAATCTCAAATGCCATCTGTCTTCCACAGTCGTCTATTACGTACTCTTGCCACGTGTGGTTATCTTGTTCATCTGCACATGCGATTCCCGATGATCCACGCTCTTTTCCAATAATTCGTGAATTTCTTTCTCTTCCTCTCGGTGACCCTGCCGTTCTTTTTGTCACATTTGCCCCTTCAATCGCCACACTTCCTATGCTGCCATCTTAAATCTCCGCATCCTTCTTTACTTCCCCTTCGACTACTCTCCCTTTCGGCATTCCCCCACCTGTCTAATCACTCCCTTCCCACCTCTCCCTCACAGCCTAAACAATCTTATAAGCCGTCTTAGCAATATAAAAGCAAGCCAATCCAAAAGCCAGTAGACCAGCAGTAATACACCAGAACCACGTCAAATCACCTTCATACTCCTGACCCGGCACCCAAACATTCATACCCCACAGTCCCGTGATAATATTCATAGGCAGGACGATCGTTCCCAATACCGTTAATTTCCCAAGGACGTCTGCTGTTTGTTCTTGTCGCTCGTTCATGCGTATGTTGATTTGGGCTAGGTAGTTGCCGTGAGAGCGGGCGAGAATTCTAGGAGGGGGCGTTAGTTTAAGACTTGTAGAAAAGTGGAAAGGACATGGAACTTACTTTTCGTAGTGAGATAAATTACCAGTCATAGTAACGATATGATCCTGGATATCTCCAAGGTACAAACCAATCTCACTTCGTGGTGCGATCTCCCAATGCTCATTACAGCGCTTCGCGAAGCCCTTAATAACATCCGCTTTATTGCCCAAGAGTCGATATAGACCCATGACTTTCTTTCGACAATCGCCTACCCTTCTCAACATGTCACCTCCACTTTCTCCAGAGGTGGGATCGCCGGCTTCTGATCTCTTCTCATTGTCTTTGCTGTTCTTTTGACTTTCTTCTGGCGAGTGGAGTCGGAGAATTGCATCATCTATGTCATCGACCTCATCTTCGATCGTTTGGATGAGAGGCGCGAACACATCTGTGATGTCATCGATTATGGCGTATGAAATCCAGTCAGCTGAGAGAATGAGGTAGTCTTTCAGCTGTCGGATTCGTCGTCGAACGTTGGCAGGATGTGGGGTGAGAGAGAAGTGGAAACTAATAACACCTTCTCGGAACACCACTACATACATGTTGACTGGCTCCAAGAAATCCTCATTATTCATGTCTTGTTCGAAAGAGCGGTAGTTCACAAAGTAATAGTGTCTGAACAGCTCAACCTTCTCACGAGCTTCCTGCATCATAATATCTTCTGCAGTCAGCGGATGAATTCCAAAGGTTTTAGAGATGACTTTCATCTCTGCATCGGTCGGAGACAGAACATCAAGCCACCAGGTTGGACGTTCACCATAGCGTTTTGGTTTCTCGTCTTTAGTCGGAGAAGGTTTCAGCGGTGGCGACTTGAACCCTCTATTTGGTGTAGCATCGCGCGAGTTCTCCTGAGAATGCGACTCCCCGTTGTTTTCACGCAAAGATGCAGAGCGTTTTGCCTCCCCTCTTCCATTGTAGTCAATGATGGATGATTGGTGAGTATCTGATCTCGAATCCCCATGATTGCCCGTTGCTTGGCGCACATGTGCATTCTCATGACGGGGGTCCCATTCTTCTTCGTCCTCGGATTCAGAACTGTCTTCTAGTACAGGCGGATCGGGTATGAAAAGCTCTCGGAAGCTCCCACCAGGCTGGACAAGCTCTGAGATGGTTTGACTATGTATGGTACTCTGAAATTCTTCATTGAAATAGGTAAATCTGTATGGCGCATCATCCTCGGCACGATGCCAGCCCTTGTGGATTGGCCGTAAACGTCCTCCAATAAGCTGTGGTTCAGTGATCTTCTTGGCTCGTCGTTCCTCACTTCGGCCCTCCTTTTCAAATCTACTCCAGTCATCAAGCAAGGACAAATCGGGAAACCTGCTTTTGTGTCGTCGTGAACGTCTGTAACCGCCATCTTCCCTTTGAGGAGCATCTTCTTCCGCCATTTCAGACATGTCAACCGGGAAGCAAACATCCTCCTCAGCCTGCAATGCTATAGTGTGTCGTCTTCCTTCATACCCACTATCCCTTCGGGGAGACCCAGGCACAGAATTGTCCTGACAAGCATTTTCCCTGAGCGACCTCAAGGATCTCATACTTCGCCTGCTGTGCATCGACCCTCGATCCGGTGACTGGTCTCGGACCATCATATCGCCAAAGCTCATATCCCTATTTATGGCACCAAGCTGTGGAGACCCAGGTACGGACGGAGGATAATTGACATTATATTCCTCATTCTGGACGCCCAATCCAGAGGGCGTCTTGTCGAAAATTGTTTTCTTTTTGTCATTCTTTCCATTCGTAGAAGAGGCGCTCGACTCTCGTCGGCTGCGTTTATCGTTTTGTAGAGTCGCCGAGTTTTTTGATCTCGCAGAGCTAGGTACAAGTGGCGTTCGCTCATCCGCCTGCTCCTCCAACCCCTCATCTCCCGAATTATTCTTCGATCTTCCAGTGGTTGGCCTTCGGTTCACTGTATCCGATGATCTAAATGGATTGTTGTAGGCAGGACGACTGAAGGAAGGGCCATCGTAGGGGTTTTGGTGATATGAACTTTGGCCCATAGTTGACGGTCTTCGAGGTCGCATACTTTGGTGTTCTCTGTAGATGGTATATTAGCATATGCAAGATCTCCGTAGTTCAAAAAATGACTGACCGATGGTCCAACAGCGCCTCGCTTTCAATGCTCGTGTTGCTTAGATTCCTCCCGTGATAGAAACTCGACCTCGGATCACTCTGCAGTTGCGCGACTCGTTGTGCCGACGACGTAGGGGCCATCCCATTCCCATCCTCAGTCGAAGCAGCAAAAGATTGCCTCCTAGCACGTTTCTTGCCGCCTCGATGATTATTCCTTCTTTTCTTCTTCTTCGTCACGGGCTGAGTGAGTGCGATATCTGGTCCCAATGTCGCATTCGAATTGTTGGCATGCTCTTGTGGTGGCTGCAAAGCCGTAGGTTCTGGTCGTTGCGGTGGTGTATTCCGAGAATTAGGACTCAAGGGCCCTGTACTCCGAGGTGTTAGTGGTGCAGACATGGTGAAGAGAACGTGTATCGGTTTTGATGGTGACGATGTCTTGACCGGCTGAGACCTGAAGCGTCCAGGTAAGACAAGGCGGAATCAATCAATTGAACCACGTATTTTTGCCTTGGAAGCTATTGATTGTCGGAGTTTCAATTGAATCAGATTCGAACTTTCCTCTTTTCCTTCGCGACGACACAATCCATGCGTTATTATTGTGCTGTGTTATCGTAGGACGGACGGGGCGGAGTGCAGAATGTGATCAAAGAATGTCGTGTGTTCAGCACTCACGAAATCTGGGTTCACGTT
The DNA here is from genome assembly GCA_026770245.1 of Clarireedia aff. paspali H2. Lineage (NCBI taxonomy): Eukaryota > Fungi > Ascomycota > Leotiomycetes > Helotiales > Rutstroemiaceae > Clarireedia > Clarireedia aff. paspali H2. The sequence continues at coordinate 131,643 of JAJCXA010000002.1, forward strand.
AAGCTGGGAAAGTTGGTTTGTGCGCTAAGGTCCAGCGGCGGGCTATTTGTCGGAACTTGGACCAAATGCTTATCGTCGGCGCTTTAAACCGACATAGAAAGGGGAAGGGGAAGCCGATGAAGCTTGAAATGTCATCGTTCTGGTAGGAAAGATATACGGGGGATAGTTGTGCATTAATATAGAAAGGTCCAGTCGCCTACGACAAGAGGGGAAGGAAAACTTCATACGGCGACGAGTCATTCACCACCTCGGACTATGGAAATCTAGGCGTGTCAAATGTCAGATGGATGTCACTGAGGTCAAGGAACGACTTCTGTATGCAGCAGGCCGCGAAGTGCTTGACAGATGAGTAATATGAAGGTATGATGCACATACTTACTTACATAAGTATGTATGATGCATGAGGCGCAGTGTAGCATCCTGGAGCTCCTGTACCTGTGCAGCTATTACTAAACAGAAATAAGCAGCATCCTGGTTATTCAACATCCCTATCGTAAGCGAGCATAGAACTATACTCGTATACAAACTGGGATTTCCCATTTACGACATGAAAGTAAATAGCAGTTCTACCGCGTTGGACCCGTACGAAGGGAAACTAGAAAACACTCTTTTACATAGTATATGGGAGTGCGGCAAATTTTTCCAAGGGTCCGTATCTGTCGGTATGTATTTAGGCGTCGTAACGGATGATGTCTGCCAATCAACTTGGGCGATAACTACGTCAATCCCACACCAGATGCCGATAGCTATGTCATTTTTGGCAGGAGCCAATCACATGATTATCATCTTATATTAGATTAAACCAGGTTCTCAACTAGACATCATACCACCACACAAGCTGTTCTCCTGTCGTGGGAGCTATTTGCGAAGACATTGGGCTACGATGGGGTTTTCTTACTGCTGCTGCTGCTACTGAGCCGTTCGCAGCACTATATTTTCTTTATCAAAAACTTCTAATTAGATATTACTCTTTCCCGCAGCTACAATGCTCATTTATCTAGCCTCCTGGTGGCTTCTAGCGTGCGTAATGTAGCAGCCCGGCTAAAATGCTCTACAATTGTGGAGACGCGACGCATCGCTATCGGCATTATTCTTGGGCTGTTAAGAGAACTCGATCGATCAGATACCTTATCTTTCCAGGGTGGCTTTGAGCACGCCTATCAAAGACTCGTATTCTTCGGACTGTTCAAGAACAACATCGAAAAACTATGATTCGATAAATCACTAAGGAGATTTAGAATATGTTGTCCACTCAACGACTCGGAAGTTGAATCGAACAATGTACCAGATTTAACTATAAAAGTATCGTTAATTATCTCTTCTGTTCTTCTTTCTAACCACCCGCTATAGAGGTTGATTTAAGCCCGAACTGAAAGTCCGCTACGAATTTCAGCAAAGAAACCATCTTGCGTGTAACCTCAAGCAGTTGTAGGTCCATCGCATTTCTTCTTCAGACTAACAGTACGAATTATACAGCCGTTCACAATGTCCAATAGACACCGAGAGACTCGGCGGCACCATCGCTCAGTCTTGTGCGTGCACCCTCTATGTAAAGATTTCAATCACAAGGAACACGATCTCAGCCGTACGTGTCCGCCCATATATAATAGACTTTTCCTCGTCATCGATGTTGTGAAAGTTAATGACGAACACCAAGCCCAATGGCGCATCGCTCAAGTTATACATAACTATTTCGAAAAACAACCATTCTTCCAGCGATCTTGGGAGCTAGCATACAGCTCATCTAAGAAGGCAGTAATTCGCGATGTCGAGGAATACTTCTCTCGCGAGGAGGATACGCTCTCTGGCCCATATGCAAGACACGTTTTTATAGGGAACATATGCTCGACGAATCGTTTCGACGAGTTTATAAAGAATATCCACTACATAGGGGACAGCAAAGAGAGTATATTGGAGCATAAAGATTCATTTGTCAACTTATTTCTACGGAAGTTGAAGGATAAGAATGAGAAGAAATGGGAACTCCTGGAAGGTACAAACAAAGAATTGCAGCTACAGATACTGGAACCTTTCCCTAAATTAGTAGATATTTTTGATGCTATGGTCTCCAAAACTTATAAATCTCGGTCACAGTAGATTCGAGGTTAGAATAACAAGCTCAAGGTTTACTGGATAAGCACTTTACACATCTTACAATGAATCTATATTATACAGCTAAACTCAAATCACTTCAGTACATCCTTATTATTAATCAGTTCATACAGCATATCAAATTCTTTTTGAATTAGTTAAGTTTCATGCGAAGCCTAGATACTTGAAAGACAGCAGGAGATACATCAATCTAGCATTCAACCTTCTCACTAGCAGAGGATTTTAGCTGTGATGTGAATAATGCGGGTGTATAAATTTACCTTCCTCTAAGTTAATCAACAAAACAAGCTAAGCTATATGGTCTCTTTGGTCCTCTGTTTACCTGTTGAATCTTTTAAAATTTCTACACCACTTTTGCAACTCCACAACAACCTGCGCCGAATAGTTACTAAGTATCTGGTCTTGCAAATCATAACATTCTATTGTCCATTACCATTGAATTATATATCTACTCTTCCGCATTCACGATCTACCTACAACCCTAAGATCCATCAACTATAAAAATGACAAACGCTTGTGAAGTACCAATCAATCCACGCTACACTTCCAGAAATGAACAACGCACAAGAATTTTCGAGGCCGAGCCCCAAACACTATGTAGCTGTCACAAACCAAAGACCAGCATGTATACTAGGTATAGCTCCAGCTCACCAAATAAAGCATCTTCTAGCACTTATGTCGCGCAATCTAACCAAACTGACAGCGCTAATCCCCGCTATTATCCACCACCTCACCATCCACAAAATGCTTCTTACTCAACGGAGTTTCGACCCACAAACAAACTTTATGCTGTGCTCCGTAAAGATGAAAACCATAGAGAAGAGATAAAATTCATATCATGTATGATACAACTCGAAAGCGTACAGCGTAACTGCTTCTCTGAAAGCATATGGGAGCTAGAAAGATCTATCGAGGGACTCACTGGGCCCACTAGGACAACTAGGACACGGAGAACGAAGATCTATATAAGCAGACAGTGATTCCTTAGTATATAGAACATCGTGCCCAACTCAAATAGTAATTTCATTACTTAGTTAGCAATCGACATTACCTCTATTTAATCCGCTACTTGACTGCTTCAATACACAACCTACTGTTTTCTACCGCTTCCACGTGACTAGGAGGTCGACGGCGTAACACAATATTGAGTCCATATTCATTGGGAACGTCTGCACATCCAGCGTACTGCATCATCTATTGAGGAAATTTTCATAGAAGCCCAAGAATTATTAGATAGCGGAGAAGGACAAGCCGCAACTGCGGGCTGCATCTTTTTTAGTAATGTTAGAGAATAATAATAAGAAGTGGTATAACTCAAGTATATTGGACGAGCCTCCATACGGGATTTTAAATCAGGTTGCGAATTATAATTACGAGAAATTTGATAGATTTCGGAACGATGTTCTACAGGGAATTAGAAGGTAGTGGCGGTGTGGCTACACCCTCCTCACCCGTAACTCACTCAACAAAAGGTGGGTTCAGGTAATCTTGAGGGTTTCCAGCTGATTCACTATTAACGGGCATAAGGCCCTTATTTATGTTCTACTACTACAGCTCTGACTCCTCCCTTAATCATCCGATGTTGAGCATCCAATTTGAGCATCCAATCTCATATCGGTCATATGTCGGTCGCTTCTATGGCGACAGGCGGAAACACTGCTTAATATTACTGCTGTAAATGAGCGAGGAAGGGAGCAGATACGAGAACAAGGCAGTCAATGGATATGCATCCACCAGGAATGTACGGGAGATATCAGAAGCATTAATATGCATACGGAACAACGACTTATAACAATCACTCAGGATAACTGAACATGCGTCGAAACAACATCATGAACTGCAATATATGAATTAACGTTTATCCCTTATTTGCTTCGTTCCAACTCACAAGAAATACACTAATTTCATCCCACTGAAAATGGCCCCACAATCTCAGAGAAATGAAAGCGCAGGAAGAGTCCCTGAGGGTGCAGGACGCCAATCTATCGATCCGATTCCAACGAGAATTACAAGACAAACTGCCCGTCGAATGTCATCAATCGCAGCATCCGAGACCGCACGACTGCGTCGTATTGAGCCTTCATTGGCAAATGCTCCTAGACCTCCTGCGTTGCAGAGCACAGATGAGAATCCATCAGCATCCAATCAAACGGAGCCCCCAGATGGGGAAATCGCGAGTCATAGTCAACCATCGCTGCCTGGTAGTGCAGATGCCTCGGTAGATATCGAGCATCCTGCATCCATCCCAAACACCGCGCATCAAAACCTTGAGCCTTTACTGCCTCGTGGGCGCTCTAGAGTACCTTTACCCAACGGCCCCGGGACTCAAGGTGGACGCCGACCAATCGCTGAAGTCCCAGGCAATGGGTATATGACCGGACATCAGCAACGTGGAAACCTAGTTAGAGTCCCTTCGGCACGTCAGATTCGACTAGCTGGGCCTCCAGCAATTCCAAGCTTTCATTCACAACAAGCAGTCCCGCCAAATGGCACACTTGGCCCGGCGCAACTGCATGAGTTCCGGCCGAGCAGTAAACTATATATAGCTCTAACCCGTGCATACTATCTCAACGGCAATAGAACTGAGCTCATATTCCAATACCAAATCGTCCAAGTGCAGCATCTAAGGCCCGACGAGATAATCCAGCGACGTTGGGGCACGGGTAGAAGAGAGGATCGGCCTAACGGATTTTCCTTCTGGCCCGTCAGATTACTGGCAGTAGACGTAGGACCAGATTGTTTAGTTACTCTCAATGGTAATTGGGAGACTATTTTAATCGGGAACGTATTGTCTGACCAGCGGTTGGGGCGGGTCCTTTCACATTGGTCGGTTAGATTCCCCGCAGAACGGAGGAATGTTGAGATCGAGGAGTTAACCTATTGTTTTGTTCTGCATGCCTTAGCCCATTTAAGACGATACAATGTGGCTGAGTCAGTGAGAGATGAACAAGGCACTATAGTTGGTACTCGGCCTGCTGAACAGCTGCTAGATCGCATAATGGGTGATGATATTTTTGACTTTCCGGAAAATGCTTTTGTACGCTTTATGCGAATTTCTTCCGCCGCGATTGCCATTACTAGGAGTCTAGAATAGCGAAACGTGGAGAATCATATCATTCCTTAGTAGGCTTGTAAGTTTTCGCAAATATTCAATAAATCCGCCACAAAAAAATTTCGATTCATAACAATTCTCGCAGTTTTTCGACGGGGCGACACCAAATATTAAATAGTTTATTTACAATTGAATTACAACTAAATGACCAAACTTGAAGCAGCGTGTAGCAGAGTGAAAACTTGTAATCACAAGCAGTGTCAAGCACCATAAGTAGCCTTCCGTCGTACAGTTCACCGTAACTTCTCTAACCCAACGATCAAGTGATCTACAAACAATAGAACTCACCTGAGACCTTCGAACTGATGATATTAACGCTGTGAAAAGAGAGCAGTAGGAAACTAAACTTCTAACATCTGAAACTGTCAAACTACGTCTGAACATTACCCAGCCTTAGCAAACAGTGTTTGAACAATTTAAGAGAGCTGCTATATATTGAGTAGTGGCAACGACTCCTATGTCTGAGGTCCATCTATCCTTCGTTGGCATTTTATCCTCTTCAATAGCCCGCAGATTCGTTCAGAAAATTGCCATTTTCATTAAAAAACAACAAATCAACGACTCTACGCGAACCCTACCTAGCCATGTCATCCAGGCACCGCAGCCATAACGATCAGCAACAGACTGCTCAAAGCCAGGCTGCTCAACGCCAGGCTGCTCAGCCTCCTGCATTGTGCCAACATCCCGACTGCGACAGAGATTGGGATCACGTCTCGGATAGTTCTTGTCCCGTTCCATTAAGAAAGAGTAACATCCTTTACGCATGCATACGTAGAGTTAAGAAAGATCCAGACTCACATTTCGGAGACAGGTATTGCTGGTCTCTTGTTCAAGCAAATCATTACAAGCCACGATCTACTGCATTAACGCGGTGGGAGGTGCCATTGGAGCTGACAAATTCGCCTCTGCAAAAAATTGTTTTGCACAGGAGCGAAACCCGTTACATATACGACTTTTTGACCAAAACGGGAAGAAACAAAGTTTGTAGCATATATATTGGCAAGGTTTTATCAACTGAACGACTAGAAGAAATGATGAAAGACTGGAATGTGTCTGCTAATTCCAACTCCTCACACGAAGACTGGAGTGAAGATTTTGTCTGTGAGGCATTGAGGTATCTAGAGACGCATAACAATATAGTGTGGGATAACGGCGAACCTTTCTCAAATGCGCCAGCGAACATTGAGCCAAAGCCAGATCCATTGCTCCTCTATACTAATCGAGTACAACGTAGGGTCCAAGACTTCCGTGGAATTAAAGCTCTGCCTTGATGACTGTGAGAGACTGTTGCAGACTATTATTTGGTGTTGACTCTCGGATTAAATTAAAAACAATAATAAAATATTGATTCTCTATAATGCTTGAGTTACCTCAAATTAGTGAATGATATAAGATTGTGTAGAATATATGACATACTGGAAGTGCGACTTAGTTAATCATGACAACATTTAGTGAACAGTTGAAGTTGCTTGGCCTCGTTGAAACTAGAAAGTAAATCAGCAAGGGCTATGATTCAGTAACGCAATGTGACAATCAATTATAAGAGCATTCAGACCCAGAGAAACGCACTTGTTCCGGTCCGTACGTGAATTTCCCCATTTCATAAATGGATTACGTCTATACATGAATAGACTTGTCCATTGGCCAAAAGACTGGATTTATGACTGGACTAGCCTATTGGCCAATAGACGTAGTCGACGTGTAAATAGGAGTCCATTCATGAATGGACTACGTTCATATATGAATACTTTTAATTTGTATCTCAACTAGTCTATATACAAATACTTTTCCTGGGTACCTGACTACCACATCCACCGTCGCTATTTTTCTTCGATACTAGTGCTTTCTCAGTATATAATGCTATACTAGCTAGCTATCTACAGTTTTTACAACTGTACTTAAAAGCACTTCTGTTTCAAGCCCTGGATATTAGGGAAGTTATCGATAATCGGGGGCTGAGGGGGGGCGCCGGCGAGGTCATAATGATTATAATACTAGCCAAGTAGTGTAGTATAGAAGGAAGAAGGATTATTCACTATTAGAACTGTATATTTGTGCAGTAGACACTACCCACTTTAGGGTATTAACGAATGAACTAAGTCTATTTATAAATAGCCTCAATTTACACGTCGACTATATCTATTGGCCAATAGACCAGTCATAAATCCAGTCTATTGGCCAATGGACGTAGTCTATTCATGAATCATTTCAACAAAAGCCCATAACAACAATCTCGACAACAAAGAAAAACGAAAAGTCCTTAATGACAATCCCGACAACAAAGAAAAATGAACACGGTAAGACTCACGTAACAGAGTACCGAACAGTGCGGTGGATGTCTCGACAACTTCTGAACAACTCTGAGAAATTCACTATATCTTCCAGGCTACAAGCCCTCTTCAGGAACTACTTTCTCACTCCCCATCCAAACACATTAAGTTCAAGCAAATACTTCAACTTAGCAAATTCCAAACTTCAAAGAAATAACTGATTTCTCAAACACCGGTGGACTCCCATAACAGAGTTTAAAATGGGAAATCAAGCCTCTGCAATGACGACCGAGGCACCCACTCCCTCAGGCAATGAGCTTTATCTCGTTCTACAAAAACGTCGTGATGACAACGGCCAAGCGAACTTTGTCTGGCGCTTCATTCATATGCGACAAGTGGACGAAACGCTCTTTATCGAGCGAATTTGGACATTGTGCAAAGAGCCTCAGGAGGATGGATGGCGAACGATGGAACTCGAGGAAAAAGATGTGACAATCGAAACGGCTACGATCCGTTCCAAGGATGTTAGATCAGTAAGACTAGGTGGGGTCATAGGCAAAGAGAAACACTTCGATGAATTTTGGTCTGGGACTCAGTCGCTTGACCCTAATGATCAAAGCTACGAACAGTTGACGCGTAGTGACGCTAAATATGCAATAATATCCCTTCAATTTGGCAATCAACGTTTTCTGGACTCAGATGTGCGTGAGGAAATCGTCGAATGCGACATTTTCAAGCGATTCCTCGCATCTTAGAAAATGCCTTAGCGACTGAACCCTATTGCCGCGTGGTCTGACCACGTCTAGAGTATGATTTGGGTAGTCTTACCAAGCCTGATTTTTCCGTCGAGACGTCGCACATCCATAATGTGATCCACCAAGCACCAAATAACCACTATATCTAATGAATCATTTTTCCTTCCGCATGTGCCTATACCCGTGTTTTCTTTTACCGACGCGCGACCGAATCGAGATTCCGTTGTATTCTCCCCTTGAAACTCCATACCAACAGCCCCCAAATTGCGAAGCTGAATTGATCCGAAACACATAACACGGGTTTACTTCCGCATCGCATTCTCCAGGTTGCATGAAAATTCAACACAATGCCACAGCCAGCCACTATAAGGCTTTCCACTACTTCTCAGACGGGAAACTGATAAGTCTTCAGGTGTGCCTTCAGCATATACATTGTACCTTATAAATTATATCCTACCACCTTACCAATAGTCTAAAACTTATCTTTCAATTTACCATCATAATAAGCTAAAAAGAAATACAGAAAGATGCGCACCCTTTTTCCCAGAGAAGTCTTCGATATTGATCCCGAGACGTCTGCGACATGTGCAGTGTATCTCGGCAGACGCGACGATGCCGCAGGCAAATCGCCCAGGAAAAGCGGGATCCAGCAGCCAGGATTCTGAATGAGATGGAGAGCATCGATATCTCTGAGCAAGGCGAGCGTCTGAGCGATCAATGCAAGAACACATCCGGGATCTGCTTGATCTGTTACTGTGCCGCTATCATCGCAGGAATAGCAGCAACCCACAAGATGCCAAATCATTCACGGTATGGTGCAGAGAGCTGCAGAGACCTATCCAAGCCAATCTTCCAAGTCCTCAACGCAACTCTAGTCGTCGATCGAATTCCCTAGATCGACGGATACGTTTGCTTGAAGAGCAGGTGGCACAGATAAATGTAGAGATAGCACAGCTGAAGTTGGAGTTGCTGCGGCAAACTCCCCAGCGAAATGAGGAGGTCTATTCTGGGTTAGATCAAGCTGGTATCCCGCGAACCAGGGGAGGTTGGGGAAGCCCCGGGCATTACGTGGGTCAGAGACATCAAGATTGTTGGTGGAATGATATGCACATCGCAGACTCTGAAGTCGGTGATGAACTTCTTCATGTCCAGCTAACCGTGCGACAAAGTCCGCTTTTCCCCCAGTATGTCGATGTACAACATATTACTAGATCGGACGAACAACGCGAAGATGAACCTCGTCTAAATGTACCAAGGCAATAGCAGCCTGTATTTGTGATTCATTTTCAGCAGTTGGTTGAAGGAAGGCGACAGCATCCACCTACAGCGCGCGCTCTAGCACCCACAGGACATGAAAGACACATTTCGCCTAGCTTGAATGCTCGAGAGCAAGCGTGAATTTTCATTAATTGAAAAAAAAAATTGTCTTGGATTAATTACTAGTGAAATCAGAGGAAGGTGGCCGTAACACCTCATTAAATGAGCAACGAGAGGATAAGACGATGATGAAATACATGCAGCATTGCTCCTGACCTCTTGTTGAAGAGACATGTACGTAAATACTTGCGAAATTTCAGAGAGTGGACTGTGTATTGTTTGATGAGTTGCTGGAGTATTTGTTTTCATTTGTGATGATTTGTGTCGTGGAACAAGTGCTCCATAAGATCATCGTGTGTATTTTTCGTTTCTGTGCTGAGACTTTTGCAATGGGAAATTTGATTTATGTTGGCATCTTACAGATGGACTTTTCCTTGTTTAGATCAATTATGTATCCAGTTCGCAAACCATCCAATTGTGGACATGAAATGTACACCGTCGACTAGAGTACCATGTATACTGTTGAAAGATAAGGTAGCAACCAACAGCAAGCTCTACTTTAAAGGCTCCAACATGATATGCGGCACTCGAAAGAAAGCCGGGCTGTCCACCTTTGCTGTCTTTCAGTAAAGATGGATTTTACAATGAAGAAAGAAAAAGATCTCAACAAATGATCTCGGATTCTTCAGAACGATGGAAGATTCGCTAAAACCACATACTAGTGGAGTAAGCAACATACAGATACTCGATAGGATGCCAATCTCTATGCTGAAAGATACCAGTAAAATCAGACAAGGTAAGATAAAGGGTCATTGGCGCGTAGTATACCCCCGGGAATTTGGTATGTCTGGTAAAATTTCAAAGGTGCGAAGTTCACTACCTTGCAGCAACGGCCGAGTAGAAGTCTTCCGGTGCAAATGAGAGCCGAAGAAGATCACGAGTTGCTGATTCCTCTAGTTGAGCTTTTCTGTAAAAGTGACGCCACTTCTAGAGAAGTGACTATGAGGGCTCATATGGCTCTTACATTTTCCGCTACCAGAAGCATCACGTGAATGACATGGATAAAGCTCCTAAATGGAGGGGGTGGGGCTCCGCCAAGTCGAGGAGCTCGGCTTTCGGCGAAGAATGAGCCGGACAGTGATACGTATATTTGGAGCACAAATGCCCATGTTGATATCCCTAAGATGCAGGATTTTCTGGATAACAAGAACGCAGAGCGCAGAGATAACAATCGAATCGGAATGCCTCAAGAAGTCGACGGGTTTGCAGCACAAGATGTGCATAAAGCTATCAATTCCCTGATAGTCCAGATGGTCCACATCAAGGATGAAACTGGAAAGTTCCTCCTAAGACTGGACGATGGCAGGGTTATAGATACCAAAGGCTGGCAAGGTTGGGAGTGGACACATGGCATCGGGTTGTATGGCCTCTGGAAAAATTATTGCATCACGGGTAACCAGGACTCTCTGAAAATCGTTGAAGAGTGGTTTCAGACCAGATTTGAAGAGGGAGGGACAACAAAGAATATCAATACGATGGCCGCAATGCTGACGCTGGCATACGTTTATGAGCAGAATAAGACTCCGAAGCTGTTGCCATGGCTGGAGAACTGGGCAGAATGGGCCATGTACGAGCTTCCTCGGACAAAATATGGAGGCATGTCCCATATGACATACAATGCCACAAATTCGCAAGAGTTGTGGGATGATACGTTGATGATGACCGTGCTCCCCTTGGCGAAGATCGGAAAAGTTTTGAATAAACCGCATTACGTGGAAGAAGCCAAGAGACAATTTCTCCTACATATCAAGTATTTATTTGATACAAAAACTGGACTGTTTTTCCACGGATGGACTTTCGCCGACGGTGGTCATAACTTCGCCAGGGCGTTGTGGGCGCGGGGTAACTCATGGTTGACCATTGTGATCCCCGAAATGCTGGAATTGTTGAACTTAGATGAAAACGACGCGTTTCGCATTCACCTTATCGATACCCTCAAAGCGCAGTGCGACGCATTGATTAAGTATCAAGAGCCTGGTGGCTTATGGCGTACATTGTTGGATCAGCCGCTGGATGAAGGTTCGTACGTGGAGAGCTCGGCAGCCGCTGGATTCACGTATGGCATGCTGAAGGCTTTGAGACTACGATACATCGAAGGGAATGAGTACCGAGAGTCGGCTCTTAAAGCCGTGAGGGGTGTGTTAGGAAAAATAAATGAGGAAGGAGAGTTGTTAGAAGTCAGCTTTGGCACTGCAATGGGACATACCCTGCAGCACTATAAAGACATCGACCTTACAAGTATGCCATATGGGCAGGCGATGGCGATCATGGCTTTGGGGGAGTTTTTGAGAGTGTTCATTTGAGAGCGTTCAGTCGTATCAAGTTTTATGTGAGAATACTGCTGACTTTGCTTTGAAAACGCTAGTTCTACGTCCGAGTACGAAGTAATGCAATAAAAGTGTGGAGAAATGGTACGATCCGTTTCGTTGGCCAGATTTGGACTAGCGGGTAAAAAGCTTATATGCACTCCTTTTCATGTGATAGATACTTCCGTAGAAGATCGGGAATAAAAAAGGAAGCACTAGCAGATGTACGTTTCCCGGAGATCTAAAACATGGAGATTCATTTTTCCACAGCATGCCTTGGAAAAAGCCTTGTGCTGCCACCTGTCCATAGAAATGGATTAAGGCTAAAGACGAGTGCCATCAAAGGCACCAGGGTTGTTCCGACTGTCGGACGACACATTGTTTTGATCGGTTTCTACATTGTACTGCACCATTCATCTTACCAGCCCCAGAACCCCCCCACTATCGAACCCTCTAGCATGTGCAATGATGGGAAAATTACTGCGAGTGTACGAAGTAGGACAGTTTGCCGTCCCCTATCGGAGGTGCAAACCAGGACCCCGGTTCGAGAAAAGGACCGAACCATGGACAGGGTCCCCCACAAATGAAGATGGGACAGTCCTCATCTAATCGCATGATCTTCTTGCAGAAAACGTATGCAGGTCCTGATCGTGACTGATGATCACAGATCCAATCACAGTGTTACATCATGCGCCCGCAAGGACGGGCCCGAGCCTCGTGCTACCATCACGGGTCGGCGACTTTGGATTTCGGACTCAGGCCTGTATACCCTCCAGCTGGATAAATAGAACTATTTTTCAGATTTCATACCCCTTAATCTTATGTTTGCTTTCTTGCGGATCCCTCCCAAATCCATACTCTAAAAAGCAGCAGATAGGTCGTCACCATCTTCGGGATACAGAATGATGGAACGTTACTGAGTCAAAGGTACCATTTGAAAGCACACGTGCCTTCAGATCTCGAATATAGCACAAGACTGTATGCTCCGAATCTCCATTCTACTACGTGGTTTCTCCCACAGTCATTTCCGACGTTCTGAAATGTCTAGGACGATGGAACGGATGACATTGCGATTGGAGGATCAAAAATGACATCCATGATGGCCTGGTTGCATGTACTGTTGTCTGCAAGAAAGTTTTTATGGTGTTGCTATGCTTCTGCAGCCTGTAGCTTCGAAAAGTAGAAGGTACTTAATCCAGGTGATTTCCAAAGTACCACTACTTTCTGTGTACAATTTCCACGTTCTCTCCTTTACTACTTTCTTGTACAGTCATTGAGTAAAATGTTCTTTCCAACTGTCTTACTGTTCTTGAGCTTAGCTGCTCAGTGTCTCGGCCAAGCTTATTGGTACGAGACGATTACCAAACAAGGAAAGGCTCCTTACAATCCCCAGGGAACTTCTTATCAAGTATTCAGAAATGTTAAAGACTTCGGAGCTACAGGTACGGTCCTGTATTGTCAGTCGGTGAATCTACATGCTTATAACCTACTAGGAAATGGTGTTACAGATGACACGGCTGCTATCAATGCAGCAATTGCGAGCGGCTCTCGTTGCGTAGCTGGACCTCCAGGCGTGGGCTGTGCATCATCCACCAACTCGCCAGCGGTAGTATACTTTCCGGCCGGAACATACTTAATTTCTTCCTCTATTGTCCCTTACTATATGACTCAGTTAGTCGGTAATCCTAACGCTATGCCTACCATTAAGGCTACCGCCGGATTTTCAGGCTTAGCACTTATCGATGCAGACCCCTACGGCTCTGAAAATCCGGATTATGGGACCACCAACGTGTTCTATCGCCAGGTCAGAAACTTGGTTATTGATACAACAAATATACCGGCCTCGATCTTAGCACGCGGAATTCATTGGCCCACTGCACAGGCAACAAGTCTCCAAAACATGGTGTTCAACCTCAATTCAGCCAGTGGAACATTGCACCAGGGAGTGTTCATCGAAAATGGTTCGTGTCCAATCATAACCCGAGGCTACCTTGACTAATGGCCTCAGGCTCTGGCGGATTCTTGACGGACCTAGTCTTCAATGGTGGTCAAATTGGCATGAATGTGGGATCTCAACAGTTTACATCCCGAAACCTCACATTCCACAAGTAAGATATTCAAACCTCACGATGACGATATATTGCTGATCATACTAGTTCTGCAACTGCTATATATCAACTCTGGGGTAAGCCATTCTCTTTTGCTTGCAGGAATCGCAATATATTGACAGCTTAGACTGGGGGTGGACATATATGGGGCTATCTATCAATAACTGCGGTGTTGGAATCGATATCTCTGATGGCAGTTCTTCAGCACAGCAAGTTGGGTCTGTAACTGTCATTGATAGCACCTTTACCAACACTCCGGTTGGTATCTTAACTGCTCGTACCAGCAACTCGCTCCCCTTAACTGCCGGAAGCTTGGCTATCGAGAACGTTGTGTTCACTAATGTTCCAACACTTGTCCAAAATCCTAACACTGTTTCTCTTGCTGGAACTGCTGGTACTACAACTGTTGCTGCCTGGGTCCAGGGTAACGTCTACGGTCCTACAGGACCAACCTCTACTCAAGGCCCCGTTACCACATTCCCTCGTCCAGCGCCACTTCTTAGCGGTTCGGACTATTACACTCGTTCCAAACCTCAATACAACAATATTGCTGCTTCTCAGTTTGCTAGCGTCCGTAGTGCCGGTGCCGAAGGAGATGGAGTCACTGATGATTCTGCCGCAATTCAAAGCATAATAACTTCTGCAACTGCAGCTGGAAAAATAGTCTATTTCGATGCCGGTATCTACAAAGTTACCACTAGTATCAATATCCCAGCTGGCGCTCGTATCGTGGGAGAAACGTATCCTGTTATTATGGGCGCTGGATCGTATTTTACCGATATGAACAATCCACAACCAGTCGTTCGTATTGGATCTACAGCTGGAGAAACTGGAGTCGTTGAGTGGTCTGATATGATTGTTTCTACACAAGGTGCTACTGCAGGCGCAACGCTTATACAATGGAACCTTGCTTCGCCAGCCACGACACCCTCAGGCATGTGGGACGTTCACACGCGAATTGGAGGGTTTGATGGCAGTAACCTGCAAGTTGCGCAATGCCCAACTTCAGCCGCTCAACCGAATACAAATTGCATTGCGGCATTTATGAGTATGCGTATCACAAATATTGCAAGTGGACTGTACATGGAAAATGTGTGGCTCTGGACCGCTGATCACGATATTGACGACCCTACTCTTACCCAGATATCAATTTTCTCGGGTCGTGGTCTGTCAGTTGAAAGTACTGCTGGCACATTCTGGTTGTACGTAATCTATTCTTTCCTCCTTTCTTGTACCCCATTCTCATAAGCTATGGATGGCACTCTCTCATTTCTTGGCCAAAACCACCTAACCATCCCGAACAGAATCGGTACAGCAGTAGAACACCACTCCCTTTACCAGTACCAGTTTTCCAACACGAAAAATATCTTCATGGGCTACATCCAAACGGAAACGCCCTATTATCAACCTGCCCCTCAAGCAACTAGTCCTTTCCCTCCCGTCGCAACACGCAACGATCCGGATTTCGCTACTTTCTGCGCTGGCAAAGCTGCTAGTTGCTATGACGCTTGGGGTTTGAGAATCTTGGATTCGACGGATGTGTTGATTTACGGCGCTGGTTTCTATTCTTTCTTCGATAATTACAGTTTAAGTATGTCATTTACCATCCACTTCTCACGCCTCATTCGTGTTATAACCTAATTGAGAATGTATAACTGACTGATTGATTAGCTTGCTCATCTCACACAACCACCACTTATAACAGCAACTGCCAAACACAAATATTTGGAATCGATGAAGGTGGTAGTAGCTCGCAGAGTTACAGCGGTAGTACGGTGTATGTCTATGGATTGAACACTCTGGGTGTTGAGAGTATGGTTGACATGGGAGGGAAGAGTGTGGCAAGCTATACACAGAATGAGAATGTTTACGGGGAGAACGTAATCAGGTTTGTTAGTTAGGAAGAAAGATGGGAAGCTTCTGAGTGCGAGGGTGAGGACGAGGGGAATGGTAAGCAGCGTGGTGAGGGTCATTTTTATGTGCCGTAAAGAGGGGATAATTCGTGTATATACTTAATTTTGAGTGAATGAATTCTCATTAATATATATCTATAAATAGAGTCATCGCCCGGTAGACCATCATCGAATGCTGCAGCTTCTTATGCATGCAGTCGGTCATATCCGATCGGTTTTTATTTGACCAGTCTACAAAGAATTCTCGGCTCCAAAGGCATCTCCGGGTTCTAATTAATGAGCAAACAGCACGTTTTTCGCAAGCAATGTCTGATTTGGTTGAAAGGAATCTACAAATAAGTGTAAGTGGACGTGTAAGAGATCTGACACTGCAAGGAGAATAATCCAGTCAAATCCCCTTTGGAGTCTGCGTGCTTCGTTGACGAGATATTGGTAGTTCCTTGTTCGGGCCGACATTGATCCGAGGTGGGGGCTTGCGGTAATCTTCTCCACCATTACAGTCACAGATTCAACAGCTGGGAAACGTCAACTCCTCAAAAGCCATCCCTCACCCCGCCTAAGTGCCACAAGCTACTTTCTTGCGCCTGCAAACCTGCAATCTTAACTCTACTTTCAGAAATACAGAAATACAGACAAACGCTTCAAGATGCAGATTAAGTATGTAGCTCAAGTTTTGTTTCTTTTCAGTCTTCGAGACTTCATTCTATGCACGCCCACTCATTCTTCTGCCTTGGGCTACACAAAATCGTGGATTTTTTCTAACACATATACAGAGTACGTACTTTGACCGGGAAGGAGATTGAGCTGGATATTGAGGAGACGAACACGGTAGGTTCTATTTTACAATCTAAGTTATCCATCCATACTGTGCAGCTCAACTAAGTCTCATTCGCAGATCGAGGAAGTCAAGGGGAAGGTCGAAGAGAAGGAAGGCATTCCACCAGCGCAACAACGTCTGATTTACGGTGGAAAACAAATGTATGTCGAACACAGGACTTCTTCTTCCCACACACCATCTTCAACCGCCACTTTGCACCCCATTTTTTTTTTTTTTTTCGCATGCATCAAACAAGAAACTGACACTCAAACACCAGGGCGGACGACAAGAAAGTATCCGAATATCAACTCGAAGGCGGCGTAACCCTCCATCTCGTTCTTGCGCTTCGTGGCGGTCAATGCTAGAGCCTCCTGTGTTTTTTTCACAATCTACGATTTACGGCTGCCTGGTTTCTTCCTGTTCACCCATTCCGATTTTCCCTTCTATACACCACGATCCGATACCTCAGCGTTCCGTCCATCTTTTACGACATGAAAGAAATATACGATTCACACGCACACGCACTTTAGATTCTTCTCTACCGCGAATTTTACAACTCTTTTGTTTTCTTGGCTCACTGTTGCCATGGCTTACGTATCGTCCTGTCGGGGCTTTCCCGGATGAGTGATCGCATTTGTTGATCCGGAGTCGAATACCCGGTTGTGCTTGCCTATTTGGCGACCTCCTGGATTTAACTTCTTGCACGAACCAGGCAGCAGCGTAGTAGTCAGTCCGGAATTTCCTCTCCCTCACGGCGAGGACGATGTTTGACGTGTGACGGTGGCCAGATGGTGCGCATCGACATAAAGCAGAATATCTGCACCTGTGGTAACACATTTACGTCTTTTTATGTAGTCTCGGGCGCATTTAACCTTCCCGGAATGTCGTCTGGTTCTGGATGGTCAACTCATGACTGCAAAGGGGATATTTAGAGAGAAATAGACCAAAATTAAAATTGTGAATGCGCACTTTCCTCCTTGACATTAGCACATATGCTACAGTGTTTTTCGCTTTATTTGTTGAGTTAATATTCAAAAATATCTGCCAAAGCATTACCCGAGTACAAAAAGTACCACTCTATGTAGATGTCGCGAACTCCGTACCTCCATCCGTCCTGTGATAGTTACCCATACTTAACACATGAAAGATTTGACACCGTCCACACTCTATATCTAACCGTCCTAAAATCCCAAAGAACCCCTGATACAATTCATCCTAGCCATGTTTCCAATATCAATCCGTAAAATAGATCCATCCTGCCGAAACACCGCCTGTCCCTTCCCATAATAAAAAATGTTCCATGCAAAATTCACGTCCTATTCACCCAGCACCAACAATACTATAACTAAGAATCCCAAAAATCCATACTCAAGACAAATTATCGACCATAAGAGAGACACATCTATCTCAACCTCGGTTTCTTGCGACTAAAGATATCCACCTCCCGTTTCCGCGGGGCCATCATTTTCGGTCTCGGCGCCGAAGATCTAGAGTCCGCCGGACTTGGACTTGGCCGTACTGAGCTAGCCGATGATTGCGTATTTGATTTATTGGAAATCATAGCGGAGATCATATCGGATGGTTTAGCTGCTGGCGAAGAGAATGAGGATGAGACTTTGCGGGAGGATGGCGCAACTGGCGTGATCATCTTGCGCGGTGGTGATTGCCGGGAGGATCGCGCTGCCAGGCTATCGGTGTCACCGAATAAGTCGTCTGGTTCATCATCGTCATTGAAGGCTTCGTCGTCCGATGATCCAACGTATGTTTCTTTGACGCCGGAGTTTTCGCGTTTGGCACTGGCCATGGCAGCACGGAGTCTCTTTTCGCGATCTTCTAGTGATGGGCCGCGGATATCGCCTGAGATTGCACCGCCAGTAGTGCGATGCTTTGCGAGGATTTTGAGAGCGGGCTGAGCGGCGGTGCGGTATGCGTTGCGCATTCCTTCTGGTGCTTTTTTGACTTGTCCTAAGCGGCCTGATAGCATGTTTGTGGGGACGGAGAGCTTGCTTCTTTGAGTGATTTCTTTAGCCTCGCGACGTGCTTTAGTGAGCACACTCGCTCCGTCAGTCATCTTGGTCCGACTTCCAGAACCCCACATCAGCG
This sequence comes from Clarireedia aff. paspali H2, assembly GCA_026770245.1. Classification (NCBI taxonomy): domain Eukaryota; kingdom Fungi; phylum Ascomycota; class Leotiomycetes; order Helotiales; family Rutstroemiaceae; genus Clarireedia; species Clarireedia aff. paspali H2. The sequence goes on from JAJCXA010000002.1 coordinate 150,516, forward strand.
AGCTGGGCGCAGCTTTGGCGAAGCCTTTTCCTTTCAGCGGTACGCCTCCATTGTTGGCTCTCATCTTGGGATCCCGAGGAATCTTAGGCAGGGCGTTGTGATCGACGACCTTACTAAGATGGCTCTCCTTATCCTTCCTCAAACCTGCCATCGTATTCCTCAGAATTTCACGGTCGCGCTCGATTTCAATTTTGTGTTCTTTCTTGTACTTCATGTACACTTGGTACCACTTGACAGGATTCTTTGGAACATAATTCTTTGTTTTCGAGGACGGAAAATCTCTAGCGATGAAGGCTTGCCAGAGTTCGGCATCTTCGCCAGCGATGTGTGGACAATTGACTTCGATCGTGTGAAGCTGTTCGGGTGATTTGACCTGCTTGAGAATGTGTCGTATTTTCCAGTACTCCAAATCTCCAATATCTTCCAGCTCTATAGATCGTTAGTACAGGAAGCGCATCTTATCAGGATAAGCGTGGTCTTACTGTTAACATTCCTGATACATGCCTTGGTGGCAGTACTAAGTAGAGATGGTGCCCCGGTCATTCTGGGGACGTTCTGGGTAAGAGAAGAGTTCAAGGTGAGTGATGGTTGCAGTCTTGCATCTGTCAAGAGCCGGGGTCTACTGAGATGTTGCGAAGGTTGCGACTCGCTGTAGGATTGACCAAAGAGACTAGAGTTGTGACTTCAGACCAGAACGAGAGAAGTTTCGCAGTCGTGTTTTCTGACAGCAATGAATTAATATTAGGAAAGTTGCGAATAATTGGTAAGGAATAAAGATATTTGTGAACAAAGAGGTGGAAGTCTGGGGGAATTTATACTCCATTCAAGGTGAAGTCAGTGTCTCCAGGCTCGGGTTAAAAAGCACACTAGCGGCCGCATCTAGTCCAAAAATAAACGCTCACGGTTAGGAAGCTTTGCTGCACTCTCTATCTAGATCGAAGTCGACAAAAGAACAACCTCATCCCTTTCAAAATGGCATCTTATCAACTATTAGACCAACGCGAAGAAGACGAGCTGCATAAATCTCGACTTCTCAATGTCGAAGAAAAACCTTTCAAGCGCATAACCAAACGCCTTCTTGCGCCGGGCTCTCTCGTAATTACACCCAGCAAACTACCTACACCTCCCCTCGACGCCAGCGAAGAGGCTGCAGAAGCTGAACGTCAAAAAGCACTCGACGAGCGTCGCCAATTGCGCGAAGATATACTGCTCGATTTTGCCGCTTTTGATAGCAGTATCGCACGTATCCAATTCTTGCGCAATAGCAACGAACGCGAACGGGAACGGTACAAGGCCGACAAGGAACACATTCTCCAGACAGCACAGGCGGTGAGGGATAGCACTGCGCAATTGAGGATACAGTTGGAAGATGCGAAGAAGACCTTGGAACAGAGGAAGAAATTTGATGAATTGGCAGAGAAAATCACGAATAATGTTTTACTGCGACCGCGAAAGGACCAAGAAATTAATTTAAGAAAGCTAGAGGAGGAATGCAAGGAGTTAGAGAGGGAAAGTATGACATATGGAGAAACTTGGAAGGAGAGAAGAGAGCAATTTGGAAGGATAGTGGAGGAGGGTATGCAATTGAGAAGATTGATTAGAGATGAAAAGGAAGAGGTCGAGAGAAGGGAAGGAATGGATGGTGGAGAGGAAGACGGTGAGGTTGCTGACAGCGCGTCGAGGGGAGGACAAACTCCGAAGCATAATAGTACCAGCGGCAATGCGACGCCAAGACACGATAGTCCAGAAAGAGGTGGATTGAAACCCCGGCCGCTGCCCTCTGGATCAATGTCAAGGTCCGGGTCAAGATCGGCTTCTAGAAGCCGATCACGGAGCCGTATACCATCTCCAACAAGGTCAGAGAGAGGAGAGCAGAGGGGCAGACATGAAGACAGAGAGGTTGGAGAGGTATCTGAGGATGCCGTTATGGCAGATACTGGTGCGAAGATTGTGGAAACAGATATCGTGGCGGACACACCTATGGCTGAAGCTGACTCGACACAAGGCACGCCACGGGTGACAGTCAACGAGCCCGAGGAGGGAGAAGCGGGTGACAAGATGGACACTACATAGGGGCATTATGTCGCAATTTTTCTTCCATGTACAACCTAGTGTACCATACTGATTTTAGCTATCCATACCCTAAATTAGGCCAGCGACCATCTGCAATCTCGCTGGCGTGGTCTCTCTGCCTCGCGGCCGCATGTTCATGAACCTTGGTATTCTGATCAACCTAAATCACCATCTTCACCACTCATTTGTTCCCAGCAGCCGCCTGCTTCGCCTCTTTAACCACCTCCTCTGCCTTCTTAATCTCCGTCTCGTTATCCGATCTCTTGATCTGATCCTCCAGCTTCAATATCGCATCCGCAATTCGTTCTCGCAGAGGTGGGAAGACGGCTTTGGTTTCTTCGATTGCGGCACGCTATTACTTAATTAGCATCTATAATGCAACCCCCTTACACTCAACATAAACAAATTGATGAAGAATTTACTCACCTCCTGCTTCAGAGAAAACTCTCGGTTCCCATCTTCCTCGGTACCCTCCTCTAGTTTCTTCAGGCGGGCTTCTTGCGAAAGTAGCTCTTTGTGGTATGAAGCTTCTTCTTTCACGAGTCGGGAAACGGAGGATGTTGCGATGGAGAGGGGGGATGGAGGTGCCATTTCAAAGATTTAGAAATGTTACGGTCGCAAAAGTATTTGTTAGACAGTTCGTTGTATTATTTCTACAGAGGGGTTTTAGAAATCGATTGTTTTGACAGGATCCTAGGTGCCTAGGAGGGGTCCAAGGCGGTAGCAGGTGGCAGGATTCCGGGTTTGTGGGGAATGTGGGCTGTTTCTTGAATCGGACATCCAATTTCAAAGGTATCAAAACAGCTTGCAGCGATAGATCCCCTTACTCGCTGATAACTTATGTCGGGTATTGCAACTGAGTTGTATGGTTTGGCGTGTGTGACATCAGAAGTCTGGTCTCCGTGCTTGCTTTCTCAATAACCCACGAAACTTCAACTTGCTTCCAGCTCGAGGTAGGAAACAGAGGAAACAGGAAGCAGCAAAGAGTTCGTACTCGTACAGAGCAAAGGACCCCAATTCAGCAGTTGGCCGACATTTGATGCCTAATCAGGGAGGTGGAAATGACGGACCTAGTACCAATAGCTGTGTCTGAGGCGGCTAAATTTACTACTGTACTCTCCCACAGAGTTGTACTACGGACGGTTGGCTGCCACATTTGTGTTACACAATCTAGTGATCATGAGAGCCTTGCGCTGGGGTACGACATTATCCGGATGGGTCAGGTGATAAGAGCTCTGGTAGCTGTCATAACGACGCTCGCCCTATCATCGTTGACACCTTAACTTGTTACCACAGTTGACCTTTCATCGTGGGCTAGTTGCTTATGATGCACCAAATACCCTCCCTATTCTATTCACTCTGCTTCTCCTTGGTAGCTCCTATGTACCCCTTTGATCACCTTGCCATGTTGGTCAGGTGGTGCCGAATGCCCAGCAATTTCGCACTCGTGCATGCATGCTGCATGATTCTTGTGAGAATTAGTTTGCCATATTGCCATATCAAATCGAAGTACTTGGTGCCAGATGTCTGGTTGCACCTTCATTAACAAATTCGACGTTCTGATACTTTATGATGCACATGTGCATCGATGAACGCACTTTATCCGTGAAAGGTCCGATTTCAAACGTAAGACAAAGTTACTCTGGTCTCACATTTCGCAATACCTCTGACACTGGGACGATAATTGGAACTAAGAAGTAGTCCCTTAGAGAAAGGTCTTAGATGCGTTCCACTGGTCGGCCCTTAAGTTAGTTGACATCGTCGTGCTGGTTAGAGTATAACATCACAAGTCCCATCAACAATTCTCTTAAACCTATTCTACAGTCTTGCACGCGAACAAAGAGCATCACAAGTTCATATCAGGAGAAACTCTCATGGGCCATGAGACAAAATACAAGCTATCGTGAGACCCTCATTTTTCAAAATCTGGGGTAGGGAGCTATTCTCCGTATCCTACGGCTATCTTACTTGTCTCACAGCTGGCATCTAGCCTTACCTCATCTAAGGATGATGGGAAACATTCATTTCCGCACATCCAGTGTACATGGCAGGCTGGAAATGACAGAAACTCTTTTCGAACATGTATTCAATGGTGCGTATGGATGTTTCCATGGCATGAGTGCCATAACCCGAGAGTTAGTAGTGAAGATGAGCAACGTTCCAATGGCTCTGTAAGGATGCATCAAGACAAGTATTTAAATGCATGTCAACCTCGCTCTCGAGTTGATTCTAAGCACTGATATTCATTTCTTTACTTGAAACCATGCGAGCTCAACTAAATGGCTTCCATGCCTATGCGGCGATATTTCTGTTGTATTTGCTTTCTTTCGTATCGGGTAGCCCTATATCAACGGTGAATGTCACAGTGACGCCACGCTATGTCTTCGCTCACTTTATGGTCTGTTGTTGTCGTCGACCCCTTGTCGAACGTAGAAATACTCACAAGCCATACAGGTCGGTATTGTCCAGGACTATACCCTGCTTGACTGGAAGACGGACATGTCATACGCACAGGAGATTGGCATTGACGCATTTGCACTCAATTGTGCCAGTATTGACAGTTATACTCCAACCCAACTAGCTCTCGCCTACCAAGCTGCTAGTGAGGTTGGCTTTCATGTCTTCATATCGTTCGACTTTGCTTATTGGAATAACGGTAATACCAACAACATCACCGACTACATGAACCAATATGCCTCACATCCAGGGCAAATGCAATACAATGGAGGTGCAGTCGTCAGTACCTTCGTCGGTGATAATTTCAATTGGGCTCCGGTAAAGGCCGGCACCAATCACAGCATCTTCGCCATACCCATGATGCAAGATCCTATCGAGGTTACGTACCTTCAGACGGGGTTTGATGGTGCTTTCTCATGGCTTGCTTGGCCTACAGATGGAGGGAACAGTATAATACCGGGGCCAATGACTACAGTATGGGATGATAAATTTTTGAATAATCTTGCTGGAAGACCGTACATGGCTCGTGAGTCGGCTGCTTTATTTCCTAAGTCTATATCTAACCCTTGATAGCTGTATCCCCCTGGTTCTCAACACACTTCAACTCTAAAAATTGGGTTTTCATCTGTGAACAACTCATCACAGATCGATGGAACCAGATGTTGACAATGCAACCTGCATTGATTGAGATTATCTCTTGGAATGGTGAGCTCTCTTCCAGCCTGGAGTTACATGAAGGTCTAACACGAACCACAGACTTTGGCGAATCACACTACATTAGTCCTGCGGAACCTCACCATACCGATGATGGCTCTTCGCAATGGGCGGACGGTTTCCCTCATGATGGGTGGCGTATCATTTCCAAACCATATATTGCCGCGTACAAAGCAGGCGCTACTACTCCGTCAGTTACGCAAGATCAGCTCGTGTATTGGTACCGACCAACGCCGAAGGATATCAAATGTACAAATGATACTCTCGGTCCGCCCAATGGCATCCAATATCTAGCCGACGAGATATTTGTCACAACGCTCCTCAAAAGCCCAGCAACATTGATCGTTACCAGCGGTAACAATACTCCAGTCGCCATTAACGTAACAGCTGGAATTGTGACAACTAACTTCACTATGGGCGTGGGAAATCAGTATTTTCAAGTGACAAGAAACGGATCGTCAATTCTAAGTGGTTATGGAGGACTGAACATTGCCAACACCTGCCAGAAGTATAATTTCAATGCATATGTCGGATCTCTTAATGGAACCAGTAACGCAGGTCCACCACCAGGCACAACAACCTCGACCAGCTCTCAGCCGACCACGACGTCGACTATTTCCACTACAAGTACATCGACTCCACCACCAACAACCACGTCCACGACATCCACGACCACTTCCTCGACATCCACGACCACGTCCTCGACACCCACGACCACGTCATCGACACCCACGACCACGCCCTCAACATCCACGACCACGCCCTCAACATCCACGACCACGACCACGACCACGTTCACGACATCTACGACCACTAGCACCAGTACCACGAGCAAAACGTCGACCTCAACATCCTCAAGCAGCTCAGCAACCCCCACCCAACCAAGCGTCTGCGTCGCTGGCACCGGCCCAGGAAATTACGTAGGTCTCTGTTCATTCTGCTGCAACTTCGGATACTGTCCCCCAGGCCCATGTACCTGCACGGCGTACGGAGCCCAAGTCCCTGCCCCACCCACTACTGGCCAGAATGGGTATCCGCTCGCTGGCGAGGATGATTCTTACCTAGGTTTGTGCAGTTATGCCTGTAATCACGGGTATTGTCCACCTACTGCTTGTAGACTGGGATGAGGGATGGGAATAGTTAGAGGAGGGTAGAACCCGAGATGGGAAATGGCCGGATGGTATTCAGAGCAATCCAAATTTCGGCTTGTTCAGGGAAACGTACACGCACGGCATATCGGGATGTTCCTTACAGTGGTTATTTTTACATTGTGAATAGTTTCAGTTTTTATCCTATCTTATGCACACACGAATATCATGGCTACTTCGGGATGTGGTTTAACATGACCAATAGTTTTCTATTCTTGTTTAGAGTCCGATCAGATCATATATATATTAAATAGCTTTCATGTCATCGTCGCGCTCATCAGCCCAATTTGCAGTTTCGCGCAGCCCCGCCGGCTCCCTGTGATAGGTTTTCCAGTCGATTTGTGTAGAGCGACGAATATACTGTTTTGTATCCTTGAAATGGACGTTTTTCTTCAGGCGAGTAGACGACATAATAGGTGTCTCATTTGAAAACTCAGTGAAGGACTGCAATCAGTGCAAAACGCTGAGCATGTATCAAAGGATACCTATCGAGGCCGAGCGCCTAAGATATCCTGATACCTTTATTCGTGTTGAAAAATCATTTCACTGACTCCAACCGCATATGAGTGGCATTTAGACCGAGCTTGACTGGAAAAACTGAGTGTATATTGTTCACTTAAAAGGAGTTAACGGCTGCAGATCCGTCGACACTTACACCACATGATCACACCCAAATAGGGTAGAATAGAAGTATATGTTATCATATGATTCGGTATGTACAACATGAAAATTTTCCTTTTATTCCTCCGCAAAATGGTAGGTATTCGACAATACTAAGGTGACCAAGTCTTAGTTCCGCTTACCATCGGAATCAATACATTTGTCACATCTGTTGGATCTCTCCACGCCGACCAGTTATGATTGAGTAACCCTATGCAAAGATTAGTTAACTCCTCTCCCTATGTTCAAACATCCCACCCAGCTTCGACACGTCACACATAGAAAAAGAAAAAAGAAATCCACTCACCCCACGACTCATCATAATCCTGTCCTCCACTCCTAATATAATAACTCCCCGCCACCACCCAAATCATCCAACCGCCCTTCACACTCCCCAAATAACTCTTCAAACAACTCGAATACACACTCGCCCAATCAGAACTCGTCTGCGCATGTCCCCACTCCGTCAACACCACCGGCATCTGATTCGTCACTGCGCCGTTCCTGCCCAAAGCACTATACCCCGCGCTTACCAAACTGCTCTGCAAACTACTGCAGCTGGTTGTGCTAGTAGCGTAGTTATGCAGCTCGAGAACGAGCTTGTTGGAGTACGAGAATGATGATTTGACGAATTTTTGAGTGGTTGAGGGCGTGAGGGCGGCGGCGTTGGGAATAGGGGAGAGATCGGTGTCGTAGTTGAGACCGGATATGAAGATTAGCGGAACAGAGTTAGCGTTGTGGATGGCGTTCATGCCGGAGACGATGTTGGTGTACCAGGAGGCCCAATTGTAGGAGCTGCTGTCGAGGGAGGGGTTGCTGGTTGGTTCGCGGAGTTCGTTGCGGAGAGACATGGAGACGAGGTTGCCCCATGCCGCGCCCTGTAATTGTCAGAATTTGTATGAAATACACCTGGATGGAGAAGACAACAAGCATTTCTGGGCTGAGATGGGGCAATCAAGGTATAGTTGTTTAGAGAATGCAAAGACGAATACTTACCCTTGTTGCCATATATGCCAGTCCTCGAGTCCAATTCGCTACATTGAAGTAAGTGTCACCAAACCATGAGTTTCCATCCGTTGTTCCGCAGCACCAGATAGCCTTCGATACATGATTGTCCAGATGAACATAAATCTGCTGCTTGAAGCACTCAGCAGCAACGGCATCGAAGACCTATCTCTAGTTAGTTGATATCTAGCCGATCAAGATTCCCGACAATCGAGTGAAGACAAGCAATACAGAACAGGGAGCAAGGATAACCGACGTACCTGCATCCTCGTAACACTCGTCCCTAACCCCGGATTCTTCGCCATAATCTGCGAAAAAACGTTCGTTCCATTCGTCTGTCCCAGCGCCTTGATCAATCCGTCTTTCACAGCCACATCTTTCTGACCATTTGAATAATAATCATCGACCATCTCGATCGCATACGTAAGTCGAATGACATTCATACCGAGACTCTTGATTTTGGTAACGATATCTGCGATGGATGCATATTGCAGACCCTCAGGGATCATGGTGTCCGCTGCGCCGGGCCAGTTTACCCCAGCATAGGTTATGTTGTGACCGGCAGAATCAAGAATCCATCGGCCAGATGTGGTAAGTGGTGCGTAGGGCCATGATGCACGTGGAAACAGGGGAGTGGAGGAGGCAAGAGGGAGGAGGAAGAGGGAGATGGTGGTGATGAGGTGGAGAAGCTTGGTGCTGTACATTGTGGGCAATGCGATAGAGGGTTGGGCTGCACCGGAACTAGGAGTAAAAACGCATAGAGTTTCAGACAGCTTATATATATATATATGAGGATAGCTAGGAAGGCAAGATGATGTCGTATAGGATAAAGTACAAAACATACCCCTCCCGGACCGGAAGGTAGATTGCGATCATTGCCTCAATGCTATACTTGTAGCATGTGACACCAAAGAGATCAAATGGGTAGCCTGATCCGTATACAACTCCGGATAGCCGTTCCTGTTAAGTGCTAGATTATTGGAGGCAAATCACCCTAAATCATCCCCATTTACTTTTCCCAGAACCCCATCTTCTTATCGCAATGTTCTATAGCATCGCATCTCGGTATATAAATACCTGGTATAGAACTATTCAGATTCTGATTGGAGCGCATATTGTACCTGATTTATTTAACCCCACACAGCTAACCTATAAATTCCCCAGATGTATCCACTACCAAAAACTTCATGCCTCGGCATCACCAGACCAGCAGATGCAAACTCTGCATGCTAATTTGGTAAAAACCAACAAGTAAATCAATGTAACCCTAAAATCTAGGCTCGAGGAGGTCGGGGAAGGGAGTAAGTGCCGGCAGCTACTGTATATTGTGGGGTGCTTCCGCATTGCATACTTGCAGTGGTGGAAAAATTGAACGGCGGGGTAGCATAATGTGTGGAGCGCTTAAGGGTGCATTCCCCTATGCCGGCTATGTAACTTTGTGTGACTTTGGTTGCTTTTGGATAAGACCCACTGAAGGAATGATAAAGGATGACATTCTGCAGAGTTTCCAAGGTAGTTAGGGAGTTGAGCACATGGTACTGTACGCCTACATCTATGCCGAAACAAAAATCGGAAATCTTGCCATCTACCCACGGTATTTAAGCTTTTCGCAGAAAATCTCTCGCCTTAAAAAGAGCTTTCCTCACCAGTATATCCAAAGAGAACTACAAATAAACCTCCCTAAAATATCATCACAGAACCGGGCCTGGACTCTCATACAGATAGCCACTCATTGACAATACAGTTCCTAATCCTCTATGCACCTCAGCCTGAAAAGGTGCGAAAGGTACCCGCTCTCCATCGATCGCAATGTATCCATCCGATTGATTCTTGGGAATGATTCGGTACGCTTCAACTTTCCGATAGTTCACATAAGGCAAGCCAAAAAATTTTCCAGTCTCGACAGCGGGCATGAGTTGCAGAGCCGCGAGTCGACTTAGATTGGCGTAATCGATTGTCACTAGATCCAAACAGCCGTCATTTGGAAGTGCGGCGGGGAAATAGTTTACATCGTAGCCCACCCAGGACATCTGATGTAAAGATTAGCGAGTGAACTTTTTATACGTATGAGTAGGCTGTGTGGTACTCACATTGCCGCAATAGAAATTCCCAATATTATCATGAGGAACAAGCTCCCATCCTTCCGGTAGGGGGTCCTTCACAGTACCGAATTTCAACCCAGGCAATCCTTCCTCCGATGTCAACTCCGCATCTCTCTGGGCTGCTAGGTCGTCTTTTCGGTCCCTTGCTTCTTTGTACAGTTTGACCATCTCAGCCTTGTCGTATGTTACCACTTTCGCTGCAATATCACACGGATAAGTCTTCTTCTGTAAAGACTTGATCACGAAACCATACACGAATCGGGTGCCTCCCATCCATCGTAAATGCTCGGTGCCTAGATCGAACTCTGCCACAATTCCCAGAGCCTGGGAGAGGAAAGACAATATCCTGGTGTCGCCTTGCGTAATTGAACAAAGATCCAGGGGCATCCGCAAACCTTTGACAATAGATACCGCCGCTATACTTACAGATTTGACGTTACCATGTAAATTGCAATGTAATCCATTCCCCGAACCACATGGTATGTGCGCAATAGCCATTTTCGCGAGTGCCTTCCTTGCATCTTTCCGGTTCCCCAAGCCATTAAACACCTCAAAGACAAGACCGTCCCCTGAACAGCATATTATGATATCATAAGCCTCGATGTCCAGATTCTCCACGATACTTATCGCCTCCTTGGCGTTCTTGGTCACCTGTACATCTAAGAATAAATGAGCCGCATCTAGGATTGGCGCCACTTCCTTCGCATACATCTTTTGTGAATTCCCTTTACCGCTCTTCGGATTAATTAGTACCTTAGCCCTTTTCTGCTGCTGCGACTTGCCGTAAGCGCGAGATTTCAGCCTCTCGATCCATGATTCAACCCGCTCTCTTTCTTCTTCTATGGGGTATTTGATCGTCGCAGCTTGTAGAACTGTCTTCGAAGCTTCTTTCGCGTAAGTGATGATAAGCGCACTTTCCGTCATCTCAGCCCATAGAACATTCCGGAGAGAGATTGCACGTGAGGATGCTGAACCGACGGGCTCAGAATAGGCAGAGGCATCCAGAGTGACTGATCGACGAGAAGCCGCTGTTTGGGCGCCTTTCTCCTGTTTGCTTGCGGTCTCAGCTCCTGGAATTTGTGTTAGCATAACTCATGTATTGACGATCCAGAGACGTGCCTTTAATCAAAAGCGACTTGGGACTCAAGGTCAAAGACACATTCTTGTTAACAAACAAGGTTGATTCAATATCAAATGCCAATCCATTTCCATTCGAACCGCTCAGTTTTAATTGTGTCGCCGGACTCGAAGTTGTCGTAAAAGTTGCCATTTCGAGGTACTGTATCCTCGATCAATTGTCGCCAGCAAGGTACAATGGAGTTACTTGTATCGTAAGTACAATATAGAACGTGATACCGAGGAGGTCCGTGATTATCCGGTCCAAGCTTCCCTCGGCCGATGTGGGTGAATTTGATACTGTAATGGACCAGCCGTGCTAGCCTTCCTCAGATCATGGTTTTCTAGAAGTCGAATTTGAAGAATCAATCGATCTTAAAGATCTGGTCTGCACACGTATAGCATTCGTTCTCTGTTTTCACCACGGTTTAATGAGATGAAACTCGTGAAGCTGGTGCGACGCGGCTATTTACACCTTCCTATTCTGGGGTTGTTTTTCGCGATCACATCACAAGGATGCCCGCACCATTTCGGAAGCTTGGCAATAGGCAATAGGCAAGGGTAGAGCGAGAATATCACGATTCTATCTGATGATTCTGACGAGGGCAACTAGCATTCATGCTTATGTTTCTCTATTGTCGTCCCATCTTGCTTCGTGATGGGTTCGACTGTCGATGTTGGTGTTGATGTTGGTGTCGATGTTGGTGTCGATGTTGGTGTCGATAGGAAGTACCAGAAACGTTACTGTCGGTTCAGTGTATTCACTCAACTACGGGAGGGATACTACAGGACATTAGATACGTGCTGTAGTATAGTAGTTAGAGGGTCTATATAGTCCAGCTCTCCCTCCTACCTCGTTTAGAAGAATTAACCCGATTCAACTATACTACTTAGTCCCCATTGTGACTAAGTATGGTGCCACGAATCGGTCTCACCTACAGCTGTACTAAGCTAATCGACATTGATCAATAGTCCACCGGCGACTATCGAGAAACAAGATATAAGCTTTGTACGATACCCTCTTACCGCCGTACGAGCCCTAGATACCGAAATAGTATAGATGTAAATACTTTAGTGCTACCAGTAAAGAGCGCTGTACGATCCTTGCAGACTGCGACCGACTCACAGCTCTTTTAAATTCGCAAGCTCCGGGAGAAGCGACACAACTATGTAGTCGTACGGAGCTGGCACCTCACTGCTACAGAGCTAGTACCTTACTGCTGAATTCAAGAAGCGACATACAACTAGTCGTACGGAGCTGGCACCTTACTGCTGATTTCAAGAAGTTAAAAAGTTGCTAATATCGGTTCAGTGTATTCACTGAACTACGGGAGAGATACTACAGGATATTGGATATACGCGCTGTAGTATAGTAGTTAATACAGGAGAGAGGGTTTATATAGTCCAGCTCTCCCTGGTCGGGAGATCTTCCGTGTGCGAACACCGTTCTTAGGTAACTGTCGGTTGGCTTAGTACAGCTGTAGGTGAGACCGATTCGTGGCACTATACTTGGTCACAATAGGGACTAAGTAGTATAGTTGAATCGGGTTAATTCTTCTAAACTAGATGGGAGGTGCACGAGTGGAGATGAGACGAAGCACGGTCCAGCATGAAATTGGTTGGTTCTAGTGCGACCGCATTCGTATATTATATCTTCATGTTACGTGGACTCGGTTATTAGTTGACTTAATTGTCTATTAGCAGTCCGTCAATACGCAAACAATTCTAGATTGCCCAACTTTACAATCTGCCTCGGCCGTCGCTTTGGCAGTGCAGCCAATCAGTTCGTCCGCACATGGCCGAAATGCATGAAAGTTCAAATGCGAACTCGATAGGAAATACCGGAACAAGATATGAGTGCGAAACTCCTACCGCGTTTCGAGATCAAGACCAGCCGAGGTTGCTGCCCAGAGACGGCCAGGCTAGCTCCTGCCGCACTCCAGCAAGAGCAAGAGTATAGTCAGATATTGACATACGGCGTGTTGAAATACGGCATATTCGCCGTACAAAAACCCAGAAGGCTGCAAATAAATCAAATAATGGTTTTGTGAATGTGTATGACCTTGGTAGACTTATTCGGCCGCTCGAATCGCGTGGTCAGCCATGACTGTGTTCCTTTCCAGAGGAAATCGAAACTCCAACAAATATTCAAAATGAATCCATGAGTGTTCGCTTATATACACGGCCCCTTCCTGTGTGAATGGAATATACATATCATTGGAGTATCACCGCTAGATCTGAGTAGCAAGTGCTGCGTGGTTCTATCCGTGTTAGCCGGCGATACGACGAGAGACTCCGAAAGTACGAGTCCCAGCCCCGTAAGTTACTTGTTGCAGAAGATATTGCCAGCATGTGTTAGTAGTGGTATGTTCTAGTGGGATGGTATGGCGGACAGTGAGCTGTCTAGAGGTCTGTGTTGAGTAGGGCGATGATGCGTGTGCCTAGGGAAAGCGTAGTTCGCGATTCGGAAGATCGATAGGGACTCCTGTTGTCCTTCGTTCGATTGTGTTATTTTGTGAAGGAGACAAGCGCTCGAACTTGCATCGTGTTGAGGACATCAGCCTTGTAGAATCCATGGCAAGTCTTATTAGGGGGAAGTCTTAAACTATCATAGTGAAGAATAGTAAAGCCTTGTGTCATTAATCCCGCATCATTATATCCAGCTTCATCTACGACTCATTCCGGGCCGTCATACCCCTCGCTCCCGCTGGACACTAGACTTGTGCGTCACACTACTGTAATAAACCCCACATCCCCATCCAACTGCTTTCCCGACGTCCCAAGCTCCGCCCTCGACTCAACCCTCGTTTCCCACCGTGCGTTCTCAAGATCACTTTTCCTATCTTTGTCCCTATCTGGCATGCTCATCGGTTTTTTCCAGCTCAATCTGATCATCCGCTAATTTCCCCCCAGGTCTCTGGGCGCGTTGTCGCTGAGTTTAATTTCTTATAACCGAACATGTTCGAACGCGAGCTGAGTAAGAACCGGAAAGACATAATTCGTTGCAGCACAGGTCGTAGAATGGGGCCGCATCCAAGTAGAATGGCGATCCCTGGTTCGCTGGTACTCCAGATGTCGGTTTTGACGAGGGTGTAGGAGAAGTCGCCTTTGAGGTCAACACCTAGGAGTTCGATTATTCGGAAAATGCTTACAATCATGTCGCTGCCGCAGATTTAGTTGTCAGCAAACACAATATAGAGTGAACTGATTAAGTTTGAGCGTGACACACATGACACCGAGTGCAAATATTCCACTGATCGCGACTTTCTGCCCAACAGGGAGTTGCAATTTCCAAACGATCGGGAAGGGAAGTGCCAATAAGATCAAGTCGCAAATCAAAGCCTATGCTGCGATGACGATATATGCATTTCGCTGATTACCACATTTACCTCCTTCAATTTCCTTGTCCCAGTTGTAGCGGAAGGGAACACAGATGGCTGCTGCGGCTATGATGACGAAGAGACCCCATGTTATGTTCAGGTAGATGGCAGCGTAGACTGCAAGATGATTGTGCTTAGTAGGGCTTCTTGTACGATCCAGGTGTGATTGTGTTAGTTAGGCCCACAACTCACCGGCTTTCTTGATTTTTTGAGTGAAGGTTCGAATAAGGAGCATGCAGATAGAACAGCGGATCAGTGTCATAGTTATTTTGTAAGGTATGTGAACGACTGTAATCAGCTATGGCTGTTAGCTAGTAATACGCACAAACCCGATTCATTTATAATTCACACCTGAAATAGTGCGAGCCGGTTGGAGTTGCTCAACGTCTCAATATGAAAACCCATACGGCCGTTAGTCGTCACTGCATTTCCATCAGCTCTTCTAGCAAGACAACATGGCGCAAGAATAATAAACTCAATATTTTGACTGCCGAATGTCCGTAATAATCTATCTATCCTTCCAAATTAGAACTTATAACCAACACATCGGCCCCAAGCGTCACCAAACATACCAGTCCACCTAACATAAGCCAGTCAACCACACCCAGCAACACCCTCTTCATATTTCTCGATATAAATTGTCCAATAACTGCGACCGTCGATATAATTAAGAACATAATCGTAACCCCAATGATAGCTCTTGATCCGCTGCTACTAAAGCCCGGTACTTCGCGAATCCCGAGAGCCATATTGGAAGATCAGTCTCCGCGATGACAAGAATTGGAACGATGACGATAATAATGATGACGGAAATAATCTACAAGTGGAAGCTCCAAGCTGCAAAGAACAGGTGGGAGTATCAAGTGTTTGAACAAGATATTGAAATACCGGCAGTCGATACATGGGTCTTACTTGGGTAGAAACGTGACTTATTTGCATATGCACAAAGAAGCTGGATAAGACCCATTTGCTCGAGTGTCTGATGTTTGCATTCAGGGATTGGTAGGAAATGGTTCTGGAACTAATCATCATCATTCGTCTATTCATTTTAGACCCATTCACCGTCCGGTATCTAGATAATACCTGGAGCAGCCCACTGGTATTTCAGAAATCCCAAGATGCGCTTGTATAAGATAGCATACTTGATAAAACGTCATAAGGTTATTCTCCGGCTGTCCGTCGGGCTGGAAACAATTCAATGGCATCCAATGCCTCTTGAACGTCACCACTTAGGATTGTGATATCAAAGCAGTCTCTACAAGTGATTGCGCTGTGTTCTCCTGCATGTTGTGTCAAGGAGAATCGTGACAAGATGGCAACACAAGTGGGATATAACAGCTTCCTGCAGGTACCTTTTAAGCGGAGATAGTCATCTATCTGTTTCGGGTTGCAGAATCTGAGTAGTTCATGCCTGATGTACACAAGCTCGCTTCATAATCAGTGTTCGGTAATTGTAGATTGCTTCTCGAGTACCCTTTCCGCTTGATGTCAGCATATCTACGAATTAGAGCTCTCAAACGTACCTATGGTCGGAGAGCATACCGCAGGAGCCAACTGTCTCATATTAGACAACCTCTGGCCGGAGTGCTGGCCGAAGTGATGGCTCGTTTGGCTTGTTTTGGGATACTCCGGAGCACCTTGTATGGCGGGCATAAATTCGAACTAGACACAAGTGCTGGCGGTAATTTTCCATTCATATTTGTTCGTGAGATCCTCTTAACTGACATGCAACATCGAACGCTGAAGGGCTAAATAGCACGAGTTATATCAATTATGATGGAGGAGGTAAACTGCGCAGCACTTTCTTTTTGAGACAGGAGACAGAATGCATAACGATCAGTTAAAATACTGTACACGCAAAGCACAATGCAGTCATCACTCAACTGCAGATCCTTCAAGTCGGAAGCCAAATTACGGGGGTCGACCGTTCAATCTTCCGCATGCTTTCTGGACGTCATAAATATTAGCCAACCCATTCTTCACCTACATTAAGAAGCGCGATCTGATTCTCAAGCGTATTCATAACACCGAACGATTTCTCGTATAAAATGAGGAGCTCCGGGAAGCAGTATCAGTAGATCAGAGGAGATGCTCTTGCACTATATTCCTTCGCATATCTAACTGATCCCAGATTCCCATATCAATTGTTCATACTGGCTGCCGACTGCAAATGTAACCTCCACTCTGGACAAGCGTCCCAGTATGCGGGTATTCCAGTTTGCAAACCGCCCATTCCACGAAATTGAAGTGCTAGCTGCTGATGACTGAAGCCCGGTGTTAGGAGTGCATGTCCTGATGGTATTCTAGCATTATCTGAACCCTTTAGCAAATTGCATAGCATGGCGTCAACCTCTTTCATCCTCTGGCGGCATCTAACCTCCTTCTCATCATTACTACCTCCTTGCACACCATATCGACCCATTCATCGAACCTAATAATCAAAGTTAAGTTAGCAGCCAATCATACTCTTACCATCCCATTCCCACCACAAACCTACCCACAAACTCCCTCCCCCCACTCCACTTTCTCCCACCACCCCTTCCCCTCCACCTCGTCCACCAGCCCCTTTGCATTCATCCTTAACTCTCCACTCTGTCCTCTTAACCACAGCATCCTTGGCATAATACCTACACACCTCGCCACAAACTCCCTGAACTTCTTATCCGGCTCTATCGCCTCGATTTCTCTCATGCCCGTACCCATACTCAAACTATCCGCACCTGCCCCCATATCATTTTTGCCAACCCAGCCACGCGCGCCAAAGTGCCCAGCTTTGATATTATGTGGAGAAGAAGGTGGAGAAAAGGTGGCCGGGCGTCCTTCGATCCGGAGGTAGAATTCCTCGCGTGAGAAGTCGCGCCCCATAGCGCGGACCGTGGCCATATGTAAACGGGAGAGGATTTCATGATCCATAGCATGAGGACCAATGGCACAGAGGGTTGTAGCATCTGCACGTAGTCAGCTTAAGTCTAAATGCCACGGTAGATATGTATAGGAATGGAAATTTATTCAAGCGGTATGGTGAATATGCGGCGAAGATGACTTACGAAGATTTGGAGGCAGTAACGGTGACTCTGCTTTGGTGTAGGATGGAGCCCGACTTGTGGCGCGTCGTTCGGCGTGGAAGGACATCTTGGAATCCTTTTTCTATAATACCTAACGTTGGGTATATGACTTGTAAATCTCAATTATGGTAGCAGATTTCGAGATTGAGATTTGAGTCGTGGAGCTTCTGAAAACAAAGTACAGGATATCACAGCTGGCCGCCGAAAGGTCAGTCGAAGAAGAGAAAATTAATACCAGAGATCGTTGCTGAAATTCAGTATTCTCGTAACAAGTACTTCTGATGAAATGAAGTAAGACAATTCACTAGAGTTGGATTCGTTTGTTTCATTTTTGTTTGATGGTAGCGATGGCATGTAGCTGGGTGGTTGGTTACTCTTGATGACTCGCAGCCAAAGTAAAATTCGAACCAATGACCAGCAGAATAATTCACTTAAACCTGCTATCATGCATGACCCGCAGGAACTGCGTTTGCACAGGAAATTGAAAACAAATGGAAAGAACAACCGGGATCATAGTCAGCCTTGAATGCGTACAACTGATGTATATCGGTCTTAGTACCAGGAACACGGACACACTTTACAGACTCATAGCAATTTTTGTTTTTGCTTCATTAACCATGCACATCTAGAAACTTAGATATAGCTCAATTAATTCACATCTCTGGATTCTAGATCCAAGGACCATCCATCAAGGTCGACCTGTACTCTACATCCTCCGGTTTTGAGTATAACGGTAATCCCACATGCTCATTCAACCAATCCAACACGGTCTTGTGCCAGACCAAGCTGTTTTCCTGCTTCACAACCCAATGGTTCTCATCTGGGAAGCTCAAGAATTTACTCTCAACACCTCTTGCTTGGAGAACGTTGAATGCTGCAATTCCCTCAGAGATGGGTAGTCTGTAGTCCAATTCGTTGTGCACGAGCAAATGAGGCGTGCTCCATACATTGGTGTGATTTGCGGGGTTCCAACGTGCGTAGTTGTCGTAGTTGTCCCACAAGGTGCCGTTGAAATCATGTTGCATGAACCAAAGCTCTTCCGAGGAGTATTGTGAAGTAGTTGAGAAACAGCCATCGTGTGTGAAGAGAGCTTTGAACTTACGGCCCAGTGGGTTGCCTTGAATCCAGTTTATCATGTATCCACCGTAACTAGCTCCAAGTGCGATGGCACGGTCGGTATCGACGTAATCTAGGTTGGATACGATGTAATCCCAGCCCTTTACAAGATCATTATATGGTCGCCCACCCCATTGGTTTTGGATAGCATCGGTAAGGTTTTGACCAAACCCTGTGCTACCGGTAGGGTTAAATGCAACGACGATGTAGCCTTGCTCAGCGAAAACAGCCATGTTCCAGCGGGTACTCCATACATCTTCAGTAGCACCTTGTGGACCACCATGGACGTAGAATGCCAATGGGTAGGTCTCGTTCTCCACAAAGAAACTTGGTTTAATGATCCAAGCGTGAACGAGATAGTCGCCGTCTCCTTGGTAGTAGAACTCAGAGATACTACTTCTTGACAGCCCGTAAGACTTGAGGCTGTTGAGGTTGGATGAGATGACATCAATCCCAGAGGAAGCGTTGGAGGCGAGCGCTGTCTTTGGATCAACAGAGGAGAAAATGGAGTTGTCCAGGAAACTTGTGCTGCTAACGAGAAGTTTGTCTTTACCCAATGGGCGGAAATCGGATACACCACCATCTTTGTAGATCAGGGATGGAAGATCCTTGGCGAGGGACGGATCAGAAGGCAAAGCAAATAAGCGAACTCTAGCAAAGTCCTCCGCCTCTGCATAAAGAGTCTTACCATCCTGGCTGTAGAGAAGAGCGCTAGGACTACGATCCCAGGCACCAATACCATCTGAAGTTGCATAGAATTCGGTTGCAGTAGAACTGTTAGTGATGTCCACTGCCAAAATGCGATTCTTATCACTTTCATAGGCAATGTCTTTCATACGAAGGAATGCCAGAGACAGGCCTGATGGTGAGAAAACAGGAGAGACTGAGGCACCTTCGAGCCCAGGAGTTTCGATAAGTTGCAACTTCGGACTGGGCTCGGTGAATGTCTTGAGCGGAATGTAGTAAACATCTGACTTTGTGGTAGTGGCTTGGTTCAACTTGGGATCCTTTGCAACAAATGTCAAACCTTTAGCACCAATGTCGAAGCTGTAAATGTGTCAGTATCAATCGGCTATGATGATCAAAATACTCACCTATCAGTAGAACCGAATGGAGGAACAGGGGATTCCAGTCCGGTACCGTTCAAGGCGTTAATCGGTTCGCTCAAAACATATCCATCGGAGCTCGTCGATAATGTTGCGTACCAGATGCTGTTTCGCTCCTGGGTCAAGTCTGGTACAAAGTCAACGACTGAAAAAAACCATGTACTCGAATTGTAGCTTACATGTATCCCAATGTCTTACAAAGAGCTTCGTGTATGCCCTCCCAGTGGAGCGGGGAGTTGTTGCAAGCTCAGGATTGTACAATGTGCCGTTTGGTGATGTTTGACCAGTAAATGCAACGGCGAGCGTACCGTTTCCGATGCTAACTATTTTAAGGTTGTCTACCGGTCCAGGTACAGATCCTGCAAGGATAGGCCTACATATGTCAGCTCGGGAAACTCTTGTAAGCAGGTATTGTCCTGCTAGTTTCCAATGCAGCCCACACCACCTATATTCTTCATGCTGGTAATGGCTTGCAGGAATAAAGGTAACTCACTTTGCGCCAGGTGCTGTCGCATCACCAACAAGGAAATTTGTTGAGCCGTCATCTTCTGACTCGAACCAGATAACCTTGTTTCCATCACCGAGCCAATTGGCGTTGCTGACAGCGCTTGAGTTGCTGAAAAGCCAGGAACTCCCGTTCGAGAGATCCATCACGCGAAGCTCATGAGCATTGGAGTGCTTTGCGAATGAGTAGGTAGCTACAGTATAGAAAGCCAATGTTCCATCTGCATTCGGTACTGCCGTTCCTCGTCGAGGTGCGCTCAACATGACCTCGGGGGTGAATTGCGAGCTGTTGGTATAGGCAGCATTGACGAGTGTTGTGGACAAGCATGCCACAAGCAAGAGTGGACTCCTCATCGTGAGCAACATAGCTTCTGCTGTCTTCGAGTACAGGCAATGGGAAGCTTATGGTGAGGATGAGTATTCCAGACAGTTGCATGGGGGAATGTCCAGCTTAAATGTATTTGCCACAATGGCCATCGACATTAGCTCATATGCCCGTTATCTGCGGATCCCAATGTTGTGATATAATGCCAAGACGCCGCAATGTTGAACATTCTGCAGCCTACGTCGAAGTCGCGGGCCAAGCAGGGTGAAAGGAGGAATTACTTACGCGAAAACATTGCAAAGTGCGGAGAATCCTGCCACCACAAAACCATCTTTATAGTTGCTTCATTTGTCTATGAGGCGATCTCTGACTTGACCGCCAATAAAGAGGCAGCTTTCCCGCCTCGGGCGAAAGTTTTGTTCGTATCAAGAGCGGTCGCAGCGGAGGGCTAGAAGCTTAAGTGGAACGTGAGAGGAAGGTCGTAGATGATACTTGCACCCGTCGCTCTAAGAGGAAGGAGCCAAGCAATGCCAATGTTTTCCAAAGTCCCAACTTAAAGGTTGAGAGCAACAATGCGGTTTGTCCGGCACATCTAGAGCCTCACGTGTTATTATTACTAAGCAAGCCAGCACGGCCAGCAATGAGTTCAAAAAAAATACCTTGATTTATAGTCGCTCTTAGAGCAAGGTAGACAATCCAAGGAACTAGAAGTGTCAATTGTTCTGCTAATTAGCATTCCACTTTCAAATCTCAATACTGCAGATTAATGCAGTTTCAAAACTTGGTACGGAGAGTAGCCGTGGCAGCTACCTAGTTGCAGGTTGTTTGACAAGCTGCACGCCCCATCGGCATGAGAAGCTACGAAGTAGGAAGAGCAATTTGAGTCCGCGCAAATCCATTTTTATACCAAGTAAAAGCTATCCTGGATACTTTGGGATGTAGCTGATTCTTAAACTACCCCCGAGTAGCAAATCCAACAATCGAGACAGCAAATTTTTATAACCTGAGGTGAATGGTCTTGGTGAACTCTGCACCTTCTGAATAGTGTTATAGAATACATGCTACATACGGTTGTAGTACAGTGGGGAGTGCATTTAATCATCATTACAAACCAATCCGTTCATTCATTACGCCTTTTTGCTTTTGTCCTCATATCCTTCCGCTACATTTAATCCTAATCCCTCTGAGTCCAGATACATCTTGTTGCGTCCTCCAGCCTCTTGGATGATCTGAGCAATGGCCCTTGCGTTCTCGATTCTCTTCAAATCAACGTATGACCGACTCTTCTTGATCGCATCACCAATCAGCTCAGCGGATCGAGCTTCTCCCTGAGCCTTAACAATCATAGCCTGTTTCTCTTGACGTGCCTTGTCGACGACGAAAGCGGCACGTTGCGCTTCTTGCTGTGCTACTTGCTTCGCTTCAACTGCTGCAGTAAACTCGGGGGAGAAGGCGAGATGCTACTTTTTGTCAGAACGAACGAATGTTGACGTAGGGCACGATATATCATACCGTTAACGAAACATCATCAAGCATAATGTTGAATCTGGCAGCTCTCTTCGACAAGTTCTCTCTGACTAATCGTGCGACCATCTCACGCTGGGTGATCAATTGACTGGCGTTGAATTGTGCAACAACACTCTTTAGAACTTCGTTAACGATTGACGGTAAAACTCGCTCATCGTAATCAGTACCTAGGGTTCGGTAGATTTGAGGAAGAGCATCAATGCGGGGTCGAGAGAGGACACGGCAGGTAATGTTGACCATCTGTAAATCTTTTGTGCCAGTGAGAGAGGCGACATTACGTGGCTTTGCTCGTACATCGTAGTCTATGGGTGTCTCGAACCATGGGATCTTAATGTGTGTTCCTGAAAAAGTTATGTATTAGTTGCCATCCATGAAATAGGTCCCGAGGAAAAGTAACTCCCCTACCTTCACCATAAATTTGTTTTCCAACACCACCTATTCTGGTATACTTGATAGCTCTGTGACCACCATCAACGTTGAAGAGCGCATTGTTTCCAACCATCAAAAGTGCCACTAATGCGATACCCCCTCCAACTGCAGTGGCCATGCCTTTTGGTGGTGGTCCGCCACCTCCTCTGCCAGCGTCATTGGCCATCCTCTGAAGCCTCTTGAACATATCCTGTGGACTTGACATCTTGACTAATCTGTACGAGACCGGGGAACAAACTGCTAGGAGGATGTATAGGATTGGCCGATCCACGAATTTGTTGACGATGAGGGATGTTCGGGAGCTTCAATTCGAAAAGAGTTCTAGTGCGTTTTTTTAGCCGCGCCTCCCCACACGAGCTTTGGCATCAGCCTTAGTTTTTTTTGGCGAAGCGCGACCAATTTCTCTTCTGTACAGCATAAAAAGTGTCGCATCAAGAAGATTGATTCATCCCGGGCCGCCATTTCCTTTTCCAAGCTACGGGACATATCCTGATTGACAGTGGTTGCAGGGAGAAAACAAGGCGGGTTTTAGGATAGCCAGGAATCACTTCTTCAAAGACTTCTGTGCCATTTCTTCTCTGCAAACAAAAAATACTTTGGTGATAAAAGAAGTGATTGTTCCAGTTTCATTCCTTTGAAAGATCATCATCTCAATCAAGGCCATCTCAATTGAGATCTTTCTTGTCATCTGCCATCTATCCCATACCCAGTACCAGCCGTTCTATCATCAGAATGTCAAAGCCACCTTCTAAATCCGTGTTCGTTGGAAATATCCCTTATGGTAACTATGCTTGCCTTTCCAGTATAGTTGTCGTCGCATACTAATGGATTCACTTCATAGGTCTTACAGAAGAACAGATAGTAGACATCTTTAGCAGCGCAGGAAATGTCGTTAACTTTCGACTTGTCTATGATCGCGAAACGGGGAGGCCCAAAGGGTTCGGGTTTGCAGAGTATCCTGATTCAGGTACGTGGTACGGCACGGCATGCCTGAAAGGCCATGGGTATACTCTGTTACACTACTAATCAATTCGCGTTTATAGATTCCGCTGCTTCAGCAGTACGAAATTTAAACGATTATGAGATCATGAATCGAAAATTGCGCGTGGATTTCTCCAATGATGGCGGTGAGGACGACAACAGTGTACGTGGAATCGCTATATCTTAACAAGTCGACGGCAATGCGCAACAGCAGCTAACATTTTCTTCCATAGTCTTCGCATCCAACATACCAGCCGCCACCACTACCTACAAACGGGTTGCCAATACCACCTCCATCCCTTCCAATGCCTCCCGCGGCTTCTTCCCTACCACCTCTACCTGTAGGTGTCGATCTTCCACCGAATCTTTCGTGCCCAGACGCTATTTCGCGGACTTTGAGTACTCTTCCGCCTAGTCAACTTCTCGATGTACTCTCACAAATGAAGACTTTGGCTTCCACAGACCCTCAAAAGGCTACAGAACTCCTCCACCAAGCCCCTCAGCTTTCTTACGCGATTTTCCAAGCCCTCCTCTTGATGGGACTCGTCCAACCCGAAGCTCTTACTTCCGTAATCGAATCATCGGCCGTTGCTCCCACACCAGCACCTCCTGTCAATCTTCCACCGCCTGTTGTTGCGCCAGCTTCCCAGTATGGAGGTTCAGCATACCCTGCTGGATACCCCCCGCCACCTCCCCATATGGCTGGTCAATTAAGCATGCCTATAATGAGCACAACACCAGTTCAAGGTTATGCGCCACCACCTCCTCCACCTGTACAGCAACCAGTGCAGCAGCCTGAGCCGGATGCGAATGCGCTAATGGCGCAGGTTATGGCTATGCCACAGGAATTGATCGATAGTCTACCACCAGCCGATCGGGCACAGTTGATGGCATTAAAGGCAAGCTTTGGGAGATAGAATCATGTGATAGGCTCTTGGGTGAGGAGAAAAGACTTGGGGTGGGGTCCCTACAGATAGCGCATTGCCGTGTTGCGCGTATCTTCAGTGTAATTTCATATCAAAAAGGTTTACATCCAGCGGCGTTGATGGTATTCTCGATTGCGATGAATTTGGTCAGTCAATGCAAATTATCTCTGCAAAGAACATACCTTGCTGCCTTCCATGTTTCTTGCACGTCTCATTACAGGTGGGCTGGCATACAGACCGTAATGAGGTACATACCTTGGAGTTTATCACCGCATTATGCCTCTCAGCCTTTAGGTTAGAGGTGTTTTCGAAGAGTACCATTTTTGCTGTTCGTCCTAGTGCAGGGATTGTGAACAGCAGTTGCACATGCGCCTGTGATCGTTCGCATACATCCAACCAGTTCGACATGAAGATGAAAAAGTATGATCCTATTCTTTTTCTCTCTTCCTCAACATTAAACTTTGTCAGATGACGATCTTTGAGGACGGACTCGGACAGTTCTATTTTGCCCCACCATGACCAACTTACACCTAGAGCCGCCACTGTACAACCCCTCGGCTAAATATACCTTTGACCATATTTTTTTAAAGGTTAGAAATAATGAGGAGATAGTTTACTAGAAGGAGTCTGAAGATGTCAATCCGAAAGTGATAATATTATATTTAGTCGGTTTGCTGCCAGTTATCCTTTTTTTTTATCACCATTGTCTCTCAACTCATCACTCATTTAACCTCTCACCCTCAAACCCAAACAATACGACCCCAAATTCTTGGTAAAGCAAAACTTCCGTGGACGGCAAGAATGAACCTACTTTGCGCATGTCCTAGTACCAAGTGTCTGGATCGTCTTTAGGATGGAATATCATGCAGGATGTGACCGGTGCTACTCATGTACCCCTCTCTCGTAGAAGTAGGCTGCGAACCTACCCACTAGGTTGGGGCACCCATGGGTGGGTTGAAGGGCATATTGACTACCCATTGGTCGTGCAGGACCTTGATTTTGGCATGTGCTACCCCTGATTGGATTACTGGGTAGGTTGGAGAGCTGGGCAACCCACCCATGGGTACCCATTTCGCAGCCTGCCTAGAAGTCGGCCGAATCCTCGTCTTATATTCAATGTAGGATGTTGTCTCAAGTGAGACTACTTTCCTATCTCTCGCAGATGATTTGATGGGCCTGTTTGTCGCATATCTCAGTGAGACAAGAGAGTTTGAGATATTGTATATTTGGATGGAATGGATGGGATGGACGGGGTGGGGATGCCAGAAATGATGTTTGAAAGTGCAGTGGTTGTGTATGTATTAGAAAGCTTACTGATCCCAATCAGCTAATGGCTGGGGAAGGATACTCGAGATCAAAGAGTCAGCGTTGGCTTTGTTAACGATTTTAGAAATGGCGGGGACATTCAAATAAACCAGTGATTTTGTTACAGTACCGACAAGAGATGCTGACATTGCACGGTTCCTGATTCTATAGGATGGCCGCATAATTCGGAGTTTTGAGAACTTGCCATGATACCTTCCTATTCTATTGAACAGACCTAATGCGTCACTGCATCAGGTTGTATATATCTCGCTATTTTCTATTTCTGAACAATATCTCCCCCTGCGGATTTGGAAACTGATTAGTCTGAAAATTAATCACTCTCGGTCGCCCCTCGCCATCTTTCAACTTCAATTCGTACTTTTCCAGAAGATATGCTAGTATCAGCTTGACCTGATGACTAGCAATAGCTCGTCCTGGACATGCGTGTCTGCCTGCTCCAAACTGCATCTGTTCCACTGTGAGGCTGGTCAATTGGAATTTCTTCTCGTTTTCCGGCACCGCATGTCGAAGCTTAAAGAAACGCAGACCATCAAAGGTTTCGGGGTTGATATAAAGGTCGGGATCAAAGTTGATTGCGTTTGCCGGCGAAAATAACGTCGAGCCCTTAGGGATTACCACTCCATCGGATAGAGTGATGGTTTCCCGCGCGATTCGTTGAAAGGTGACTATTTGCACTTAGAACCCTACAACTTCTGTGCCGTTTATGGGAAGATGTTTACTCACGAGTCAAGTGCCCACTATGCCTTAGTGTTTCCTTCACAAAACTATCCATTTTCTGCAGCTGCGCCATACTATCCATTGTCCATTGGCCTCCTGCTCCTCTCAGAGTCTCTTCAATCTCCTGCCTTAAGATCGGTACGTACTCAGGCTGCGTAGCAAGATTGAATATGCAGTTCGTGATCAACTGGGTTGTTGTATTCACACTCAGAGCCCCGATGAGAAGCTGTATAATGGCATGCAATTGTGGATCGTTTTTATCTTTAGGGTTGTTCGTGTCGTCCCGGAGCCATTCAATGGAGTCGTGTGGCTTTTTGTATTTATGATCGCGGTTCTTCTCACCGGCAATTCGTTCGGCTAGGATAGGGGCTAGAATATTCTGCGCTTGACGGTTACAGTGCCAGACGCTGCGAAGTTCGGGAATGAAAAATTGAACTACGGGGCGCAGGAAATCAGGAAAGGCTCGAAGTTTGGCTGATGATATGAAGATGTTTTTGGTGTACTATTATTTCTTCTATTAGTAGGACTCGTTTCGGTGCCTGCATTTTTGCTTACACTTGTATTAATATCGATCCATTCATCGTTTTCTTGAAGACCGTTTCCGATGAGAGTCTTCGTGTTGATTCGACACACGACGTTCAATGCACGTGGATACACATTTACCGGAGTCCAATCTACAAGCCATATTAGTTAGAATATGTCAAAATAATGCACGGAAGCATATCGATACCTTTGCATTCGGGAAACTCCAGAGGGATCAAACTGGAGGCACCTTCTCTTGCATCCACGAACATGGTAGCTGATACGCAAGGTCAATCAAACCAAGATTTTTGATACACAAAATTTTTGTAAGGCGGATGGTAATACAACTCACGTAAGTGCTTGGTCAGATCTTTGTGTATGCCCTTTTGCACATAGTCCAGCTTCCACTGTTCGACCGGCCATAGATATGGCCCAAGAAAAAACTATCAGAACATTGCTCAGTCATGATATCCTAGCAAAAGAAGTTGTGAGTATATCGTACAACCCGCAAAGCAGATGGGAACTTTGTGTCCGGCAACATCTTCACTTCATCAATATAACGCGCTGGAAGGACAAGCTGGTTTCCTTGGCTTGTCCATATTTGGAAAAGAGTCTTGGGGAACTGCGCCGTGGTTAGTAAACTGGAAAACAAGAAGAATCATAGGAGTTATCTTACTTTCCTATATGCCTCTCGGAGTACATTTGGATTATCGTATGACCATCGTTTCCTGTAATTTCCTGCAGCCACCGTCTCTGGAGTGTATAAGGGAATAGATAGGTTTTTGTCTGGGCGATTGAAGAACGGTCGTATTGCTACGAGTATAATTAATGTGAGAATAGAGGCAATTAAAGTAAGTGAGAAAGAGCTTCTAGAATTAAAGAGTTCCTGGATGTAGCTTTCGAGAGACATGCTGACTGTTTCTCGTGATATTTTGCAAGGTTGTTTGTGTAGAACAACTATGCCATCAGTAGAGCAAGGCACTTATAAAAATAAGCAGAATTCGATATGGATACTATCGTAATTTCAACTGAGGGGGGCACGAAGCACTTTACATTAAACAAGTAAATCCATATACATAAATTATCTTGCTACTCTTTCTTTCCCTTCCCATATGTGCGATGTGTGGATGCAATTTTGGCACACGCCGCGGCTCTACATTACTTCCCGCCCTTTCTCATGTTGGTCTTCTACTTTCCTTCCGTCATCTACGTGTAATGAGTAAAGCGTGTAATCCGTAAATCGCGTAATATGGAGAGCAATTGCTCCTTTGCGATTACCGTAAGCTGACTGCATATACCGTATTTCTCGCAGTTTTCTTTTTGCTACGTCCGAGCCAATCAATGTCAACCTCTGCTCCCCCAATGAGAACCCCTGTGATACTTGGCTGTAGTAGGGACCTGCGACGATGCAGCTTCCAGAATCAACGCTGTTTTTTCTGTGTCAACGAAATGGAAATTCTTCCATTTTTCATCTCTTGATTCCAACAGGGGCCGTCAGAATTCTGTGCGAATAGCCTGTGCACCCCTTATTTTGTGATTTTGGATCCCTTCAATTATTCAACCTATTAATTAATATTGCAATACGAACCGGTATCTCTGATATACCTAGAAGATGCACCCAACTTATAAGATCAAATAGAGGTCCTATTCGGGGCAATAAGTGGTAGTTTGGATTTATTATAATATTAAATATAAGTTGTTGACCTCTTAATCAACTTTGGTGGGCACGGGCCATTCGCACAGAATTCTGACGGCCCCTGTTGATTCCAAGAACTTAGACACTTGTCCTCTTGTACTTGATGGCACTACGATATTCTCAATCCAAGGCTCAACGCGCCAACATTGAGGGAACAAATGATACCATGGCCTCTCAACCCGACTTCAGGGTTAATTCCTCTCCACACTGTTCCACAGTGCGAGTCCGCATCATCGATACAACATCCCAAATCGGAAATCTGCCCGCTGCCGCATTTTTGACTCCCGAGTTCCCTGGGCTTAGCAAGCTGTCCGGCCCAAGTTTCTCCTTTTTGATCGAGCATCCCTCCTCGAGGTCCCTACTCTTTGATCTAGGCATGAGAAAAGATTGGGAAAACTTACCTCCTGTTACTACTAGAAGAATAAAATCTTTGAAGTGTACAGTAAGTGTGCAGAAAGGCGTCCGGGAGCAGTTGGAAGAGCACGGAGTAGACGTGAAGAATATTGAGGGGATAATATGGAGCCACTGGCATTGGGATCATACTGGAGATCCGAGTAGCTTCGAAAAAGGCACGGCTCTGATTGTTGGGCCAGGTTTCACAAAAAATTTCACACCTGGATATCCGGCCGATGAGAATGGACGAATTCTTCAAAGCGATTATGAGGGGCGAGAGCTGAGAGAGATTGCCTTTGATCAAGATCTGAAGATAGGCAGATTTGACGCGGTTGATTATTTTGGAGACGGATCCTTTTATCTCTTGGATAGTCCTGGACACGCAATAGGCCATATGTGTGGCTTTGCTCGAGTCTCTTCGAACCCCAGTTCTTTCATTCTCATGGGCGGCGATATCTGTCATCACCCCGGCCAATTTCGTCCTTCACTACAGTGTCCTTTACCTTCAATCATTTCTCCGAACCCTTTCGATCGATCAAGCTTGACAGCCTGTCCTGGAGAGCTTTTTGAGAGACTTCTCCCCGATAAAGATCGGACAAAGACGTTCTACACTGCGGCGAGACCAGAGACTGGAACGACTATTGCATATGATGCTGATGCGGCAGACGCTTCGGTAAGCAAACTACAGGACACCGATGTATTGGACGAAGTTCTAGTTGTCATAGCCCATGACAACAGCCTGCTGTCTGTGGTAGACTTCTTCCCAAAATATGCCGATAAGTTTTTTGAGAATGGATGGGCAAAGGATAGCAAGTGGCTGTTCTTGAAGGACTTTGCGGATGCCGTCAAAAACTAGTATATGCAGGACTGAGCCTAATTCTTTGGTCACCAAGCAGAACTGTTCGCCTTATTATGGTTCTATTGATAGGAATAATTATGATCTAGTTGAACATCTCTAGGATAGATATTCTACGAAAGGCATACATGATACATTAGTATAGCTATTAACTGCTACTAGAGAGGCGAGTAGGAAATTATCTTTAAGCCTTCTGTTTCTCCCAAGTAAATAACGAATTATCTAGATATACAGAAACATGAAACAGTATGCAGCTTTGAACTTTGAGTACATTCATTTCAAAATCTTACTATGACAAACAGTTGTGAAAGGATTCCGTGCTCCACTCAGAATCTAAGACTAAATATAAAAGAGTTAACAAGAAGACCAAGAGATTTGTACCAGATCTAATGAGCTATAGCCACGCTAAATAACTTTGAGCATATATAACTCGCGACACTAAGTTAGATGTTCACGAGTATATACACAACTGGGGCGCATCTCCCGCACAGAAACGTCATACCTACAGCCTCTTGCACATCATCCCGAACCACGAGAACGTCTTACAGGGGCACAGCTACTAACTATTACTGGAGAGTCCGATTAGGTGTCTACACTAATCATATTTAAGTACCTAGGTATACAATCCTATCGTTGAAAGATGACGCTAGAGAAAATAAAGGGAATCGAATAAAATACCGTTGAGGTGCTTATAGTAAGCATAATAAGCCGTGCATCTAAAAGGATTCCATTATATTGATTATAGTAATGGCGTAGTCTTCTCAAAAAATTATGTAAATTACCTGTAAATAAGCGTGCATAGGCAGCATAATCAGCAGTGAATTTGAAGTATTACAGTACTAAGACATGGAAGTTTACAGGGTAACAATGGCGAAGTGGATGATGACACTTCCGCCTAGTATCAAATTCATATCAAGATATCCGCCAAAACTTCCCTATTTGTATGGTAAGATAAGGAAATCTTGAAAAACCAGCTTGAATCAATGAGCCGAGCTGGTGGGATCTACGAATGAAAAGATATGGTCAAGTCTATAGACTTCTTGAAATACTACATTACTCTCCATTGTCCCATTCAGTGCTTCAACATTGTGTTTCAATATATTCCAGAGCCGTTCAAATTAGATCAACTCTTTTCCAACTATACTACTAGTTTACATTTATTTTTCGATCATAGGAACTTGCAGCCAAAATATCAAACTTTCGGAAACTACTCAATGGCAGTCAGCGGCACTGAAAATGGCCACGCTAGCGGTCATGCCAATGGTCTCTTGGACGGTGCCAATGGTAGCAACTATACTAACGGTCATACTAACGGTCATACTAACGGCCATACTAACGGTCATTCAAGTGGTCTCTCAGGAGGTACCAGAGAAATACCCGTCGCTATATGCGGCATGGCAATGAGGCTCCCAGGTGGAATTCGCAACGATGCCGATTTGTATAAATTTCTGTTCGAAAAAAAAGATGCTCGATCAGTCATTCCAAATGACAGGTACAATGTTGATGCTTACTACAGCCCACATGGCCAAGATGGAACCATCACCACAAAGCAGGGCTATTTCCTGGACAATTTAGACTATTCGAACCTCGATCTGTCGATGTTCACTTTTAGTGCAGCCGAAGCGGAGCAGGTGGATCCAAATCATAGGTTAGTGCTTGAGGTGGTCCGAGAAGCCTTTGAAAGCGCCGGTGAGAGTGAATGGCGGGGCAAGAACATTGGAACCTACGTTGGTTTGTTTACGGAAGATTGGCAAGAGCTAGCCCACAAAGATAACCAGGAGTTCAATTCCCATCGCATTATGGGTGGCACTGACTTTGCTTTGCCTAACCGCATTGCTTATGAATACGATCTCAGGGGTCCCAGGTAAGCTTTCATTGCCTGATTAATTAAATTGCTCTCCAAAGAAGCGATACTAAATTGTAATTAGTATGGTGATAAAAACAGCCTGTTCTTCTGCGGGAATTGGTTTACACGAGGCACTGGAAGCAATTCGACAAGAGAAAATCACCTCTGCAATGGTCACTGGATCGAATTTGATTTTAGGTGAGCCATATCCGAGAAGGAAATTGTTCTTTGACCAACACTTTCCTTGCTCTTTGAAAATCCTTAAGGAAAATCCACTGATCTGTTTTGATGATAGCTCCTGGGTTGACTATCCTCTTGAGTGTGTTGGGCTCACTCTCAACAGAGGGCTCCTCGAAATCTTTTGACGCTTCAGCCGATGGATATGCTCGAGCTGAAGCCGTTTCAGCAATCTACATCAAGCGTCTAGATGAGGCTATCAAGGACGGAAACCCAATTCGAGCTGTAATCAGATCTTCAGCAACTAACGTGTACGTATCGCTGACTTCCTCGTTTCATATCGTCATTGGGTTTTCCGAAAAGAATATCATAACGTTCACAGAGCATCATGTGAGATATTAGTACTAATATTATGGTACCTCAGTGATGGTAAAACGAACGGTATTACCTCGCCAAATGGCGTAGCACACGAAGCGTTGATTCGTCAAGCTTATGGCGCGATAAATTTGGACATGGAGTCAACGGCAATGGTAGAGGCGCATGGTAAGACATATTTTCATAGGATAACTTTTTGATTTCTTGAAAATGATATTGATCCCACAAATTTTTAGGCACAGGAACAAAAGTCGGAGATCCTATCGAGGTAGAGGCAATAGGAAGATGTTTCCCGAACAATCTCTTCATTGGAGCTGTATGTCAAGCAATCAATGGTAAAATTTGCATCACTAAAAAGACGACAGAGCAAACCAAATCTAGGCCACAGTGAAGCCGTCGCTGCACTTACTAGCGTCATGAAGGCAACTGTATCTCTTGAGAATCGTGTCATCCTTCCTAACATCAAGTTTGACCAGCCCAACCCAAGAAGTGCGTGGTTCCTAAGGAGATGGGTAAGAAGCGTATAGCAATGCTAATGATCTTTAGTTCCATGGGAAGAGCTTAAGCTTACCGTACCGCTCGAGCCAACTCCATGGCCGGAGAACAAAGCCGAGCGTATCAGTGTGAACTCATATGGTATTGGTGGCTCAAACGTTCACGTAAGTTAAAGATGTACCATAGGCATTTCTCGTGTGTATCAAGTTAACGACTCCCCCTCTAGTTTATCATAGATTCTGCTGCTTCGTTCGGCATTAAAAAGCCACATTCCGTCGCGTCCAACACGGTTTCTCTGCTCCACAAGCCACGAAAAAGACTTTTACTTTTCTCAGCGAATCACGAAGAGTCATTGAAACGCATTTCTGAAAATATAAAAGGCTATCTCAAAGTCTACCCAGAGCGTATTGACGACACTGCATATACTCTAGCTAATAGAAGAGAACATTTGAAACTAAGGAACTTTAGTGTCATTCAAGGTCTTTCAGAGCCTTTTGAAGTCTCAGCGCGGACCAAGTATCTAGGTCCATCTCGAGTCGCTTTCGTATTTACTGGGCAAGGTGCGCAATGGTAAATGCTCTTCAAATTCAGCGTGTTTCATTATATAGTAAGACTGACAGAGATTGCTAGGCTTAATATGGGGCGAGAGCTAATGTACGATTATCCAACATTTTTGGACAATATTCGATCGTCGGATAAAACTCTACAGAGCTTAAGACATGCACCATCGTGGTCCATCGAAGGTAAAGACAATCACAACTCTTGATTCTCAGAGGGCTTACCCTTAAATAGATGTTCTCTGCAACTCCGATGATAAAAACCTCCTTCAGCAAGCCGAGTTCTCTCAACCGTTCTGCACGGCATTACAGATCGCACTCGTTGACTTGCTAGCCACATGGAGCATTACTCCCTCGGCAGTTGTGGGGCATTCGAGTGGTGAACTTGGGGCGGCCTACGCTGCAGGAGCCTTGAGTGCAGAACATGCTATCATTGCAGCATTCTATCGTGGTTACGTCTGCAAGACTGCAAAGAGGACTGGAGGTATGGCCGCTGTCGGACTTGGAAAAGAAGCTGTTAGTCCCTACCTTGCCTCTGGAGTGCGAGTAGCTTGTGAGAACAGTGGTTCTAGTGTCACTATTTCAGGCGACCTTGAGATTCTGAATGAGGTGATAGCAACGATCAAGGAGGCACAGCCGGACACTTTTGTCAGGAAGTTGCAAGTGGAAATGGCCTATCACTCACGTAAGTCATCCCCCGCGATATAGACATTTACTCTCACTAAAAGACACAGAACACATGACTCTGGTTGGAGATAACTACCGTGAGCTCATCGCCGAACATTTGTCACCTCGCACACCCAAGGTCCCATTCTATTCTAGTGTTAGAGCAAAGATTCTCCACCAAGCTTCAGACTTTGGTGCCAAGTACTGGCAGGACAACTTGGAGAGCCCGGTCTTGTTCCACTCTGCAATGAAACTGCTTCTTGCCAATTCGGGAGAATGTGCCGTGCATCTTGAGGTTGGGCCTCATGCAGCTCTCGCTGGTCCCTTGAGACAGATTTACAAAGAAAGATCTCAGGGAATCAACTATGTGTCCGTGCTCAGTCGCGGTAGAGATGACACGGTTTCCTTCCTAGAGGCTGTGGGTCAGTTGTACTCTCATGGTGTCAAAATCTCTTATCCATCCGGTTCCGAGGAGGTTCTCGCCGATCTTCCAAGCTACCCTTGGCACTATGAGAAAAGTTACTGGTGCGAAACTAGGGTTCAGAAGAACTGGAGGTTTCGAAAGCATCTACCTCATGATCTTCTCGGCCTTCGTATTCTCGAAGGAAGTGATGTTGCACCTTCGTGGAGAAACGTGTTGCGGACTGTCAATGTCCCATGGCTCAACGATCATTGCATTGGGGATGATACGATCTTTCCTGCTGCAGGTTATCTTGCAATCGCTGGGGAGGCGGCTTTCCAGATCAGTGGAGTTCGAGACTACACTGTTCGAGATGTCGAGATCAGCAAAGCCTTTCTCCTTTACAACGATAAGGCGGTCGAAGTAGTTACCAACCTCCAACCCCATAAATTTACTTCCAATTCGCCGGACAGGGATTGGTACACTTTCCAGATTGTTTCATATGATGGGTCGTCTTGGAATAAGCATTGTTCTGGACTTGTTCGCAGTGGTCGCGCTTCTCCTCTTCCATCCAAGAGAAACCAAAGTCTAAACCGAAAGGTCTCCTCGTCGCGTTGGTACACTACAATGTCGAGAGTCGGCTTGAATTACACTGGAAAATTTGCTCGATTAGATAACATAACTGCTAGCGTCACTGAACCGATTGCTTCAGCTGATGTGATAGACAGGCAAGATGTCGGCGAGTCCTCGTATATGATACATCCTTCTACGCTCGATATGGTCTTCCAATCATTGACCGTGGCGAAGGCCAGGGGTATATACCGAGATTTCAACAAACTGTTTCTTCCCACCTTTATCGAAGAACTTTACGTAGGTGACGCAAGCAATAAAGCTATGCAGATTAATACTACTTCGTTAAGAAAGTCTGATACTGTTCAAGGAGATTCTTACGGCATATCCAATGGCGAAATTGTATTTTCACTCAAGGGTTTCCAAGGAAAAGCGATGATAAACTCGGGCGCGGACACTTCTTCCCAACTGAATACACTTCAACTCCAATGGAAGCCACATCCCGAATTCTTGAAAGCCGGCGATTTGATGCATACAAAATCGGACATGAGGGGAACAATTCAACTCTACGAACGACTGACAGTTCTTTGTGTTATTGAAACAAGGAATGCGATCTCCGGTCTCACTGCCGCCCAGCCTCATCTCGTGAAGTTCCGCAACTGGGTGAACTCTGAGTACGAACGTTACCAGAAACCCGGATACCCGCTGGTCGAAGATTCAAGAGACCTCGTCCAAATGAATTCGAACAACCGGCAAGAGCTCATCGAAGAAGTCTTCAAACAGTGTGAAGCTGCTGGTGGCTGGACAATCGCTACTGCTCTCTACCGGAACTACATTCATGCAGCTGACGTTTTTGAAGGGAAAAGTAGTATGCTCGATATTTTGCTCCAAGATGGCGTTCTCATAGGCATGTACACGTGGATGAACGACATTTGGGACTTCAAAAACTACATACAACTGCTTGGGCATACCCAGCCGCACATGAAAATTCTCGAGATCGGGGCTGGTATGTAACAACTTCGACTTTGTTTTGGTTTAAGATAGGACTCTAGACGCTCAGGAGTATTCTTAGAAGCAGCTCAACAAAGAAGATGAATCTGAGCTCTTCAAATGAGCGCCTCAGATTCTTAAGTCTTCTTTAATATATATACTAATTGGCTGATAGGAACCGGTGGTCTGACGGCCAAATTCCTTGAAGATCTCAAATCCGATTATGGGGAGCGTTTGTATTTCAAGTACACATTCTCGGATATCTCCTCTGGCTTCTTCGTTCAGGCACAAGAGCGATTCAAAGAATACTCAGGAATTGAATACCAAGCCCTCGACATATCTCAGGACCCATTGGAGCAAGGTTTCAATGCTGGAGAATACGATCTGATCATCGCATCAAATGTATGTTCATAAACTACTAAGTGGTTGTAATCTCCATTGGTAATCATTCTAACTATAATCCAGGTGCTGCATGCCACTCCCTGTCTGCATGACACACTCACCAATGTTCGAAAATTGCTCAAACCCGAAGGTCAACTGTTCTTACAGGAGATCAGCCCTGGTAAGCCCCCCCCCCTCGCGCTCCCAATAACACGTGCTAAGTTGATGCAGTGACACAAACCATGAGCTATTCAATCGTAAGTGAACCAAGATGAGAAATTTGCCACATATTTCTGTTCTTTGGTTTTGTTCCTCGCACCATCTCCACGTCCTTTACTTGATGTCGCCCCTGTGTTCGAAAGAGTTTTTAACTGATTGCATCTGCTTAAAGGGTACCTTTGAGGGCTGGTGGCTGGCTGAGGAAGACGGTAGGCCCGATCATCCCTACATCTCGCCCGAAGAATGGGACAAACGGCTTCGCGATGCAGGATTCTCTGGGTGTGATTCAGTCACAGCCGACTACGAACAACCATACATGTGGATGGCAAATATCATTACCAAGCCAGCCGTTGGATATTCAACCCCACAGAAGGTCACTCTACTTCATCGAAGTTCTAAAAAGAATTTGTTCGTTTCCGAGGTCGAATGTTTACTTCTCGAACGTGGCATTGAATCTGAGTCGTGCGAATGGGGCCTCCAGGAGCCACGTATGGATCAGGACATTATCTCCTTTATGGATCTTGGAGAGAAACCCTTGCTACAGGATATTGAAGAAGCGGATCTAACCCGACTTATTCAAACTTTCGACTCGTGTCAACAATCCAATATTATTTGGCTCACTCCTGCCGCTCAGATCCACCCAACCAATCCATACGCTGGGCAAATGCTTGGGCTGATGAGAACGGTTCGGTCTGAACTCGCAGCGTCATTCGCGACACTGGAACTGGAAGACACCGGACCAGGAGCTGCGAAAGCTGTTGCGAATGTTCTGGCCAAAGTTCAAAGAGCCAAGGACACCGATGACGAATTTGATATCGACATGGAGTGGGCATGGGCGAACGGTGTCTTGAATGTTGGCCGATTTCACTGGATTCCAGTCAACAGGGATCTTAGTAAAACTGCAAAAGCACCGATAGCAAAGGGGTTGACAATCCGCATACCAGGTCTACTACAGACTCTAGAATGGACAAGTCAAGCGCTAGAAGGTCCCTCTACTGAAGAAGTTCACATCAATATGACAGCCGTAGGGTTGAATTATGGTGATATCCTCGTCGCAACCGACACCGGCGCTGGTGGCGGTACCTTTGGCTTGGAAGGGGTTGGATACATAACCAAAATAGGCACCAACGTCACCGATGTTAAAGTGGGCGATCGGGTCATGACCGTCGGAGCCGGCTCTATAGGAATGGCCACGGTGATTAAAAGACCAGCTCAGTTATGTATTAAGATTCCAGATTCACGTGAGTGTTCCCCAAACTTTCACACCCCTTTCCTAGATTGTTTGAAAGATGGGGTATTATCTTCAGATGCACAAGATATGTTTCATCATTAAAATAATTATTCGGCTCCCGAGCCTATCTCAAAGAAGGAAAGCCAACTCTGATATCTTTCATAGTCAGCGACGAAGAAGCAGCTGCCATGCCACTCGTCTATGTCACCGTCCTCATGTTCCTGGTTCAGAAATGGAAACTGTCTAAAGGTCAATCTATTTTGATTCACACTGCTGCTGGAGGTAAAATTTCTATTTTCCTTGTATATATCTGTGCTAAACCTCCTAGGGATTGGAATTTGTGCCATCCATGTCGCGAAGTGGCTCGGAGCTGAGATATATGCCACCGTTGGCAGTGAAGACAAGGTCGCATTCCTGATGAGGGATTTTGGCATTCCGAGATCTCGTATCTTCAACTCTCGAGACAGCAGCTTCTTGCAAGGCATTATGGAAGCTACCGATAATTTGGGGGTTGACCTGGTTTTGAACACTTTGTCGGGAGACTTACTATCTGCCTCATGGAAATGTGTTGCTCGCGACGGAGCCTTGATTGAAATCGGAAGACGCGATAGTGAGTATACTTTTTCTCAGCAGCATATCTTCCAGAGGCAATGCCCATTTCTCAGGTGAATGGGCCCGGTAAGGAGTCAAGATTGAGCTTGGAATCAACATCTCGACAGTTACACAGCTATTCCTTGACAAAGCATCCATTTATATCTCAGCTCGAGAAATCTATTACATGGGCATTACTAACTTTATCTATTTGCAGTAGCTGGAAATCAGCAGCTTGCCTTGGCACCCTTTGAGAATAACAGGACTTTCCTTGGAGGCGATGCGGTTGGTTTTATAGCCAGCCATAAATCAGAGGTCGCACGACTCCTGGAGCTTCTTGTGGAGCAATATCTCAAAGATCAGTTCAAGCCCATCAATCCAATCACGACTTTCGATGCAGAAAATGTCGAAGATGCATTCAGATATCTACAACAAGGTTCGCACATTGGAAAAATCGTGATCAAGTTCCCTCAAGAGGACACGCTTCCTTTGGCCCCAACCGTCCCATTGCCCGCATTTCGCAGTGACGCCACCTATGTTCTAGTTGGCGGCATGGGTGGTCTAGGCAAGGGCATAGCCGGTTGGATGGCTTCATATGGTGCTAAGAACCTGATGTTTCTCTCTCGGTCTGCCGGCAAATCCTCAGAGGATCAAGCTTTTGCCAAGGAGCTGAATCTAATGGGCTGCTCAACCCAGTTGGTCGCCGTTGATATTGCAGACGCCACAGCCGTAAAAGAGGCAGTTTCCCATGCATCTTTGCCTATTGCCGGTGCTTTGCAAATGGCGATGGTGTTAGATGATCGAGGTATCTTGGATATGGACTTGGAGTCGTGGAACAAGGCAGTCATCCCAAAGGTCCAAGGAGCTTGGAACCTGCACAATTTCCTCCCTAAAAAGATGGACTTCTTCGTTCTTTTCTCATCTAGCAGCGGAACGCATGGGTTCTACGGACAATCTAATTATGCTTCGGCAAATACTTTCCTGGACGCGTTCTCTCAATATCGACAGAGTCTCGGTCTGCCTGCTTCCGTCATGAATATCGGCCCCATCGATGATATTGGCTTTGTCAGTATGAATAGTTCCACCAAGGAAACATTAGCATTTAAGGTGGGAAACTTGCTGTGGGAGACGAGCTTCCTCGATACTTTACAACTCGCCATCGCGCGTTCTTCGACCGAATATGCCCCTCAGCCGACATCCATGGATCGACTTTACAGCGGTTTTCAAGCTCCAAATCACATTTTCCACCCTCCCGAGGGATCCGGACAGGTCCAAGACGCTGAAACATCGTTTATTTGGAAACGAGATGTTCGTCTGTCAATCTATCGCAACCTCCAGAAAATCGATGCGGTGTCGAGCTCCAAGTCCGGCAACCAGCTAAAGCAATTTATTTCGAGCATGGCTAAGGATCCCAGTAAACTAGATCAGAAATCTTCTGCAGATTTCATCACCAAAGAGCTGGGGGATTGCATCTCGAATTTCTTGATGATGGGCGACGAAGAGGTCGATCTATCCCTTTCGTTGTCTGCTGCTGGCGTCGATTCATTAGTAGCAATTGAGATCCGAAACTGGTGGAAACAAAATCTCGGTACCGATGTTTCAGTCCTGGAACTGTTGGGGGGAGGTAGTATCGAACAGCTCGGAACAATGGCTACTCAACGCCTCAAAGCCAAGTATACGAGAGATTAGATGCGGTAGATAATCTACATATACTTGGATGTGGTGGAAAGTGGTTGGAATATGCTTACAACTAGAATTTGAACATCTTTTAGTATTAGGAGAATTAATTCATTCTACGCATCTTCCCGGTTGTGAATACATCGCTGCTTCTCATAAGGCACATGGCCGATCATACAAATACTGCACTGTATCAGCTGAAGGGCTCTACTAGGCTGCGCAAATAGAGCTCCGTAGGAATATTACAACTATAAGTGTAACTAGCTTTATATTCGCTTTTTTTACCACTACCCACTTGTTGTGCTCCTACCTACCTCCATTTAAAAGACCTTACAACTATATGTTCAATATTATTAAGAATTGATATTATTACTTATTACTATATAACTAAGAAACAAACTAAAGCGGAATGTAAATTATCTACTGGGAGATAACTTACCTATCAAAAAAGGTTGTCGATATATTGTATTTGCAGAAAGTCCAGTATCGAAACTACTATAACTACTACGACCACTACAACTACTGTTACTACGTCCCAGCAGATATACTACAAAGACTTTAGTTTCTAGGCCTCGATCTACTTCGAATCCCTGTCGATACAACTCTCCCTTGAAGACTAAACTGCCTTTAAAGTGTAAACTGTCTCATATACCTATCGGATTATAAGTATAGTAAGTAAAATAAGCTTAAATAATATCAATTATAAGATACTTGTTGCTTGACTTGATTGAACTTGTTGGTTATCTATAGTAGGAAAGACTATTTATATATATATAGGCCTTTCTAGACCTACTACTTTAGGCTTTATAAGCCTATTGTTACAGGCTTCGTAAACCTAATTAATCACTACAGTGTTTAGTTCAAGGTAGTGGGTATAGGCCCACCTACCCCACTTTACCCCGCTCAACAATATCAATATATCTAAAAGTATCAATACGTCTAAATGTATTTAAGCCGACTACATCTATTCGAGAGTTAATAGAAGAAGAGAACAAAGAAGAGACTATAGAGCTATCAATATTATAAACCTCTTTTTAGAAAGTCCCAGATCTTATTCTAATATAACTATAGTATCTTATCTATAAAGTATATAATCGTATTGTCTATCTCCGGGGTAGTTACTCTGATTTAACTACT
This sequence comes from Clarireedia aff. paspali H2, assembly GCA_026770245.1. Lineage (NCBI taxonomy): Eukaryota > Fungi > Ascomycota > Leotiomycetes > Helotiales > Rutstroemiaceae > Clarireedia > Clarireedia aff. paspali H2. Next base: position 191,972 of record JAJCXA010000002.1, read on the forward strand.
AGTACAAGGTTGAATCAAAAGCTGTACGTGGAGGTGGTCCGGGCTTACTGTAATCTTATAAGTGGTGTGATCTTTGGAGATGAGCACAAAAAGTAGGTGGTGGTAAAAAAACGAATATAAAGCTAGTTACACTTATAGTTGTATTCCCTTGACTGCTATACGTGACTTCCCCCCACCTTTGGTGAGGTCGCGAGTAGCTGGCAGTCAAGGGGATAGTAGTTGATCAAGAAGCTCCTTGTAATGAGAAAGGTACAGTACTTCTTATAGGCCTAATCGTGCTTCGATTGTACTGTATCCCGGTCGTATCCCGGTCATGAGGAGTGAATATTTTAACGATACCGACAATCAGCAAGCATACAGGAGCATCCCAAGAAGTGGTAGCAAGAATGGTAATTATATGAATTCATAAAGAGAAGAGAAGTACAATTATTTATATTATCTCAAACTCTTTTTTTTTTATTTGAGTACTTTTTTATAATCTATAATTAAGAATTCAATTAAATTATCTAGATAACAGTTCTTTTCCAAATCAATCAAGATGATATTCTACTATATAATCTGCGCCGCACCTTTGCCTCTACTTTACATAGGCGGCGCTTGGGGATAAGACGATAGAGATAAACTAGGTTCTAAACCCCTCAATCCTCCATTCAGATCGATCCTATCAATCCTCCATTCAGATCCTATATTATAAATGGAGGCGTACGTACCACAATTGGTTTCCCGCCGCCGAATAAATTCTTCTTCTAACATTACACAACATGAGTATGATAAATCGCCGCCGTGAGCAGAATAAATTGGCCCAACGCAGATTCCGTCGTAAGTACAAAGTAGCCCCCAAACAAACCGTAATAAGAACGAGGAGGGGTAGTAGGTGGAATACACGTTCGTCTTGGGGTTGTCGCGGGGAATACGATTCATCTGTTCGATATTCTATATTTTATATCATACTATCCTAATTTGAGACTGACTTCTGATTTTTGGACATGCAGAGAGATATCGGGAGAACGGAGATGGGAAAAGTGTCCCCCGCCGAAACTCGCAGGTGCCATTGCCATCGATAGAGACAACACCGTTATCGCCGCCATCACAACCATCATCGAGATTGTCTAATGAGGTACTCACACCAAATGGCAGCTCTGTCCACCCCCTTGTCTCCGCTTCCACCATTTCTACCACCTCCAGCACACCCACCGCCGACATGCTTACGCCGATGAGAAGCTCCTCTCACCCTTCATCGACAAAGTCCTCCGCCCCCCCCAGATACTGCTCGCACCCTCTTGTTAATTGCTTACAGACGATCGATTTTAGCGACATAAACAATCTGAACAATCTTGATGGCTCCCGCTCGCCTCTAGAGCTGGACTCAATGACGACAGCCTCGCTGAGCAGTATGCTGATAGAACAATCTTTCCTCCACGATAATATCCACGAGCTTTCGTCGTATGGTACGCAACAGAACCTGGTGGGGAATGCAGGAGGTGGAGAAAATCGAGGGGCAAATACGGGCTGGTCCAGCTTACTACACATAGCGGCGCAGAAAGGCCAAGATCGGATTGTACGCGTGCTATTACAGCACAGCACCGAAAACAATGTCAACCTGCCAGACAGCGAGGGTCGGACACCACTGATATGTGCCACCATTAGAGGACACAAGGACGTGGTCGCGCTTCTGCTGGCAGACGGGGCCCTTTTGAGTTGCGTCGATCATTCTCACCGTTCCGCGATCCATTGGGCTGTCGTGCACCGACGCGATTCGCTGCTGAAGCTCCTGCTTAGCCATCTTCAGGGCGAAGAGCAGATAGCCGTGCGGACGGTCATTGACGGGTACGACCTCAATGGACAGACGCCGTTGCATCTGGCCATTGACGATGATTTTGAGGATGGTGTGCGGTTGTTGCTAGAGTACGGCGCAAACATGAACCTGGTTGTGCACAGATCGAGTGCGGGGGCTTGAATTGAGGAGAATTTATTTCTTTATTCACCCTTTCGCAGAAGAGACTCGTGATTATAGACTCGACTTGTTCTGCTGAGAAGTCACCCTCAAGATGTCGTTAGATCATTCGATCTTCTTCAACTAGACTAGACCAACGCAGCAACGCAGCAAATGGGAAATTAGAAGGAAACGGATGACGGGCAATCGGTAACAGGTTACGGGGAATATATTATAAGGAATGGAGAGGAAAATGCGTTTTTAAAGGCCTCACACTTCGCTGCGACTACAGACTAGATAACAGCGGCTACGAAGCACTGAGCCTATCTCTAGAACGTAGACTTTTTCAGCGTAGTGCGCCCGCGCATACTGCACATCAATACATTGTCCATGATAACTACTCATACTGTCAGAAGTCTATATTTGGATTTAGTGAAAAAGATTTTTGCTGGTGAAGGGTTGCAGCAATTTCGTGCTTTTACGAAGTAATAATGGGTGGCCCTACTAAAGACTCTCTTCATGCCAGCATGCGCTCTCGTGGGCGCAAGCGAATGCCAATAAGCAAGCGAATATACCAAAAATACTGGAGTTACTACCTATTTTGATCGATTTTGCAGTACCTTATGTGTAATAAGTCTGATTTTTCCACTTTGATACATTATATAGTGCCATCTATTGCTATTTCATCGTCGACTTCGGGGTCGGGGTCAACTGTAAACATGTAATCGCTGTTCTCTCTGAACCCATCAAAGGCATCCGTCTGCTGCATATCGTACCGGTCACTTCTCTCTTTTTCCCACTGCTCTTCAACCCTCTTAATTGCTGCTTCCTCTACCGGATCATTGCGTGGATCAAGGATCTCAACTGTACGCATGCTGGCATGAAGAGAGTCTTAGTGGGGCCACCCACTATTACCCCAGCTTTAGCTAGAGATGCATGCTTACCCGCTAGTGCCCGCTCGGGTCGATTATCAGCCCGATAGGATACCGCTGACCGGCGTAATAGGTAGTTGTAATGAATTGTATCACTATTAGCTCGCAATGAAGTAGTCACAGATAAGCGTGCGTCGGCCCAACAGAGGGTTCGCCTCAACGGATTTTGCTGACTGGTGCAATAGTTGTAACGGGTTATGTCATTGTCACCTTGTATGAAAGGTAACGGCCGTAGAGATAATGACGTGTAAGCGTGCGCTGTTTGTGATATGATATTGATTAGAAAGGGAATAACAAAATTAACCTCTCGACTATTTTGTAAAGGGAATGCATAGTATTCTGATTGGCTAACCTTGCGATATTAATGCTTCAATTCACTTATGAAACTAATACTTAGGGACACTACCACGGCGTTGATATTCGAATAGATGGATTTGCTTGTACTCCACTACAATGGACTTCATTTTGGCTAAAGATAGCATAATCAAACCCAAATTACTATTGGGTGCCTGCGGTTTGATTTTTGCTCTTGCTGTGTTTATTCTTTCAAACCGAACAGAAAAGATAATAGGTATCCCGGTGATGACAGGATACGGCTTGGATCATGAAAGAGCAATGATGGAAGGTGCTTTGAAGGTAAGCGGCAACACCAATATTCTTGTGAGCACCTCCTTACTAGATCCTACTTTTTGCAGTACCCGACAACTCCTTTTGTTGTCGAGACTCAGCGACCGTTTGTGATAATACCGCCAAATTGTTATGAAGAGATCAAAAACCTCCCACAAGAAAAAGCAACCCTTTGGGAGATACAAAAGAAAGAAATGGGATCTGAGTTTACTGGCATCTTCCAGCATAATCCGGAACTCGCTCTAGCGCTAAGATCGGATCTAAATCGAAATCTAGCAAATACACTCAACCAGGTGGAAGATAAAATAAGTTGGGTTTTGGAGAAAGAGCTGGGCCATCCCGAAGACTGGAAGAGTTTTCATCTGCACAATTTTGTTGTTCTTGTGGTCGCTCGAATGGTTGCGGGCGTCTTTGTCGCGCCACGCTTCACCCGTGATGATGAGTGGAACCACCTGTCACTTCGACTCACAGTAGACCTTCTTCAAGCTAGAGATGCTATCAAGTGGTGGCCCACATTTCTGCAACCCATCGTTGGACCATTTCTTCCAGAGATACGAAAAGCCAATCGGCATATATCAAGGATGGCTGAAATGTTAAAACCAGTGATCACCAGCTGTCTGTTGGAAACCTCTGGAACCACAACGCAACTCTATGATGAGAAGAGAACGGTTTTGGCAACCGAAGATGGGAATGTCGAAGAAGGGGAGGAGGGAGGATCGTTCGTGTCGTGGATCCTCAAAAGACTGGACACTACTGATCCCTTAGTCTTAGCAAGAGTTCAAGTGAGTTGTAAGTATATATGTCCTCTGCCCATGAACACTGAGTGAATGAACCAAGAATCTTATTCTCTATGAATAGTGTCTTTCGCTTCTATCAGCACTACTACAAACGCTCTTACCTTCATTATCCTGGACCTAGCTGCGAGACCAGAATACATACAACCATTGAGAGATGAAATCGAGGAAGTGATTGCACAGGATAACGTAGAAGAAGATGAAAACGGCGTTTTGAGATTCAAGCAGTCGAGCCTAGCAAAACTTTGGAAGCTGGATAGCTTCATGAAGGAGAGTTCAAGGTTGTCTAAAAACGCGAGTAAGTTGACTCCAACGATAGTCAAACATAAAATGCTGACAATGGGTGTATCAAGTAACGACTCTACGCCAGGCTATGCAGCCCATAGTACTTTCCACTGGACATAGAATTCCAAGGGGCACTCGTTTTGCTTTCGGTGCGAGAGCGGTACAGATGTCTCCCCAGTCACAAACTTTTTCTCCGGGGTACAATCCGCCCGAGAACAAGCCTCCACATGAGTTTGACGGATTTAGGTTTTATCGCCTCCGCAAGATGGCAGGAAAGGAGAACAAGCATCTCTTTGTGACGGTTTCTCCTGATTCGCTGACTTGGGGCTACGGGAGGAATTCTTGCCCTGGTCGTTTCTTTGCCGACACCGAGATAAAGGTGATTCTGATCGAGCTTCTTAGAAAATGGGAGCTTAGAGTGGCTGATCCGGTAAAAACCAACACTGAGACTGTGCGGAAAGTACGGGAGCTATTTATCGTAGCCCCCAAGACCGCAGAAATCGAGTTGAGACGAAGAAAGATATGAGAATATAGAAGTTCTAGCCGCACACGGTGATCTCTCATGGTTCGCCTTATCTATGAAAGATTCTGGCAGTCATAGGTGCATATAGTTTCTGTGATAGAATCGATCTTGGATTCTCTATGATATTGCATTTTTGACGCGTTAAAAATGAATCGATATCTCCCGTAGCTGTGAGGAATAGATTATGATGCTAGAAGATCCATGGAGATACTAAACAATCGCTCATCTAGTAGATGCACAAGGCATCGAATCGGCTTCAAAAGATCTCATTATGTTACAGTACTGGTATATGATACTTTTAGACCGGGGGCTAGCGTGGCCTAGAACGACAGATCGGTGTCCCGATAAAATGCTCGGGAAGAAGTCTGTCAATATAAATGTAGACCGAGCGAGTATTCTTAACGAAATGACTGAGTTGTTAACAAATATTTGGCGAGGTTTAACTTAATTATCAATACTTACAATAACTTTCTTCAAATTATATAACGTTAATTATAGTTTAGAATCTAATTTTAGAATCTAATTTTTAAAATACTATATTATATTATAGATTTTAACTTGAACTTAATCTTCAATATTATATATCTATTATTTGAATATTCTACAGTATGACCCTGCAGCAGCGGAAGGGTCACATAAATTTCTACATAATCCTAGTCTTATTCGTTGATAAGATTATACTTCTAACCTTTTGAAACTTCCGCCTTCTTCTTCCTCAAATCTTTCCATCCCATTCCCCATGCAAAAATGAAGCAGCCAGCTGCTAATCCTGCTGCCATGTAAAAAACGCGATCAATACTCTTGGCATAAGCGATCAGTACACCCTCGAGATCTTCTCCAGAAACAAATCTTCGAAATCCAGTAGCCCCAGCATCAAGGACTTCTGTGACATTGACCGATGGTGCATATTCGTGAATAAGATTTCCAAAACTATTGCTGTATATAGTTTCTCCGAGACTGAGGAATAAGGCTGCTCCAAACGATTGGCTGAACGTGACAAGCGCCATAGCGAGAGGGATTTGCTTTGGTGGTACAGTTTTTTGAACCGAGAGGATTGGCTACCAGAGAGAAATAATGTTATTAGGTGGGCGCTGGGATTAGTGATAGTAAATATCAAGCATACCATTTGAATTCCAAGACCACGACCGACTCCATAAAGGATCTGATATCCAATCCACTTGCCCACCGGAGTACTGGGTGAGAAGGTACCAAAAAGACCGCAGCCAACTGATAACAAGACTGAAGCAAAGAGGGCTACTGGTATAGTGTAGCCCACTATGTTGACTGTTGAGGTATTAGCAAACTCTCGGCACTGGGAACGACGTTCTTACCAATAGGACCTGACGATACAGCAGCGAAGACGTGAGATATAATCATTGCCAAAAGATATATACCACTCTTTATTGGGGAGACACCCTTGACTCCCTGGAAATACACTGGCACCCAGTATGAAGCGAGGTACAAGTTACTCATCATCAATCCATATACTATACAGCTCGTCCAGACGGTTCTCATACGGGCTATTGACATTGGGATCATAGCTTCATCGCCTTTATAGTAATCCCAAATCAGGAAAACAACAAACATAGCTCCAGCGCCGCAAAATAGGCCAATGATTCGAGAATTGCTCCAAGCGTAAGTAGTCCCACCGTACTGACAAGCAAGAAGCAGCATAATAAGAGCAGGAGCGAAAATCGCAAAGCCTAGAAGATCGAGGTGTGTATGTAATGAGCGAAAGACAGACATAGGAGGAGGCCTTGGATGTTGTTGGGGAATGCGGACAAGGATTATCAGTGCAACCACCACGCCGCCGACGGGAAGATTGAGATAAAAGCCTAGCAAATTTAGTATACTCCGGGCTCCGGAATAGGAGAGAGTGTGGAAGACCTACACCATCTCCAAGTGGCGAATTCTGTCAAAAGGCCACCAAATAAAGGGCCGCTGGCTAGGCCAAGTTGCGCAACTAAAGTGGTATGAGCATATGAGAATGAGCTCAGATAGTGGTAGACTTACTACCCATCACAATCCCGGTTAGAGCTGCAAACATTGTTAGCGAGCTACTTACATATGCTCAGGAAGGCATTGGAACATACTTGGTCTTCTCTCCATAGGGGCGCATTCCGAGATGATAATCAGGGAGCCGTTGAACATGCCCGAAGCTCCTGCGCCTGCAACTACTCGTCCTCCGATCAACATATTTGAGGAATTTGCAACCCCGCAAAGCAAGGATCCGATTTCGAAAAGGATGAAGAAGACCAGAAATGTCCACTAAACATGACAATCAGTAAGCAGAAATCACGAAAAGGGACTAAAATTGGTACGTGCTTTAGGCTTGAACTTCATATATATTTTCCCAGTAAGTGGTTGAAAGACCGCGCTGCAAATATATCAGTCTCGCGTTCAACCATAGTATCCTTTACACTCAGAGCTCGAATCCTTCACGTACCTTCCCAGCTGATATGCAGCTCCGTACCATCCAATATCATTCAGGGAATGGAAATCATCGGTGATGCGAGGAACAGCAGCAACAATAATGGTCCCGTCGAGAAGCATGAGAAAGAGAACTAAAGACACTGCAATCATGATGGCCCAGAGCTGAATGCCGTGAGCCCACACGGGCTCGGGATTTTGATTTTGGATAAGGAGTACGTTGGCGTCCTTTTTCGCTTCCGCGCTTTGGTTGCTGTTGGCCTCACTGTCGACTTTTTCATGTTTAATAGAAGACGTCAAGGGCGGGTCTTCATCCCTCTTTTCTGAAACTGGCACATCAGATAGCTGATGCAAAGGGGCTTTTCTGAGAGCTTCTATCGATGCCATGTTTACCCCAAAATCAAAGGTCGAATTATCAGAGTGGCTAGTGCTGCCTAGAGGAGGATGAATTGTAGGAGAGAGTGTGTGGAAAGGATCTGTTTGAGCTTCGTGACAACATTGATCAGGTAGTGAAGTAATGATTGATTTTTTTTGATTAACAATTAGTATAAGCTATGTACGGCACAATGTTACAGCGCCGGAGTCTCATATGCGGGTCACGGGGTGTAATCGTGCATGTACTCGCGCAGACGGTCGGAGTGCGTTGCCCGCCCCCCATGTCAGATGCAACACAGGGCAAGACTTCATAATTACAATTTTTTCTTCTTTCATTCATGAGTGTTGCGGCTGGATATATTACATCATATTTCTCAGTGTTGTTTATCTAATTTATTCTCCAGATATGAATGGAAGAGTAATGCCGTAGAAAGTACAGCACCAGCCTGAGCCCTACGGCCAATATTTTCTCATAAATCCAAGACCTTCTTGGATCCACGGCTCATTCCCATCACGTGCAGCCTCGAATCCATGGTCTCCAGGTTGAAGACTCAATAATAGGGGAACGTCAGGAAGTTTTCGCTTTAATTTTTCAACGAATCCTATGGAGCATAGTGGGGGAACCTGTACGTCATTGCAGGGTTATTAGCCTTTCGTTTCCTACGAAAACATACGAATTCAAAGCGTGGAGAAAGAAGTCTCGACTCGTCACTCACCACAGAGTCCTGCAAGCCATGTATGAGCCATACTATGTGAAACGCGCAAAGTTAGCAATGCATTTTAAAGCATTAAGAGGCAACGACGAAAGAAAAATAAGATTGCCTCCCAGAAAAGAAAGGATAGAGATAGTTGTGTCAGGTGATGATTCTTGAGACCAATCAAGAACTGCCCAACTTATGGATCGATAGGCTTCAGATCAACAAACTACCGTGAATCTTCATTCTCTTTGCCGAAAATTTCCAAGAATTTGCTTACTAGGCGGCATTGTCTCTGTCCTGTCTAACACCTTCATTACGTCCATTTCATCTTTCCCTCCTGCCCCAAGCCAACGACCCAAGTATGCCTGTTGCAACGCGCAAGTCAAAAAGTCCCACATCTCGATGACATTCCCGCTCGTTCTCACTGATTGCGGTTTGATGTTCCTCACGTATGTCCGGATGATATTCTCCGCTTTCCCCGGTGGTGGGGGACTCCTTCCTAGAATCTTCCTGGGTCCAGGAACGCGACAATAAGGAATATCTGTACTCAGAGAGCCGCCCATAGAAGCAATGAGTTTAATTTGTGAGAGCTCGGGGAAGAGCAGCGCAGATTGTACTGCCAGGTATGCACCCGCAGATTGTCCGGTGCACGCCAGACGAGTGAGGTTGGGGGATGCGTTCCAGGTTGTGATGAGCGTTGGTAGTGTGTTATGTAGCCATCGCCAGAAGTCTTCAACGTCCTCGAGGACTTCGGCACCAGTCGCTTCAGGAAGGAGACGATAGTCGGGCGCTATAAAGATAGCGGAATCAGTGAGACAGAAATCGAGAAGCCTTGAGAAATTCATTTTATAATTAGTACAGATTATCACCTCAAAAAACAGCAAAGAATAAGGTTTCTGAACAGTTGTTTAACCAATAACTTCGAGATATCCATGATATAAACTCGAACTCACCATACAGGAAGCCATCCTTCATATAGGCGGTCTCCTACCACAAGCCCACCGCCATGCCAGTTCACGATAGTGGGATAAGTGTTTTTAGTCTTTGATTGTAAGCTTTTGGGTACTAAAATACTTGTTGTGAGGGAGTGGCCATGGACAGTCTTGAAAACAAAATCAACCCTATCAAAAAATTTGAGTTTGCTAGACGACATAGTGGGAAGCGAGCGGTCGGGAGCAGAATATTGATGGAAAGGTGACTAAAACCAAATATGATCATCTTGAGATGTTGTCTAAGAGCAGAGTAATTATCATATATCATTAATACGAGCAGAAGTAATCCATAAGCATACCGTAGTAAATGGCGTTAAAATGCCCAAAAGAGAAACCAATGATTATCTAGTTTCCATTGAAACATAATACTAAAGCTTCGAGTTAGTGGAAATATAAACATAAGCATACATGTGACTATATATATCCATATGAGTGGCGGAAAGTGCAGAAAAATAGAAGGCTCGTAAGCATATCAATGATTACACAATAAGCGTCTAATTGAGTTACAATATACGAGGTAAGATCCTTTTCGATAAAAACGACATAAGGGTAAACATACAGATGGTCAGACGTTTAGAAGCATACGTAAATGGCTAAGCCACCCGTTAGCAAGCTGATGATTGCATATTTACAAACAGTCAATTAAGAATAAAAGTTACAAGATGACTTGAAGAAAATGCGTAAGCGTAAGCATTCAGGTAGTTGTATTCATATCAGAGGATGAACCTTACCATAGGCTCAAATAGCCCACGAAAATTTGAAATCCTGGTCCTTGGGTACATTAGTTCTCCGGCTCACTCATTGAAGTCTATACAAAATAGGGCTCCTGCCACCAGATAAACAATTTAACCACTTCAAACCTTGTTTCGATACTATTAAGACCGGCCATAAAGAAAATTAGACATCGATACCTCAAGTAGAACTGATCATGGACACTTCTACCCTTTTCAGAGTGGATGGATTAGTTGCCGTGATAACTGGCGGTGGTAGTGGTTTGTATACCAGAAGATGATAGATCCGGGTCCCGCTGCTGACATCGTCCAGGACTCGGCTTGATAATGGCACGAGCATTTGCCGGGGCCGGTGCTAAAAGAGTGTATATACTCGGCAGGCGAGCGGAAAAGTTGGAGAGCGCTGCGTCCAGCCACCCGAATATTGTCCCCGTGATATGTGATGTGACTTCCAAGGCAGCGTTGCAGGAAGCTGTTGATCAAGTTACGAAAGATATCGGGTATGTCAATGTTGTCATCGCCAATGCGGGAAATTGGGGTCCTATACCTGGGTATAATCCCCATGGAACGGTTCACCAGCTGCGCGAGAGCCTGTTCAATGGAGTCTCAATGGAGGATTTCACCAAAACGTTCCATGATAACATGACCTCGTCATTTTACACAATGCTCGCCTTTCTGGAACTTCTTGATGCTGGGAACAAGCAGGCTCTTGAGGGTGCGTTTGGTAAACCACTAAAGGAGGGAAGTAAAGTACCTGCGATTCAAAGCCAAGCTATCTTTCTTGGGAGCATTGGAGGTTACAGTAGATTTAGCTTCTCGCCTCCAGGTTACATGGCAGTTAAAAGTGCGACGATTCAGCTGGCGAAGCAAGCTGCCACCAACCTTGCTCCTTACCAAATCAGAGTCAATGTTTTGGCACCAGGATGTAAGTCTCTAACATAATCCATCTCCTAGGAAAATAAGCACTCATTTGTACTACAGTCTTTCCATCCGAGATGACCAACCGAGTACTAGTTACTCGTGACCCTGAGACTGAGACTATAGACAATCCAGTGTTCATGACGGCTAGACGATTTGGCACAGAAGAAGAACTGGCTGGCTCGATTCTGTATCTAGTAAGCAGAGCTGGGTCTTACTGCAACGGTCAGGTACTCCTGTTTGACGGTGGTAGATTATCTATGATTCCATCTACATACTAGACAAGAACTAGTGATCCGTTAAAAAATGCCAAATCAGTATTCTTAGCGGAAGCTTAGTCTTTATAACCTTTGTAAAGCTTAACGTTTTCGATAATAGGTAGTAAATCTCAATATTCGTATCAGATGTGGGACGGAGACTCTTTGCCCTTGATGATGAAGTGCGGCCCTGAGCTTTCCCTATTATTCTCGAAGGTTACGTCGAGAAGCCAGCCTTCAGCCGTGAGTGCAGCAATCCGCTTGGTCTTCGACATCTCGTGTGACTAAGCCACTAGCAAAAGTGCTGAATGACCTTAGAACTTACAACTATATCATCAAGGAGATCTCAAGGGTTTATATACATGAGTATGACACGTGGGATCACGTGCACGCTAGGCGCTCAGGAAGCTTGTCCCGCACGCGGCCGATTCGGCCTGAGCTTTAAAGATATCTACGTGCGATTCAGTGCGAATCGTCAAACATCAACCCGTTTCGGAACTCGCAGAACCTGATATTATATAAGCTCTGCAAAGTGAAGATCAAAGTAGACCATTGTTTTCTTACTTTTTCTATTTGCGGCATATACCAGTGATTTTTTTCCTTCGTAGTATTTACATCTTTTGATACAGCTTTTGAATTTGATGTTGGAAACGGGAAACAGGAAGGGATAGATGAGGGCCATGAGTTTTGATAGTAAAGGCGGTAACAGATATTTGTGAGATGGTAGGCTTTTGACCCGAAAGTGCTCACCGTGTTATTGTTTTGCCGGCAGAATCATAATCGGCCTAGCATCTTTAGTCTGAACTAAATACAAATTTTAATTGCATGCTGTTGAGTCACGTGTTGTTCAGACCTACCCTTAGTTAACGACGCTTAGCGTCAACTAGATAAGACGCACTTTGGAGGAATATCCTCTTAACCAATTACATCAACTTTGCCTGCATCCACAATATCTTTTCTCATGCATATTCCCCTCTACATTATCTCATAGCAGCTCGTGCTTTTATTCTCTGGTAAACGCTTTTCAACCATTTAATTACAGAAGAGTCCGCCGTCATATAGGAAGAATTTCAGACCGTTTTTCTTTCTAACAATCGAAGCTCTTAGCTATGGACAAGGTAGTAGGTCTTCTTGGTGGAGGGCAGCTAGGGCAAATGCTCTGCGAAGCCGCAAATCCTCTTGGAGTGAAAGTCGTTATTTTGGATGCGCCGAACTCCCCTGCGAAGCAAATCAATGCAAAGAATGAGCATATTGATGGGTCTTTTATGGACCCAGAATCAATACGGGAATTGGCCAAGCAGGTCAACGTCCTAACGGTTGAAATCGAGCATGTAGATACAGTTGTGCTAGAAGAGCTCGCAAACGCTGGTGTAGAGGTACAGCCAAGTGAGTTTCCTCTATTCATTTTGCCATTCATCCAAGTTCATAAGGTTCCGTACTAATCTGACCATAGGCTGGAAAACTTTGCGCACCATCCAAGATAAATATCTGCAGAAGGAACATTTAACACGAGCGGGGGTACAAACAGCAGTTTCACAAGCTGTAGAACCTGGGACTCTCGAGGAATTCGGTCGCACACATGGATACCCATTCATGCTCAAAGCTCGGAAGGATGCCTATGACGGACGAGGAAATTGCCCAGTAAAGTCGGAATCAGATATCCCGAATGCCTTGGAAGTTCTGAAGGACAGGTCATTATATGCCGAAAAATGGGCAAACTTCCAGAAGGAACTTGCAGTAATGGTCGTTAAGACAGAAAATGAGGTATCCACAGATGGAAACTCTACGATTGCCTACCCGGTGGTTGAAACCATTCACGAAGATAGCATTTGCAAACTAGTGTACGCGCCAGCACGAGCGATTTCGTCAGCAATACAACAGAAAGCTCAAGAGCTTGCGCGCAAAGCGGTGGGAAGTCTCTGGGGCAAGGGTGTCTTTGGTGTAGAGCTTTTTGTGATGCAAGATGGCCAGCTTCTGGTCAATGAAATTGCCCCTCGACCCCATAAGTAAGTGTTTGCACAGATTTGTGCGCCTCGATACGAAATAAGCTGACACAATCAATAAGCTCCGGTCACTACACGATAGAGGCATGCCCTACTATGTCACAGTACAAAGCTCAACTTCTCTCGATCTTGGGAATCATGCCATCTTTCCCAAACAACACAATCCCATCCATGTTCCCAGCTACCATTATGCTGAATATCCTTGGTGGGGCCTCCAAAGAATCCCACAAAGAATTGATGCAGCGCGCTGCTACTATTCCTACTGCAAATCTTCACATGTACGGCAAAGAATCTAAACCAGCTCGAAAGATCGGCCACATCACTGTCATCGGTTCTTCGATGTCGCAAGCCTCTCATATCATCAGCCCGCTCATCGCGATTGCGGACACCATGCGCGCAGAACGAAAAGGTCTTCCGTCGCCGTCATCCTCTAAATCTCAAGAAACCGTCTCACCACCAAAGTTGGTTGCTGTAACCATGGGTTCTGACTCTGATCTCCCCGTCCTCAAGCCTGGTCTCGCCATTCTAGAATCATTAAACATTCCTTACCACCTTACCATCACCTCTGCACACCGCACGCCGGCTCTCATGTCCGACTTTGCCATCAAAGCTGCTTCAAACGGTTTGAAGGTCATCATAGCAGCCGCTGGAGGCGCTGCACATCTGCCAGGAATGATCGCTGCACAGACCGCCTTACCAGTCATTGGCGTCCCAGTCAAAGGTAGCACTTTAGATGGCATGGATTCTCTACTGAGCATTGTTCAAATGCCAAGAGGGGTACCGGTAGCAACTGTTGCGATAAACAACAGCGTGAACGCAGCGTTGCTGGCAGCAAGAATATTAGGAACTAGTGACGATGCAATCTTTGCAAGGCTAGAAGAATACATGAAGAAGATGGAGGATGAAGTAGTAGAAAAGAAAGGGAGGCTAGAGAGCGTGGGCTGGAAAGATTATTGAGCACTATCGCATACAATGCTAGATTTTTGTGCAATGTTAGAAGAAGGCGTTAAGTGCTTAATTTAGATACCCCGTTGATGGCGCTGAAATGGAGAATATCGTTGCTATCTGCATTCGAGGCAGGTCTTGTAATTTGAAGTGCCAGTACACAAGGCTCTTTATGACTGTTCTCGTGCTGCAATTGTGGTTGCCGGGGCTTTTGTCCGGCCGTAAAGAGTAGGCTGCGGCGTGGGGCCCCATGGGCCGGGTTTTCCGCTTCTTGTCCCGCCCACTAGGTCCTCATGGGCTAGGCGGGTAATAGAACAATAGGATATCCCGCTTATAGGTTACCTAGTAGGCTGCCAAGAACCCAACAGGCTGCTAAGAACCCAATAGGCTGCCAAGAATCTAGGACCTATTGTAGACTAAGTAGTTATATAGTAAATAATTTCTACTAATCTCAAAATTGTACTTTTTCTACTATACTTTGTACCGAAAATTGAACTTGTAACTTTGTCTAGTTAAAATATTATATATTTTCAATTCCATCGTAGTCTCTTCTATAATAGATTAGTTATTACCTATTACCCTGTAGGCTACCTATTACTCATAACTCAACGTATTACCTACTAGGTAATAGGTGACTTACAGGTCGCAGATAACCTACAGATCGTAGGCCGGGTTTTCATTTTCTCTGCCCACCCAGTGGGGCCCCGCCCGCTGGGCTTCTGCTGCAGCCTATTCCCTTTTGTGCTTCACGCCCTCTAGGAGTTGTCACAGCCTGTTTCTATATGTAATAGACGAACAAAAATCCCAAAGAGTGAGAAGTAGTATTGCACGAATCTCTGAAGAAGAGAAGTACAAAGAAAGAAATTAATATTGCTTAAGTACTTGGAAATTAGCCCCTACTTAGATTACGCCCAAGTCCTTTGTACCTGATATCTTAGCTACTAGGCCGGCAAGTATATCCTACCTGGACTCCTTGCCGAAGCTGCTCTCTTACACTATATATCAGTATTTTAGTATCGGTCTGTTCCGTTATCGCTTCGTAGTAGCTATAGCCATGCGAAGTTTTGGACACTGAAAGTGTAGATACAGTGTGAAACCAAATATAAAGCCCAGAATGTCACGTCCCCAGAGGTGGCTTCACTTTTGGGTTTTCATATACAGAATTCTGCGATCGTATTTTACTAGCTAAAGTAATTAACTATAACAAATATAGATAGAAATTCTTACTATCTAACTCAAATACATACTTTCAAAACAGTTATCTCAGTAACTACTAATAAAAGTTCTGAATATCTCTTCTAAACTTAGAAACAAACAAGATCGAGATTAGAAATCCGAATTTCGTAAATAAACTACTAGTGAAGTGTGAAATCAAAGACGTGATTTAGCAAGTTAATAAGAGCTGTCAATATAAGGCTAGAAAGGGAGTGGCTAGGTAGCTGGAAAGAAGTCTAGAAAGCGAAATTGTTGATAATTACTTCTTGGAGTAGAAAGAACTACATACGAAGTAGTTGGGGAAGTAATTGTAGTAGCTAGTATATTTAGAGATGTACTAACTTTAATGTATTGCCTTAACTCTATACATACCTTCAAATATCGATCTACTCACTATGCCCGGTTAACTATCTAGTTAGTTTATTCGTAGTTGAGGTAATGTTGATGGATGAGCAAGGTCTTAAGACAATTGAATTTATGTAAGACTCTGCTCGCATTATTGTATTATCTATCTATCCAAATATTCTCTAACTCTACTTCCTATCTACCCTTCTTCTTCTTCTTTCCCCCAACTTCTCCTCCTACACTCATCTTCCCCTTCCCCTTTCTCTTCTTCTTTACCCCTTCAACACTTTTCCGCAACTTCTCCAAGCTCCCTGTAGTAAGCACCAGCCACTCTAATTCCTCCTCCTTTCCCTTCGCATTCCCCCTCCCCCTTCCATAAAACCCCAAACTCCCAATCTCCACCTTCCAGCCCTCAGTGCAATTAACATAGCTATACTTACTTTTCATTCCCTTGCCCCCCTTAAACGTAACATCTACTTTTGCGGCGGGCAGCGCGCGGGTGCGGACGCGTAGGAGACGTGAGCGGTGTGAAAGTTGCTTGGTTTCGTGAAGGGTGCGGGATTGGCAGGTTGTCATCTGCGTGGAGGAGAGAGGGTGTGTTAGCTGTGCGGTGGGTGATGGTGATGTAAAGGGGTGGGATAGTGGAAGAAGGAAGGAGAGAGATAAGATAGAAGGAGGGAGAATAATAGAAAGACGGATAGGACGGAAGATAGTGGGTTTAGAGTGATATAGAACACTATCTAAAAATCTCCTTCAAACCAGTCTCAATATCAACAACCCTAACACATTCCCCTTATCTCTTCCCCATATCTATAACGAAAAACTTGGAAAAACTCACAATAGCAATCTCCGCCACGGAATCGATCCTCAACGGACTTGGTGCATTTATAATAACAGCCGGATGATCAAAAGCATTAACATGCAAATCCGGATCCATGTATGCATTTGGCAGTATATCGATTTTCGAGGGCAGCCATACGACGGTTCCGGGAACGATAGAGGGAAGATGCTGAGATTGAATGTAGTAGGAAGGTGGTTGGGAGGGGAGGGAAAGGGAAATATAGGAGGGTTGCTTAGAGAATGATGGGAGGCGGGGTGGTGGGGAGGGAGAGGGAGAGAAAGAGGGGGAAACGGGAAGTGAAGGCGAGGGCAAAAGGGAAGCTGGTTGTGGCTTTGTTTTGAGTAATGATTTGAGCCGTGCGCGCAGTGATAACTCGTCAGAAGTCGAGGCAATTGAGGGACGTATTCGTGTTTGCAAAGAGTTTCTGCGTACCACGAGCGATGTCGACTCCTCTGACACTGAGACACTGCGCGATCGTGGTTGTTTCTTAACCGAAGATCTCCGTTGTGCACGCAGTGAAATTTTCTCCGAATCCAAAGGGATAGAAGACCGCGTTCGCTTCCCCCCCCTTTTCCCCTTATCTACCACCATGAGCTCATCTGCTTCTTCCTCATCATTAGAAATAACAATCACCTCCTCCCCTAATGACATCGACCTCGTAACCGGACTCCTCATACCCGAGCGATACATGTTCCTCAACGGCGAATCATTCCTCGGAATCGCCGCTAACGAGTTTCTCCTCACCTCCGTTGTCCTCCTCCCTTCCACTCCTTTCAGCAAAGGATTCGCTCTCCTTCCGCGCACACTCTGAGATTTCCCGCTTCGTTCCTGTACTCCCCCGCGGCTAATATTTCGCGTAAGCGCAATCCTCCTCTGATCTCTCTTCCTATTTTTCGGTATTGATTTTCGCCATGAATTCGTCATAGTTATCGGGATATCAATCCTAGGAATGAAGCAACAAAAAACTATAATGTTATGTTACATCATGAAGTCGTAATTGCAAAACCGAATGAGACATATTTTACTTTGGCCTCAGATAAATGAACAAAGAGGAAGGAGGAAGGGAATCGTAATACAGCTTAGTTTCTAGAGGATGGAAGGAATGGTTGCAGCAAAGCGATTCTTTCTTTGTCTGTAACTAAGTATGTACACTTGTAGGATATGCAGAACAGACCATGTGAGTAAAGGAAAGAAAGAAAAGTATTGGAGAGGTGTTACAGTAGGGTTCGATTCCGGCTTCCTCTTTGTACAGTCTTTTAGTTTTAAATAAGCCACATGCCGAAAACGCTAGACCAATTACGGTTAGTAAAGAATTCTTTGTCACTATTTTACCCTCAGGTATCAGTCGCCGCCTTTGGCAGATCTGATTTGAGGCTCAGCCCTGCTGACCTTTCTTGATTTAGTTAGCAAATGAAGGCAACACTATTGAACATGATGGCTTCAAAAAGCGCAACTACGCAAGTCAGCTTGATGACCTTATATCCTCAGGCTAACACGATGACACAAAGGCCTGCTTCTTCAAAGCAGCGGCATATACTTCGCGACTAATCTGACCAAGGATCATATCCAGTATCAGGATGTGGCCATCCGAGATCCTCTGCGATATCAGACCAATGCAAAACCTCTTCGCCCTCTTCATCTGAGTCAAGGTAGGTACGATAGCCGCTTCCATCCCCAAACCTCACTTTGTAATTCCTGGATTGTTTCTTTTGCCTTCTGCTCTCCCGTTCCTTCTCTAGGCGTAGCTCCTCGACTTTCGTGGCTTCAGCCCAGATCTGGAATGCTTCCCTTTTTAAGGTACAGAATAGTACAACCTCTCTCGTAGCCAAGACATCCTCCAAACAATCGTGGATAGCCTCTTTATTCTTCCGGATTTGAATATGAACCAGTTCAGAGCAGAGTGTCTGTAATCCCCACCGAATACGATGAATGCCAACAGCTTTTCTTGACAAGATCCCAGAATCTACAATACGGGGATGGATTATCCTCAGGGCTTCCAAGTCATGCTGTAATGCATGGCCGACAATAATAGTATTGCTATCGATATATTTCCATAGCTCTAACCGGGCTGCCTCCCAGCCCTGCAGCGTCTGCCCTTGCCGAATCGCAGTTTCAAGTTTGCTTTTCGATATACCATGAATTGAAGACCGCATCTGTGTTATAGGTTCTCGGGGACATATATATCGGTTAAGAAGTACTGCGCCAGTAAAATAGTCGGTAACGCAAAGTAAGATCGCTTCACTTCCTCCACCAGCAACCCCTGCCATTTCACAGTCAAGGGC
Organism: Clarireedia aff. paspali H2; assembly: GCA_026770245.1. NCBI lineage: Eukaryota > Fungi > Ascomycota > Leotiomycetes > Helotiales > Rutstroemiaceae > Clarireedia > Clarireedia aff. paspali H2. The sequence goes on from JAJCXA010000002.1 coordinate 211,098, forward strand.
TACCGCAAGGAATTTCGTCTCCGCGGAGGCTGATGGGGTTTGTCGGAAGTCTTCGTGTTTAATCGTGCGTAGAGGCATTTCGAAATCGTGCGTTGGTGAGGTCTGACAGCCTCTTCCTCCATCACTACAGCATTTATACTGCCTCTTTGAGTTCTGCAACGTTTTGGAGTTAAGCATTTTCCCGAAATTGATCCTCATACGATAAAACATACCCGTTTATTTCGCTTATATAGATGGAAGATACAGTCTTGACCGACCACGTTCTTTTCTTGTCCTTTACTATTTTAGTTTAACCCCCTATGTTCAGCAGCGGAAACTTACTATTACAGCGCTTGCATTTCCGTGAATTGGCATAATCTAACGAATTGTATGGGTGTATAATAAAGCCGTTTTCCTGGAGCTCCATTGGCGTATGGCAATGTGCCGATAACGCATTGCGCACTATGTCATATTCAGACTCCATAACCACAGACCAGGGTATATCTTGAGGGGTAGTCTTGACCGCAGGTATTGTTATCTGGGGAGTACTAGAGCCCGGTATGGTTGCACTTGGTAGTTGCCCATGTTCGCGTTTCGTTGTATGAATGTGATGCCCAAGTGCCTGTGGCTTTGCCGGTTTAATGAGAAAAGCCGCTTGCTGTTTCTTGTGTGCAGGGGAGTCTCGGATATGTTGATCTAGCGCTGTCTGTTCTTTGAACGACCTGTTACACGGCGCACAGCGGGCTGACATTGTGGGTGTATGGGGCCAGATTTTGGGTACTGTTTTGGTTTGAGAATTGGTAGAGAAGACGCTTTTGGGGACGATCGCTCAAGTAAAGTCTTGGTTTGGGATGGAGGACTAACCGGCGACTGTAAGTTTGTGAGCTCCTGTGTCGCTGCTCTCTTCTTCGCTATCGATTTCGGGTTTGATAGTTCGGTCAGGAATACGCAGGAGCCCTACACTACCCCGCAATGAATATGGCGTCCAGGTCAGGCCTCAATGCCTAATATTAGAGGCATGAAAAATATAACTTCTACTACAAGAAATCAAGGTAAAAATGATTATGTTCCTAACTATATTGTAAAAGGTGAGTAGTTAGCTATAGGAATTTTGATGTAGTATCATAGATTGGTAATAAGTTCTGGATAACTTGACACCTTGAGAAGGAATTTACTTTTGAAATCAGCTTGAGATATTATTTGGCTTTCGTAACTCAGCCCAGCAAATGAGGGCACAGCTTAGCTCTCTATACATATCCTCAGGCAACATGATGACATTAGGGCCTTGCCTCCTCAAAGCAGCGACATATACTCGTCAGGCACGATGTGATGACAAAGAAACAACTAACTATAATTACTCTAGTGCTTCTTGGCCTTGTGGCTTATTTAAAACTAAGAGAGTGTACAAAGAGGAAGCCAGAATCGAACTCCACTGTATGCTATTTATTGCAAGAATCAAAAAAACCCCTCCACAGTAAAGATTGTTAAGTGCTGTGAACGTGAATGAGAATGAATTGACAGATTAGGATTACAGAGCGAGTTTTATACGGCTGACGATGTCTTGACTGATTATGTAAGTCTTGAATCACGTGAATGCTGCTGTATCAGGAAGAACACGATGAGGGTAATAACATCAGAATCTTCTCACCTCTGAGAAACTTGAAGTAACCTATTTATTATTACATCCAATACCCTAATAGTCCCAGCAAACCAAGCTTTCCCTTCCACTTCGGCGCTAAGGAGCTATACAAAGCATCGGCAGCAATAGTCTCTCAGCCTCACATCTCTAAACCACTCACTCTACACTCTTCCCCAAGCCTCAGCAAGCAACAGTGTTAGAAAGTAATTGTCAATTAGGTATTGAAGCATTTCACCCCGGTATCTGTCTTTCGTGTCCTGTATTTACATGAAAGCTGATTGATTGTCCTTTAACCTATCCTATCCATAATCTCGCTCGATCGATCGAGACAATCCACTCATATCCATCCAATACACCAGACCCAATCCAATCCATCCAATCAACAAGCCACCCACCCATCCATCCTATCCTCCCATATCACCCAAAGTAGAAGACAACAACCCGAAAGAAAAGTATTTAAAGTTGTAAAGAGATCAAAAATGTAAAAAAAAACAGAAAATAGATTCGTTCTGTAATCATCATTAAAAAATGTTGTTGCGTCCCATTCATTTGGTTTCATAAAAATCGTTACAATCATTTCCCAGTATCATATCGGTCGCGAAAGAGTAGATCAGATCGAATAGACAAGGAAATAAATGTCGATTACAAAAAGGGCGCCAGCCAGCAAAAGAGGCAAAGGCGAAAAGAAGAGGAGTGCCATGAACATTAGCATGAGTAAGTGAAAATTCGAATTTTAGTAGAAAAATTGAGAAAACGCCGGTGAACGTGCTCAAGTCGTGGATATCATCTGTCGTTGATACGCCAAGTGCTAGTGAAGAAAGTAGTTTTTGCAGCAGAGTGGAAATTCAGAAATGTTTGGATCGGTATGTAAGACAGAAATTTCATTAGCTATCCAGGTTTCGGTTTGCGTTTTCCCGCCGTCTTATTTCGTTAAGCTTTTGATCAAGTTGTGAGAGGCGTGAATCAAGATTGGAACTTTCTCCAAAGTCCAGGGAGCCTATTGAGCGACGTGATTGATGCATAGTAGCAACGTCAGAACGACGCACCGCCGGACTATGTTCTTGAAACAGCCTTCGGGGAAATGTATTAGGCCCCGATTCCATGAACGGTGAGCGTAAACGTGGAGGCTCGAAGGTAACAGGGGGAAGTAGTTTAGCAGGTGCAGCCGGCGATGGGCTAAATTCTGGTACAAGTCCGCTTCTCTCGGGCTCATTGGAATGGCTTGGCGTCGAGGGAGAAGGAGAAGGCTGGAAAAGTCCAGGGATTCGATTTCGAAGTAGATCACCACCTACGGTAAAGGCTCTGGTACGAACTCGTCGTTGACCATTTGTGAAAGAAGTTCCATACAATTGCTCGTCCATTACGTTCGGCTTAGGTGATTCTCCACTCAAGGTAAAAGCATCATTCAAAGAGTTCTGTGCCCGTCGCTTTTGCGTGCCGGTAAGTGATCGAGGACGCTCAAAGTGCAGTGGAGATCGAAGTCGTGGACCAGGCACGGGCATTGTATCTGAGTATAGGCGTGATGCTGAAGGACGTGGCAAATCGAATGCTCCATCCATCGTCGAGCTAGGACCGTAAGTTCTAGCCATGAATGGTGATCCCAGACTGCGGCTCTTGCTATCGTCAAGACTCAAGTTCATACCCCTAGATTTCCTCCATACTCTCAGGCGGTAGTTAGGTTTCAACGGGTCATCCATTGCAGAATCGTTGTCAGTGGCAAGACGTGCCAATGGTCCATCTGGCTGCATTGTTTCAGACGTGCTCGTAGTGAGTGATAAAGCAATATCTTCGGTATCAAAAGACGTTGAGGCACAGGGTTTTGGCTCCGGTGTACGGAATCTTGAGCGGGAATTTTGGGATGAGAAAGGCGTAGGGCTGCGGGATTGGAGATGTCGATGTCGCTGTACCGAACTTGTATCTTTCGTTTTGCAAAGCTCTCTCAGGTGAGCTCGAGTAGCTGAACTGCTGTGTGGCCACTGCGAGTATGATCGAAGAGCCTCGGCCGTTGGGGTTGCGCTGCCACTTTTGTCGGATGATGCCGCACGTGACAATTGTTGAACAGACGAGCTTGCAGCATGTACACCCTTGGGACCTTTCCAGCTTTTCTTTGCTTGTCTAGCAACTCGATGACACACACCTTCAGGCGGTACAGCGCTAGCACCAATTCGAAATGGGGTTACGACAGGATCTTGCAGATACAAGAGGTAGATCGACCATAAATGTGCGCTCATCGCCGGTGTCCAACGAGCATCGCTTCGGGTCTTGCTTCGTAGTTTTGCGTTCAAGATGGTGTTTCGTTGTTCTGTGGTCGCTTCTTCGAACGTATTATCGTCACTCGGCTTGGAGTATGACGGATATGTGAATGGATCGGAAATATCAGACTCGGGACTAGTACAGCTCCCATCTTCAGAGTGTCTTGACATTCGACCTCGGCTGTAAAAAGAATCTTCAGAGCTGTTCGATGCAGCAGATGATGGCCTTTCAATTTCGCATTCACTTGGTGATAAAGAGCCCATTCTCCAATCGAGGTGATCTGAAGTGATTTCTGTCGTGTTGGCCATTGTTGGAATTGGAGTTTTAGGGGGCGATGCGAGCCTTGAATAGTATGTATGCGGAGCCAAGAAAGATGTACTAATTGAAAGTGGGTCTCGGTCTGGCATATCGCAATCGTCAGATACGTGGGGTGTCGCTATTTGTGGCTCCTCAATAGTAGGGATTGGGACGTCTGCAGCAGCTACAGAAGCGAGAAATTGCTCCGTTGGTGCTTGCAGATTAGAGACATTTCGTCGTCTGACTTTCAAACGTGTCGGACGGGGTGGGGAAGGTGGCTCTTCCGATTCAGCACGGTTAAAAGGTTCCGGGGTGGTTGGTAGATCTCCTTCATTATGGTGGAAGCGGAAGCCCCTAGGAAGGGTAGTAGACCCATTCTGATGCTGATGAAACATTTTTGTGTTGATGTGAAGTTCACGCGTGTGCAAGATTGTGGCGTAGTTGTAGTAAAAGAAAGAGAACCTCTGGAAGTGCTGGCGCCGTGGATTTTCGAGATTGTACAATGCGCCGCGCCGATAGTAGCAATTCTTTATATGCAAATGCGAACTTGGAATTACAGAAAGTATGATACAAAGATCTTACTCGGGCCCTAAAGAAAGATGGCAGAAAGGGGGGTCCTCAGAATGACTTTGGCCCACGCTCAACTTGTCGCAAATAAAGCAAAGCAAGAGACGACCGAGTATGTGGTATGTGGGTAGCGTGAGATTGGGTTAATCAGATTCGACTTTAGGACGGTGAATTGACCCCAAAATGTCGAAAGGGTCCTATCGATAAGGTGATCGGAGCTTTTCTATCGTAATGCACAAGCTTGTGTAAGGGTATCCTGCATGCACGAGTTCGATGTTGACGATCTTCAAAGGCAGGAACCGATAGCTGAGCGCGGATTGAGTGTTGATCTGAACGAATGAAAGACCCAACGCCCAAGTACGACTCGATGTTCGCAGCAAGATGGCAAAGCTCGAAGAAGATGCGACTGTACAATGCCCAGCAATTGCGAGAACTTGTATTCTGTTTCTTCGTGCGGAAATTGGTTTGCGACCGTGCTCTGTGTGACTTTTGCGCGGCTTATCTGTCGCGATGGCTCGTATTCGGAGTCCAAATATCACTCCGGCGCGTTCGTACTGTGAGCAGATACTCGCGTCGCAGATGTATAATTGTAGGATATTCCAGTGCTATGCCAGCGAAATGAAGAACAGAAGCGATTGCAAGGAAAGAATGTGTGGTGGTTCTGCAGAACTGAGGGGCACAAGGTTATGTTGGAGGACTGATTTGGAGATAAGGCGTGCGGTCAAATGCGATAGTAACCAGGGCAGCAGGAGAAAGGAGATTGTGAATCAATGGATGGATTCAAGAGCTGCGCGAAATTGTCTTGTATCGTTGGAATCGTTTCTTCCTGGACGATGTTCTGCGCCGGAAGACTCGATGAAATGATGAATGAGTGAGCGGGCGCAAAGGAAAGAGTGCGTAGGTAGGATCGCAATCGAGGGAGAGGGTGGGTGACTGAATGAAAGAGGCGACGGGAAGGAGCGAGGAAGGTTCGTGTGGTGGGTGAGTGGGCAAGTGGGCAAGTGGGCGAGTGGGTGGGTTGAGTGAGAAAGTGGGTAAATGAGATGAGCGAGCGAAAGGGACTAAGGAGGAAGTGGATTTGGTCGATTTTAGGGAAAAGTGGATGGGTGGACAGAAGGTTTTGGCGCGTTCAGAGGCGGCTTTGGTCTTTATGGTTCGCCGTATTCGACCTTGATGGGCTTAGCGGGGCTCGGTAAAGATGAAATTGCAGATCACACCTGCAAAGCCAGTGCAAAAGCACTGGCGAAAGAGAACGAGGACAGGGCCGTACAGGACTAGCAGCGTCGCAGAACTAGCCAAAGGAGAATGCTGACTGGCCACAGGAATACAAGGCAGATTCAATTCTCATGCGCGCCCATTTCTGCCCGTGCCGGCCCAGATGAACAGATGAACAGACGAACAGACGAACACATGGTGCATTTTGAAGAAGAGACACAGAAATGGGGATGGAATGGGGATGGAATGGGGATGGGAATGGGAATTGAAATGGAAACGGGTGTTGGGCGCAGCAGGAGGTTCCAATTTAATGTCTAGCAAAAGTTGGCAATTCTACTCCACCATATTGCAGTAGTTAGTACTTCAACTTGCCAAAGAGGCATAACCGCTGTGCGTATAGATGTAGATGTAGATGTAGATGTAGATGTAGCGTCAGACGAAGGGGGATAATATCAAACTTCCTTCCTGCATCGCTCTCTTTTCTGCCAGTCGTGCGGAATACACATCCCCTTGTCCATTGTCCATTGTTCAAATGTAAACCACTACTTATCCATACCCACAACCCTTGGCCTACTCCCCCCGCCTGCATATACATGTACAGCACGTAGGTACAACGATTTGTGCAACGTGTGGACCACCGAGTCGCAGACGGCGGGCGAGAAGGAAACTCGAGTGGATTCTGGACCTGCAAAGTAAAACCGCAAGCTGCGAGCATGCGCGCATCATGCGGCCAATGTGGGACCTCCCAACCAAACCACACACTCACCTCGCCTTCATCGGAACCGGATTATTATTGTCGACCACTGCTTTTGAAAGTTTCGAGACAATCCTGAATGATTGGAGCGTGTGCGAGATGGAATCGGCCTTTATCAGGCCAGTATCTTTATCCTATCGTTTATCGTGTTCGTCGTGGATATCGTGGATGTCGTGGATGATGGCCAATTCCGTCTGCCCACCAAAAAAGGATGAGAGAGTTTTGGTGTGTCTGTTGAGTTGAGTTGAGTTGAGTCGAGTAGAGTAGAGTTAAGGTGATGGTGCGAATTGAGGCGGGATGAGGGAGGGATTCAGAGACAAGACGGTTGAGGAAAAAGCAAAATCGCATTAATTCGAGTGACTTCCATCACGTACAGAAACAACGTCCCTCCCCCTGTCCCTCTCTCCTCTCCGGTCTTCCTCAGCTCTTTGACCCTTTCCCTCCTTTTTCCCCTCATCTCCCTCTCCAAACAAATAAAAGAGAAGACGTCGTCGCGTCGCTTAACACCCACGCTAAAACCGCACGCGTCAATCTCGCGTTTGTATTCAGGCACATCTGCGAAACCATTGGACAGAAGTAATGCAGGCTTTATGCAGTGCCACACCCTCCATGGATCCGCGTAACGGGACAAGCACAAAAGACGTAAGCTGCACAGAAAGCCATGCATAAAACTTATGCATGGATAGTTACCTAACTGAGCTAACGTGTTTTTCTGTTTTTAGATGGGAGAACGGAGATAGATGATCCGGACCACCGATTAAGCCAATCTTCTTTTTTTGCTGCAACCTTACGAAGTACGAAAGATACAGACAGCTTCACAACTTGTAGATCCTCAATTCTCAGTCTGCAATTGATATCACGGTTTCCCGATTTCTCTATCATAATCATAAACCCACAAAAATACCCTGCCTCCTCCCAAAATATCCCCCAACCCACCTCACACGGTACACCGCTACTATGTTGTGAGTTAGATGCTCATACTAATGTATGAATGTGATGCATCGATTTTTTGCATTTACCAGCTAGAGCTAGAGCTGGAGCTAGAGCTAGAGCTGGAGCTGGAGCTGGAGCTGGAGCTGGAGCGGGAGCTAGAGCTAGAGCTAGAGCGAGATCTCCTTCGGCACCTTGATTCCTTTTCTTCGCTTCTTCTCTATACCCTGGCCGTGATCTCTCCCCTACCTAGTGAAATACTGTACTTACTATACATGTACAGTACCAGATACTGACCACGTCCACGGTACGATGTGCGGTGAGTGTTGGATAGCATGGTTCATGCATGAACGACAGATCTAGATGGGGGAATGATTGATCTGTTCTGTACAAAGTACTTTATAGAGTAACCGACGGAGTATGGTATTTGATACTGCGGTGTCTAAACTTGGGCTAACGTTGGGGATAGCAAAGGATAGGGGTGGGCGAATCAGAGTCTAGAAACGCGTTTGTAGGTGTTATGTATATATGCACGCACGAACCAGCTGAAGGGTTTTTTATGTTTACTATTTATTCCCCTCGAGACTGCATCGATTACTGTGCCTTATGTTGGAGCAGAATAGAGGGGAGTTTGTCTGACAGCTGTACTGTGTGTACTGTGTGTACTGTGTGTAGCCTGTGTTCATTTGTTGGTGGTGTGCTGTGTCAGATGCATATTGATACGCGAGTCTTTATCTTTATCTCTACGAACGAGACGGTCTAGAATCTTAGGGAGGATAGATGATTTGGATAGATATTCGCGGGAAGGATTCTGATCAACATAATAGGTCCCTTAGTAGGTCTCTAGGTCAGAAGTATCACGTGATTGAAAGTACCTGTCATTGTGATGAATGGTGGTTTATCATCCACGTGCTATATGTTGTTCGCATCACTTCCAATTGATCAGGATACTCGGGATTTGCTATAATTCTATGCTTCTACGCACCCTCATTTGCGCATTTCTTTGATCGAGGAGGACATCGCGTCATAATACACCGAAAGACTCATGTGATAATTCTCAGCCTACCCGCAGCCACACTGCCTTCACAAAATGAATAGCTTCATTTCTACCCGCCACATACATGCCACATGTGGCACCTTGAGACAACTCTTCCATTTTGAGATTGCATTTCTTTTGCGGTGGCAATGAAGGAGAAAATGTCGAATTTCTATCATTTCTCAATGGCCACCTTTTCTTTCGTCTTTTCCTCCTCTTCATTTGCAAATCATCACAGTAGGATTGGCTTTGCAAAATGGTGCTGCCACAGCAATCATTTCAACTCTTGAAACTCTTTTTCATTTTCGTCGCCACCTTTGCCATTGGATGGTATCTCTTCTCCGATCGTGATTATCACCAAACGATACAGATCGCTGTCAAAGGCAAAAGGGGTATCTTCGTGGAGAAAGCTCTCCGTACTGATATTGATGGTCCATACGACAATTCAACTTTGATTCGTTTCTGCGACAAGACTCAATGGAGAGATGGATTGATCTTCCAATGTCAATCGCCACATGGAGGAGTCGCAAATATTCGAAACATGATATTAAATTGTTTCCGATATGCACTGGAAGCCGGAGGTAAGCTCACAAGTTCCCATGCGCTCCCTTCTGCTAATCCTCCCAGCGACGACAATTGTTATGCCGGAGGTCAGGCTCTGGACACCTCCAATAGACAAACCTAGCTCCGAGCACGATTTAGAAAAGAGAAAGAAAGAAAACGTCGCTCACGTTCCATTCTCCCATCTTTTCGACCTCGACTTCTTCCAAACATCCTTGAGCTCAGCGTGTCCGAGGATTCAGTTCGTCCCACATTCCAATGACCTATATACCATACCGAGTACTCAGAATCCGCATTCTATAGATCCCGGTTCTCTGCTAGAAGATAAGCTGAGTCAACCATTCGAATCCTTGTTAGCATATCCAGAAACATGGGCAGGTAATTTCACTATCTGGCTTAATGATACACAGTCAGATTTCTCCGCGCAAAAACCTGTTCGCGTCACTATCCAACCTTCACTCCTACAATGGCCTCTCAATTATGACGATTCCAAATTCGTTGCTCAATTCGGTCGTCTCGTCCGACCTACTCTTGAAATCCGCACTCTCGCCTCTACTGTCCTGTTTTCTCTATCACGCCGATTCAAAATTAACTTCGACCCCGAGCAAGGCATCCAAGACAGAATGTTCTACGGTGCCCACCTGCGAACTGCCTACGATGCCACAGCAGCCGGATGGACCCCCTTCGAAGTCCAAACGAAAAACTACCTCCAAGCTGCCAAACACAACAAACTCTTCCTCATCTACCTCGTCTCCGCCTCCGAACATGACATCAAACGTTTCACCCTCCACGCCCAAAACTACACCACTCGCCCCATGACCGTAACAACCGCCTACTCCCTCCTCTCCCTAATCCCCTCAGCTCTAAAATCATACCAGCATCTCTCCCCCGCGCAGCGCTCCCTCGTAGACTATGAAGTCTTGCTCAAATCCACCAAATTCGGCGGCACGCTCGAGTCATCGTTTTCGTGGAATGTTGCCCTCCGCAGACATGTGGTTTGGGGCAACGGCAGCTGGATCCCGCAGTTGGAAGACTTTACGTGGGATCGGGGGAGTACGGGTGAGAAGGGTAAGACTTGGGGGATTGTGGGGGGGCCGGTGGGTGGGTATGGAGGGGGTGGGTTCCAGAGTTTTAGGGATGGTGCGGGCGGTCAGGGGAAAAATGGGGAGGGTAAGGGGAAGGAGGGCCCGGGGGGGTATGGGTTGAGTGTTGTTTTTGGGAAGGCGGATGAGGGGCAGGAGTGGGAGAAGGGATTGTGGCCTTGATTTTGGGGGAGTCATGTCGCGGTTCCGTGGACTTTGAATGTTGGGTCTTGAGCTGTCCAGAAAGTTAGCTCCAAATGTTTCTCTCCCTACTGTACTATGAAAAATATCTTTCACACAATGTCCCACCTAAACGTATACTTCCATAAACACGAAGACCGTGAACAATGCGCAACCACATGCTTACTCCCAACAAATCTTTACATAACCAGCTTCCCATATAGCCCTCTCAAGCACCGAGGGGAAAAAAAACCCCCGTTCTCAAGAACCAGCTCACCGCGCTTAGTTCCTAGGTATAATATGTGACATTTCCCAGTTGATGTGCAACGCAAGGCACAGATCTTCTCCAGACGGAACCATATCGACAAAAGCGAGATGACCGAGGAGGAGGCCAAAAAGGTACCACGACTTGATTCGCGCGGACGCTCTCGGGCTAGACTGAGAATGGCATGGGGAGCTTGGGCTTCAGGGCGTGCTGGCCGATATGAAAAGGACGACGACACTCCACCAAAGACGTTTGTTTAAGCTACACCATGCTGTGGTGCTAATATAAGATTACAATGAGTTAGGGTTTTGCAGAGTGGTTTCAAGAGTGATTTGAAATATATGGAGGGCTGGTGGATAAGGATATAGAAACATTTTCGACATTTGCTTTGATTTTTTTGATTTTTTTTTTTTTACTGCTGATGCATTGTGGGGGGTCTGGTTCTCTTTTTGCCTTAGTTTGCGTAGTCTCAGAATATGCGATTGAATTATAATAACAAATAGCGAATGACACCGAGCATTCTGCGTTTCCAGTGTCTGGTGGTGGGCTGATGTAAGGAACTCTCTGTGACGAAACCACTAATGAAAGTGCTGAATGACCTTAGGATATTGAACTACAGAACTAAGACTATTTGCAGAAAAAAGAAGAAGAGGTCTTATACAGAACCACAGGGCCCCCAGGGATATACTTAGCGATGCCCTTAGTGAAGCAGTATCCAGGCTGGCTATATGCAGCTACATGTGCACGACTCAGGCTAACTACGTGTACAACTCAAGTGCAATCGGTACGAGTCGTTACACCCTCCAAATCCCATTACCTTAGAGTTTCCCAAGCAAATTACCTCTTCAGTTCCTTCAATCTGGTATCCCTGCACCCTCTCAGCCAGATGGTAACACAAAGGAATAGGAGGCAGGAAAGACGTGTGTATATTCTCCGCGCGGTTAGTGAGATATATGCAAAGGAATTCTAAACTTGCCAATAAAGGTGATTTGGTATCTAAAAATGGTTTTTGAACGTCCAAGCCAGAGTCATTGATAAAACAGCATTGGCTTCCAAATGCATCGTAATGAAATAACTGGGACAAACGCATCTCCAGAGCCAAGTAATACACCATTTGAACCCAGAAATTGGCAGAAATCGGCCTCTTGCTACCGTCTCATACATGAACACCTGACCCTGAAGTAGAATGATCATTCCGGACTCAAAGTTCTCGCCTTCTTGAAAACGGCTCCTCCATCATCTGCCTGCGACGGTGAAGCAGCCGATGTAATACCCATCGAAACGTCACGGCTCTGATGATCCGCGCCCGCAGTCATGGCTGTCAAATCGGGGGTAGATTGGTTCGAAGAAGCATCAATGGGAGTTCCGAATGCCAATTCCGATGATCCTAGGTCAGAAAGCGCAAAGTTGATACCCTCTGGCAACTGATCAATGACAGCGCAAATACGCTTCCAATGGTTGGGCATCCAAATATCGTAGACGTTGCGGACGAATGTATACGCGAGCCATTTCTCCTTGCCTATTTGATCGTCGATGCAGAAACTGCGAATATTATGCCGGTAAAAAGTGGTATTGACACCATCTAAGGTAGCATAGTGACCATAAATCTGGACCGACGTATCACTGTGAGATATTGAAAATGCAAGGATTTCCCGGTGCAGTTCATGCTCCCGTTTGACTAGTTTGAAGAGCTCCACTATGGCTCTTACTGCTATCGTCATGCTGTGAGCGTTCTGCCGGTCCGCGACTTCGAGGTTCCCAGCACCAGACTCTACTTCGCAGGTGAGGAAGGGAAAGTACATACGCCATGTACTCATGAAATAAGAGGTATAGTCATCCATAAGCTCCCTAGTAAAAAGTGTGAGCTTTCCTATCTGTGATTGTGTGAAAGCAGATCGTCCGAATCCAACAGAGTAATCAGGTTGTGGGCTAGGACCACAGAAGGGTATAGCGCTATCCCAGTCTTCGTTGACGCTCTCGGTCAAGATCTTAAGGTGTTTTGCGCCTTTAATTGCCAACACTTGTGCCGATGGGCAGATGAGTGGTGAGATATCCCGGACGACCATGGCTTCATTTCTATCATGTATAGCACTGCACGTTGCATTGAATATGTCATCATCGAACAATGTGCCTTCAGGAATTGGCTGCTCAGTGGTGAGGAGGGTTTGACACAACATCTTGCTCTCGGTTGTGATACGCAATTCAGGAACTTCGTGCATAAAGCTACCCTTTGCTGCAAGGAGAATCGCGTAGCTTGGGTGTAAGTATCTAGACCTTTTAGGCTCCGTCGGCCTCTGATCATTAGGGATGGCAGAGCTAGGTCCAGAATTCCAGTCTTCCCATTGTCTGCTACGAAGTGGGGACGACGAACTCTCACTAACAACCATGTTGTGATGAGGCACGAAATACTCCTTGGGCCAGCGGAATTCTTTTGTCCAGTACTGGATCGGATCCGTATTATCCACGAGTGGCGCTCGATAGTGAACATCGGCTTCTTCTAGCACTGCTTCGTCGCGGATGCCACTGACTTCATCTGTCGCATAATATTGTGAAGGAGATAATCGCTGTCGCTTCGTGAATACAGAAGGGGAGGTGGGAGATTGGCCTTGCGATGATCTTCGTTTGATTTTTGAACGACTATCCTAATGCGAGTCAATATGCCAGTCTTGTACCATCATTTAGAAGTAACCTGCCTCCGGGTTGGCCATGGGAGTAGGATAGAGGGGCTGCTTTGCTTTTACATCGACCTCACGCGCGAGCGCATTTGTTTGATGACAGGCTTGATCTGCCATCGTCGTTAGCAGCCGTGCTCCTGTTCCAGCAATTGGTATAATATGTGCACCGGTTGGGACGTGAAGTCATATCGATTGGAGACTACTTCGTCTTAGGCCTAATAGTTACGCCAAGGTGCTTTGATCACAACAGGGAGTTTGAATAGCTTCACGGCCCTCCATTCTCTGTATACCATTGGCTGAAAAGTCGAGGGATGGATAAAATCCTCCCTGCTTTGTATAGAGTAAGTGTTACACTGAGGACCAAAGCAAGAGCTTCGCGAAAATATAGGTCGTATTTAGGTTCGAAACTTAGGTAAGCTAACCGCATTAGGAACATCATCTCGCACCGGCTAATCTGCGGGTTAGGGGTAGGAGAGACTGTAGACTCTTGAGAGAAGGTGCTAAAGTAAGAAAATGGACTTTGATAGTAGAAAGAGCAGACAAGAATTACTAGAAATCTATGAAATGTGATTGACGAAATCCCTTCCTCTGCCCCCTTGTTGTCCCTGTCAAAGAGCCTTCAAGCCCTGGGGAAAGAACTACACTCGATGTTTCCGGCCAGTTGTTAACTGCTGGGTATCAAAGGCAGTCAGCAGGGCGCATTTCCACCCTGAACATTTATCAGGGAAAAACTATCTGCGTTCTTATAATTACAAGTCTGCTGAATACTCATGGGATCGCACACCTTCCTTTCATCAAGATCCTAATATACGAGAGGGATAGAAGAGCAAAGAGCCGGATCACCAAAAGATAAGTTGTGGTTCATGAATTTAATTTTATATCGGTTATGTATTTGAATCGCCGAAAATCGCTACACATGTTAAAGAGGTGAGGACAATTTACTAGGATAGCTTTTGGAAATAAACTGAAGACTCAATCCCAGCGTAAATTCTTGGTGATTGATTGCCGGTCAGTGGCTCGCTGCACTGGCTCATGTAAGAAACAATATAACCTTTACGACATTGAAGAATTGAGGACAAAATTGATTCCGCAATGAGCTTCTACTAATATATCCATATTGCAGCTGCTAACTATTTATTTGTATCAGAACCGCTGGTTTCTGCCATTCAAAGAACATGCATAAGCATTATCAATCTCGCGTTGATAAGCCTTGATACTCAACGATCTAATAACAGTCCCCTTCGCTGCGCGCACAAACCTTCTCTCATTACTAACCACGAGAGCCAAATCCCGTGCCACCCGGGCATGCTCGGGCACACTCGCATTTGCTTTTTCCACATCTTGCCAAATGCGCTCCATCAACTCCTCATCACTTATCTCCAGGTCATTCTTTCTCTCCAACAATATCCCACACCTGGTCCTTCCTTCGCCAAAGACAAGACAACCACTCAAGAGCGGGTGCGATTGCAACAGCAGCTCCATATGAATAGGGTTGACTTTGTGAGCATTAGAAAGTACAAGTTGATCATCAAGCCTGCATTCGAACTTGTAAAGAGGACCAACATCATCTGGAAGTGGGCCATCATAGCGACGAATCAGATCTCTCGTGCGCCATTCATTAAGTTCAGGCTTCAAGTGGAAGATAGGTTGGCTCCAGGAAAGTTCAGGGTTGGGGTGTTTATGGAACACGACCTCGTAAAGCATAGATCCTGGCTCGGTCTCTTCGAGGATTGGGGTCAGAAGGGGATGAAATTCGAAATATGGCCAGAATTCCGGTGGTGGCACGAGAAGGGGAATTATTCCAACCTCAGTCGAGCCAAAGAGCTGCCAGATGACGATTCCGGTATGCTTGGAGAGTAAGTCACCTACCCTTGATGATAATGGACCTATATAACGTCATATTAGAAGCCTTCTGCCCAGTAAATAGCGTTAACTTACCTCCAAACCAGCAGATGTGCTTTAGTCGTGATATTTCAGTCTGGAGATCTGCCCCATATTCTAAGACCAATGACTCAATGACGCTAGGAGCGTTCACTAATGCGTCGATCGGCAAACTTTTCATGATGTCGTGCATGATCTTCCCATCAATCGGTACGTCGGGTGGGCCATAAGCCACTGTAATTGATTGTGTGAGGATGGTGAAGCCAATCAAGATAGCAGATATATGAAAGAAGTACGAGCCAGAACACAGCAACTCGTTTTTCTTCAGTCGACTTAAATCACCTCTTTTGCGCCCAGGTACTTCTGGTGTCAGCATTGG
This sequence comes from Clarireedia aff. paspali H2, assembly GCA_026770245.1. Classification (NCBI taxonomy): domain Eukaryota; kingdom Fungi; phylum Ascomycota; class Leotiomycetes; order Helotiales; family Rutstroemiaceae; genus Clarireedia; species Clarireedia aff. paspali H2. The sequence goes on from JAJCXA010000002.1 coordinate 226,791, forward strand.
AAGACCGACGGTTGTACCGAGAAAAGAGTGAGTGCATGTTATTGGCTTTGGTACACCAGTCGACCCCGAAGTATGGATAATTAATACGACATCGTTTTTGTTGTTTTCCCATGTAGCATTGTATAGGTACGGCTGATGTGGCCCCTCAAGCATCTCCTCATATGTGGGAATTTCAAATATGCGGAGTGAATCCACGGCTTCCAACAGAGATGATACGTGATGCATCAACTCTGGAGTATAGAGCAATTTAGTGCATTGTGTCGCCTTCATCAAAGAAACAGTATTCAGCACGGCGTTACGGGGACTAGGTAGAAGTAACGGATGCCTGGTCTTCATTGCAGCAAGTTCCAAGATAGGATAGCGAAAATCTTGTATACCAACGAAAGCAATAGTTTCATTGGGTGTAAAGCCGTGTAGCTGGCTGTCAAGCCAATAGGCCGTGAAATCAACTGCACGCAGAAGCTCGGCAGCGGTGATGTTTTGGAACCCTTGCGAGATATCGGGGGATTTGGCGAGCATGGCTACAATACGCTGAGGCTCATCGCGGGCTTCTTGTTCTAAAAGATGGGGAAATAATGTGTTCACACGGCTGACAGCCGCGGCGGAAGAAGGTTGAAGGCAATAGTCATCGTTCGAAGTGGCAGTCGAACCCATTCTTAGATTCTTGGAGTTCAGATGGGATCTTGTATGCTTCTACACCACAAAATTCGGATACTGCTGAAGGAGGGGAAGTACTTGAGTATATTATAGATGTGAAAACTCCAAAAGTGACCCCACTTCTAGAGAAGTGACAATTTAGGCTTATATTTGGTTTCACAATAGAGGCACTTGCGTGTGATGACTATACTTGCATAAAGAGCTCGCTTTTCCGACTTTGACATTGATGTTGTATGACATAATGGTCACATCAAACACTGAAGGTGAGTTTGATTTGAGCAATGCTAGCACGATAACTTATACAATTGCTGTCAGCTTGCAGCTTTCTGACGGCTGAGATCACTAGCTCGTGGAAGCTGTTGCTGCAATGCAGACAAATCTGTTGCCAGTGTCCCCTGAAAGAATTTGACGACAGAGATGACTTTGTACTGACAGGGTGAAAGGGAAAAGATGTGACATACATGGCAATCACAGCATGCATCCTCAATTACTGCCCCAGGGGTGTTGGTGGGGATACGAGCATTAGTTTTAACTTGGCTGTTCAAATGGCTCATTGATTCGCGACGAGGAACCACCGTAAATTTGTAAAAGCATTACATACGTAAGATTACATGAGACCATGTCGATTGAAGACTAGACGAACAGGCTCATCAGGACGGTCGAACAAGACTGGATTTCCTTCGACGATCTGATGCATGAGAGCTATCTGACAACTTCCCGATAACTCTTTGAAAATAGATGAATCTTGAGAATTCCACGCTTACTCCCACTCGGGATGGAGCTGCTGAAGCAATTTTAGAGGAATCGAAAATCACGAAAGCGTTCGATATAGAACAATTGTTTATTGCACCAATCTGTGGTACAAGTTATGAGAATGTTGATATAAACATGGTCGGCGACAATTCCAAGTTGTCGCCGAAGTGAAAGCCTAAATTGGCGCTAAGACCCTGGCACTCTACCCCGCCACGCCCGCCTTCTCCACGAACCTTTCACGATATAAAAACTCGAGATACAGGACTTTGTACAAAATCTGTTCAGCGAAAAGCAGTTGGCCAAGATCTTCAGCAGAATCAATTACTCTCCTAGCAAGAACCATTCAAAAATATGTGCAGACAAGCAACCTGCCCCACCTGTCGTAGGTTTCCCCCACCACTGCACCTCCTCCCATATCATTCTAACGTCTGCTTGCACCGCTCAGAGAAAGACACCTGGTTTGGCTGTGGCCAACATCTTCCTTCGGTTTTCTCTTCGATTCCTGACGATCAGAAATGTACCTGCGAACCTAAGTTTGAGAAAGATGGGGTGGAATACCCGCCAAAAGCAGGAACAGGAAAAGCGCATGGCACAGGGGATGAGGAGGGAGAAGTGGTTATACATGATTTGAAGACGAAGTCAACATGACTGACCGGTCTGCTGTTCAAGTATTCACTAGCGATTATTTTGGCGTTTTCCTTCTGGCGATGGTTTACACAATGAAACATACTAGATGGCGAATGTTTGTTGGAGCACTGAGCGATTTAATACTGGGAAGGTCGACGTGAGGCGACAGGCACGCGAAGAGAACCATACAGTTGGCTACGGAAAGTCATCAAATGCCTGTATGGTATGCTCTACATATGCGATGGAAGATTTCTGCGACAATCTAATACGGTGTAATACCCGCTCACATGAAGTTCTATCCTACAGTGCGGCTGCGGAGTTACATGGTGCTTGGGCGAACTTCACAGAGACGCCAATCTTAAACATTTGGCGCTGGTTTGGTGAGGATTCAGATGATTTTGGAACTGCCAAGGGCCATCGTTAAAAAACTACATATTCTTTCAAAACACCATCGTCCTATTCGGTAACATCATCCCTGTCTTGGCCCTCAACGTACTACAACACTCTGCGTTTACAAAAGCTCATTAGGTATGTACCATAGCTTCTAAAAAGAGTACTGGATCGTGGCACTCTGCCTAATCTAGCAGTACCATTTCTTCAGATGGGGCATCAACTTGATTTGTGTCACTACATGACTTGTGCGATACCAGATCTTTTTGAAACCAGAATCTTCTCATTGAATTATCTAACACTAACTTTGTCCCAAAGCAATCAAAACTAAAATCAACCCAGGCCCAACGCAACTCAGACAAACATCACCACCAAAATCTTGCAATCACTCCACTAATGTAGCTCATCACCAAAAAACTAGCAATTGTGTACCAAGAAAACTCCGGCAGGCGCAGTCACAGAAGTACCCTGGGTCCAGCTCATGCTTCCGGCTGCAGTATTCGAATCTGCGTACTTGAAGACGTAGGCCAAACCCGCCCCAGTTCCGCCTCTACAATCCTCCGTATTAATCGTAGCGCTCTGTCCAGCTTGAACAGTGACACTGCCGTAGAGTGATGGCTCCAATTGAGTATTGGCAAAAGTATGTGGCTCGCTGACGGGCTGTTTGACCTTAAAGACACTGAGTGTTGGAGGTCCACCGGTGCTTGAAAACCCGGCGGCGGCAGGCATGGTGATGTGAAGCTCGCAGCCGTAGGTTCCTGCACCAAGTGGAGCAAAGGTTACAAGCTCGGATCGGATATCTGGTATTAGTTAGCGGTGCGTTTTCGGAGGAGGAAAAGAACATTGAGCTGACTTTGACCATTAGCAGCCTGGCTTATGGAGACAACGTTTGAGTTGGTCGAGGGGGTATTGGGGTCGGCTTGGGAAAGTTGAAATAGCCCATTCGGGAGGACGGTAGTTCCGCATAGGCGTTTCTCATTCACGTCCTTCAACGGAGATGCTTGAACAAGGCCTGTCGCGGCGAGGGCTGAGAGAAGGATTGTTTTACAAAACATTGTTGGCTTTAAGTAAATCTTTGTTGAGATTGGGATAAGAAGGTATTGGAAGGATACTTGAGATTCAATGAACAGTAGATTTGATCCTGCTGCAAAGTGGTTTTCTATGTTAATTATATACAAAAGAGGAGGCTGAGAGTCAGAATGCCAAGCAGAATCACATGACGGCGTGACAAGCTGATGGATACGAAGGGCAGCTTACAGTGCGCGAAAGCTGAGTTTCTATGACATATCTAGTACGAAAGGCTTAGAATAGAATGTGCTGACCGCACGATAAATGACTCCACAAAAATCATTTCATGACGACGAGGCAAAGTTCGTCGAGAATGTCTGATAATTTTGGTTGTCAGTGGCTGCTCGCCAAGCAAGGGATATATCGGATATTCTGAGAACGTGACCAACATCATCTGAATTTGGGGCTGAGACATCCAACGAGCTAATTGGGTGTCAGACTATTAATGGTAACACGGTATACAAAATAATTTCTGGGCATCTTATATACACAGTAAGATGTATTCACTGCCCCCTTCAGCTGCTTGGTGAATAGCACTTGCGCTGTACTCCTACATCTTCTAATTGTATCTGAAAATGACGTTCGTTAATGGGATGTTTCTTTCTCGGGTCAAGACACAAATAGTCTAATTGGACCTGATTCGCTACACCTTCCTCTAGCTGTGCATGCATTGTCTTGGTACTCGACGCACTCGTCGTGGAATTGCTGGTACTCCGCCAGCAAATGTTCGTTCTCGCACACAGCCCGATTTATCATAAGAGAGCAGAATTTCTTTAGCGGACTTGGCTCGAAGGGAGGGAGGTTGATGAATACGGGTCTGACCTGGTCGGAGCTGAGATATGTGAGCGTCTCGTTTAGCCTGTCTCGTATTACGTCGATAATCAGATTCATCAAGCCGCTGCATTGCAGTTCGTGGCCGAGGCAGTAGCTTTGTATGAGTTGATCTACTGTGTATTGCGCTGGATTTGCGAATGACTTGGTGTAAGATTCGAATATGTTCCAGAACAGAATCTCCTTGTGCATACTGATTTCTTCTTGGTCCTAATTCGAATTATGGGCACAGCATGGACTGGACTTCGTAATTGGAAGTAAACTTACTCAATGAACTGACAGGCCGTCATCGTGGCTGTAATCTGTTGTGCTCGAACGAAGTGAATATTTAGTTGCCCTCTCCTTCATAGCTCACCCCAATTAGATCTTTTCAAGTGAAAGCTAGTGACTTTTAGATTTATTTTGGGTAAATTTCTATAAATGCTGTCGAATCTGCACCTTCTTCGCGAGTTATGGAAACGGCTTGTCTGCTGCGCTTCGAGTGCTCGTTCCGAATAGCAAGAACTCCCAGGGGATGCTTGGCGTTGTCGACAGTGGATCTAAAAACTGCCAACGATGATGTACTGGACAACTGGAACGGACTTCATATTTACTTCTATAATAATTGGCATTGACACACGCAATGCTGTTTTCTTAAATTCAATCTGTAAACGCCCCTTCGTTTGTTATTGGCAGTCGATTCGGATTACAGGCTGCTCTCCTGACGTGATCATATGATCATCTTAATGAAAAGGCAGACTCAATGTAAGTGAGTGATTTGTTTGGTAATATTGAAAACTCAGAGAATGCAACGGAGTCTATTCATGAATAACAATTTATAATAAATGATAACTTCCGCAGTCTTGAATGTCCCTACACCAATCCCAAAGTCCTTCATATGTGATAACGGTTAAGATTAGGGTGCAAAAAATGAGTGTGCATGAGAGTAACCTCGTAATGAATTGGCATAAATCGCAAGCCTCGCGCAACATATAAGAGAAATGGCAGTGATGGTAAGTTGTCCTGATCATACAAGTCGTGCGTTGACTTTTCTTCCATCCGAAGAGATATGTTTCCGCTCAAGAATGGCTACGCCTACTCTCTCGAAAGTCTCACAGTCAACTTTGTTGCTGGTCGGCGTTACAAGAAGTACATAGCACTTCTCGCTCTTCGTCAACTGGGGTGCTTTCTCTGTGGCGCAAAGAACACACTTCAGCATCCTGGGATCTGTTTCCCCTGGTCGGTCAAGGATCATTGTCTTTTGTTCTGGAAGTGAAGATATGGTGCAAACGATGACTGGAATCTCTTTATCCAGCCCGTGAACTGGATTATCAGGGAATCGTATTTCATCGTTCCATAAGACACTATTAAAGGGAACATCGGTGTACTTCATTGGTCCCTCCACAGCCATCCAAGACCATGATGGAACTTTTCGATTAGACGTGTAGTGGATTTTTCGCATCGGTCTGTCCCCATCTCTTTGCCAGAGAAGACTCCGGTGAAGAAACTCGTCCAGAATTCCGAATTCTCCACGTGTCCGATATGTCCTAGCCAGGCGCTTTTCCAATCCAGCCATTCCAACAGACCTATCAGTAATGCGGGTAAAATTGAGTCTGGAGTACTGCTCGTAAAGGTGCTGGAAGAAGTGGATCTTCATGCCCTTATAGTATCCGAGAGCCGACTCGGGAAATGCAGGATCCGCTAGAAATGATGATTTGAGACTGGATATATATTTAGCCATTCAATCCAGATAATTTTCTCAATTTGCGATGGAACTTACTTGGTCAACTTAGTAAGAGTCTCGCAATGGACTCCGTGTCCACATTCCCAATACATCTGAGTTTTTGTGAAATAAACTGAACGACGCGAAAGAGCTCGTTCTTGGAATACCCAACCACGTTTATTAAGCTCTCCCAACTCAACATCAGAGCGAAAATCGTCAATAAATCCACGGATATAAAATGTTGATTCTGAAGGTCTTTGCAACATAGCGCATTTCATCGGGGCTCTGGGCTTTAAGAATCCGTCATTGGTGCCGCTGGCAGAGCTGGCCGCAATGGTGCAGTATGCGGAACTAAAGACATCTTCCATTCGTTTGCGTTCAATATCCCAGTCTCTCTCATCTTCTTGAATGATACATATGGAGTCTATCCAGAGATACCGTACTCCAAGCTTTCTGGTAACGAGAACTGCGTCTTGGAATGTCTTTGGCAATGTCGTGAAATCAATTTTCGCTTTCAATTCTTCGAGGCTCGATCTGTAAGTGCAGTATGCTTTGTGCAGATATGGATCTCCCCAGCGATGTGACAAGGCGATATATTTCATCGATGACCGTACTTTCGAGGTATCTAAACGTAATAGGTTAGGACTAAGTCGATCTCCTACATCAATGAGCCTCGTTGGCAATTGTATCTTGACGTTTTTAATGCATTGATGTCTATCACAAGCTTCAATCCATTCGCGCAATAACTGAAACTGTGATTCACTTCCTGCGGGAGGTAGAACGGGAAATCCCCTTTGAATTTCGGACGGGATTGTGGAGGGCCCTGCAAATCTAGGTTAGCATCATCGTTGCATCTGACCCTTATACCGTCGAAACAGACGCTATGGTGGTTAATACCTGGAGTAGCAATGATAGATAACACTGGTGAGTGGTCCAGCTCTCTCCTGAAATTTGAGCCGACCCTGTAGAAATGAACATTCCTTCGTGTTGTGCTACATGCTTTCATCTCGGTTTCATAGAACAATTCGCAAACTTCGCATGATTTAGATCTTTCTTTCAGCTCAGAAATATCATCTGTGGTATAGAAGCCCGCCTGCCATAAATCCATTGAAGTGCAGCGTGAGCAAAGGTTAGATGCTTTTGAACGCTGGGGGATGACGCTAGGGGGATCAATTTTGCGAAAGATTTCGCTGGGAAAGACAGTATCGACTACATTCTGCCATACGTCATTCAACTAGATAACATCAATTGATTAACGTCTGTTACTTGGTGGTTGAGGCTCCGTGATGACATACAGGCTAGATGGCCAAGTCAGCGACATCTGATGGTTGACCGGGACTAATACATACTGGCTGTGATTGAACCAATGTCCTTGGTAAGTGACTATCAATCTTCAATATTTTTTCAAGTACTTACAGACTTCAGATCGACGAAGAAATGTCAGTCAACTCCAACATGAGGCAAACGTCAACGGCAAACTTACAGCCTATGAATTTGATTAGCGCTTTCCCAGCCGAAAGAGTCTCTCAGAATACTACTCACATACTAGAATTAAGCAATGATCCGTGGTCAACTATGATATGTACATACTTGGGAAGTTTGTCGTGGATGGACTTACTGGCTGAGATACGAGTTCAGCAAGGAAGCTATACTTTTAATTTAGAGTTTTAACTCACGTTCTGTATTGACTATCAGTAATCTCAACTCGTAGAAAAGGGGTTTTCAGTTTCGATTTACCTCCGTATTTGCATGAACCTTCTTGACAGGTCGATTAGTGATTCCAAAACCGCGGTCTGGGGGGCTTAAGTAGTTGCTCGTGGCTGACGTATTCTTTCGTCTTTGAGGGAGGGGTGAGCGAACATAATTGAGTCGATCATCAAAATAATATGATGAGTCCAAAGGTTTTGAGCAGATATCTTCTAGCTTTTCCAACAACATCTTTGCTTTTGCACGTCGGGACGAAGAATTTTGATGGCTAGAGTCAGACTCATCAGTCGTAGTTCTTTCCAACGGGTGAAGTACAATTTGCGGGGAGTCTATCATCGGGGTATCTTCCTCCTCGCATATTGTCGAATCAATGATAAGAAGCTCATCCAAGATAAATTCGAGAAGATCTTTGAGGCCTTTGCTGACGCAACTCCCTGTTTTGACATTAACATCCAGAAGCTTTCTTAATCCCTGGATTTCGATCTCTACTGAGCTTTGGAGCTTGAAAGTTTGAGGTCGTGGATTTTCGGTGGTTCCCTCCATGAGAAAATAACTCTCCATCATCGGAAACGACTTCATAAATTCATCTAATTCCACTTCCCCACACAAGGCCCAGATGATGAACTCCAAGAATATACAACCGATTGCCCACATATCGTCAGACCGTGAGCCCCCCTTTCTTGCATTTGTAGATGCTTCCGGAGAATTGTAGCGAGAGGTCCCGGTCACTATGTTTTTGTCTGAAAGGCGCAGGTCTGTAGCAAGACTGTGTATTTTCGTCTGACCCATGTCCGCAATTTGCAGTTTTCCCCAGGTAGCGGGTTCCTTGAAATGAAGTATATTTTGAGGCTTTAGATCGCCATGGCGGATGTTTCTGGTTTTGTCAAAGTTGTGTAATTTGTGAATTGCCCCTGCGAGACCCTTCATTTGGAAAAGACACCATTGAACCATGTCTGATTTGAATGGCGCTTCGGCATACTCAGGAGTCATCCAAAATTCATGAAGATTTCCTCCATCCGCCCATTTGAACATCAAGTAGCTAGTAGACTTGCCCTGTTGATAAGATGCCAGAATCTTGATCAAGTGCTCATCATCGACTTGTCGAACAATATCCAGAATATAGTGTTCGGTTTTGTATTCCATATCGGAGGAAAGCATTTTAATCGCGATATAAGGTTGCTCTTCGTTCTCCTTTAAAGATGTTAGTGATATGTTCTTTTTTGGATCAAATGTCAAATGAACATTACTTTTGTATCGAAGAACGTTTGATGTGCGGCGTGAATCTGAACTTGATACACAACACCGAAACTCCCCTTTCCCAAAGGCGGACTCTTTTTAAGAAAAGGTAGGGGCGTGCGTGTGAACAAGTCATACTGCTTCGAGAGTTCAAACACAGGGGCAAGGAAAAGCCATTGCTGCTCCTCAAACTTTGCCATCAAGCTGTAGCCCCAACATTCTTGGTTTCGAAACCCGTTCAGCACCTCATCATTACCGCTTGGATCCAAGAGTGCAACCGGACAAGGACCCTTATTATCGTCGATTCGAATAGGTAAATGTTTATCGTTGAAGTTAGAGTCTCTCAAAGCGCAAATGACTTCCTCGTCAACGTTGTTTAAAAGAACCAGTATTGCAAAGACCCTTCTAGCATCACGGAGGATCCATTCTTCCAGTGAGGTAGAGTACTGTAGAGATCTGACAGTTGAATCTGAGACTATTTCCATAAAAAAACTGTATGGTAGATAATGTCTCTCGTATTCGGAGCTGATGCACCGAGAGCGCATCATCTTGTCTTCGAGACGTCTCTGCGAAGATCCTCGACCATTTGCGTAAGATGGACCATTTGCGTAAGATGGACCATTTGCGTAAGATGGACCATTTGCGTAATATGGACCATTTGCGTAATATGGACCATTTGCGTAATATGGACCATTCGTGTAAGATGGTCCATTTGCGTAATATGGACCATTTGTGTAATATGGACCATTTGCGTAAGATGATGAACCATTTGCGTAATATGGACCATTTGCGGAAGATTGACCATTTGCGTAATATAGAACATTTGCGTAGTATGGAACATTTGCGTAAGATGGACCATTTGCGTAATATGGAGCATTTGCGGAAGATGGACCATTTGCGTGAGAGGTACCACCAACCATGTTCTCGAGTGTGGAAATATCGTTCCTATCGTGTCATTCAAAGGTATTGATAAAAATGCAAACACAGGGGAATGATCAAGTTGTGTTTTTGTATAAATATAATTTCGTGGAGATTCGATCAGATCCTAAGGATAACTAAGGCTTGAGCAATTCATGTTATAACCACATTTCTCCAGAGCCTCATATCGTACTCCCAGGTCGGGTATCCCAGAAATTTTTATTTTCAAGTCGATCCATGAGCGGCACAATCCTACATCAACTCCAAAATCCCCAGTTGTCATTTCCTATTTCAGTCACCGACCAAACCGAGAATACCTTCAGGTGGTTTCAATTCCCCCGCAATATTACCCGGGGAAGGCCTGCAATCTTAAGTTCAAAAACGGCTGCTATCACGCATATTCCATGGCCTAATCTACCAACGGGATCAAGTTCACACAACGCCACAGGTTGTTAGGCTACATATCGCGAGGACAAAAGCGCCACAAATTACGGATAAAATAGATCGCCACTTCAACACTAATGCAGTGTCCCTCCAAATCGATTTATGCGCGATGCATGCTGTCGATCTGTATTAACGGCACTAGCGGTTATGAAAACCTAACGGAGTAAGCCCTTGGCTATCGGGCATCAATCACTCCAGGCCGCGTCAGGTACACGAATAAAAAAACCAGGGTGTCTAGACCGAGTATAGATAGCTGTCTCTAACAGAAGGCGGGCGGTTCTATACACAATGCAAATCGACCACCATCGTTTATCGACATGGATATGCCAAGAAAAAAATTGCATTGTTGCCCAACCAGACGGCAGAGGGGCAGCATATATTCAGGGGACAGCCTTGATGATGTATCATGCGACAGCCTCACTCTTGCCTGTCCCCGAAAATCCTCATGTAGAAGATCTCATGGATCTTCGTAGGCTAGCGAATGAACTCTATCTATGAGCCGCAGAGTAGATATCAAACTTCGTCGACCTATAGAAGACTGCATCTGCTGGATACATTGAGCTGTATGCAAGATTGTGTGCAACACAGGAATATTTAGACTCCCGATGATTTCGCAAGGCTGTCAAATCATGCTTTAGATGCGCTTCAAGCCTAGCTGCAGGTCTTTTCTGCATAAAAACAAGTTATTCACACCGCCATATCATTTTCTTTGTGTGAATATGCAATATCGATAGCAACAGGTCAAGTAGACGCCACATTTTTGGAAGTTTGTAAAGAATCATAGCGATTCCAGTTGGAGACTTGAGCTGAAAAATCCGAGAGATGTGATTATATGCATGGGTGAGGCGATCATGCATTGAATAATAGATAAACCGTACCTCATCTTAGGTTCGGCCCGCTCCGAACTAGAAATCCGTTTCAACCCCGAGCGGATAGGAATGTGACCCCCAAAGTAAGCTTATTTTGTTGAAGATGTCCAACTACGACGATGACTCACTGGATCACTAAGAAGCGACCATCCCTTCCTCAGGGCAACTCCTTGGTTGCTAAAAGTGGAACCCAACGCTAAACAGTGGTAAGGGTGCAAAGTTGGCAACAGAGAGGATAGAGATACATAGCTGGGGATGGAGGCATACAATGCAGCAAGGTGAGGCTGGGTAATTCCACAGGATAATTCATAGGATGAATGTTTTGTAGTACTGGCATTTCTTTATTCGAATCCAGTATAGAAATACTTCAAATGAAGTTAACCCACGGAAACTACCTCACTTTTCAAGGGTGCAACTAGCACTGCGGTTAGACTCATTCTTTTATATTATTATTACTAAGTTATGGAAAAGCCTCGTTGAACACGCCACCACTCTAATGATTGTCAAGTCGTCTGTAAATCGTGAATAAAGGAAAGTGCTCCATCCCAATGCCCCAGAAAATCGCTATGAAATCGCCCCCTATGCAAAACCCGCCCGCTAAAAGGAATGTGAACCCAGCAATGCCATATGCAGAACATAAAATCCAACAATATACTTCTCAATTACCATAGCCATGCTGACCAAGATGCTCACAAAATTGTAACATCACGGAGGTGTCGCTGAGAGACACTGAGTGAGGACAATTAAAAATTGCATCCATAGGTCATGAAAGGGCCAACAGCGCCGATGCCTTGCTGCGTCTCTACTTCGAAATCCGTGAGTCCAGCTTTATCCTGGGAACCCGAAAGAGCATACACATAGGTATTGTCAGAACAGCCGATGTTGGTGTAGACGAAGGGGTCCAGCAAGTTGGCTTGGTTTGGCTTGATTACTTTCAAGACGCCTATGACAGAATCATCTGTGTAAACATTGTTCCAGCTCATCGCATCTTCGTCAACAGATTGCTCGAATCCATACAGAGACCAAGAAGGGTTGGCGTTGCCGAATTTGCTTTCGAATTTTGTATTGGCGGGGAACTGAGAGTGGAGGTTGCAGTTTTGTGCTCCGCTTGGGAGGTCGAATCGCACGTAGGTTTGTAGCTGGCCGCTGATATTTGAGTGGTCTTCTGACAACACTTGCGTAAGGGCAAACCAAGGGTCGTTGTCCACAGTGTTGGTCGCGACCAGATTGGGCTTGTCTTGCTGAATTTGTCCCATAAAGGTTGGGTATATGGTTGTACAAGCATCAGCCGGACCACCAGCGGGAGTAGGGGCCGCGCAGGAAACTCCCATAAGGGCAACGAAGGCCAAAGCAGAAGCATAGAATTGCATGTTGAATATTTTGAAATCGCGAGACTAGATGTAGAGATCGAGGTAGCTGAGATATGCTGATGCTAGCGAGGGTATTGTGAAATTTTTTGAAGAGACTTGATGAACAACGAGAGTCGAAGGATGTAGAGCAGATGATGCTGATAGTAAGCTTTAGATGATGGTGATGATGATGGGGAGACTTCAATGGGAACCTGAGAAGGTTCTTATAGATTTGCAAAGAGCAGCATTGAAGTCATATTTTGCTGCTAGGAAAGGCTCGGTCATTCTGAAATGCGCCTCTCGGAGCGAGCTTTTCGTATTCGAGATCTTCATTATACATGAATTGGAAGGCTTTGCTCCAATTCACTTGTTGTTGTGATCGTATTCTCCGCGAGCCGAAATGTATTGGCGGGGATTCTGATAGAATCTCATGGCCGGTAACCAATGCCTTCCCAGCATGTAGTTGTGCTGGCCAGCACATTGAATACATGTGATCTAAATTAAGGAACTTATTATGGCTGGGTAAGAGGCTGGGGACGTCTAGCCAATGAAGTGTAAGCAATGTTACAACAGTTGTGAGGCTTGACTGAAACTTTTCTGGGTTAACTGGAACAACCATTTTTGTACTCCACGACACATCTGGTGGATCAGCGGCAACGTGTGATAATCTTGCGAACTATGCAAGGAACTTGATGTATCTAAAGTTAACAAGCAGCAATAGAGGCTTTGCGCAACAGCAAAGGTCGAGCAGGGAGGGAGCTTTCGTGACTCGATGGCTGGTCGAAGGAACAGTATAGCAGGGTTCTTGATAGGCTGCCCTAGCCATGAATTCCGGCCCCCATATTCATTTTTATCATTCGATGTAGAATAGTCGCTACTTGAACATCGGCATCGAAGTTCTAGGATCTCCAAAATAGGTTGCTTCTTGTATCGCTCTGTACAACCAGTAGAGGCACACGCAACAAGCACTTCGCCTCAATCACCAGCACAATCGCCGCTGTTACGAGACGACTGATATAGACACGACGAATTGCGCGAATGACCGACTGTCATATTGTCGTTAGTGAGGCTTGCGCCGTCATGATTAGCCGATGTTTGACGTCTGGTTCGCGAGATGCTCGTGTGGGGGATGCCCGTGCCCGTGCCCGTGCCACCAATACAGGCTAAAATCGGCAGATGCATCCGACTAGCACCGACCACTGCTTGTCTTAGCATTTCGACGTCTCTGAACTTATTCACCATTTCTTTTCTTCTCCCTCACTCAACGTGTTGGTCTTTGAATGTATTTTGGTTTGCGATGGGCTCAAACGGCGAGGCTATACCCTCACAAGACGACGAGATTATAGTACTTGTTACTGGTTTTGGTGTAAGTCTGTTTACTGTGCTTTCACTTGACCCCGCGTTAAGGCTACCCCTCCTCTCATCAAAGTGGCCTGTGGGTACGATTGTATCCCGCCAGCCCTTCCCATGAGCTCCTATATTCGAGGCCAGCTGCTAACTTTGAAACTTTTGACAGCCCTTCCGCGCTCAGTATCCTATCAATCCATCATGGGAAATAGCCTCACGTCTTCCATCCGTCCTTCCCCCAAAGAAGAAAGCGCCTGAGCCACCTGTCGATGGACCCCGCTTATTGAACCCTGCCTCGAGTAAACCCACTCCCACAATACGAATTCTTACATATCCGCAGCCTGTGTATGTAAGCTACGAAGTGGTCCGCAATCTGGCCCCGCATCTACTCGATGAACACAAGCCACATTATGTTCTACACATTGGGATGGCATCTGGACGAGCATATTACAGCGTGGAGCGGCGTGCTCATAGAGATGGATATTACATGAGGGATGTGGATGGACAGTTATTGGGAGACGATGTGAGGAAGATACGCGAGGGGGATGATTGGATATGGGCCGGATGTCCTGATCAACTCCTGACCAATTTACCGTTTGACGATATGTTTGAGCAATGGAGGGGTTCCTTACCGGTGTGTTGTACCTTCCAATTCTTTATTCTTTTGAGTCCCATCTACATCCTCACATTTGCTAAACTACGATTGCCGTCACAGGGAGTCGATGCACGTATTTCCGAAGACGCAGGTAACTACCTCTGCGACTTCATCTATTATACTTCGATGTCGCATCTATACAAGCAAGGGCTGGAACGAAAAGCAATGTTCTTCCATGTTCCTGTAGATGCCGATGAACCTGCGATAGAAAATGGCGTAGATATTGCAGTTGAGCTGATACGAGCCATGGTGGAAACTGATCTCAAAGGCAGAAAGTCTGCAGCTGTTTGAATGGCTGTTCGTTGTTGGAGACTCAAACAATATACATATCTCTCTGCATTAAGTACACAAAGAAGTGTAGATGGGCGCGAGTGTTTTCATGGAGTTTTTCATAGCGCTGAAATTATCGAGCATCATTGCATATGCCTTTAATTCATATCACGGCCCGCTCAGCGGCACTTGAGCCTTGCTTGTCAAGCTCTCAATCTCTAGACCATGGCTCGGAGAATGATTGCACCACGATAGAGAAAGAAATACGTCTGTCTGTCAGAGTAGCAGGCGTCAAGAATCATGTCTTACTTTGTCCATACGCTCGACCTCGTATCATACTCTGCACCTGCGAAGTTCCTCAATATAGAAACTATCTAAATAACAACTGTACGACACAGTTTGCCTTGTTTTACAGGCACGGTGACTGTGCAATCCATCCAATCAGCGTGCTTGGCCAATAATTGCAGCCGAAGGATTCGGCTTGCAGTGAAACTGTTGGGTACGTATTGTACATGCTGTATGCAACAATGTTACTGAGCCTACAGCTACCTTTAGGGCTATCACAAGCTAAGCGGTGAATACAACCATCGCAGGCCGTGATTATGTTGCGATTACTTTACATGTGGAATACAGGCGCGGGTAAAGGAATCACCAAAATCCCGTTGCGGATAAGGCGAACTGTAGTTCTCTGTATGGAATTTACGGATAGCGAATGAAATCATACATTCAGAGACCCAAGATCACCAAATTTTCTCATTGGGTACCGGTCAGAATCAAGCTTTAGGAATATTCTCCAGATTTGCAACCGGCGAAGAAGGCCATGACACCCATGGAAAAGTACATCATGATACCGCCAACATATCCGAATTGTGAGACAGCGTACGGCTCATTATAGGGACCAGGAATAACAGCTGCGATGAGGTAAACACTGTGATATTGTCAGTCGACGCGCATTGCACAGGTTGCCCTGGCCGGACATACACTGCCATTTAGGTCGCATGTCTCTCATTCACCAACGGCGACATGCGAAGCACTGTTCACCACGTAAATGGCAGTCTTCTCATCCACAGGCTTAACCGCCTTCTCATTACCACTCTTCAGAATCACCTTCTTCTTCTCATCGCTGCTCTCCCTTCCCGACACAGCATCCACACCACTGATAGCCTCGCGGTATATATGCTCCCTTTCATCGGAACCAAGACCTTATTTTTCCTGGTCTCTCTGAATACGAGCATAGCACAAGCACTCTTCGAACTGGATGCTCGGATCATGCATCTTACGATGAACGTGTGTGGGAACTGCGAGTTCTCCCACGACGGCCATGCGAGGGTGGGCCCCGTCCAGCACAGGATTTCACATGTCGTTGGGTTGGCCATTGCTACGATCTGGCTGTGGTTGCGTGGAGAACCACAAAACAACTTTGTTGGCTTGCAGCCCGAAAACTTACTTCTTATGGTGAGAAGAAGGTCCCTCGTTATATACGTGTATGGTCTTCGTGCGTGTAAATTTTCAACCATGTTATCCACATGCCACGTTCTGCGAACCGAGATATTCTTCAAATTTCTAGAAGACCGTAGCTGTAGTTACGATTGGTGGCGATGATGGTCGGTTGCCCTCGTAAGGTAGATTCGGGTGCCATGTCTCTGGGTACGATGCGCAGGAGTATGCAGGTTCAAGATTGGATTTCCGAGCTACTTTTAAGTGGCTGGTGCTGGTTCCTACAGTACAGAGTGGGGAAAAAACGAGTTCGCTGTACTATGTTCAGATAGTTAGACACTTGAATTTTCGTAGGTTCTTTTTGCAGACATTACAGCAACATTACTCGAGGTACTTCATTTTGACTCGGCCATTTACATGAAGTTTGTTCACAGTCTCGCAATCAAGGATCTCAACGTACTTGTACTCTTCATCATTCATATATATAATTTTACATTACTCCCCCTTAGCCTTGCCCACTGGATTTGGATGACTCGCCCACCAATTAATCCATTCAGTGAAGAAGCTCTGCTGAACTTTAACGTTTTTGTTTGTCTTATTCATAGTGTCCAAGTATATACTTCCGATTTTCTTTGCGTAGCCCTCATCAGCTTTGTAAAGCCCCGAAGCCAATGACAAACTAGCAGTACTTGCTGCTTTGGCAAACTGCTTCGATTGATCTTTGAACACCTCTTCGTGAATGGCTTTGATCAATGCCAGTTGTGTCTTCAATTCGGCCTTGTCTTCGGGGGTTGTATATGGTGCTTTCGATTTCGACTTCGCGAAAGATTGGATAATGGAGAAAGCTTTGTCACTAAGATGCTTCGTCTTCGTTGTCCGGATTAATCGTAATAGAGGTATCAATATCTGGGCAGCCAGTGGGCTGGAAGCTTGTTTCTTCGCAAAGATGTCGAGAAGGTCCAGCACTCGACTCTTGAAGTTGACCATATTCTCTTTTGCGTCTTTCTGTTCTTGTTTCTTGCTCGGTCCTTTCTTTTGCATTCGGCCGAGGACTTCTTCCAATTTTGGTGTTAGAGCATCCATCTCAGAGTCAGTCATGTCGGCATCACTGTCATCCTCTTCCTCTTCTGCATCCTGTCCCAACGCATGTGTACCGAGAATGTTTGCCAATGCATCATTGAGTTCCTTATCCGCCTCATTGTCTCCCCCTTCGTCATCATCATCGTCATCTTCCTCGTCATCGTCATCTTCCTCATCTTCTTCGCTGTCACCATCCTCCTCCGCAAGATGTCCATTCAAATGTCCTTCTTCGCCATCCATGTCAACCACTTCAACATCGGAGTCCATCTCAACATCTTCGTCATCAAGCTCCATGCCATCTTCATCATCTTCGGGATTTTGGTCGAAGAACTCCTGCTGCCCCCTTAAGCTTTCACTAGATTCTAAGATATCTGTCATGAGTTTGAGACCACTAGGTGTCATTTCACCCATAAATGCAGTGAAAACATGCTGGGTTACTTTGCGAAGCAACGCGGATGGCCGTGAAAGGAGAGACAATAAGAGTTCCACGAGCACATCGAAAGGCTCAGGATCAGCATCCTCAGTATTTTCAGCTTTAGCCTTGCTATCTTTCTCCGACTTCTTGTGCTTGATCAGGTTATCGTAACACAGCTTCAATTCATCAAGAATTGAGACGGCTTCTGAGTCTCCGTTATAAAGTTGAATAATGACGAGCGCAAATAGTAAAGCCAGAGCTTGGCAAGCGGGTTTGCTCTTTCCGTCCTCTTTCTTGGCCTTTTTAAGTAGCTTTTTCAACGACGAAATTGCCACATCCTTAGCATTTGTAATATCTTTGTCCATTGCCACTCCGTCAGCATCGCAAGAAAGTACCAAGTCACACGGGTAATGGTAAGCATTAACATCTGCTAGTAAGTGGCCGAATACAGACATCAATCTGTTTCGTATCAAGGTCCTAGTACTATCCGAAAGTGGCGGTTTGGCCTCCGAGTTTTTGGAATATGCCAAAGAAGCTAAGTGAGGTAAAGCAACAGCCTTAATCCATTTTTGCGGTGTCTCGGATGATTCTGTATGACGAACGGCGGTTAGGACATAATCGCCATATATCTGGCGGCGTTTCTCTGGTTCGGCTGCATCATCTGTGCTGCGCCAAGTTAGTATTTTACGAGCATAAATTAAAAGAGGCTTTCTTACTTTGGGATACTGATGACTGGTTTGGTGAGAGCATTGAAGGCGTCTTCAGCATTTGCATCATCAACTTTGGCAAGAAGTTTCTCTATCGTCTTCGTTTTTGTGATGCGATCAAAGGCGTATGCCCCATTGCCGTCAATCAGGCCTCGTAGTACGATAGATAGAGACTCGGGGTTTTCTTCCACGGCATGGACGAGGATTTTGAGTGACTTGTCGGCGGCGCGATGTAAAAATCTGTCTTCATTTTGCACGTGGTTGATAAGACAGCGTAAAAGGTTGTGAGTGAAGATGCTAGCGATAAGTGGTGTGCACGAAATATGATCATGTATCATTTTTTGAAAGACAAGAAAACCCCAGAATTTTCGTTCCTTGGATGCCGATGCCGAAAAAAGGTTGTCTGAAGATTAGCATGATGTTTTATAAGTAGCAGCGGTACACTTACCATCAACTGCAACTTTCCAAAAATTCTCGAAACCGGACTTGGTATCAGTTGACTCGCTGCTAGCGGTTTTGACATACTGATTCAACACTATATTCCAAACAAAATGTAATTTAGGGTTCCAGTTTCCAGTTTGGTTCGCTTGCTGCCCCTTCTCTGCGCTGCTGTCACTGGACGAGCTTTCTTTGAGAGCTTTAGCAAGGGCCTTGAGATGATCCAAAGGATTACCACTCTGCCCCCATGGTTTGTCGGGGAATTGCATGTCTGGGAATTGCTGCCGCGCACCCAACCAGATACCGACTCCCTCAGGTGAAAGGCCCAATCCAGCATCGCACAGCTTCGTCAAGGTGAGTTCCGCTTGTTTTTGCTGCATCTGCTCTAAAGCTTCCATAATGACCCAGCCGCACTCCTCTCTTGTCCACGACTTTTTATTCGACAGCTCCAAAAGCTTCTCTAGTATGCACTCCCATCTGCCATCGACTGCGAAGAGCACTTTGGATCTTACAAAGCTCTGCAAGCCAAACAACAAACCAAGCGCATGATCCTTCTGTTCCTGCCCGCTGAGATCGCCTTCCGGTTTCGTTTTCGCAATTAAGAATCCAAACACATTATCGAAAGTCAGCTCCGGGTACTTTTTTTTGTTAAGATCAGCTGTGCCAAAGAGCTGTCCGAGTATTTCGGTCAGCACAATGCTGAAGCCCAATCGCGCACCCTTCCTGCCACTTGCGAGTCCACGAAATAACCTTCTCTCCAAGTGTCTCTGTAAAGTCGATTGGTTGACCCCATCTCCTTCGAATAAGCCTGATATTATTGCCGCCGCGGCATTCAATCTCTGAGGACCGTCTTCACTGCTTAGCAGGTCGTAAAGTCTAACTTCACGCTTGAGCTCATCGCCTTTTGGGTTGTCAACAAATGGGGAGGAATCGAGGGGTATCAGTCCGTCGTTCGATTTTTTTGTTGGCAATTTCGTAGATTTCTGATGTTTCTTAGCAACTGGCACCGAAGCAGGCGCTTCATGAGCCGATCTCTTGCGTTTGCTACCCATTGTAATACTTGCAGAAATTCACAGTTTTCGAATATTGCGCTTTGCAGCTTCATCAAACATCCAGAAATTATTTTTATTTCTGCCGGGCGGTGACAGGGGATTGTGATTAGTAAGCACGTTTGGCGCATTTCAGCTACAATTTCATATCCTAGAATCAACGTGTAGCTTTCGGTATCGCGCAAAACACTTCAGTTAACAGACATGCCCGGACAGACAGACAGCACAGTTGACGGTATGCGATTTACAAGGTAGGCAGTATGTGCATGTGGATAAAATGATTGTATTCTCATATGAATGTCAATGTGAGACCTGTTACTTGGTGGTCCTCAGTGCGTTGTCCAACATCAACCCTCTAGGCATCATTTTGAGCTTTTCGTTCATCAAAGACCTTCAAGGCCTCCTCCGCAGCTTTGACGCCACTGAGTGCCATGGCACCAAAAGTGGGACCCATACGGTTTGCACCATCCACTTCACTAAGCTCCATGCCACCAACAATCAGACCTGGGACAATTTCTCGAGTTCTTTTCACAATTGCATCTTCAGCAACGTTCATATCCAGACCTCTCATGCCGCCGAGTTCCTTGATCTGATTCATGGAAACAAGACGCTTAACGCAAAAGGCGCCAAAAGGGCCATCATGACCAGTTGTGGAAATGATCACAGGTGCGTTGATGGTGTTCGGGTCCATGCAAGACTGATCATCGTGATGCATGGTCACCAATGTCCAGTTGGTTACTACGCCTGCAATTCGAACCTTCCCATCATCAGTCTGGCGAGTGATGAGATCTTCAACTGTAGTTGCATTGAACAATTTGATATTCGGGAAGGCAAGGACCTTGGAGAGAAGGGTGGACGTGAAAAGAGCCTGTTAAATCGTTAGCTAAGGACAAATATTTTATGCTTCGGCATTTATGGTGAACATACGGCGTGCTTTACCACAACGAAATCTCCTTCGTCATCAAATGGGACGCCGATGTCAGCCAAAAAAGCGTCTGCAGGCTTGCGCATAACCATAGCACTAAAAAGCTGTCCACCCAGCCATGCTCCTCCACCTGGAGACACAGAAGCCTCAATGATAGCAATCTTGAGGTCGGGACGAGCTTTTCCAAGCATATATGCGGTACTCAAGCCGCAAGAACCAGCACCAACAATAACAATGTCAGATTCGGCGTATCTGTCCAAGTCATTGAAGTAGCGGCGGGTCATTGCACGTGAGACTTGCGACTCGCGGATAGGAGCAAAGGTGAAACCTTGATCCCACTTTTCGGCGAGTTCGGCGAGAGTCTTGCTTGGCTGCTTGGCTAGGACAGGAGTGGTCTGGATATCGAAGCCAGCCTTCAACTTAACACCGTCAATGGGGCTGGTCGACTCGGGGAACATTGCTGCTGGCGGGGCCATTTTTTATGTTTTTGATCTACCCTGTGTCAGTTTCATCCCACGTGATGGGAAGGGAAGAGCATGATCCTTTCGCTGGTATTATCCAGATCAAGTTCAAATAACCGTATCATCTCAGAACGATCCCTCATCAGCGGCTTACCATCTCATAAATGCTTTATGGTAGATGAAAAGCAAGCTGATGAGTATTCGGATCGAACACCGGTCCATGCAAGATGCTTTTATACAATTGATGAAATACCTTGATCCGCAAGCGGATAATGTCCCCGCGTAGGACTACATGTCTCTCGATGAGAATGGGTGAGTTTTACTTCTAACCGAAGGTTGATTCCTACGGTACGAGTAGTGTCAGCAACGTCCTATACGCGTTGGTGTTATACAAACAATTTGCCAGGTATTAGGGTTCAATAAGTTGTCGAGACTGGAGAAAACTTGGTACGATAGCTGGTCAATTGAGAGTTCGTTGGGGAGTTCATGTCTGCCTTTAAGTACAGGGCAAGTGAGGGGTAGCTGTTAGTAACCCCCACTTTGAATGGATAATTCTTACTATCAACGCGATATGATTGAACAATCATAAGATAGCGTCTCAAAGTTTTCTTGATCGGCCAATTTATGTGTTATACTATCAGATTAGCCGCAATGATCCGATTTGGTATTGGCTATGAGTGCAGCATTACCTTGCTCTGATTCGATCAAAAATTGACTCTGCACATCCATAATATGTGTCCAATTCATCATTTTTACTGATGACACTCATCCGGATTCGGATATCGAGTAAAGATGTGATTGTTCTACCTGTATATGGTTACTGAGAGACCGTTATCGATTCTATTGCTATACGGCGGGGTTAAAACGATTGTGAGTTTGACGATTACCATCTTCCTTAGCCCGGTGTCCGCCCTAGGTGGGGTTGTCTAGATATCTGGTTTGTGGATGTAGATAGGCATTGTCCGAACTGACCAATTAGATAGACAATATTGCCCTACTTCTGATTGCGATGGGACGATCCCTTTATTGCCTCATGTCGTGAGGCATATCTAGTTGGACATTTCATCACTAATCCTTAGCGTTCGCACTCCCAGACATAAGATATTGATAGAGGGAAACCATGGCGCAAACTTTCACGATCGATATTCCGCAATTCAAGCTTGACATCCTTCATAAGAAGCTCTATCTTACTACACTTCCTGATGAGCTCCATCCTGATCCGGGCTGGGACCAGGGCACACCATTGTCTGAGGTCACACGCTTGGCTGATAAATGGAAGACCTGGGATTGGAAACGTGCTGAGGAAAATTTGAACAAATTTCCCCAATTCACCACGAAAATTGATGTTAAAGACTTTGGAGGACTAGATATTCACTTCTTACATCAGAGGAGCACCGTTGAAAAGGCTATTCCTCTACTATTTGTGCATGGCTGTATTGTCCCAATTGTTCTTGAATCGCATTGCTGATTACTGACACAATAATGTAAGGGCCCGGTTCCTATGTCGAAGTGCTCAAGGTTCTTCCACAGTTGTGCAGCGCCACACCAGGTTGTCCAAGCTTCCACGTCATCGCACCGTCGCTCCCAAATTTTGCATTTAGTTCAGGTGTCAAGAAGCGCGGTTTTGCACTTGCCCAGTATGCGGAGGGATTACACAAGCTTATGTTGTCGCTTGGCTACGAGCAATATGTGACACAGGCAGGCGATTGGGGTTTTTGGATTACCAGAGCCATGGGTAAACTGTATCCAGAGCATTGCAAAGCCAGTCATCTAAACATGGTCTTTGCACAGCCTCCATCTCTCCTGGTCAATCCGATAGAGAAGGTTGGCGACATGATCTCTCCATACAGCAAACATGAAAAGCAGACAATCGAGCGGAAGAAATGGTTTCAAGCGGAGAGTCGAGGTGAGATTTTGCTTCTCATGCAGAAGAAGAAAAATATGTGCTAAACTGCAAGGGTATAACGTTCTTCAGTCGACAAAGCCACAGACACTTGCCTATGGACTCGCAGACTCCCCAGTCGCTCTTCTTGCTTGGCTCTACGAGAAACTGCATGATTGGTCAGATGATTATCCATGGACTGACGATGAGATTCTCACTTGGGTAAGCATTTACAACTTCAGTACTGCCGGGCCAGGTGCTCCACAGCGCATCTACTACGAAACAATGCATACCGAAGGAGGTGAATGCACATATGAGAATCTGCAAAAGTGGACTCCACGCGTGAAGTTAGGCTTGACGTATAATCCAAAGGACTTAGAGAACGTGCCGAAACGGTGGGGAAGAACACTTGGTGAGGTTGTGTATGAGGTTGAGAACGATTCCGGAGGGTAGGTAATCCTACATTTGCGTCTCATCTTTGGCAGCCAAGCACGAATATCATGCTTACGAGCGAATAGACATTTCTACGCTCACGAAAAGCCGGATTTGCTAGTACGAGACTTGCGAATTATGTTCGGCAAAGGTGGGGGTGCTTTTGGTGTTGTGAATGGTTATGATGGATACTAGGACTTTAGAGAGCATCAAAGTCTGCTTCAGTGTCTGAACTGCAACTTTGTGCTGTTTCCCTCATTCACACGCCAGGGGATGCACCTATTACTCACCTGTACCGTATTACCGACTATCTTTCAGTTTCGAGAAATTAGTTCCTTTCAACTTTGATACTTATTTTTAAGGTAAAATTCAAATGCTTTATAGCTTTCATGTTATCAGTGGATAATTTTTGATTGAATGTGAAGAATATTTCCTGGTGGCCGACTGCTAAGTACAGCCCGGTGTGAGAAAAAGAAGTTCCCCTTTTCTCCATGACTCCGTCCAAGTGCGCTCTTGTTGTTACGTTCAATGATTAACAAGAGTATGCTATCAAATATACGAAACAGATGCAGTACAGTCCGCGTGGTGCCCCTCAGTGACGTAGATCGCGCTCGGTGATCAACTTGTTCAATAAAAAAAAAAAAAAAAAACAGATATGGGTTTTCAGAATTTTTTAAAATTCTTCCATAAGTTTTGCCTCAAAAAATGCATTTCTGGTCGACGATATGGATTTTTGGATACTTCCCAATGCTGACGGAACCGTATTTTATCAGTAACAGAGCTCAACGCAGATGGTGGAGGAAGCTTCATGGTAACGTATCACTATAAATTTAATTGAAGATTCTGTCATGGATTATGACTGTGTGAATTTTTGAATCGCGCATTGAATTTGTATGAGATTGCATTAAAGTTAAATAGTATTTGTTTTGGATGGATCTAGTGAGGATAGATATCTTCTAGACTGAGGCTTAGCTGCTGGAAGTTTGCCTATCCTATGCGGATTTGAGAAGTTGCTAGTGATTTTATGCAGAGCCTAGGTGCGATAGGAAGATAGTTTCTACATTGTACCACTATCTGCGGTAGTGAAGAATACATAATGTGGTGAAACTTCTTAGGTAGGTTTGCGGTTATTCAAGACCTATCCATAATTCAAAACTTCTCGGCTAATTTCACTCCTTTTCATTACAGCTATCGTACCCACCCAGTCGTGTCATTTCTGTGAAGGGACATCACGCTTGTTATTTTAAATACTGTCTATCAAGTATTCTTTGTCATGTATTTTCTTTGTTCAGATGTCCAAACTTTATTCAACGAATGATCAGCCGGTCCAGAATAACATATATAATTTATTCTAGTCATTCTGACACAGTCAATAAATTCTGAGCTAGTCTTTGCAAGATCTAACTAAGAACATCCATCATATTTGTAGTAATCATTTGTAACTGTGGCTTTAGTGGATGTATCTTCGACATATCAACGTCTTGGCCATTAGACCAACCATCCATTCTACTAGAAGGATTCATCAATACATCCAGACTGACATTTTGGAGACAAGAATGAGTTCTTCTGCTCGCGGCTGTATGCCTTTTGATTATGCAAAGGCTACACCTATATAGGAATAAGAATCCCTTATTCTTACTCCAAAAAGAGAAAGCCTTAGCGTTTCGTAAAGAAAAAGAAAAAAAGAAAAGCTTCCGGATGTTTACTAGATTGCCTCCTAAAGTCCAACGCCAGTATTTAAAGTACCTACTTCCACCTCCTGGACTCTACCAGCTCACAGTGATGATAGTTTATTGAATAGATATCAGAGCTTGGGACCAATGTTCGATGTCTCTTCATCGTAGCAATCTAGATGTTCTTTACAGGATAGAGTCAGTATCACTGTCATTGTTACTTAAACATAGCGAAATCAACAATTCGAACATACGATAAGAACAATCAGCCTCTGCTACGTATTCATGCCCTCAGAAAATCAATTCGATTGTTACGTCGTCGACCTTCTAGTTACGTGGAAGTGGTAGAAGACAATAGGTTGTGTATTGAAGCAGTCAAGTAGGGGATTAAATGGAGGTAATGTCGATTGGTAACTAAGTAATAGAATTACTATTTGAGTTGAGCACAAAGCTCCATGTACTAAGGAAACTATCCGGTGTATATAGACCTTCATTCTCATCAGTCCCATCAGTCCCATCATCGTGGGATCTGGTGGGAGAGGTGGGATATCACGTGAGGTAATAGCAGGGGTTCTTCTATGACCAGTTTAAGGCCTGGAGCCTATGGTCCCCTAGTTGTCTCGTGATCTGGTCGTAACATCACGGATAAGTCCAAACCGCTTTCGTAGCAACAATCAAATGCTCCACTTCCACTTCCTTCTGTCCTTCTCCACTCTTAGAATCAGAAGCCATCAGTGCAATCGAAACATCAAAGTAATTCTCAATATCCTTCCCATGCCAAATATGACCCTTCCTAGCCTGCTCCCTCGCAAAACCCAAAATATGTTTTCTCGCCTCATCACTGAACCTCACCAGACGTTCTCTCTCCAGCCTCTCTAGCTGCTGTTCCCAAACACATAAATTCTCCCATTTGTCCCATGCCTCATAAGCTAAAGCCACGTTGATCTTCTTGCCAATCTCAATATCAAGCTCTTCTCTTCTGCGAGCAGTTAGAATCACAATGCCTCTGTATTGTAACAACTCCCGAAGAAACATCTCAGAGTAGGTCGAGCGCGTGTCTCTAAGCAACGGGTCTAAAAAATATCGCTCCGCATCTTGGATTAGAACGATGGCGTTCCACTTTGAGGCACGGCGGAAGTGCTCGGCGAAATCGAAACCACCATGGTGGCTGATGCTGAGATCATACGAGTCGATACTGTAAATTGGTCGTTGGAAATATGAAGCAAGCGCCTTTGCTGTAAGGCGTTTCCCAGTGCTTTGTGGACCATGAAGAAGGATTGTAAGTGCTGTTTTAGATGTTAGATGGGCGTTGTGGTTATTTCAAGGTAAGACAAAGACTCACCGGAGCACTTTTGAAAGAACACAGAAGTTGCTCTTTTACTGCTGGAATGGCTCTTTACTACCGCCTTCAACAATTTCTCGTATCCATCTGGTAGAATAAGGTTTTTGAAATCCGTCGTCGGCATATCCTCAATATCCTTCACCTCATCAACCAACAATCTCATCCATTGCTTCTTCTCTAACACGAATGACTCTACGGTAGGGGGTAGCAACATGTAATGATCATCCCCGATTTCGTCTTTGGGGCCACGAACTTTCAGCAGATCCACACCAGATAAATACTTATTCGTGCGGTAACTATCGACGATAAAGTCCCGTGCCCGATCCCTGCACTCGCACTGCCGATCAATATCATCGATATTCTCGTGGTTCGGTATTCCATGGCAGTAAATACAATTCGGTATTCTATAATGGCGGGGATCCTCGATTTTTCTGAAAATACCGATTGGTTTATTTAATGACCTTCCGATGATAATATCGCTGGTAATCTAGATCTTCCGTCAGTATCTCTGTAAGAGCATTTGTCCATTGATTAAGCAGTGACTTACATGATTAAATTCTCTGTTCACATCCGCATCTGGTAGATAGTTATCGAGATTTTCCGTGAACTGTTCCGCGTCGAGACCATCATAGTACTTATGCATACCCAGCTCCAAAGCCCTCAATTTCTTCCCCCTCGCAATCAAATTCTCAATCTGTCTCTTGCGTTCCTCGACCGGCAGCATCTTCACCAGGGTAATCGTCATGT
The DNA here is from genome assembly GCA_026770245.1 of Clarireedia aff. paspali H2. Lineage (NCBI taxonomy): Eukaryota > Fungi > Ascomycota > Leotiomycetes > Helotiales > Rutstroemiaceae > Clarireedia > Clarireedia aff. paspali H2. The sequence continues at coordinate 254,202 of JAJCXA010000002.1, forward strand.
TCTCCTCCCATTCATCATTGGTTTCAGCCAAGATTTCAAAAATGGATCGTTTTCCTATATACTCTACGATGCTCAAAGTTCGATGAATCGGACCCAACATCTCGAAATCGTAATCCACGTGAAAGCAATCGATGGTGAATTCATAGTAGTTGCGTTCTCCATCATATCTGGGCGCTCGGCTTGGCGATCTCTGGCGGCCGTTTGATGTGTGGAATATCCTGTAGGCCTGCTGAAACGGTGATGCGACGATCAAATCCCCGGGGTTGAAAAGATGCCAAAGATCCGCGAAAGCTATCTCTTGGATAGTGCCGTCGCTGATACTTCTGCGCAGATCAAAAACTGGTTTAAGATCTGTATCCATGAAGTCAACCAGGACTTGAAGGTGGTCAACAATACGTTCTTTTCGCAAGTCCACCTCACCATCTTTCTTTTCATCCCTATCTCTTAGCATCTCCTTTAGACTCTCCAACCTCTCTCTAATCCTTCCCTCATACTCCACCAAACTTTTCCAAGGTGGTAGCAGGACGTTCTCGTCATCCGAAAGCTTCACTCGAGTCAACCGTCTCAATTCATCCTGCAACTCGTTCGAATTGATCGCTAATCGAACCGGCCTATCTTCCTCAATCGCAACATCCAAGACATTTTCCCCTCTAAATGGCATATCTAAAGGCTTCCGTGTCTCTTCAGAATACCTTCTACCTCCTCTGTATTGACCTCCGTGTCTATAATTATCTGTTTCAGCGACTGGCCCTTCTTTTGCCCACCACTTGTCGAGTGGTATCCGATTAATTTCAAGACTCAAGTTAATGCTGGGCTGCCTTGAGCCTGCATCTGATGATTCAGCAATTGAGCGTCTACGGGAATGCGCTGAGTGACCCCGCGTTTCAATTTCATCACTTCTTTCATGGCGTGTTGCCTCCTGGGGGAAATCCCTTTCATAGTCTGAGACCGAACGTCTGATGACGATGTGGTCCTCGTCCTACACGCTGTGTTAGTAGTTCAGAATATCCCAGAAGGAGAGTCTGTGCTTACCCTTTCACGGACGTTATACGGAAAGTTGTACGTATCCAAAACGTTGTCTGATATATGTTCTTCCTTTTTAGCCTCCTCTTCCCCCATATCCTCTCTGTCCCTCTTCTGGAATCCCTCAGTACCTTCCTTAACATCTTCCAACGGCTGGACAACATGTTCAAAGGCTTCCGAATCCATTCTTTTAAATCGAGCTCTCGTGATTTAAACTGTGGATATTTATATTTATTGCGACAAAAAGAAAGAGTAGAAACAATATAATTAAGATTATTTGAAGCATTGCTCGGAAAGGCTCATTTGTATTCCCACTCTTACCCTGCAGGCACCAGCCCCAAAATATCAGCGTGCATGTCACCAAAAACCTCTCCACCATTAGAAAGTGTTCGTGCTCTAGCTACGCTGTAAGCCTGTAGTAAGCCTGTAAGCGAAATCTCATTATTGCCTGTGCCCAGCGTGCGGCTGAGAATAGAACGTCGTAAAGAGCTGCTTGTCAACAATTCAATTCATGATCACAGACAAAGATAACGTAAAGTTGACATAAAGCCAACCTAAAATATCAAAAAATATACAGTACTCCAGAGATATCAAGCTTCCAAGAACTCCACGTGATTCCCCACGGCAATAGCCTATACCCAGCATCATAATCATTTCCTTTTGCCCTTGATCGTGTCCTCCAGTTTTCGAATACCTTTCATCAAACCCGTACCTTTTTCACAATTACCTTCCAACCAGTTCTCCATTTCCTCCCTCATGACCCTCATACCTCTTATGACAGGCATCTTTCCTCCTTCTTCGCCATCGACATATCCACTGGGATTTAATAGAAGGTCGAAAACACCACTCCAGATCTCTGTTTGCCAGTACCTCTTCAATCCTTCTTTTAATCTCCACCTCCGTAACCCACCGCCCCCTACACCACCTAAACCCTCGCCTCCTCGTTCCGCTACTGTGTCGATATATTTGCCAAATAACATACTATGGATAATACCGGCGAGACCATGGTAGTCGATCTGATAAGTCCATGGCCGTAATTCTCTCATCTCAGCGCAATCTTGTGGTCCAGTCTTCCAATCCGCAATGAACTGGACATCAGGTTTGAAGACTTTCATATCGATACCACGGCCAAAATCGATTAACGTAATACCCTTCCTGTTCCAACAACCACTACCATCTTTACGGTACTTAGAAGTCCAGACTTCGCCGTCCCCAACGGCATCAAACCGCACCAAACAATTGTCTGCTTTAAGATCGCCGTGTAAGATGCCCTTCGAATGCAAGGCTTCCACGGTACGGAACAGTTCGATTGTGAAGAACATGACTAGGATTTCGTCCATGACTCCACCTGGAGACTTTGCGTCTGCTCTACAAATATTGATAATGTCCAAAAGAGTGCCTTGGTCTCTGTATTCTTCGATCATGTAGCACTCATCTTTGTAAAGATGCATTTCGTAAACGTCAATTATGCTCTCCGCAGGACGTGAAACTCCTAGTCTGCGTTTCGCTTGTCGCATAATATAGAACTCCCATGCGCTAGGTGGATCTTCCATCTTGAGTGCCTCTAATGGTTTGCGATTGAAGTGATCAAAAGCTCCTTTGCCCATAACAGCGGATGCTTGATTTTCATCTTGCTCATTATCAATAAAGCCCTCAAGAAGGTAAACGGGAGCGAATGCGCCAGCACCCAGCTCTTTTTTCAAGGTATACTGTCTATCAGTTCCTGGAAATTGAAGCACTGGAGACATTGAGATGTTCGTGTTGGTCTTTTCGTTCGCGTTCTTGCTCGCCTTCGTGATAGCTTTGGCATATTTTTTTATTTCAGCTGCTCGGCCTCTTATCTCATCGTGTTGAGAAAATCCTTCATAGCTGCTCAGTGGTGGTTGTAGGTTGGCAAAAATAAGTTGGCGGATGTCTTCATCAACAGGATTACACTGTGAGTCCTGGATTATCGGTCCTTTTGGTGCAATTTCTTTAGTAGACAGAGGCGCCCCCGTCTTTTTCTTACCCAGTTGCGGCTGGGGAAATCTATCGGTTGGTTGGACTTCATTGTTGATTTCTTTCAGAGGGCTACTTCCCAAATCATCCTGAAACACTTGGATCTTAGATCCACTGGCCTTGCTCGGACTGGCAGAGTGGAAATATTCTTTTGGCTCTCTTACAGTTGGTAAACCAAGAGAAGACTCGGTTCTTTCAACAATCGGTGTCATGAAGGGCAGTCGATTCTGGGAGACCTGGCACGGGTCTCTATAAGGATGAGTCAGTGGATCATAATCTTCGGGAGGTATCGGAACGAAGCTAGTTCTTGTGGACGAGGGACCTTCAGGAGATACAGGAGTAATAACCTCCTCATTTTGCGGTACACCACGAGGAGCCTCCACCTTGATTTCCTCAAACTCCTCATCTTCACCATCGGTAAAAGTCGAAGCTTCATCATCATCATGATCTTGGGCATTCTTCCTAGCTGTGAACTCTGACCATTCGCTAACACTTTTGACATCTGAAGTCTCATCGTCATCGTCTCCGGCCTCACTGTTCGCGGCAAAGCGCCCTGTCGTATTGGTACTTTCGCCTCCGCTCGTGTAGTCGCCATCAGTCATGTCGCCATCGTCGTCATCACTATCTTCTTCTTCTTCTTCCTCGTCCTCTTCATCCCCTGTCTTAAGAGGCTGGTTGAAGATATCGTAGATCTCATCTGTTGCGGCTTTCGTGTGAAGAGTCATCGTAGCTTCTCTTGATTTTCTTTTGATCATTTTGGGACCAGAAGGAGAGGATAACTTCGCCTTGACTAAGATTTGTTAGTGGATTATTTGCGATTGTACATTATAAATTCGCGACTTACTTATCTGCGTCTCATTAACTTCTTTAACTTTCATCCTTCGCTGTTTGCCCTCTTTGTGATGTTCTTTTTTCATACCATTCTCGTCTACCATTACAGGATCTCGAGGAATGTCTAATTTGACTGGTACTGTCCGGGTAACAGTTTCAACACCAATGTTAGACTCTTCTGTTGGCTCGCAAGATTCATCATTAAGGTTTTGTTTCTGGTCTTGCAATTCTCTTTCCCACACTTTGCTGAGCCAGCCTCGGTGCGCAGCACGCAGTTCTTCAAAACTAAGCTCTGTACCGAGTCTTCCGGGGCTGGGGTAGATAGCCTCTAGATTCACGAAAATTCGTTCACTCCTCCCATTTTTAGGATTGATGGTCACTTGTTGTAATTCTGGAACAGCAATTTGAGGTAGAGGTAAAGGTAAAGGTAAAGTCTGAAATACACAACGCCATAACCGCAAAATTAGTCCTATGATCATCAACATATGCATAGCAAGGATTATGAAAAGATATTCCACATACCTCATCCTTGAAAATTGGTATCTTTGTGCTACTCTTCTTTCCCCCAGCTTTCAACGTTTCTCCTACCCATGGCTTCGGCTCCATCATATTCTCCTTCTTTCGCTCAGCCAATGATCCTATACTCTGCCATCCCACGCCCGGTGAAGAGGTAACAGCAGGAGCAGGGCTATTTGCATCGTCTGAGAAGATCTTCATCTTTTGCTTTCCACTCTTTGTTATTGATGATCCCCCAACCCCGGCGGGCGGTCTTGGTGCTTGGGGATCTCGAGGTGCCGCAGCTGCAGCATATGGATCGATTTTTGCGGCAAGAGCTGGACGCACTGCAGGCAACGCCGGTGATGAAGGCTCATTGCTGTTGTCGGGCCTGGCTGCGAATCTTTCCTTAAATTCGTTAAATTTGCGCAGTAATCGTGGCGCGGGTCTAGCTTCTTTATCAATTCCCAGCTTGTAAACTTCCTCAGCTTGCACCCATCTACCAGCATTTTCCAACCATGCTGCGAATTCTTCGTAGTACAATGCTAATCCTTCGCCGATGTTGTGACGAGCCAGGAAGGCAAATGTCTCTCGTGGTGAGTCCGCGAAGAATCGAATGTAGGATAACCACAGTTTCAGGTATCGTGGGTCATTCTTGTACTGTGGAGAGTTGAGGAATGTTTTTGTCGCACGTTCAAGTAAAGGAGCGAGTTGTGATGCAGGTGTTGCTTGTGCGGTGGGATAGGCGTCAAACGTCCATTTGACATATCTATCGTATATATCTAGGGGATCATCCGACTCTGCTATAGTCATTAACTCGGTCTCATATTCTTCTCTGATCGCGTCATTAAGGTTCTTTGTGTCGGAGGGGGTGGGCGTTGAGAGGGGTTGAAGAGGAGATGGTGAGAATAATTTTGCAAGGTTGCGCGCCGATCGTCCCTGTGGCAGAGACTGAATATTCTCTTTCTGATTCTCAATTATGTCAAAATCAATCAGATCCTCGGAAACGGACATTTTGTCTAACGCTTGCTGGTGGTCGTCGAACGGGTGTTCTGTAGTCGTATATTTGAAGTTTCATTTATCGTTTATCCAGATATCTGTGGATAGTAAAGCTTGGGCATAACTTTGGTTGACCCAGCAACCATAAGGTTACTAGCTCTAGCCACAACACTTTATTTACATCTCTCGCATCTTTACTTAGTAGCCCGCCTGCAAGGCAGGCGAGGCGTAGTGGCTTCGCCACAATAAGAAAAGTAGCATGAGATTCATGGCATTCATACTAAGTGGAAAGCGGTTATGAATGATCTCTTCGCTTCAGGCTCGCTAATTATGTTCTCCTCCTATCGTCTGCACTTGGTTGACATCCTGACGTGGAATCCTGCTTCCATGTCGCGTCTTTCTATTACAACTCTCACTTCGGGAATTCGCCAACCTCCATCCTCTTCCTCTTCGAATTTGATAAGATTCAAAGCCTCAATGAGCCTTGCCCTTATCTCCGACGGGGAAAAACCATTCCCATCTTGTTGCCCACAGTAGAATACTCTGGATGATCTATCCAAGATGGATTGTAGTCATGAGTTCTTGCACTTTTGGGACTGTCGACCACCCATGTGAACGATTCCAGATCCTTGAACGTTCGTAGTTATCGTGCCATGTCAATCCAATCCCAACACTTGAGCCCGCAATCAGCCCAGCTGTTCCGCCGCCAAAATAACCATCCATGTTCGAACCCCCATGCTGGATGCCTCACAGCACTTATCTGTGCTTGGGTTATTTCTTTCAATTCGATCCCTGTTGTTTGCGGATATGCTGTAGGGCTTACCCAGCCTGGGTTCTCGCGGCTGGGAGCAATGCATGAGGGCACGTAGAGCGTGTCTATCCACGGATTCCACCAATCTAAAGGGGTGATCGTGCCGCTGTTATTACTCAAATCACTACATGAAATAACGCGAATGGATCTTGAAGCTTCTCGACGTGCTTCTCTGCACACATGAAGTACTGCGGGCACAGGCAGTCGACAAGAGAAATGTGATTTTGGTGAGTGGTTCTTGTAGTTGGATACGCGACCTTGGGAAGCGTGTTCGTGCGTCAATTGATGGCACAGTAAATCCAAATCTGAAGAGCACAGTTCTTGCGTCGGGAAGTGCATGAGCCCAAATCTAATAGCGAATCTCCAGCGGTAAATCAGAAAATATAGGATATCCCATTGATCTCATCGGAGAGCTACCACGCATGAGGCATTTTCTTTCCTTCTGTCTTGGATATGTGATTGTGATAACGGTGACCGCGAAGCTTTTACGGTTCTGACAGATACCTAAATGTATTACTTTTGTCACAATTTTTTAATAATGTGACAATGCAGAAGCCAATCTGTTGGTACGACTAAGTAGTCGTACTCAGGAAGTGATATCACGTGGGTAAGATCGAGGGTTACACGTAACACCCGGAATCACGTGCAAAGCGTGGGTCCAGTGTTAATTGTGTAAATCGTCTTGATTTCTAACTACAAGATCGTACCGAGATCTTCATACCCTTCATACGAGGGGTAATGACTATCTACATGTGATCATTTGGATTGGTAATGCCCCTATGGAATCCGGTCCGTGTCCGGTTCCGGGCGGCCCGGTCCGGCCTAGCCCGGTCATTATCCACACACAATCAGAGCATCATTCCATCTGCATTTCAAACACCCTTACCCTCTTCAGCATTTTAGTCAGATGGGGCGAGGCTGCTCGCAAGTAAATTCCTCTTCCCATTGCTATCACCGTCACCATGGGGCTTGCAGGCCGATTTATGACGGACAATCTACGGGTTACTTGGTGCTGATACATATTTGAACAGTGCTGTCAATGTTGTTCTCGACGAGGGTGCTTAGATGTATTGCCACGGCACATGTGTCAAGGGACAAGGGTCCGCGATACAATTGGCAGTAGCATTAAGGCAGATAAAGAACCTATCATCAACATTCCCAGTTGCATTAGGAACGACGTCTCCACCAGGCTATCACTGACCCTCCTACAGATACTGCATGAGAGAGAGAGAAAATAGCTTAACAGGGTTCCCTTTGGCCCTTTAGGTCCGTATCGTATTTCTAGGTCTTAGTTTAGCGACTTGAACTTCCTAACAATGGCACTCGCTCATCGCTCCTATCTCTTCGCTTGTTGTTCTTCTTCATTCTTTTAGCTGTTTCTTTTTCAGCCTTCTCCTTCTGCTTAGTGGTCTTCTGTTGAGGGTTACAGCAGGTTGACACGTAGAATAGTGCCTGTAGGCTTAAATAGATTCAAAAGTAAAAGTAAGAATAGTGTTGGATCACAGGCCTATTGCCAGAGGCTTCGCAAGCCTAATCGATCACTACGGTGTTCAGTTTAAGGTGGTAGGCATAGGCTCACCTGCCTTGCCTTACCCCGCCCAACAAATAGTAACTTAGGATTGCTTGTGCTTGATTCAACTGTTCTGTTCTACTCTACTTATTTTACAGTGGTAAAGGACCACTTATTTATAGACCTTCAGGTATCGCCAGTGTTGGCATATAGCCTATATGTAGACCTATTCCAACATTGCCTCCTACTTCAGGTCTATTTGCCTCATTCAGACCTATATTGTACCCTTCAGGCCTATTGGGCCTGTATTGGCCTAGCAGGCCTCAACTTGTGAGAAATTAGAGCTCTTGGAGAAATACTTGCATTGAATTGATTGAACTGATCTATCTATCTGATTAACTAACTCTGTAGCTGCTTGTAGGAGGTTTATATCCTCGAGCTGTGGCAAATTAGTGATTCTGGCATGTTCTGTAGCTTACAAACCAGAAAAGTAGTGGAAATTCGGCATTCTGTATCATTCCTCGATTTGGGGAATGCCCTCATTTATCGAAAACGTTGACTGTGGATGTCGCATGAATGTGGAGATGACTGTGGACCTCACACAACTCCTTCTCCTCTTTACGTGTTGCTTCCGCGTCCCTTTTCTGCTGTTCATAAGCCTTCTGCGCCGCTTTTTGCCCTTCTTCACTAGGGTGTTCATATAAGCTTTATCGAATTCATCTCTAGATTTCTTATCTGGGTTCAATTTCCCCGCGCCACGTTGGTCCCTGGAGTCCCACTATACTCTTTTAGTCTTTGGAAACGGAAGATGACTCCTTCGTCTGGTGGTAGTACCTTATATGGAAACCTTAAAGTCTTTACTATGATTGGTGCGTCAGAAGCCCAGTGGGCGGGGCCCCGCCCAGCGGGTTGGAGCCCCACTGGGTGGGCTGAGAAAATGAAAACCCGGCCTACGACCCGTGGGTTACCTACGACCCGTGGGTTACCTATTATCCAGTGAGTTACCCATGACCCGGTGGGTTACCCATGACCCGGTGGGTTACCCATTACCCAGTACTATCCCTCCATGAATAAAGGTTAAATTCTTATGTGGCAAGACGTAGAAAAAATTAACCTTTATTCATGGGGAGGGATAGTAGGTAATAAGTTGGGTTATAGGTAATAGGTAGCCTACGGGGTAATAGGCAATAACTAATCTATTATAGAATTACTTAGATTAATGAATAATACGATAATTTCTTAATTTTTTTTGACTCGATTGAAATAAATATAATATAAATACTATTTGAGTTGTAAAAGATTAGTATAAATTATTTTCTATATAACTTCTTAATCTACAATAGGTCCTGGGTTCTTGGCAGCCTACTGGGTAACCCATGGGCGGGATATCCCATTGTCCCGTTACCCGCCCAGCCCATGGGGACCCAGTGGGCGGGACAAGAAGTGGAAAACCCGGCTCATGGGGCCCCACGCCGCAGCCTAATCCCAAGGTTCTATTGCAACCCAACAAACCAATCTCGTAATTTCTTTGTCAAAATTTGGGATTCTTGTTGTGGAGATGGTGATGAGAATTGAAAGCGGACGATTGCGGTCATCGCTGGGCCTTCTGCGAGGCCGTTCCTATATTTATCAATCAACCATTGATTTTTTATGGTTAGAGGTCCTTTATCTGGTTATTCCTTCAATTTTTCAAAACTGGAAATTCTAATTGTTGGTTGGTTTTGGAACGCCCTCATCACTCTTCATAGCGAGAACTTGTTGCACGGTAATACTATTCAATTCTTTGAAATGATGCGAGCTATCTCGTAGTAATGTATTACTTGCTTTAACCCCTCAATAATCCGATATAATTCCTATGCTTTCTGTGTGACGATGAAGAGTTTTGAGATGATCCCCTCCCCAACAAGCGTGTTGTTTCATCGCCAGAATCATCGACACTAGTCCTAGTGGCTTTACCTTCTCTACTTTGCTCGCCTTTTCTATGCTTCCTGGCTTTCCTCTCTAGCTCTCTCTCAGCTGCTTTCCCTCTCTCAGCTGCTTTCTCTCTCTCAACTGCTTTCTCTCTCTCAGCTGCTTTCTCTTTCTTCAATGCTTGTGCTTCTTCTCTTTTCTTCTTCTTCTCTTCCTTCTCTAATCGATTCTGATTCTCTCTACTACTCCAATATCGCTCGGCTTCATCCCAACGCCTCATTTCCCAGGAATAATTCTGAATGCCTTCATCTGTATGCGGAAACTGCATACTACAAGTCAGATGCTATATCATAATACGAAGAGTGAAATATTATAAGCTTACATCGTCCCAGTTAGGCCGAGGTACTTCATAAGGAAATTTGGTTCTGGGCATGATTTGTGTTGGTTGAGTCGTCCAAAGTAAGGCACAAAGCGTAGTGTCAGATGCAGCTAATATGGAGGTAAAGAAATTTGAACTATAATTTTGTATCTCTATCGATATGCAAGATCCAAATTTCTATTCCATGCTGTCCATGTACTATATATATCTATATGTGCATGCTGTTTTCATCCATAAGCTAACGTCCTATTGTTTCTTGATAGGCCAAATGATGTCAGACCAGAATCGTGAGATCCTTAAGTGGAGAAATTCAGTAATTGATTGCACTGGCGATGGTATACTCGCGCTCAGTGGCCGGCCGTGACCATACAGAAAAGTGGATGAGAAGAGCATGTACTTGGTGTCACCAGAACATGCCGCACATTTGCCAATGAAAACACTTATTCCCTTCTTACGCGTTGCATCATATCATCTTTAGTGCAGGAAGGAAGACGATGATGACAGTTGTTGGAAGTTATTTTACCAGGGTTGGTGCTGGTGCGAGGTCTGCGATTGTCGTCATGATCCACGATTCCTTCAACTATAAATCCTCATGGAAGTTTTGGTCGGTGTTGGTGAAGATATTTTTATTTTGCACGGTAAGACGAGTATATTCGAAGATGCGGAATGCAGCACGACAACTCATTTTCAACTCTTGATATTCCAGCTAAGGTGGCAGGATCTACCACACCACGGACATTACACAGATGTACCGTCGACCACCAAAGCCATGGTCAATCAAAAGGATAGTGATGAAATAAATCAAGTATAGAATTCCTTTATCATTCACCCCTTCTACCCACAGAGCATGTCTGATAGTACTTGCTCAGACGTCGACAACAGTCGGGATAAAAAAAAATCCTTCACCCAACAACCTGGAATTTCGCGTTGGCTTCTCGGTAGGCCATCACATGATCGACCAACTACCAAGCCACTGGGCCGGTGGGTTCGTGAGAGGCGATGCATCTAAGTTAGGTGCATGCACCGCTTGTTTAGTTTGTAGTATGCGTATCTCGCTTCGGTCTTTGTATAGGCGCAGATGATGTAAATTGCGGCCATGGAACGGTCGCGTAATGTCGACGAGTTGTGTTAGTAATTATTCTGAATAAGTGTGCGTGATGATGTAAGATGCATGTTGGATAAGGCGTAGTAATACAGGTGTGATTTCTGGCTGCAGCGTTACCCCTAACAGGAATGCCCTCGATACGCGGAGTGCCCTCGATACGCGGAGTGCCCTCGATACGGGAGTGTCCTCGATACGGGAGAGCTGGGTTCCACTTGGTTAGATGAAGCAAATTTAATTCGATAGCACTCGTATCTCCATATTGTGACTCCATATTGTGATACGATGCTGTCCAGAATTGAAGTCGAATCAACAATACACGGCGCCAAATAGCGAAGAACTTGTCAAAGCATGTTGAGCGCCGAAGTTTTCTTGCGAGCTGGGGCTCTTCACGTGATCTAAGATTTATCCGTCCCGCGTATCGGGTATTCTCCAGCACCGGGGGCCAGGGTATCCCGGGTTCCCAGACGTTGGGGTTTTTCCGTACCAGCTGAGCATGCGCCAAGACCGAGAACGTCGTACGAGACTCCTCGACTTATTTTTCCGTGGTATGTGCCGTATATAAATGACGAAATATGCAGGCAAGTGGGGGTGGGGTATAGGTGGATGCTGGGCCTCTCCAGAAATTATCCACTAACCCGTCTTTGGTATTGCAATGTGGAAGAAGATGTTTTCACAATTCCTCTCACAAAGCCGCCGGCAAATGCTGCTACTGCGATGCCGATACACCATAATTCATGGATGATGTTGGGGGCTATACTAGCTGCCCGTTCTGAGGCTGATCCTCGGTGAGATACGCATTGAAGCGGCGTTAAAGATAGTGGTAAGCTCGCGAGTGAAGGAAGGGGAAATTGGTTGAGGATTTGGGGAGGCTGGAGTGGTACGGTGAGGCAACACGTTATGCATAATGCACTAGGTTGGGGGTTGCATCGGTGAGAAATCCTCTGCGTCCTGCTTTGTGCCATTTTCGCATCTTAATTCCAAGATTTCGCGCACATTCCTTGGCGCTATGAGGAATAGGGAACGAAAGGAAACTACAAAACTTGAGTCAATGGAATTTGAGTCACTTGAATGGTATAGACGTAGCTCCAAGAATTGTTGTTGAATAGGCGTAAAAGGGTATTATGAAATGATACCGGCGCTGAAGATAATAAATAATACTGAGTCGAGACGTGGACTGCTACATGATGATGCTGATTGAATTCATTGTACATAGGACCATGTGCGCATCACTTCACAGCTTGTTACCAACACGATCCACAGCTTTCCGAGCACCTTGTCGAAGCTCTTCCAGGATAGCGCCTGCGGGCATGACCTTCTTGACCAAACCAACTCCTGTGCCAGCCCATATGGCTGCTCTTAGATCCCCAAATCCCTTGTGTGGCTCCGCCACTGCCAATGCGTGTTTTTCTCTAATCTCTTCAATCGATACACCATTCACAAACTCCGTGTGACTCGGTCCTGCAATCGCGCGCCCATCATATTGTGACGGCCAAATACTCTCCCCCTTCAACTCATCGAAATGCGTACCGCGGGCTGTACTTATGCCTCCGTCTTCGGCATGTATGATCGCATCTTGATATTCCTGGACGGGCAAAGAGATCTCTTCACTGGCCAAGAATCGCGTTCCCAGAACGACACCATCAGCACCAGAAATGAGCGCTGCAGCAACGCCCCTTCCGTCACTAATTCCTCCAGTCGCGAAAACTGAAATGTGTTCATACCCTGCAGCGTCCAGAGCATCCCTTGTTTCTGGGACAAGACTTATGATCCCAGCTCCGGGGCGAGGACCATGTCCCCCAGCGTCAGCACCTTGCATAAGCAAAACATCCGGAGCACATGATTTAGCAAGCAACATCGCAGAAGCTACAGTCGCAGTTTGAATCCATATGCGCGAGTTCGGAGACACGGAGCGCATAGACTTGGTCCAGCTTTCAAAATCCTCATCTTCCTTGGGACACGAAAGCCAGACAACGGCGGGCTTATGTCGTGCAACCACTTCCACAGCACCTTCGAAATTGGCTGCGAAGACCAAAAAGCCTGCGCCGACTGGTAAGACTCCATTGGGGACTTTGGAGAGAATGTCAGATTTCTCGAACGTGGACCTGGCAGAATCTAGTTCCGCGCTGAGAGCATCAAGGTCGTAGACTGCGCCGATGAAACCTATACCCCCTGCTAAGCTCACCGCTGTGGCCAACGGAGCGTTGGTAAAGCCACCCATGGCCGCGTTGGCGATTATAGGCGTGGTCGTCCATGGATATTGTGACCGAATCCGTGGTGGACACATCGTTGTCCGGTCTTTGGTTTTCTTTGACGAAATGGAAAATGACTGAGTTAGGACCGCAGATGTCAGAGCCTTAGATATACCAAACTTTAAAACGGAGTTGAAACCGGATTGACGCGAAGCGAGAAGCGAGAAAACAGTCCGTGAATGGCTCAAAACAGTCCGTGAATGGCTCAAAACAGTCCGTGAACGGCTCAAAACAGGCGTCTGCATCTAACGTGCCTCCGTTGTAAGGAACAGATCCCGTTGGAGCTTGGCAGAGTATTCGTGTGTTGCGCAAATTGTTCCCGCGAATGAACAAGCCACTTTATATATCGGGGCAGCAAAGAGATGGAAAGAGAAAAGGGAGAAGAAATTCAAGAATTAATTGGATCATCCTATCACATGAGCAGCGCTCCGCGGGGACGCCTGCATCCCACCCATCGTATTTAAGAGCCCTACGTTGGAGATTATAAATTTCAATCTTCGGATATTAGCAGTTGTGGGCGACCTGATCTTCCTTGTCCCTGCCGCGGAACGTCCATCACAAAATTCAATTGGCTGTGGTGTAATATGCAGGTCTAGTCACGTGCTAAAGCAAAAGGAGACGTGGAATCATCCCACCCTTGTAGACGCCATTCGGAGAATACCTCCGTTTCTCCTTCAATTCTACGTCATACGGTTGCAACTGAGGTTGCACTGTTGCTACTAAGACTACTGTAGGGGATGGTGCAAGCTGTTGTAACATGCGCAGCGGTCACTGAAGACCTTGACAGGTGTCACGAGACACCGTGAGGCTTGTCATTATCTAGTTTCATACCAAGAATTATCTTTACTTCTGGGCAATAGTCCATGATGTGTTCAACATAGTGGGGTTTATCCCATATCTTATGGTTGCAGTTGTGGTCAGCATTGTATCAAAGACGTTGCTAGAGCTTGATGACACGAGAAGCTGACGTGATTCGTTATAACGATCTCCGAGGAGGCAGTGACAGATGGCCGATCATGGATTTGAAGGAATGGGTACTAACCTGCTCATGATGAACTCCTAGCCACCCTATGTGAAATCCTAAGGGTGCCTCGTCCCACTGGCTCTCCACACTGAACGACTTACTGACTGTCGCATTCGCCATTGTGGTGCCTTCCAGCCTGGCAAGGCGATTACTAAGCCACAGATCCTCAAGCTCTCCATGATATGCTGTGCGAGATTCTTTCTTCAACACCCGCAAGATAGAAGACACGCGACGAAGCGACAAGCCGCCATTCCCCCCATACTTCGACGTTGCGGACCAAGGTGCACCAATCCAATCGTATTTCAGGAAATCGTTCAAAGTTTTTATTGACTTTGTACAGAATATGGAGTCCGGCTGAAAGACAAGTAAATGCTCGGCCGGAGCGAGGAACTCGTACAGGGTGAGGTCGGTAAACATCTGAGAAATGGCTTCGCGATTGGAAACGGACCATTGTGATGGCAGACTAAGCAGAGTAAGCTTTCCTGAAGTAGCAAGGTCGCGTAGATGTGGGAATGAAAGAAGATAATCCATGGATGTGTTGCTGCCCATGAACTTGAAAGGCCATTCTGGAGGTATTATGCTCGCCATATGTGAAAGCTGCAAAGGTAGATGAGGGAGCGGCCTGGTCTCTACCATAAATGCAAGCTTCTTCGGGTCGAGTGTCGAAGTTGGTTTTGCAATCTGAGTAGTTGTGGAAACAGAGGCTGTCATCTTAGTAACTGTGGTAGTCGCAGTGATTGTGACAGGCTCATGCGGGGTGTTGATATATATGGGTATAGCATTGTTGAAAAGGTATGCGAATCTGCTCGGTCAATAATGTTAGATCGTCTCCCAAACACACTGACAGACGTACATCGGAATTTTGAACTTGCCCATAAATAATGACAACGCCTGCAAATATGCCGGCGAGAACCAATGGCCTCAATTTGCGTCCCAGGTTGAGAGACCTATACACCGGTGATTTGGGACCCAGAACCAGCATTTTGTCCAATGTCTTTCTATAGGTCAAGGATTGCCTCTTCACCAAAATTCTTTATCACAAGCTTCAATAACCAAACGGAAAGACAGAGCGTCGGAATAGGTGCACAATCATGTTCGAAGGAGGGAAGCTAGGCCTACAGGAAGCTGCGAGAATTTCCTTACTACGAAAGAGGTAAAACCCCTTCATTATGTTGACCTCGCACAAAAGCAAGGAAGCAAGGAGTTGACAAACTTTGATGTTTATTGGTAGCCTCTATCAATGAGGCCGCGCCCAATCGACCATAAAGGTATAGTAAACAAACGTAGTCTCGTCCATCCCATATCGTGGCGGGTGCTGGTATTCTTCGATTTTGAGAAGCAAAGAGTTGCGTTGCTGTGAGTGTAAGAGCCTCCGAGAGCACACATTGGGACACAGTTGCTGTCACGATCAGATGCACAATCAATAAGTCGTCGTTGGGAATATTGCCAAGCTGATTTCTTCTTGAGTTGTGGAATATGGGCAATAGCGACGCTAACCTTAATTGGGGAAAGAGTAGAATCTTAGTCATGGTGATACTACAAGCGACGTCCGGACTGGATTCCCAATCAATGGAATCATGAATAAATGGCAACTTCATCAGTAGTCTTCGACAATTCTGCATCAGCGCAAAATAATTCTTACTATCTGTGAGGAAGGTTGTCGTGGTGTTAGCCTTTCTACTTCTCGCCTCCGTTCAGCTCAGTTCTTAGCGGCTCGGGAAATCCTTCGGGATACTGCTCATGTCATCGTAATGTGTTCCCACGACGACTAGGCTGAGCGCATGCATCTCAAGCTACTACTAGGATACCAGGATGCATTATCCGAATGGGTGAGACCTCCGCCGCACCGATATTTGGAACCGGCGAGGCTATGAGAAGGCGACAGGTAGTCAACGAGAAAGGCATACTGATTGAATTGCACGACCTCCAACGAGTTATTAGGTCTACTTACGCTCTTGCTCGGAACAATTTTAAGGGGGGAAGGGCTTAAAGCGCCTCCCAAGATTCAGCAACACTGTAAGAGATTGGTAAGTGCTGGAGTGTTTCATTCAAACACGTGGAAATATCAACAAACTCTCTGTCACTTCATCACCGAAAGAAGGTTCATGTAGCCTCAATCACCATAGAAGATCGTCAAAAAGTCTTGCTCGCCGTTATCTTATGCATCTGGTTAGATCTTATTGCATGATAGCCTACAATATATATTCCCGTGTTCAGCCGGCGTATAGCCTACCAATGCACTCGCCGTACCGACGCCACAATCTTTTCCTGGGACTCTTCTTTCACACAGCCCTGGTGCCACCCATCGCGATCCTGGACAGGTTATTCCTGTTCAGCTAATGGTCGGCGTTTGCTAAGATCTAAACGCATCAAGCGATGCAGTGAGACGCCACTAAACGCCAAACGAAGCTGAGTTACTGGCTAACAGTTTGTGATATTTTGGTCCATTTGATGTAAGCATAAGAATGTTTTGGTAATGTGAATAAAGTTTCGTTTACGATCTGACATGATGGTTCTCCATGGTCTGGAGCGGAATGCAGCAGGCATTTAGCAATGGCTACCTACTGAGAACTCCACAAGCCAAGGCTTCGATCACTCATCGCAATTGATTCAGATAATATCTGCCAGCGCAGACGTCAGCACAACGCTCGGAAACAAATCTACGCGTGTGGCTTTCGGGCATGTCTTATTATCAGTTCTCAGCCCTGCGATGACAAACATTGGCATGCACTGTTCGCCGAAGTGGAGAGATAGCTTCATATAAGTAGATATAGAACTCCCGATGTAATGACTTTCTTTCCCCATCTCATTTGTATCTCATTCAGTTTCATATCTACATTCATCTTTCCTCTTTCCTATTTCTTTTCGGTCTTGTTTTTCATTTAAACAATCGTTAGATTTCTCTTCTCTGCAGCCTTTACATCTATTTCCACGTTCAGTCTTTTCGACAACCAGATATTTACTCATTTCATCATGAAGGTTTCAAGCATTTCAACTCTTAGCGGTCTCTTCGCTCTTGCCTCCGCACAACTGTATACCGAAACGATCGAGGTTGTCTGCAGTGGTGCCCCTGCGGCGACTGTCACCAAAACTGTTACAGTTACAGCCAATGATGGAGGCGCTAGTTACACTACTGGATCAAATCATGAAGCATCTCCATCACCTTACGTCACCACTTCAGCTGGCATGGTTACATCCATTTCTTATGGAGAGGGGTCAAGCGGTCGTTCTTCGGTTTGGGTTTGGCCAACAGGAACGGGCAAAAAGCAGGGAACATGCGAAATCTACCAAGACAACATCGTCATTCAAATCATTTATGTTGATTTAGACGTCCAGATCACCAACGGCGTAACCCAGACTGTCACTGTCACCAAGTCCGAGAGCCCAGTTACCCAAACTAGCATTCCATCCACGATCACAACTTCTCCCCACACCATCTCAACCACCACCTACAAGCCTAATTCAAGCGCTTCTCCTAAAACCCACTATGTAACCGTCGGTGCCCAGGGCAAGAACCTCTACGAGCCCAATCAATTAGATGCTGCAGTCGGCGACGACATCATTTTCACCTTCCTCGCCCGCAACCACACTGTAACTCAATCTAACTTCGCTACCCCCTGCGAGTCCAACCACGGTTTCGACACCGGCTTCAACCAATTCAACCCCAACAACGCCACGAACATCACCCGCAAATACACCGTCGACACCCTCAAGCCCACCTGGTTCTTCTGCGCCCAGACCAACCACTGCAAGTCCGGTATGGTGCTTGGAATCAACCCAGCTGGAAAGTTCGATCAGTTCTTGGATATGGCGAAGAATAGCGGAAACGGCTCTGCGACTGCTACTGGTGTTGCCACTATGTCCACTGCGCATGGTACTGGCGTTGCTACGATTTCCACTGCACATGGCACTGTTGCTCCCTCTAGTACTGGAAGCGCCAAGTCAACGGGTTACTACAAGTATCCTTCTATTAAGGGTCGTTCTTTCAAGGCATAAGCGGTCTGTCGATGTAGGAGGGAGTATAATTGAATGGGCGGGGCCCCTTTGAGAATTGTTTTGGTTTACTTACATAGCGTGGTGTTTATGATTGTTTTTAGATTGTCAGGTTGTCGTTTGGAATGTCGCACTGGATCGGATTGTACTGGCTAGACTTGGTTTGCACGATTTATCGAAGCAACTGTCACTTTATCTTTTTTTCGCTTTAGCATACTTTCTCAAATGAAATTTCATCTGAGACATTTCTTAGTTGATATACGCGTGTGTGAACATCTTTGGCTTCCTTTTTGATTTGATCTATTCCGTAAATCCTCGGTAGTAGTGACATGTAGTTATAAAAAGCGAGAAAGAAATACCCCAGTCCCAATTGCACTCCCAACCAACCTCAAAAGTCATAATCCCCGTCACCCTACCTACCTATTCGCTCCCAACCTCCCCCCAGCACCCCCGCCCCCCGCCAACCTATTCCCTAGCAGACCCCCGGCCCCCCCAAAATGACCCCCTCCAAACTGACCCTGAGCAGCCACATTGGCCAATCTCCCCGCATGCGCACTGCCCGTCCCCACACCCAAGAACTGCATTAGTCTCTCCACCTTTTCTTCTCTCCCTGAGCGATTGCGTGGTTGTGGAGAAGGAGAGCTCGCGGATGGGATGGGGAGGCCGTAGAAGCGGAGAAGTCGGTTGAGTTGGGATTCTGTTGGTGGTGGGTGAGTGAATTTGCGATTCAGAGGAAGCAGTTTAGAAGGGAAATAGAGAGAGAGGTGAGAGAGGGGGGTGCTTACCAGGCATATCAACAACTTCATAAACCACTCTCGGCGTATTAAAATCACGCGGAAAAGCGCCCTCTGTGTTCATTTTCGGATGCACCTCTGCGTACGGTGAATTTTGAGAGATGAAAGCATTGGCCAATTGAACGGCGAGGTTATTGCTATTTGCATGTTAGCGTTGGTGATAATTCCAAAAACACCTTCTAGGCGGAAAGAACCCACCGTCTAATATTCTCCCTCCTCTCACTATCCGACATCTGCGCATTCGGCACAGTACCATTCCCCGGATCATTACTGTTTCCCCCACTATAGCTCATCGCCGTCCTGGCTCTCGTCGAGCCCCTCCCACTCTGTGCATTGAAACCTCCCGGATCAATACTATCAGCAATGTTATCACCGAGTCCGGCCAATATCCGTCGAGCTTCAGCGGCGCCTTGTTCTCGCGCTTCTACTAGTGCCCTTGTACGATCTCGGCTTCGGTTTCGAGTTCTGCTTCTGCTTCTGCTTCTGGGGGAACTGCTGCTGCTGCTGCTCCTGCTGCTCCTGCTGCTCCTGCCGTTAGTGCGTGCGGCATGCAGGAGGGTACCGATGCTGATGGTTGCGGTGGGGGGAAGGTGGATATTGAGGTAGCGGGAGAGGACGGTGCGAATGAGGGTCTGGACGTCGGGGTCTAGGGGGGTGGTTGAGGTATTAGGGGTAGGTGGGGAATGAGGTTCGAATTCAGTGTTTGAGTCGGTGTCTCGGTCAGTGGTTGGATGGTTGTGGTGATGATGTGAATGAGTATGACAATGAGATGGAAAGTGCGTATGAGAGTGAGGTGGTAGTGAGTGGAAGTGAGTGTGGTTGAGGGACATTGTTGGTATTAGGCTAGAATTGTGGGCGGTAGGAGAATGGGAATGGAGGACCAGGGGAAGTGGTGAAGTATCTGGTGAAGGGGGGTCTGTAACATGAACGTGGACGTTTGACGAAGGATCGGGGGGCTCTGGGAAGTGAATGTGGACGTCTTGTGGCGGTTCTGGGGGATCTGGTATATGGGCGTGAATTTTCGGTGAGGGAGACCACGGATGGAAATAAACTTCACGCCGAGGCGGCGGATCTGGCTCACGAGGATAGAATACTTGATGTACGAGAGACGAGTCTGAGGGGCATACGTCTCCCTGCGAAGTGTAAGGTAAGTTCGACAGGTGTACTGGAAGGGGCTCAGCAATGTCGAGAAGTGGTGAAGGAGATCTGGGAGGATCTAAGTTGCGTGGCAATCTATATTGCGGCTCAGGTGGTTTGAAATTAGTGAGAGGGAGAGAACGTAATTGAAAAGGAAACCGTCGTGGCAGGTTGTTCAGTGCGAACGGAGTAGGATACCTGTTCCTTCTGCGCTTTTTCCGAGGATATGTACTTGGGCAAAGTACGTCGAAACAAAAGTCAAGCATCGGGTATCAACTGAATGGCATAATACTCAAAAGCAATTAAGTCGATTACTTATTTATAGGAAATCATTGCGCATGGCTACACAATGTTCATTCCCACGTCACCTCCCAGCCAGTGTGAGTATTGGGCTAGCCTGAGTGATATTTGAAGATCGTGCAAAACAAGCCTATTGGCAGTCAAGTTCTTCTTTTTACTTGAGTAGCATTCGTACTAAAGGCTGCCCGCATCAAACATATGGCAAACAGGAAACAAACATTGTCGAAGACACAACGCCCTAAGCAAGTTTGCTCTTTTCGTCTCGCCCAACGACACTCGGCGTCGGCAGTACGGAAAAGGCGAGACGAGAACCAGTCAAAAATGATAGGTTCCAAGATGCTCACCGAGTAGTCCAGCGCAATCATTTGACTTCATCCAAGTCGCAATAATGCCCATAAATTTATTAGGCGATATTGTGATGATTGTGGCAGGATTCAACCCTAATATAATTTCCCAGCCCTATGCGCCATCCAAAGGACGCCTTCATAGTATACAACCCGGCGATAATAGCTATCAGCATACATGGAAAACATAAAATACTACACGGTAGTGTGTTGACTGATGCCACATCCAACATCTTAATGCGAACAACCTCCTTCATCAGAATCATCCTTGTCTACGCTGTCCTGCTTGCCCTTCCCCTTCTTCTTTGGTGATGCTTTCTTGAACATGGCATCAAGAGTCTTCTGCTTCTTCTTATCGACCTGACCTTGATGTTTATTCCTCTCTTCAGCGCCCATATCTTGCAAACGTTGTTCTTCTTTCTTGAACTCCTCAGTTTCGGTATCGGCATCGATCAGACCTTCTAGCATCTTGATTTCCGTAGCATCATCAATACCAGTAGGCGTTTCGAGCACCATGGGCAGGTTTTGGAAGGGTTCGAAGTTGACGACATTATGGAATGCCCGCAGACCAAGAAATCCAGTGCCAATGTTTGCATGTAAATCCCGATTAGATCCCAAGGGAGTTTTGCTGTCATTGATATGAAGAGCCTTCAAATATGATAGGCCAACAGTGTTTGAGAACTTATCCATTGTTTGCTTAAATGCGTCGGGTGACCTCAGGTCATAGCCTGCAGCGAAGGTGTGACATGTGTCGAGGCAAACACCGACTCGGGATTTGTCGTCAATCAAGGCAATGATATCGCGGAGATCTTCCCATGTAGAACCGATTACATTCCCAGCGCCGGCCATGTTTTCCAGCAAGGTAATGACAGTCTGTGTCGCTTTGTGTGCCTTGTTCAGCTGGGCTGCAATTCTACTGATTGCTTCTGGTCGAGAATTTCCACCTGTACTTCCCGGGTGAAAGTTGTATAGCCCAATACCTAGCTGCTCACACCTCTGTAAATCGTCCAGGAAACAGTCGTATGCTTGCTTCGCTTTTTCGTCATCAGCTTGTGCAAGATTGACAAGGTATGAACAATGAGGAACGATATGTCGCGCCGCATCGTATTTGTGCTCTAAACAGAAAGCCTTGAATTGGTCGCGAGCTTCCGGGGCAAGCGGGGGATTGGTCCATTTTCGTTGTGATTTGAGGAAAACCGCGAAGGAGTTTCCGCCGATTCGGAGTGAGTTATTTATTGCGTTATGCACACCTGGAGAAAAAAGTCAGAAGATTTCAGCAGCAACTTAAGCATCTAGACGTACCGCCAGCACCGCTAACATGAGCTCCAATGTGCATAGCCTTCTTCAACGTTGTAACCAGAGTACGCTCGGCCATAGGCATATTCTCCGCATCCTTTTCTTCCTTTGTCTTCCTTTTCTTCGTGACCCTTTTCTCAACAGTAACCTTTGCCACCTCCCGTTCCTCTTCGTCCTCGTCCTCGTCCTCCTTCTCCTCTTTCAGCTTGCGTTTTGCAGGGGCTTTCTTGTTTGCAGTCGCGGCACCTTTTTTATTAGAATTTGTCTGCTTTGCCTTAATAGCGATTGTCGATGACGCAATTATCTCATCATCCGATGAATCCTCATATTTTACTTTCTTTGCTGCCGATCTCTTTGGCGTTGAGCGTCCGACTTTTGCGATAATTTCAGTCTCGTTGTGTTCAACCTTGATTGCTTTGTGACCTTTCTTTGGGGTAGTGATGGTAGTTTCAGCAACTTGAACATCTGCCACTTCGATATCAACCTTGCGACTCACTTTAGCAGGCATGGTGATGCTAACTTTTTGGTCGTGTTGGTGTGCCAGCTTTTGGTGTACTTAGAAGCTGGGGTCAAGGATGAAATAAGGCGAACGCGTCTGAGTGTCAACTCGCGGTCGCGCTCTCACGTGCACAACTATCATTGGAAACTACCACGCCTAGCATTGAGGAGAAGATAGCTGGTATACGATGTTATTAGCATCACATTCTGTATATCTAATAGTTACGTCTAGAGTAGGAGCTAGACTGATTTAAGACCCGGAAGCTTTCCTGCTTTCCACAATCTTCATCACATCTGCAGCACTGTTGACATCACCCTTCCTCTTCTTTGGACCCCTCTTTCTCTTTGATTTGCCCTCTCCTTTGCCATCCTCATCATCTGCATCTCTGCCCCACTCCGATAGCTTTACCTTTGTATCATCGAAATCGACTTCATCCTCAAATCTACTGCTTCCGAAACCCATGTCTATATCTTGCATATCACGATCATCCTGCTGCAACATCTTCTTGCGTCGTGCTTCTTTAGCAGCTTCTTCAGCTGATTCTGTTGCTTTGGATATAGGATTGAGTGTAGAGGCTTTCTTGAGTGCCGCGAGAATGGTAGGGTCAGAAAATGCCTTGGGCTTATTTTCTTCTTCTGCCTGCGGGGGTTCTGAGTCGCCGAAATAGTTTCGAGGTTTACTAGGGCGGGGAGAATGCGCCATAACTCCAGACGTAGCTGACTCCTGCGCTGGCTCTTCGGCCTTCGACTTCTTTTCTCTGGTACTATCCGTGACTTCCCCGTCCTCTTTGTCCGAGTCAGTATCCTCCTCCTCTAAGCCAGCTAACGGGTCGTAATCATCACCGGCATCATCAAATATGTTGATATCTTCATCTTCTGGTTCAGGCTCTTTGGGGATTTCTGGCACCTCCATTCCCAATGGTTTTGCATCTTTGTCTGGCATAAGCAGTCCATGACCCTTCTCAGTCTCGGATTTCACTTGCACTTTCCGAACCTTTCTCTTCTCGTTCCCATTCTCATCAACCACAATAAGAACTTCCCGTCCCTTCCCATCCAGTTCGATTCTTGTTGTAGACCTCGGTGTCCCCAACTTTTTGAACTTGGATCCAAGAGACGGTTGTGCTGCCTGCTTCGCTGCTTCTCTTGCAGCCTTCAATTCTGCTAATATCTGATCCCTATTCCTCTTCTTGCCTGGGACTAAGCTTGGCGGAGCCATCTGACCTTTTTTGACAGTCTTTTCTTTCTCAATAGCAACCACATCTCTTTCTTCTAACTTTTCAAACTCCTCGTCCAAATCTTCTTCTGCTTCAGGCTGATCCGCATCTTCCTTCTTTCCTCCTAGAACATCTTCACCCCGTCTAACCCTTTCCAATAATTTGTAGTCCAGGCCTTTGACCAAATGCGTGCTTTCAACGTCTCCACCCAGTATCTCATCACGTAGTTTGATAAACGTAGCTTCGTCGATCTGCTGTAACTTCATCATCTCCTCCAGGGATTTGATCCTAGCCGCCTTCTCATCTTTATCCTCATCGACGCGCTGTTTCGTACGATCGATATAACCCTCGGCGAGCTTAGAACCTTTCGGCGCAGCGATCGAGCGAAATTTCTTGGGCTGGGCACCACTACTTGACGACCGTTGTTCGGCGAGTTGGCGAGCGAAATCTACACCGCCCACTGAGCGCCTAGGGTTCTTTGATTAGATGTCAATACGAAAGAATTGTCGAACTCGGCGAAAGATACTTACGGAGTCATGGGTATTGAGCTGCGCATCCTCGAGCCCAACGCAAGAGGAGTTGCGCCATCTCGCCTGGAAGTCGAGCCGCTGGCCGATTTGTTTTGTTCGGAGCCTGGCTTCCTTGCCGGCGTATCAAGTACTAACTTCCGGAACTGCGAATTGTTCATAGTGAAAGATAATTGTTGTGGTTTGTGAAGGGAAGGATGGTGCTACACTCGCAAACCTTTGAGGTTGGATGGCGTGGATGGTTTGCCGAGCCAGAACTTATTTCTAGAACTGGGGGGCATAATTTAGTTAGTGCAATCTGGATCACCAAAACTCAACAACCAAAACTACATTTCGCATTGGGGGTTTGAAGTCTTCTTGACATAATCAAGTTTGGTTTCCTTGATTTTGCTATAAATTGTTGACCAGATAAGGAAATGGAGAATTCGTATATATCCTTTTAAGATCCTGTCTTGTCATCGAACTGAGCGACATTGAGGCGTGAATTTTTAGTGCTTCAGGTACAATTGGTGAACAACGGTCTATGGCGAGGGCTGCTGTACAGCTCAGGTACACTGATATTGTTTGTATCAGGTCCTTAACGGGAAATTGTAGGGGTACTCTACAGGAGATCCTCACAGGTGAATACGTCGATGGGATCGAAGGAAGTATGTCTGCGGATTCACTATATCCAAGGGAGAGTGTCATCGAGACATAAGCACAGGTAACACGAAACGAAGCACAGTTGAGATTTTTGTCTGAATTTATTTTACATCTGCAATAATCAAACTTCATGCCTAGTGTGCATGAGATAATCCTCGTAAAGCTGCAAACATTGGATCTCAAACTTATCTCCTGGGTCCTACAGCACACACCACTCATCATCTTCATCGGTTTTCTCGTTCTTCTCCACAGTTACCCAGCCATTCTCTTCAGGTGCGCTGAGAGCTTCCTTGAGTGGGTGTTTGCTAGGGTTTTCTTCCACGTTCACTTGCTCTCCAAGACGTCCTATTGGACCATATGCTTCATGTAGCAATATGCCTCGTTGGCGCAAGTACTCTGCCCCTCCGTCTTCGAGGTGGCTGAGAGCATTCATACATGGCAAGACAGCGTCGATTATTTGTGCCATTCGCC
Source organism: Clarireedia aff. paspali H2 (assembly GCA_026770245.1). Lineage (NCBI taxonomy): Eukaryota > Fungi > Ascomycota > Leotiomycetes > Helotiales > Rutstroemiaceae > Clarireedia > Clarireedia aff. paspali H2. The sequence continues at coordinate 279,753 of JAJCXA010000002.1, forward strand.
TGCTGTCGGCATTACTTTCGTTAGACACTTGAGTAGACACCGCAGCCTCATCTCCTACTGGAGCTTCGGGAGCAGTGTATCTCTTGAGGGCACATTCTGTGCTGATACCGTCGTTTGAATTTCCATAAACCCAGGTCCTCTGGTGGTACGATGCTTCGGAAACTGGCACAGACGTGTTCGCTAACTGGTTATCTCCGGCAAATTTGAGAGCAGTTAGCATCAGGTTTGAGGGGGGTGAGAGCTTCGTTGTCCTGCTCTCGATACTATTCCAGAGTCTATGTCGTTTTCCACCACCGTTGAATCGATTCGGAATCCCATTTGACATGTCTGGCTTGAATGCAAAAAGCTCGTCGCTTACCTCTCTTAGCCGCGTGTAAGTTGGATTATTCAATTCACCTTGTACATCTCGTGGCGAATTTGCAGCTTGCCCCCCATCATCATCATAAGCTGATTGGTTCACCGAATTCAAGGATAGACACTTTATTCGTATATAAACTAGCTCCTGAGTCATACTGACGTGTCGGATCCGATGACCTGTAATACTGATGTTCTGAATAACTTCAAGATAGTTATTCAAAACTCTGCCGGGGCTGCCATTAGCGTTAGCATAGCTCGAGAGCGATATAAGTTGCCTGCAAACACGAGACGAAAGTGATCGAGTATGAATGGTCTGTTGCTGGATAACAATAGACTCTGGTCCCTTGAACGATTCAGCTGCAACGCGCAGAGCATCAATAACGAGAAATATTCTGGCAGCGTAGTGCATGCTCATTTCCCTGGCGACCTTGTCGACTGCTTCTGATATGTCCTTGCTAGCACCGAAGATGATAGTATGGTCAAAAGCGCTCCGCTGTTCTTTATTCATGCCAGGCCATTGGATACCTTTGGCTGAGCACTGTAGGATTCCATCTAAGGCATTCTTAAGACAATCCCGATCCTCTTGCTCCATCTTGAACTTCAGCCGAAGCGCATCTCGCGTGTTCTGGGGGGCTCTCATAGATTTTCCGTGATCCGCCATGGTGTTATGGAATGATGACAAGTGCACTAGGTTGCTGAGGTCTGTTGGAAGTGAGAATTGTCTTACGGTTGAATGATTAGAGACGAAAGAAGTGAAGGATTGTTGGAAAGCTGTGAACCTGCGATAATCCGTCTTTATAGATGAACACGGCGCTGCTGTACACTATGCAACCGATTGGCGGACATAGGAGTGAATGTTTTCTTCTCGTCTCAAGCGTAGTTCAGCTTTGCAAAGTTGCTGTGCCGCATTTTTCCTTCACTTGAACAACGTTCACTTCATCTCAAGAAACCTGTTTTCGACTCTACTCCTGTACTCTGCCTTATTTCCTTCTTTTGTGTTCATGCTCTAGCCAATAGCACAACAGCCCTGAAATAAATTTACTCCTCGTGCAACCACCGGTACGACATGACGATTCGACGAATAGTGGCACTCTACCGCACATAGCTCCATTAGGAGGGCCCAGCGCTGTTCATGAAGATGAACAGTGAACACTGTCGGCCGTAGAATACGAGTGGATGATGGAATTGTTTTGAACGGGCCGACCGGGAATCTAGGATCTATATCAGCTCGCAATAACTGTTTAAAAAAAGAAAGAGATTGAACTTGACAATCTGGTAAGGTATAGTGTGCGAAGGAAGAGAGACCTTCTTACCAGACTTTCTCCGGAAAATGAAGCTGATGGCGCATGCTCTTTGTCAAGTAAGCGAGCCTCGATCTGGAACCTCCCATATCGCCACGTTTCCCATATGCATATGGGAGGTGTAGCTATATGGGATACCCAAATAGCTACACTCCATCCCATATGCCCACGCAGATTCCCATATCAATATAGGAGAGTTCCCATATTGATATAGGAAGGTCGGTCCCCTATATAGCTATGGGGGATTAACCTCCTACGCACGTACCGCATCATCATTTCCTGATTAGGCAATAGTGAAGCCATTATTATGATTTCCTGGATACGCAATAGTGAAGCTATATATAAATAAGAATAAATATTAATATTGATTGAGAGTAGAGAAAGTATAGCAAAGTGATTCCTGACTACAGGAAACAGCGAGCCTATTTGTGGCCGAAATAATCATATATCATAAAATGCTTGAAACAAGGGGTAAAAGTGGCCCAAGCGAAGTGGCGACAGCGAGGTTGGTGGCGCCGGCATATGTCTTAAATCCTTTGTGCGAAAGCGGTCTTACCATATATATATCGGAATATTAAAATTAAATGTCTCTCCCATATGCGTACGCAAGGTCCTATATGCATATGCGATCCCCATATGCATATGGGAAACGTAGCGATATGGGAGGTTCCAGCGGGAGCTTGCACTGGTGTTGCTGGAGCAAACTACAGCATAACAGAAGCAAGACGCACGCTTGCAGCAAATTTCGTTGGATGATTGTCAACAATCGTTCGAAATTGATGAGGAGAATCTGAAGACTCGTCTTTGTGTACTACAAGGTCGCGAGCATGCCATGGGGACTCGTGAAAGCGCTCTTATGCTCCGTGAAGCCACGATATTGGCGCGTGAGAAGGAGGCTCATGTTCGTGAGGCAGAAATTGCTCCTCGCGAAATGGAAGTGCAAAGGCGCGAGAGGGTAGTCGAGCGATTCGCGGAACAAATGCGGAAGATGGGACGTGATTGAGCTATTGTTCATGGGAAAATGCCGTACTGTCAGTGAGACTCTCGACCACATAACCGGTGCTTGTGTTGCCCACGAGTGGCTGCTCTCTGAGTGAAGTTACTACACATGGAGGTTCTGCCTTCAACATCACATACTTCCGCTAAATAAGCAGATCTACGCATTGAAATGACGAATTATGTGTGGCTCATGAACACGGCTATGTTTCAGGTTCATGATTTTGTATTCTCTAATAAGACTTTGCATGTATTCGAGGTTCGATGGTTCTCTTATATGATTGATATCTGGGAGAACGGCATTTGGGTAGGAGGATATATAGGGGCTCGTTATTCTAAGCCATGGTCTTTTCGATTCAGATCATAATGTGGGTTAAAAACACTGCAATTTATGCAGTCATAATCCAAACACCCCAAGACTGTTTTCAATACACTTTCTAACCATATGCCAATGACAAGTGAATCTAGCCAAGTTTTCTCAAAAGATGGAGCTTACAAGGCTGTGTGACACATATCATTGCAATGCTTCTGGGATTTTGTAAACTTGTTCAACTACATCATTTTTTCACAGACCCAACAATTCTCACTGGCATCAAGGACTGGTCTAGACAACATCCAGGATATTGTATAGGGAGTTGATCTCGGAAACCGCTACTTCCTAGACAACGGCTCGATCGTCCATTATCTAGCCCGAGAGCTACGCTGATTACAAGATATCAAGAGAATCGGATCATAATCTCATATACTACAGCTCTTTGGGAGTTCCATCTACTCCTCTAAATCCACCCAAGGAACGTACACCCATTCCTTCCTTCTCTGAGACTTTCCGTTGCCAGTCGCGCCTCCAGATCTCAATCTTTGCCAGATATCACTTGCCGAATCCATCACATAACAGCACTGCATTGCCCTTAACGAGGAAGCGCATGCCAACACCATGAACAGAAGCTCGCAAATATTGAGTCGCTGACCCGAGTCAGGATGATTCTCGGTGGTGGTACAAGTAATTTTTTTCCCCACATCCTTCCACTCTTGCTTCACCAATCCACGCGCCTGCCTCAAACAACACTCGTTCTTTGAAAAACGGATCAGTACCATCTCCAGTATCTCCAACCGCCAGTAGAAATAATCGCAATGGGGTCGCAGGAGCCGAAGATTGATATGTGGTTGGATTGTGATCCGGGTATGTCAGATCCAGCGATCCCGGCGATATCGGAATCGTTTGCTAACACACTTTTGTAGGTCACGATGTAAGTCCGCGCTTTGGGTTTAACAGTTTCATGCATTTCTATTCTGATTTTTGAAACTACCATTTCGTGATGTGATGAACGAGATGTGTTGTGGCTTGAGCCGCTCATGAGCCTGGGCCTTGAAGTATGGCAGTTTTCTGTCCATGTCACATGATCACATTGTACAGCTTATGGAGGCATGTTTCTACGCTGGGAATACAAGTATTGATTGAGTCTATAGGATGTATTCGCCATAATATTCGCAGCCTATCACCCATCTATAAATCTACTAGGAATATCCACCGTTCATGGGAACTCCTCCATCGACCACACAACCTACAATGCAACATCCGTCCTTACAGCTATGTCCGCAACCCATATCCCCGTCTACCGGGGCGCCGGGAAAGGTCTTGTCCGACCAGGAGTCCATGCACCTTCAATACACGGAGAGTCTGGTCTGGAGGGAACCGATCTACTACCGAAACCCGCCGTGGGACCCGTTGATGAGCCGGCAATCGATGCCATGGCGAAAGCTCTCTTTGCTACACCACCGAATACAGCATGGGTCGTAGCCACTGGTGCTTATACGAATGTCGCGCAATGCTTCCAGAAATACAATAAACTCGCTGCACATATCAAGGGAGTGAGTATGATGGGCGGGGCGATCGGAAATGAGTTCACGAATGCGGTTTTGGGAAGGGTAGACCACAAAGAAAGGATTGGTAATTGGAGTGTGTGGGCCGAGTTCAATGTTTTGGTTGATCCTGAAGCGGCTCGCTTTATCCTAGACCATGAGATTTTAAAGAAGAAAGCGGTGCTGATTCCCCTTGATATCACACACTTGGTTCTTGGCACTAAGGAGGTGCAAGAGATGTTGTTGAAGGGCAAGAATGGGGATAGTAAGAGTACTCTGCGGACGATGTTGGTAGAGCTGTTGATGTTCTTCGCGGCAACCTATGACCGGGTGTTCGGCATCAGCGAGGGCCCGCCGCTGCATGATCCTCTAGCTGTGGCGGTTGTACTTGATGGAATAGTCGGCGAGGAGATCCCATTCTATGATTTCAAAGACGACGGGAAGCGCGAGAGGTATGAAGTCAATGTGGTTACCGAAGGAAGCCATCGAGATGCTCAGGAGGGCGCGGAGACGGGTAGAACTATCGTCAAGTTGCTTCCACCTGGAGAGGAAGGCGTTAAGATACCAAGGAGCCTTGATATTAAACGATTCTGGGCCATTCTCGAGGATTGTCTAGCAAGAGCTGATGCGGCAAACAAGGCGAATGGGATTGTATGAATGATGTAGTATAGCTAGAAACAGAATTTGCAAAAGATCTATGCGTGTAATTCCCGAAATGCGTCGGCGTGGCGCAGAATCAGCCTCTAACTCCAACTCCAACTCCAGCTCCAGCTCCAGCTCCAACTCCACGATAGCCAATATAACGCCATTCGACATGTGATGTCCGTAATGTGTGAACGCCTATAATCGTTTCTTGAGTTACCCCTACGCATCGGTTGAAACCGTCTCTTGGATATCCTTTGCTACATCCGCGACCTCAGATTTATCCTTCGGCTCCCCGTTGGCGTCAAAACCAAGTTGATCCAATTCCCTGATCAGCTCGTTGATCTTGATCACTTTTGCGAACTGCTCCGGCAACAACTTGGCTCCATCTTGCTGACTTTTTTCCTTCAGTGCTTGTGCTTGTTTCAACTTTTTAAGGAACTTCTTCGCTTCCTTCTGTCTTTCAGCCTCTGGATCAATTTGTGGAGTGGGCTCTTCCTGCTTCTCTACAGCCGTCTCTTTCCCCTGCCTCCAATCACTACTTTCACTACCCTTGGCCTCCTCGTCAGCATCTTCTGCAGCTTTAGCCTTCTTCCTCGCCTCTCTTCTCTTAGCATTTTTGTTGCTTGCCGCACTGCCAGCTCTGCTTCCTGCCCCGTTGGCGTCACTTGTTAAACCCTCCGCACCGGGCACACCTCCACTTCCACGATTTTTCCATGCATCGGCGCTTCGATTCTTGTAAACTTCAACATCCTCCGGTGGCTTATAACCAGGTCGAATTTTGATCTCTTTCCGCTTCGTCCCATCGGCACGGACGGACGAGGGAATATGACGCTCGCCCGTTTGTGTCTCGATAATACCAGATTTGGAGGGGGTGGGCACCGAAGGCATTGTGCAAGAGAGGGAAAGGAACGACGAATGATGTTTCACGCCGTCAAGTCAGAACGAGGATAATTTCAACTTAGAATCCAGCCCGTTTCGCGCGTAGAGCTTAGTTAGTGTCGTCAATCAATTTGAATTAATTTGAATGTTTCACGAAACTGGTGAATAAGGCCGGAGTAGGACAGAAAGTAGTTGAGCCAATTAGAGCGCTTAGAATTGTGACCTCCCCGAGCGACGCAAAAGTTGCCGAGAACCAAAAACTATCGTAACAAACTTCGAACGTCACCTCAACGAAGCATTTCACACGATCACCTGTCTCTACAGATCTGCGAAACTCACTAATTGATTCGCTATGGTATGTACATATCAGCGACTTGGTGCAAGCCGCTGAGGCCTTACGTTAACTTGTGCAATTGTAGGCTTCCATTGCCCGTCCTATCTACAAGCAAGTCATCCACCTGCCCCCGCGATGAACGACCAGTCAAGGATACGCAGAACTTCTCAGCATAGAGAGCTAACTGAGGCTGGTAAATAGCTTCGTTTTCCGAAGAAACTACGCTTTCCTCGGTGCAGTCTTTACCTCTGCATTCGCATTCGAGCTGTGAGTTCACTAGCATGCGCGGATGTTCAGGATAAAGCGTTCCCATATTAATACATCACAGTGCCTACGACTCGGTTACAGACAGAATTTGGGATTCTATCAACAAAGGCGTAAGTTCTTGTTGAGTAGTGGTTGGGGCAGTATACTGATGATTCGTTGTAGCGACAATGGAAGGATATCCGAGCGAGATACATTGAGGCTGGAGATGGAGACGACGAATGAAAAAGGAAGGGGATAGATGCATGATATTGGCGGAATGGAGCCAATCTTCGATTCTAGGCGTTGAACAAGTGTATATAAAAGGCAAGAGATTGTAGCACCATAAAGCATGGCAAAAACGCAACATTGCAAACCTAGTACTACTATGCCATTGCATTTCATGTGAGCCCTAGGCATTTGCAACTGGATTGTAAAGATACCGAAAAACACCATCTCCAACAGATGCCGTGAGAAAAGATGACAGACGGTCGATCGTGTCGGTACCGCGACTGGGGACAATTTTCTATTTCTTGATAATGTTCGTTCTTAGTGCGCTTGTGAAAGCTCATGAAACGACCCCCGCCCTGCTGCACATACCATACCATACATACAGTCCTGTATCAACTATAAACCGAGCAAACACGTTTGGACCTTTTACATCGGCGCAGAGGTGTGGTTCTCATGATAGTTTTATGATTAATAACCTAAAGAGTTTTCGATTTTGTATATTACCCTTTGCATTTTTTTGACTTTCCACACCAACAACCTTGGCAACATCACTTCCCTATCCGAGAGCTGCGATAACGATTCTTTATCAACAGCACAGAGCAGCATCAAAAGCATCATTGGCCCAACCACAACATCGCATGAGGGGCAAGAAGAATCTCTAGGGTGTCGAGACAATATCGAAGCAGGTATGGCGGAAGAATCTATGCCATCACGGCAACTTTGCGAATTCCTAAAGACTTTGCCCCGCGTCCATGAGAATCGATACACCGATCATGCGGAATGCGAGTTACTACAAAGCCTGTTTTGGTCATTGGCAGGCGGACTGCAGGAGAACCTCAACCTATTCTTTCCTGAACACTCGAGACCGTCGCCTACAGGTCAATGGAAATTGAGAAAGGCGCAAGGTGGAGCGGATGGCGATGAATTCACCGAGGCGGCCAGAGGCAAGATCTGCGGACATATATTTAAAGCTGGGGAAGCTACATACCGATGCAAAACATGCAGTTCAGACGATACCTGTGTACTATGCAGCCGGTGTTACGACTCCTCGGACCATACGGGACATATGGTATATGTTAGTGTTTCGTTGGGTAACAGCGGCTGCTGTGATTGTGGAGATCCAGAAGCATGGCGGCTACCAGTACATTGCTCGATACATACTGCACATGGTCCCAGTGCCACGAACGAGGACAAGGGAAAAGCAGCAGGTCTGCCAGATGAACTGGTAGAGAGCATTCGAATGACCATTGGCCGTGTCCTGGACTATGTTTGCGATGTTATATCCTGTTCGCCTGAGCAATTACGACTCCCAAAATCAAAAGAGACCATACAGCTGGATGAGCGAATGTCCAGATTGACCTCATCATACTACAATGGAGATATCACTGAGGACCCGTGTGAATATGCATTGCTTTTATGGAATGACGAAAAGCACACCGTCAATGAAGTGTGCGATCATGTCGCGCGGGCTTGCAAAGTAACGTCGAAGGAGGGAATGCAGAGGGCGCGTGAAACGGACGACGTCGGTAGGAGCATAATCAAGTACAGTACGGATATCGACGAATTACTCGATGTTTCCCGTATAATCGAACAGATCAAAGTCACTGTTACAATTAGATCAGCTCGTGATACTTTCAGAGAGCAAATGTGTGGAACGATGATTGAATGGCTGAGCGATATATCAGGCTGTAGCGTGGGCTCAGACCACAATATCCTCCGCCGGGTTGTCTGCGAAGAGATGCTAAAGCCGTGGAGCAGTGGAAGTGAAGCAAGCAACGCTGATATTGGCATGAAAGGAATAGATGACCATTCAGTCGATGAGCTTACATACGAGCACAGAACTTACAGACAGGTGGCACTAGAGCGTCAAGCTGAGCTACTGCGAGCCCAAGCCGCTGCTGCGGAACCAGATTCAGATGACACTGAAAATGAGGATCTTCGCGACGATGCTACTGAGCAATACATCTTCGAGGAAGATGATGAAGATATGTCTAGTGAGGGCGAAGGTGGTGACGAGAATGGTACGGTTGAACGTAGAGCGCAAAGATTCATTGGCCGAATCGAAGGAATAGCTGCGGATGAACTTTTCAACATCTTGATAGGTGGCCGGGCGCCACCACAGCCGGAGACAGATACCGATGGAGATGTGGACATGCTCGCGGACAACGACGATGATGCAGCTCTTGAAGTTCAAGAAACTACAACGGCTGGATATCCACCTCCTCCCCCACCACCACCTGCACCCAATAGGGTTACAAGAGATAGAGATCTCACACCTTCGGATTCCGATACAGCTGAAATGCAACCTCTGATATCTAACAATGTCTACCAAAAAGCGAACCTAGATATCCCAAAGACACCTCGCAACCCTATACAGAAAGAAGTAGCAAAACCTGCCCGTTACTGGCTCGAAACACCTTCCTCTTACAGCGAAACGGGCTCTGTACCTCTGCACGAAGACCTTTGGCAAAGATTAAGATTGGACTGGCTCATATTGTTTGACCTTAGAATGTGGAAAAAAGTCAGGGTAGATCTTCGAGAGCTCTACATTTCCACTGTGGTGTCAATACCTGAGTTCAAACGCCTCCTTGGGCTACGATTCGCTGGTCTTTACACAACACTTGCACAGCTCTACTTAATTGCCGATCGAGAACCAGATCATTCTATCATCAACATATCTTTGCAGATGCTGACAACACCTTCCATTACTGCAGAGATTGTTGAGAGGGGGAATTTCTTGACGAATTTGATGGCCATTTTGTATACGTTCCTTACTACGCGACAAGTTGGGCACCCCCACGAGATCTTCCCAAATGCTACTCTAGCCTTCGATTCTGGCTCTGTTACTAACCGACGTATGTACCACTTCTTCATGGACCTGAAGTATCTATTTGGCTCGGAGCATGTTCAAGAGAAGCTGCGTACAGAGGAACGATACATAATGCAGTTTCTGGATCTTGTGAAGCTTCACCAGGGTATCTGTCCCAATGTACGTGCCGTCGGTGAGCATGTTGAGTACGAGACAGATGCATGGATCAGTGCTTCTTTGATCACTAGGGAGATCAACCGTCTATGTAGACAGTTCGCCGAATCATTTAGATGGAGCATTGATGATGGAGTTGCATGCTCGCATGCAATTAGACTCGCAGCCAAGGCGGTGATCCTCAATTCTTTAGGCACAGAAAGAAAGAGATTCACACAAGCCGAGATTAAGGATGAAATCAAGTTCAAGAAAGTGAGCGATTATGAATTCGACACTACTGAAATGGCAAATAAACTATCTCAGCACTCTGTTGTCAAATACGTGGTTGAGTCACAACCGATCAGTTTTCATCACGCTCTTCATTATACTCTATCATGGCTTATTGAATGCGGCAAGAGTATGCCTCGTGAAAAGCTGAAGCAATTGTTAAGCTTTACCACCCAAGAGCTTCTGCAAAAGCCTAAAGCAATGGGTCAACGAACGATGCCGAGCCAAGAATATACCCCCGAAGATCATTTAATGGCAGCATTTGATTATCCGTTGAGAGTATGTGCATGGTTGGCCCAAATGAAAGCTAGCATGTGGGTCCGAAATGGAATGAGCTTGCGACATCAGCAGGGCACATATCGAGGTGTTAGTCAGCGCGATGTTTCCCATCATCGCGATATTTTTCTCCTACAAACAGCTATGGTCATATGTCCTCCAGCCCGTATGCTAGTGTCAGTCATCGATCGATTTGGCCTAGAGCACTGGATGAAGGGTCTTTACGAGGTCAAGCCAGATGGAGTTGACGATGGACAGATGCTGGACGTGGCGGAGGATTTAATACACCTTCTTATTGTTCTCATAAGTGACCGGACTTCCCTGGTTATAACTGATGAAGAATCTGACTCTCATGTTTTGGCCATGCGCCGGGATATTGCTCATGTTCTCTGCTTCAAACCACTATCCTTCACGGAGATATGCGCCAAGCTACCAGATAAATTCCAAGACCAAGAAGAGTGCCAGGATATCCTGGATGAGATGACAACATTTAAGCCACCTGAGGGTCTGTCCGACGTCGGAGTTTTCGAGTTAAAGGAGGAACATTTAGAAGACATCGACCCTTATATTGCTCATTACAACAAAAATCAGAGAGAGGAATCGGAAAATACCTACAAGGCGTGGGTCGCTAAGAAAACCGGACGATCTCCTGCCGACATCGTGTTTGAGCCGAAGTTGCGACCTATCGAGGCTGGAATCTTCTCCGATCTTGCCGCATTCACCAGGACGGGGATATTTGCTCAAATCATCTATTATGCTCTCTTGTACCCATTAAAGGCTGACAAGCTAACTCCGACCGTGCCAGTGACACGAGTTGAAGCCTTCCTGCACATAGTCCTGCATTTGGTCCTAATTGCTATTGCGGAAGATAAAACTGATGAAGATGAAATGTCAGAAGAGTCTCTTCAGTCATTTATTTATATTGCACTTACAAGTACTGCGCGAAGCAACTATATTGCTAGTGCGCCGGCGTCCAAGACAATCGTTGCGATCTTGGAATTGCTATCGCAAAAGGAAGAATTCAAAGCATGCCACCCCAAGATCACACTTGTGCTCAAGCGAATGAAACAGAAGCGACCTCGAAACTTCGAGACTGCCTTTTCACGCCTAGGTGTTCCAATTGACAGAATATCTACAGCCTCACCGGCAAACAGCACGGCTCTTGAGGATCGTGAAAGGAAGAAGCAAGCGGCACTTGAACGCCAAGCGAAGGTAATGGCGCAGTTCCAACAGCAACAAAAGAACTTTCTGGATAACCAAGGGGATATCGATTGGGGCGAGGATGATATGGAGGAAGAAGACATAGAGACTGAAAATGAGGACTCAAAGAGCTTTTACCAATACCCAACTGGAACTTGTATCCTATGTCAAGAAGAGACAAAGGATAGCCGTCTCTATGGGACTTTTGCATTTTTAACTAAGAGTTCAGTTCTACGGCAAACTGACTTCTCGGACCCAGACTTCATTCGGGAAGCCTCTAATGTTCCTTCAAACTTGGATCGATCTGCTGAAGCAATCCGCCCGTTCGGTGTTTCCGGTGAAAACCGCGAGCTAGTACATAAAGTTACCGCCAATGGCGCTGATATCGTCACGGAGCGCTCATTCATTGGCAAAGGGTTCCCTTCTGAATGTACCCGAAGTGGGCCAGTTTCCGTTGGCTGTGGCCACATCATGCACTATAAATGTTTCGAGGTCTATTATGAAGCTTCACACAGACGCCATCAGCATCAGATTGCTAGACATCATCCTGAAAGGTTAGAGTGTAACGAGTTTGTTTGCCCCTTGTGCAAAGCTTTAGGCAATGCATTCTTTCCAGTAATTTGGGCACCGAAGGAGGAACTTAATCCCAACTCTCTACGACCAGATGATGATTTCGAGAACTGGCTCGAAACTATGGCTGGCTCTAATCATCAACCTCGAATGCACAAAATCGACCAGCCTCACATCCACAACACCACTCCCGAGACTAACAGGACCGCACAATACTTCCATGATCACAACAATAATACTGTCGCACAACCCCTCATATCTAAGATGCCGGAATTACTTGTAGATGCTTGGAGTCCCTTGTCTCCTCCTATTTCATCGCCATTTTCTCCGGCCAATCTAAGGGCCACTGCACCAGAAGTTGCTAGCGTCATTTGGGGTGACCCTCAAGTGCTCAGTCCCAGTGAGGTCGCGAAGGCAAATTCCCCTATCCGAGAACTGGTCAACATTTACAAAAGACTTCGGGATACAATGATCAAGAATGATCTCGGTACATATCAACTCAGCGAGCGTAACAAAATGGCTCAACCGTCACAAATCGACCTGTGCGCTAGCGATACACTAGCCAAAGCTTTAGGATTTTCCATTTCCGCAGTCGAGATTCAGCAGCGTGGCGTTGCAGCTCCACGTGGACAGACTCTGTTAGAGAGCATACCCCAACAAGCACTCACCCACTTGCGGGTGTTGGCTGAAACAGCACAGTCATATGTGACAATTGGTGGGATGAGATCTGCTGGAGACAACCGGGCCTCGAAAGAATTCTGCAGGGATTATGAGCGCCAATATTATTCATTGTTCCAGAAAGAGCCATATGCCCCCGAAGCAGTCCCTCCAATTTCTAGAACCCAGTCACGACCGCTCCTACACCAAGATATCTTTGTCTTCTTGGCTGAATGCTCATTGTGCCTCGCTCCTGTTGACAATATAGACATTATACATCTTGTCCGACTTTGTTATGTGGCTGAAATGGCCAAGGTTGTCCTTAACATTGGCCGTAGTATGGATGAATCGAAGTGGTCCGACATCTTTAATCCACAAAATCATGAACCTGAAACTTCCAATTTTGGAAACTTCTGCTGTCAGATTAGCCATGTTGACGACCCCAAGGCCAAGTTTGCAAAATCTGTTGATGTGCCTGTTCTCAGCACCCTGAAGGACTGTCAATCATTCGTACAGAAGTACATACTCATCTTCCTTCGCAAAGTTACAATTCTGATGAATATTCGCTATGGTATCGCCTTCAACAATCACATATCCTCCAATCCAGATGCGGGTGAATTGGAGCGCTTAAGCGAGGCACTTGGACTTCCAACCTTTGATGAAATATGCTCGGCCTTTCTCCGTGCCGATCAACCACCACTTACTTGTAGGCTACTCAGTAGCTGGATTGAGCATGCGAATAGTGATTACCAGCGCGAGCTTGACGTCGGGACAAGCAATCTTCGGAACAAGACAGTCCCGAAAAGAGAAAGTCTTATCTCAGTCAGTCATCCTGCCATCTTCGAACTTATCGGGTTGCCCAAGAACTACGATACCCTGATGGAGGAGACGATGAAGAGACGTTGTCCCACCACCGGTAGAGATATCCAAGATCCCATGTTGTGTCTCTTCTGTCGAGCAATCTTCTGTGGTCAAAGTATCTGTTGTGCTCGCGATGGTCCTCCAAAGGCCAGTGGCCCACCTGACAAGATCGGTGGTGCGCAACAACACATGTATATGTACGTATTCCTCCACACTCCTTAACTTTTTACTTTGCTAATATCATATACCATAGATGTCAACAGAACATCGGGCTCTTTATCAATATCCGCAAATGTTGCGTCTTCTACATGCATCAACAATCCGGCTCCTGGATGGTAGCGCCTTACATCGATAAATACGGCGAGGTCGATCCAGGTTTAAGGCACAGTCGACAACTGTACCTAAACCAGAAGAGGTACGATGCCCTGCTCAGGACGGTCTGGTTAGGTCATGGTGTGCCGAGTGTTATTAGTAGGAAGTTGGAAATGGATATTAATAATGGGGGCTGGGAGACCATTTAAACGGCAGCTGGGAGGAATATTTTGGGTGAAGGTAGTGCAGGTATAGATATGTTATGGATAGTGCTTGGCGTATGAATGAAATGGAGGAATGGCTTGGCGATGCAATTTTAGACTGTGGTGTGTTGTATGGTTATATATGCAGTCGGGCGGAGTTTAAATTTTGGTCTTAGGTAGTAGATAGGCGGAATAGGAATACTCATCATCCATCTTTTGATACTTTAGATTCGTAATATACTAGGTCTTTTATCCGTTGATTTAAAAGGTAGTTGGTGATTGAAAAGATGGCTGAATGCCTATTGTATATTCTCCAATCTCTTTGTGTGGACAAGGCGGCCATGTCCGCGTATTTCATACTTTCATCATAACTAGGACATCTCAGTCATACAAATGAGGTATACAGCAGAACGCAATCCACACTAATCATACCAATAATACATTATCATGCCTCCCCCATCATACACACACATTCCATCGATCAAATTTATCACCAATCCTTAACACCACCTTCACTCATAGCATTCGGTTCGCCAATAGCCGCCGCTCTCGCATTCCTAATCTCCCACTCAAACTCCTTCAACGCTCGAATCTCACTCCCCACAAACAGCCCCCCAATCAACCCATCTATGACACCCGCGCTCAATCCCAGCGTCGCCAACAGCATCAACAGAAACGAGACGAAATTGCGCGGACTAAACCACACAGCAACCAGACAGCCAATACTGATAAAGAATGAAGCGACAAAATGTCCCAGACGGAAACGTCGCTGTTTCTGCTCGCGGAGATGGTATTTATGAATCATGGCGAGGATTTCATCGTATGTAGATACGGGTAGATAGGGCGGAGAGTCTGAGTGCTTGAGTTGGAGATGCGCGCTTGTGAGGCGGGATTCAGAGGGCACGGTTTGTAGATATACGCCGTTGGAGACAGCCGAGGCGTTTAGTTTAGTTTGATCGGCAGGAGATGCGTAGGTGGTATGGACCAGGGTGGCTTCGACGGAGAAATGGTCGCTGAGGGAACATTGGAGAGTTGGGTGGCGCTCTGTCATGCCAACATGGGCAGATTGCACGACCCAGCCGCCGCGGGCGGGGTTCTCGGGGTCGAAACATGTGTTGGCGAAGATGTAGTCGAGTCTCTTGGCGGCAGGGTCGGGTGTATCTCCTGGTATCTCGATTTTGGGACGGTTGGGGCCGAGACGTTTTTGCTGTCCTTTATTCCATCGCCATGTGTTGAGTACGCTGTCACAAGTCGCGCCATTTTCTTGGAGATTGAAGTCTGCTGTTGGTATAGGACGTCGACGTGCCTTTTCGGCTTCGTCAATTGCGGCACCAAGTGAACAATCAGGATGCAGAACCATCCATACGTCTTTCGTAGTCGAATGTGTACTAATGAGACGATGTGCGAGTGACAATGGTACCATGTTGAAATCTCCAAGACCCAACACCAAATGTCCACGCTCGGAAGCGCCCCTCATGAGCTTCGCTATTTCCCATGCTTGTGCGGTCCGGTGGCAGATGTAAGAGTCGTGAGGTTCCCGTTCGTATGGTGCGTGAAGCTAAAATAGATGTCAGTTGTGTGTTTCCCAGGCTGATGACGAAAACATCCTCACATGTGTAGTAAAGACCTCCGCGATATCCTTTGCACCAGGCCCAAACCGTATCCGCGCACTAGCAACACCTTTACCCACAAACCAGTCTCCTCTAAAGAAGGCAGTGGGTCTTCCGTTCAGCGGATACCTCCACATTGAACTCTCCTCAATTGGCCATTTCGACAATATCGCCAATCCACCACCAAAGATTCCGCTGTAGTAGAACTTTCCGTATGGTAGGATGTGTCTGGTTTCCTTTCGGATACTCTGGTAGTCTTCCTGGGTCCAGCATTCTTGCAGACCGACAATATGAGGGATGGGCGAAGCCGATGCAATTTGCCTTCCGATTTCCGTCAAGCGCTCGTTTCTATGTTTAGCAATAAACTTGAGTCCCCAGCAGTTGAGACTGGTCACATTGATCTCCGTGATCTCCGGTAGCTGTGAATCCATCCTGCTTCAACAATTATTGCTGTAAGAATTCGCTGATAGAAATGCGGCACAAGAGGGCAGATAAATGTAAAAGTTGTGATGTCCGTAGCGTGCTTCTGTTGGTGCTTTATATTATATCTTCAGGGGCGAAAAGCGGCGTGGAGGGGCGCGGTGAGGATGTCCGAAATTACAATGTCCGGTTCAGGTATGTATCGTTGGCTTGCATATCGAATATTGAGCCCAAGATTAATCCCAGTCCGAAGAAATTGGCACGGAAATGGCAACATGCATTTCGTGCCTTTTTGAATTCTGTTGTCTTCGGGTTTGACATCGCATCCAAAATACCACTTAAGCTTTCCCGGGGAACTGGGTCGTAGTTCCTTTGCTACCGGGGATTATCCAACCCCTGCAGCTGTCGTCACAACATTCCACATTCCGAACACTAGGTCGGCGCGGCTGTTTTCTCCATATTCGCGCGGCTAATTTAAATTGACGCAAGGCCTGACATTTGTGAGGAAAGCAAGTCACTCAAGCCTTGACATTTTGAACAACAGCCAACTTAATTATGGCAGACAGAAGGCCATCGAAACGTCGAAGATATGATAGCGAAACGTCTACGCCAGGCTATAGCTCCGCAGATGAACTAGCCAACGAACCAATTCGGCCTTCAAACAACGGCGCGCGTCGCGAGTCTGTACGCCGACAGTCGAGAACTTACTCTTCAGATGGCAGCGCCGACGAGCTCGACCATACTCACCCGAGTCATCAAAGTCCACATGATCGACTGAATTCACATAGATTAAGGAGCAGATCCAGCTCTCCTGAAGATACGCCTCGCTCGTCGCATTCCTCGCCTGGTCCGCCCTCACCACCAGCACATGCACCATTGAAACTGAATTACAAGCAGAAATTCATATTAAGAGGTCACCGCAAAGGAGTCGCTCAAGTGCGATTTTCACCCAATGGACGCTGGATCGCTAGCTGCTCTGCCGATGGCACAATTAAAATCTGGGATGCAGAGACAGGGAAGCACATGCGAACAATGGAGGGACATCTTGCAGGAGTATCGACAATTGCTTGGAGTCCGGATTCCAATACGGTGGCATCTGGATCCGACGATAAGACCATCAGATTATGGGATAGAGCTACTGGCAAACCATATCCTGCACCCCTGCTTGGTCACCACAACTATGTGTACTCGTTGGCTTTCTCGCCCAAGGGCAATATGATGGCTAGTGGAAGTTACGATGAAGCTGTATTCCTATGGGATTTACGCGCAAGGAGGCAAATGAGAAGTCTACCTGCACATTCGGATCCGGTTGGTGCGGTCGACTTCATAAGGGATGGGACGTTGGTTTGCAGTTGTTCTACGGATGGCCTAATGTAAGTTCCTCACATAAGTGGATTGCCCAAATATCATTTTCGATACTAAACCCTTGATGCAAATAGTCGTGTCTGGGATACCGCTACCGGCCAATGTCTCAGAACTCTCGTCCACGAGGACAACGCTCCTGTTACCACTGTTCGATTCTCGCCCAATGGTCGATACATCTTAGCGTTCACACTCGACTCCTGCATCCGGCTATGGGATTATGTTGCTGGGACGTGCAAGAAGACATATCAAGGGCATGTGAACAAGAAGTACTCTCTAGGGGGCAGTTTTGGCTACCGTGGTAATGAAGGCTTCATCAATTCCGGTAGCGAAGACGGTGACATACTGTTTTGGAACGTGAGAACAAAGGAGCTAGTTCAGAGAGTACACGCGCATGATGGAGTTGTTTGTTGGGTGGACACTGCACCAGGACAAACTGGTACGGTGGTTAGTGGAGGACTAGACGGAACAGTTAGGATTTGGGTTAATGTAGATGAGGATGATGGATCCGATGGGCTTGATCTCCTAAAGCTGGAGGCAAAACAAAATGACGGTAGCTTCAGGCGAGAAAATGGCGACGATGATATGAGCGATTATAAGCTTGAGCGCGATCGTGGTCTGGAGAGAGGGAGACGGAGATATAGTAATGATACCCCAAGGGATGAAATGAGTGTTGACGGCGAACGGTCACGAGAGAGAGTCAATGATGATAGAAGGAGTGTGGACGAAATGGAGGAAGATTGAGAACAGGATGCTTAGGACTGGTAGTAATAGTATGCACCTGGCTGTTATTTCGCTGGAGATACCTATATCCCCAGTCCACGAGGCTAATGGAAATTCTAAAGGTCAAATCAATTCTACTCTAGAGACACAAGCTGTTCTACCCCGAGAGATGCTACCTTTTCCCGCAGTTCCACATCAAACAAAACAACGCCCCGCGACCAAAGAAATTGACCTCTGATTCTGGACCCACGCCACATTTAGCAGTGCCTTTTCCCTCTCGTCATCATACCAATAGCGGTCATCGGCTAAAGCGATCTAGACGCATCGCCATTATGACTAGATAATACTGCACGACTACTGGCACCATTGACAAACGGTACTATGTTCAATGGCCCCCAACCCAGCAATTCCTCGAGCAGCACAGCCCAAACGCTAGACCTGTTTCACATAGATATTTATGACTGTGTTGTTAATTCCTGCATGGTCCCGACCGTCACTCGGCCGCTACCTCTCAGCCATCTCCCGAAGTTGGAGAAGCGTCCACTCAGCAGCCTCCCTACAGCATTAAGTTCTCCACTCTGAACAGAGAATTTATTGATTACCTGAGTGGTGGTCCAGCCAACATAACGAACAGCCATCGTCTACCTTCCTGCTTCACGTAAAACAACCTTCTGGACCAGTTGTTAGTCGATGGCCCGGAAATGGTCGCCCGGCGGGCTGATTAAGCGCTTGCCGCCTATTGCGTGTATTTTCCTCGACAAATAAATTTCTCGAGTCGTGGATGCGGTCGTGGTTGTGCTCTCTCGCGCTCGTCGGTAGTGCCAAGGGCATACCTCTAAAGGTACTTTGTCAAATGCGGTGGCAGTACGTGTATGCTGGCCGCTTCTAATTCAGGAGTAGAGACTGTCTGAGTGGTGAGATTCTCACATATACCCTTCAGTATGGTCAGGGTGAGTTGTGATGTTTATTTTCGTTCTTCGAAATTGCGCAGATATGGTCGACGGTGGTCTTTGGTCGAAGCAGACTGGTGGCTTCACGTGTTTTTTTTCTTCTTCTTCTTTTTCTTCTTTTTCTTCTTTTCTCTCTCTCTCGAAGGTTTTGGTCTTTCGTTGGTTTGTACTTTCTTGGTTTGTTATATACTATATAAGGAGCAGATGGACTGTTTGTCTTGAATATCAATATTAGTTCTAATTTACTTTACTCATTTGATTCGAAATCCGTTCCGTTGTTTACGCTAGAAACCCTCAGGCATCCGATCTGCAGTATTCATCATGGCATCAAATAGCAAAATTCAAGAGCAGAGGCTCTGGGAAACAACCAAGATATGGTATACCGTATCGGAAAGAAGTCAAAACTGTTATATTCGCTTCCCGCTGAGGGATGCAAAAGGGAAACGACCGATGTATATTATTTACGCGGACACGAGACAGGGGCTACAGATTGGTTTCAAAGAGGATGAAAGCAAGAACGGTCCAGTAAATGAAACGTCCATATGCCATGTTCGACCGGGTGCCACTATGGAGCTATTCAATCAAACAATATCAAAAAGCGAACTTGAAATAAATTACCCGAGGTTGGCAAAGACTTTGTATGAGGCGACGGATACCGATGTAAGCTTAATGGAGAATGGATAACTGAAGAGGCCTTACTAACAAACCATCAAGCCAGTGGATAGGATGCATCTAATGATCAATTATTGGAAAAGCATAGGTTTAGTGGAAAAGCTGGAATCCCAGTACTATGCGACGCGTGGGCATACTGGCTATGCCAAAAAGCCAAAGGATCTTCAACCACGTGAACTTGAGGCTGAAAACACAAAAACGGAACGATTGAGGGATGAAATGAATAGAAAGATTGCGGAGTATTGTGCTAAATACGGCAAGGAGGCTCTCGCTGCTGCTGAAGCCCAAAAAGCTGCTGCTAAAGCCCAAAAAGCTGCTGCTGAAGCCAAAAAAGCTGCTGCTACATCGTCTTCCAACCCGGCTAAACCCGCGCCTGAACAATTCAAAACGGCAAAAAAGGCAGCACCAGCAGCACCAGCAGCGAGAAGACCGACAGCTAGTGCTTCTTCGAAGCCTCGCTTGCCAGATGGGTCACGGGCGCCCATTATGCCCACGCCAAATTCAGCTGCTAAGCATTCGAATAGGGATACTTCCGTACAAAGTGGCCCAGCTTCTGAACCTCGTCTTTCTGCAAGTACTGGTGAACGCCCAAAATCCAGGCGAAAGGGCCCATTTATAGACTCTAGCGATGAAGAAGATGGCACTTCCGGAGCGCCGGCTCGGCAAACACCTGGAGGTAGAAATAAAGATGATAGAGCTCGTCCTAGAAGTCAGGATCGCTCGAACCGTCGCCCTCCTAGGGCACACTCGCAGAGCTCTGATAGCTCTGGTTTGTTTGTTCGGCAAAGTCCCTCCCCGCCCAGAGCTATACCAAATGACACTTCCGAGTGGGAACCTTCGGATCATGAGGATGCCCACTCAAAGCTAAATAAAGACAAAAGCAAAGAATCCGTGGAGGAACCTGACAAGGCCAAGAGGTTGATGACTGCTTGGTCAGCTCGGTTTGAGCAAGAAGGAAAGGCTATTGCGGAGCTCAGGAAACAGCTCGAAAAGGATACATCAGATCTTAATAAGCGTAAAACTGATATGAAACCCCGCAAGTTTGCAGAAGAGGAACTCCAGCTAAAAAAACGAAACCGTGCGATTGCCGACAGAGATACTGAATGGCAAGAAGCGAGAGTTTCATATGAAAAAGCTATCTCCGATTCTCGGGAAGGGACACCCGTCCCAGAGGAAAAGATAGTACAGCAAACACTGCAGAGTATGAGGGGAGAAACTCGTAAGATGACGGAGACTCCGGCCCCTCCTAAAAGGAGCAACAGGGAGAGGAGCACAACTCGCCATAGCGCAAAGTCTGGTGGAATTCCCTCGAGTATAGAAAACTCAAGCAGGAAGAGGCGAGCGGAGAGCCAGAGCGGGAAAGCAAAGCCGAAGAGACCGGGAGTCACAGGGGAGTCAACGAAAGTCGGGTCGAGCTCGCGCCGTAAGCGTGGGGATAAAGAGGTAATCAGCGACGAGAGTGATCATTATATAGGGAATGAAAGAGTGAACGAACGGACTGGACTGAGGGAGGGGAGGAACTGGGTTGAGCAGAGTGGGCCCGAAAACCCAACATATCTGGAGCTCGAGACGATGGAACTTGAGCGAGCACAGAGAAAGACACTCAGGAAGATGATAAAGGCGTGGGAAGATAAAGGCAGTAAAGGCAGAAAACCCACCATCAATGACGTTTGATGAATCCCTCCGGATGGATTTCTTGCGCACGAATTTATGAACAGGATTGAATATCAAAGTAATATATCTACATATGCATTGAAGGCGTATTGGCGTTGCGGGAATTGGAAAATATATGGAGTAAGATCACTGTAGTACTTGGAAGCAATGATTTGGAGTGGAGTAGATTCGTGTATGAGAATAAACAACTTGCGGACCTATTTCATGCCAACTTGATATGACGAATTGTCTCCTAATATTGTGTGTGCAATGTTCGCAAAGCTCCTTTGAGGAGAACATGGCTGTCACGTGACTGTATCACTCTCCATTTTTCGGTGGATCTCCCACAGTAAAGTAAGCTTCCTTTACAACGTCAAGACGTCATCCATTCGATCCCGAATGCCAACTTTTTGTGCTCGATCTTTCGCAACTTGCAGTCGGAATTCCAGCAAATTCCACCCCAAGAAGAATCGGGACTGCAAGAATTGATGAGATGTATAGAAAGAAGAATGCGAACCCCCCGGTGCCATCTGGATCCTGATATGTAGTCTACGGATGTACTTTCGATTCTGGCGCAGGCCAAGGAACCGTCAATGCCAGCAATGCCGTCAGTATGCACTATCGAGATCTAGCCCAGGTACAGATCTGTAGCTCTCGATGAGCTGCTAATATGGCGTCTATTAATTAACAACACGCGGATGTTATTCGACTCTGCACGACTCTGCTCGACTGTTCTTTTTTACATTCAACCTCCAGTGTATCCATTCCAAAAGTCACCCGTTTTCAATTGTAACCCTAATTTTACCCACTTCAAGGCTCATTCACCATGGCTTTAGACTCTAAGCCCACAATAGTTATCGTCGGCACCGGGTGGGCAGGATGGACACTAACTCAAGACCTTGCCCCTTCGACTCATCGCTCATCTCCATATAACCTTGTTGTGATTTCCCCTTCTCGTACTATGGCCCTGACACCCCTCCTTGCCTCAGCCGCCTGCTCCATATTTGACTTCCGTCTTGCCGAAGAGCCAGTCCGTCGGCGGTCGAAATACTTTGAAAAGTACCAGGCCGTCGTCACAGACATCGACTTCGACAGCAAGATAATCAAGTGCAGGGCTAGTATAGGGGGCAGCGGTGTGAGTGGGGACTCGGGAACACACTTGTACATGGAAAAAGAAGAAGCCGAGTTTGATGTCAAGTACGATAAACTTATTCTTGCCCCTGGTTGCGAGACGAATACTTTTGGGACGCCGGGGGTTAGGGAGAATGCGCTATTCATGAAGACTGTTCCGGATGCCAGAAGGCTAAGAGAAGGGATTCTAGATTGCTTGGAAAGGGCAAGCTTGCCCACTGTGAGCGAAGAGGAAAAGAAGAGTCTGTTGCATTTTGTCATAGTTGGTGGCGGACCAACAGGCATCGAACTGGCAGCTGAGGTCGATGAACTGATTCAGGAGCATTTGGGTGAAGTGTATCCAAAGCTCAAGGGTCTTTGTACGATCAGCATCTATGATGTCGCAGATCGACTTCTGGGACAGTTTGGGGAAAAGCTTAGCGAATATGCGATGGAGAAGTTTGAAGAGCGAGGACACGTCAAAGTCAAGACTGGTCGGCATATCCAAGAGATAAAGAAACATAGTCTCGTTATTAAGGAGGAGGGAGAAGTTCCCTTCGGAGTTGCAGTCTGGGCTGTAGGGAATACCGCAGGCGAGTTGGTGAAGGGACTAAAGTGTAGGAAAAGTGAAGGACTTCAGAGAATTCAGACAGACAAATGGCTGAGAGTTCTTGTTCCGGAGTCCAAGGGAGAAGAGCAAGATGGTGCAAAGGGCGATATTATTGAAGATGTGTATGCACTTGGTGATGCAGCGGATATCGTGAACGGTCAATTACCTACAACGGCTGAAGTCGCTGTGCAAAAGGCGAAATGGCTAGCAAAACATCTCATGGATGCTGGCTTATATGGCGAAGCTACACGAGGGGCACCATTCGTATATAAAAACAAGGCGATGATAGCTAACCTGGGAGAAAACGATGGTGTTGTGCAGGGCAAGACGGAATGGACGGGCATTGGGGCTTTCTTGGCGTGGAGGAGCGGAAGTCTTATTTGGACGAGGGGATGGAGGAGGAGGGTTATGGTGTTGGTTAATTGGGTGGCTAACTGGGTTGATGGGAGGGAGATTGCTAGGAGGTGAGAGGTTGTAGATATATTTAATCGAGTGTAATGTAAGGATATGAGCGGATTTGCTCGGCTCCCGGCTTCGTCGACGAGGTCGGCTCCCCCACACACGTGCTTAAGGTTATCCATTCTGTGGTGGGGGTTATCGTTATCTTAGCTTCAAGCTCGGACGTATCACAAGCAATTCCAAAGTTAACTTATGCTCTGAGTCTTTCTTCTGTCAACATCTATTACCTTGCATCACAATCCTTTACTTTCTAATGACATTCATCCGTACCGCAGCATCTCTTGAGTAGGAACTGATATATTCTCATAAGGCATGCCGAACACTCATTAATCTCGCAATTTCAAGGTGTCGAGGTACCAACTCTCAAGGCAGTTGGTTGCCTAAATCAACATCTGCGACTACGAGATCTCAATTGTCTACGAAGCCATCGCAGAACCTCAGCACGCTTCTTCCCTCTCTCTCCAAATATCTTGCGAAATGGCTCCCGAAAATTCCGGTATAGAAGACGTCATACCGCGAAAGCGCAAACCTGAACATCCGACATCTGAGCCCCATCTGGTATGGTTCCGCTCTGACTGCGATTCGATTCCATGCTGACTTTTGTATAGAAGACGAAGAAAATTGCAACAGCTGAGGGTAGAGGTCTAAGCACGTCAATCGATCAATCCCAGGTGCAAGATTCGAGTTTTATCGTGCCTTTCGCCTCTCCTGCCAACGTTCCATCTACCGTAATCGACGGCTATATTTCAGACATTACCAAGTACATACCTGCGGGATGCATACGGATTACGAGAAATGAGTGCGCTATTTTACAAGAGGTCTTCGAATCTAGTCAGTTCTGGCAAGCTTTCATGCATCCGCGCGACATTTACAACCTTCAAGCTGCTAGATTCTTATCAAACGAAACTCAGGAGAAGCTCTCTAACTCTTCATTTCTTAATCCATTTCGCGGTCTTCATAATGCCGGATGGATTCGCATGGAGTTCAAAGCAAACGGCAGGCACATTGGTCAGGCGAGAGTCTATATACTACCTGATGATGTTGGAAGAGCTTCAATCGACCGAAAAATAATCCCATTGCGCAAATCATTACAGCTCTTACTGGCCCAGCTCGACATATCTAAAGCTACTTGGGAAGGTAAATGGTCGGAAGATATGCCGGTTCGGCATATAGATCAATCCCTGAATACGAATTATATCCATAATCATATTACTCTTTTCGACATGTTCAATAACCTTCCGACTCCGAATCCGGATCCGTCAATTGTTCTGGATGAACATGTGAAAGATGCAATGTATGCTCTGCTGGAAGGCAGTGTGGCAGGTATAGACAGTAACACACAGATGCATCCATATCAAGTGAGAAAATTTCTGTCCATTTCATATCCTGTGATTTCAGAGCTCATTCTCTCTTATACCGTTTGATTGCAGTGCTAAGAGAAAGACATCACTAACAATATTGTGTTTGCGTAGTGTCGCTCGGCAGCGTTAATGCTTCAACGGGAAACTCAGCCGGCACAGATTTTAGATCCACGATTTCGCATAATAAAAGATTTGAGAGGACAAGATTGGTATTGTGATTTGTATGCTACCACTTGCTTCAAGGAGCCACGTTTCTATGAGACTCCTAAGGGTGGCATATGCGCTGAGAACATGGGATTAGGAAAAACTTTGATCTGTCTTGCTCTTGTTCTTGCAACCAGACATTTATCATCAAAGGCGCCTGTGGAGTATTCCGTAGGATCGACTCCTGTGCGGAAAACAACTGGCTCTCTTATGGACATGGCAGCTTCAACTATAGGTAGGACTGGTACGCCATGGAAACGAGATCTTAGCAGATTAGAAGTCGAACAAGGATACGAATATGACCGAGTTCGTACAGCACTTAAGCAAGGAGCTGGATTTTATTGGTTGCCACCGGTGGAACGTCGCCGGCAAACGCGCAACCCGACAGCCATACCCCCTCGGAAGATATGGCTTACAAATGCTACTCTTGTGGTTGTCCCAGCTAATTTGATACTTCAGTGGAAGCAAGAAATACTGAAGCACGCCCCTGGCCTGAGTGTCTTCATTGTAGATTCCCCGAAGACAATCATCCCGTCCGCACCGGAATTGGCTGAATTCGATCTAATTTTGTTCAGTAAATCCGCATTTGAGAGGGAACTCAGAGATAGAGGAGACAAATCGATAGCCTCGTCTTGCAGCTGTTCTGACGACGATGGCATCCATGACCGGGATTGTCGTTATCTCAAACGATCTCCACTGAAGGATCTTCACTTCAAACGCCTTATCACTGACGAGGGGCACAACTTTGGAAATGCTTCCAAAAGCTCGAAGACTGAAGCTGTTATTGCTGTTGACTCATTGCAGCTTGATGCTAGATGGGTAGTTTCCGGAACACCCACGCAGGGCCTATACGGCGTTGATGAAGCAGCTTCCATTAACAAAAGATCTCTACACTGTTATGATAGCAGTAATTCTTCTGAAGACATAGTTCCACCGAAATCTTCTCTTAAGCAAGAGAAATTGTTCTTTCAACAAGAGCGCAAAGATCTCGAGAAGCTTGGTAACATTGCAACGATGTACCTTAAAGCTCGACCGTGGGCAAACACTTTTGAAGACCGGGATATGGCATCTTGGTCTACATTGATAATGCAACCCCGACACGGTCGTAAAAATCATGGCAATCATGAAATCCTTAAGTCTACACTCGACGGAATGATTATCAGACACAGGGCGGAAGATATTAACCAGGAGTTACAGCTTCCGCCCCTTCACCAGAAGGTTGTCTATCTTGACGGCTCAATGCAGGACAAGATTTCCCTGAATATCTTCTCGATGATGATTGTTTCCAACGCGGTCACCTCAGAGCGTAAAGACGCGGATTATTTATTCCATCCGCGGCAGAGAGGCCCGCTCCAGACTCTGGTGTCCAATCTAAGACAGGCAAGTTTTCATTGGAGCGGATATACCACTGACATGGTGCAAAGCACAGTGGATATTTCCAAGAGATTCCTCGAAGAAGGGAAAGTTCCGGTGACGTCGGAGGATGAACAACTCCTAAGACAAGCAATTCAGATAGGCGAAGTCGCACTCTCTAATAACATCTTTAGAGTTGTCAGTACACTTCATGAAATGTCGATGTACGTTCAAAGCGACTTCGACCAGATGGTAACTGCGGCCTGGGCTCTTGATGGCGATCACAGAAGACCTACACTGATGGGTGCGCATATGATCACCGAGGCGCAGAAATTCCTCCGCACACACGACGTGGAAGGAGATCCCAATATCAATTTCGCAGAGGAAGGTATCCGTGTTATGACAGCAGCGCGCCTTGGGAATATTTCTAAAAACACAAAGAAAAGTAGGAAAGCACCTACCCTTGCTGGAGGCGTAACGGTCGAGGAGCCTTCGAAGCCTGGCATTAGTTCCAGCCCACGCAAGTCCATTAGTATTTCTAAAAACACAACAAAGAAAAGTAGGAAAGCACCTACCCTTGCTAGAGGCGTAACGGTCGAGGAGCCTTCGAAGCCTGGCATTAGTTCCCGCCCACGCAAGTCCATTAATATTTCTAATAATTCCGAAGGGGCTTCGCTTGGTCTTGAGAATAAAGCAGGTGGCTCCGCTGCCACTGAATTACTAAGTGAGTTTGAAGAACGACGTGAAGAAAACAACATGATCGTCGAACATCGCTTCCTATCCATGTTGCACAGCTTGTATAATGGCGACTTTGCTGCCTTCAATAACCTCAATCATGTGGATACTTTTGAACTCGAGAGGAATGTCTTGACTTCTTCTGCGGAGGCTGCTTTAATCACATCAACGGCTTCTGCAAAGTTGTCTTATCTCATGGACCAGATTCATCTCTATCATGAAAATGAGAAAATCATAATCTTCTACGAAACGGAAAACGTCGCTTACTACATAGCGCAAGCTCTCGAATGTATGAACATTCAGCATTTAATCTATGCGAAGAGCCTTTCAACCGCCCAACGTTCTCACTACGTTGTTACCTTCAACCAAACTCCGCATTTCCGTGTCCTTCTCATGGATGTGCAACAAGCTGCTTTCGGTCTCGATATCAGTGCTGCTTCACGAGTTTATTTTGTCAATCCGGTTTTCTCCCCACAAGTTGAAGCACAAGCTGTCAAGCGCGCACATCGCATAGGTCAACTGAAGCCTGTATATGTTGAGACATTGGTTCTGAAAGGCTCCATCGAAGAGGCTATCGTACGGCGACGAGATAACATGACGAATCAGGAACACAACAAACTGAAAACTATCCTAGACGATAACACCATGTATGAATGGATCAAAAACGTCCGCTTCTCCCCTCTCCCCATAGAGAGTATTCCTGGGCCGAGTCAAATGGCTCAGCTCAGGTATCCTCAACCGATTTTGAGACGTCGGGCTCAAGAATGGGAAGCAAATACCGAGTCTCCTTCAGGTAGAAAGAAGAATAAGAAGGATTTAAAATTCCAGAGAAAGGAGCTCATCCGAACGGTTTTACAGTGGCAAGCTAGCATTGCTAGAAGAGATCCCGAATCTATCAAGCTACTCAACCGTATTCGGGCGTTACCAAAAGATATTCGAGAGATAATTTCACGTCATGTGATGGGACGGAAGTTGCAGATCTATTATCGAAGTCATTGGAGAGATGCAGAGTTTGAAAATGATGAGGATGAAATCTATGAGTCTGAGGGCCTTCGATCGCTTCCTGGTATGTTTGGGACGACGGACACGCCGAGGATGAGTTCTTCGCCTCTTATGTGTGCTTGAGCCGATTGATGAGGATTGAGTGGGCATAGAGGTTCGCGATGCGTTTCTGATCTGGAATGGTTTGTATTATTTTTGTATTATAGGCTATGTATTTCTAAATTCAAAAGGGATGATTGCGAGGGTGTAGGAAGGGAATCATCATGCTGGG
Organism: Clarireedia aff. paspali H2; assembly: GCA_026770245.1. NCBI lineage: Eukaryota > Fungi > Ascomycota > Leotiomycetes > Helotiales > Rutstroemiaceae > Clarireedia > Clarireedia aff. paspali H2. The sequence goes on from JAJCXA010000002.1 coordinate 308,423, forward strand.
AATCTGGATAGGGACAGTAGGAAGGCGATATACACGCGCGTGTTCGAAGATCAAAATAAAAGTAACGTTGGAACAAGTTTTCTTTACAACCAGATCGCAAAATCACAGAGGGAAGGCTCGTTTTGTAATGGCTGTGCATTACCTTGTAAGGGAAAACATTTTCATTTCGGGATTGGTGTGGGTGGCGGCCTGGATACACACAGTCGGCATGCCGATATCTTCGATTAGGATTGCGAGAGAGTTATGAGGCACAGGATGGATACTGGATAGGGAGAGCTAAAGTTGATTAAAGATGTGGGGGCGATGACTAACTTCTAGGAGAATGCGACGGGAGGATTGAAGATTTGACAAATGTTTATTTTACTCGGCTCCACGAAAGGTATATTATATTGGTGGAGATGAGAAGACTCATTCGATATATCTAATGTTCAGCATTCTAACTAATCTGAATAATACCACGAGAGTGCTAGCATTGGCTCGGATTCTCTTAGGATTATATAGTACAGGCTATAGGCCAGGGGACAGTCAGGCTGCAGACCCTCGTCCAGGGCCAAATTAGGCCAGTTAGGCTACTGGATATGTTATATGTTCCAGGGCTAGCTGGGTCCCTTATTTCAGTACTACAGCTGCAAAACAAGGGCCTGACAATCCAGACTACTATAGGCCCAAAGAGGGAGCTTCTAATCAAGTTCCAGGGCGCTACGGTAGGCCTAGCCTGTAGGGTAGGCCAAGTATATATCCTTCAAGGACCTACACTAGGAAAGGGGACAGGGGCACTGAAGACAGTCGAATCAAGCATCGTTTGCACCTATTGTTAAATCCATTGAAGCCTATAAGTACTACACACAGTGTACTACCCGCTGAAGGCCGCCAAGAGATTATATACAGCTATTACTCTTCTTTACTTGACAACCAAATACTAAAAATATGCTCCGCATACCGCTCTCTTCGCAAATACTTTCCAGCTGACCAAAGAAAGCTCAAACAACCGCCCACCCCCCAAGCACACACATCTACTCCCTCTTACCCAATCCGAACCGACGGTCATTGCTTTGCCTCACATGATGGAGAAAGCGAGGGACAACGCGACAACCTCCCCGAGTCGTGGATAGACAAATTCCGAAGGTCTGGACTGAAATCAGGTCTGAGTGGCTGGTAGAATTCAGGAGATCTGAGTGGCTGGTAGAAACCAGGAGATCTGAGTGGCTGGTAATATCTATGTCTCAGAGAAATTGAGGATTCGTCATCCATGACGCGCAATGGGGGTAAATGATTGCTTGTAATAGAGCTGAGTGCTGGGTTGGAGTGTTGGAGTATTGAATCAGGCTGGCGTGCTAGGCTGGTGAGGTTGGATTGTTTTCTGTGATAGAAGATCGGTGAGACTGCACTTATTGATTTTGATGGGAGCATGGGAAATAATGGATACGGCGAGTAGCCTGTGCGCATTTGAGATGGTAGGGGGAGTATGGGATACAATGAGGGTGGGTAAGTTACTGGCGGCGAGAGTTGGGGCGGCGAGAATTGGAGCGGCGAGAGTTGGGGCTGCGAGAGTTGGAGCGGCGAGGGTGGGAGCGGCGAGAATTGGAGCGGCGAGAGTTGGGGCTGCGAGAGTTGGGGCTGCGAGAGTTGGGGCGGCCAAGGGCGACATGAGTTTGTTGAAGGAGGATCGTATCCTAGAACCTGCCTGTCAAATTGAATCGTCGCCCTTGTCTCTATGTCCGCGGCACAGTCATTCTCTGGCTCGGTGCAGGTCGGTGCCGTTGGCTCCGAATCTTGCGGTGAATTTTCCGCAATCCGGCTACGTATGGTTTCGAGTTCGGATATTGATTGGAGAGGTTGCAAGATTGGGAGCTCCAAATCAACATTCTCGGCTTCGTCTTTCCGGCTTGCAATGTCTTCTGTGACCAGGCGCGCGGAAAGTTGTTCTGCTTTATCTTCCCAGAGTTCAGAGATTGAGGGCATGGTGGGGGAAGCGGGAGGTGTGGAGGATTGCTCCATTGTTTGATGGACGAGAGATATTGGTGTCTATATCTGTTTGAAATTGAACGTGAAGTGGAATGAGGAGTGAAGATGCAGTCTCTTTGATAGAGTCATGTTGGAATATTTATACACAGGCTTTCGAATCGAATATTTTCAAAGTGCTCGTTAGTAGGTGCTGGTTCTGCTGGGTTGCCCATTCTGTGATCAAGTACGGTTCACCAATTGTCCATAAATCGCATACCAAATTATGTAACACCCTTATGCCATCACCTAGAACATACTTTGTGAGTAAATCACAGCTTCAAACAGTTTTAAAAAGATTAGCCGCGCTTCAGTTAATCGGCTAAAATCATTTGGCTATCTTTAGGGGTTTCCCAAATCTTTCCGGTGGGTGGTTGAACCGGTGTTTGTCCCTTCTGTTTGCGCCATTTAAGGTGCCACACACTGAGCGATGACTCCTTTTATTCCCATCCTTGAGAACAAGGGTTCAGTCATGAAATTTTCAACTGATTCTGTATAAGAAGAGTATAAGAAAGAAGCTGCACTGATCAATTCTTGGGGGGAATAGCCATATACGTGATGCAATCTTTCGAGTAGAGAATTAACCACTTCCAGACACGACAATTTTGCGAATATCGGTTCTACATCCGCGCCACTACAGCATTCACCGTCAAGTTTCTGAAATAATTAGATGGAATCACTTGCTTTAAATGTATTAATACCAGCTAACAAAGGGTTTAAAAAGGTTGTGGGAACTTCCCAGCTTGTAGGCACAATTACCGAGTACCCAACTCCAATTGCTCGGGGATAGCTATTCACCATTGTGCTAATGCTATTTGTACTTTTACCGTCCTTCATTAAGATGAATATGTATATATAAAATCATAGGTAGATTAATATCAAGCCTGGCTCCTTGCTCCTTTGGTGTTTATGGAGTGTACGACGGAAGTCGAGGAGTGTATGCTACCGGTTGTGAATCAAATCGCAAGTCAAATTTCAACCGGATAGACTTTCCATAGTTGATTGGTCGTCTAGTTTTTCGTGGATTATAGCAATCACTAGATAGTCGGTGGCAAGGTGCTTGTCCAGGGCTGTCTTGGTCCAAATCTTTGACACCCGTTCTCCTGGCACAGAGTCATCAAGTGCGCATAAGTGACAGTAATTTTGAATAGAAGTTGTGGTTATAGAGAAGCCCGGTACTACTTTTGAGAGAACTTCGGTTGACTGACCCTCCTTTACGAATGTTTGCGGACTTTCGATGCGGCGCAGCAATGAAGTTTTCTCAACCTCTGAGAATGGCTCTTCTGCCTCGATGGTAACTTCGTCTGGTAAGTCTTTCCAGGCCGCCGGCTCATCTCAATCGTGACTCACAATATCATCGTCATCTGACCATAGTTCTTCCTCGTCGCTGGAACTCGTCTCGTTGGAAGTTGTATCATTGTTTATATCCTTGTCGGAAAGCCCAATATCATCATATGCGTAGATCGCCTTGCTTCCAGAGCAATGCCCTACAAGATCCCGCCGCCTAAATTCCATATATCCTTCTCGTCTCCACAATTGCGGTTCTTTTCCATGAATACATCGAAAATCTCTGATAAAGCCCGAACTCAGTGCAAGTCAATCTTAACCTGCTATTCAGTGTCTGTGATTTCATTGCTTCCGTGGCCAATAAAGTATTAACCCGGGAGGATTTCAACAGCACCGGATTCTCATTGATCTCGGGAACTTTTGAAAGAAAGAACTTTTCAGTTTGATGTAAAGACTCAATAGTAGGATACTCAGGACCAAAAAGACCTCGTTGAAAAGCGACTCCTGTGAAAAGGGATGCAGCATCCAAGTGAAAACGTGTAGACTTTATTGGTAACAGCGTAGAAGTTCGTGTCGGGCAACTGTCGCGTTTGTGTGAGGATTTCTATCCCCCTTGATATACCGAAAAAAGATCCTGACCGCAACCCCTACGAAAAGAGTTAGTTGTTGCATGTTTTTTGTGTATGAACCTAGGAACTAGATCATACCTCTCCCATCTGCAGTATTGAAAATTTTTATATCTGACCATCTCAATGTTTCACCCCTCATAATCCCTCTCTGTATATCCTTTTCGTGCCCCTCACCAACCGAGATCGAGCCCGGCCTGATGCTGGTAATATAGCTGAGGACATACACAAGATAATGTTGCTGTAGATTTGCATCTCGTTGCGATTTGGTATATTGCCCAAAAAATTCCAGCTCCACGTCAGTTAGGTTATTCTTCTCTCTGCTAGTAGTTCTCAGAGGATATCCAATGGCGAGGAAATTGATATGATCTTTTGTATAGGCATCCCATGTTTGAAAAATAGCCATGAATATTGGAATGAGCCTCAAAGCCCACCAGTACAAACCATCCTTCCTTTGCCACAGAATTCCAATTTCTGGCTTTTCTAAGTTCATCCATAAGCTTTTGATTCCTGATTATCTTTGTAAAGAGAGCACACTAGATTGGAGTGCGAATTTTATAGATGCACGATAGCGTCAAGCAGGGAACTTGCTCGCAAATTGATATGTGCATAATTCCACCGGGTGTTGATGCCACATTGAAAGGAGCACGGCGTGCTCTCGAGTAATAACCTTACGGATGACTTGAGCCTCCACCATGCAGATCTATCAGCCTCAGTCCCAGGTCGAACCAGCAGGGACTGCCGCGAGAGCAGCTCCATACCCTGCAGCACGATCACATCAATTCATAGTGAAGAAATATAGTTAGTAGTGGTATTGGTTGAAGTGGTCTAGCAGCCCCATTCAGGTACAGGCTCACGACCGAAAGTACCGGTTGTGCGTCAGTGTATAGTATAACTCTTCATCCTTTACCCGCATAGCGTTTCAATCACCTGTAAATACCATCTCCATCTATATATTACTTAAAATCAGGTAACAAACCTCGAGATACATACGAGGTGCCGCGATGTTAGATTTTGAACCCTGAAGTAGAAATTTAAACCCCTCTTCCCGGCACCGATACCTCAGTCGTAGACCTAAGCCGGTGTTATACTCTGCGTTTTGAAAAATAACATAACTTTAAATAAAGAGTGATCGATCAGCAATCTGTACCTACCTGTCTCTGTGGCTCAGTTGGTTAGAGCGTCGGTCTCATATTACGGTATGAGGTTAATGTGATACATTAATTACGCGATCCGAAAGTCGAGGGTTCGAATCCCTCCAGGGACATATCATTTTTGATGCCTGATGTTTCTCAAATCGCATTGTTCGGTACATCGTAAAGGTGCTGATAGATGGATTTTTGTGGTCGTGGTGTTTGAATTTGATGGTGGGCAGGTGGGGTTGCTTTTGCATAGTAAATAACGATACTATTCTGTGTATTGGGTTTTTGTCGCTATCTAATTTTCAAGTACGATTTTCTTAGTTGCTGCTGTCTTTAATTACCTATTATCTTTATAATGACATATTGTAAATATTAGGAGCGGGCTCGGTAGAAGAGTGGCCCCGGCCGAAGGGAGGAAGCGGGGAAGTCGGATGCCACCCTTCTACTGAACCCGCTCCGGACAACTCAAGATGTTCGTTACAGTATTCCAAGGTAGTTTTATTGAGGGTTCTTGATAAGTGAGTACCTCATCGTTGGCGAAACATGTTTACTCCTATCGGTGTCATTACCAACCACAAGTATATGCAATACCACATCATATACTCAGGTATCAATTCTTCTACCCCCCTCTCGCGCGCGAAGAAAGCACAAGACGACCTGGGACATTATATTGTGCTTGATTGCTGTAATCAAACTACTCTCCCAGAGAATCCGAGATATTGTAGCGTTTTATTGTCCAGGAGTCTTTCGGGTATTGTCTTTGGCTTACACCCAGAGAGAACTGGCTGATTTGGGGCAATATACTGTAGTTAATTACTGTTGTCAAAACTAATATCCTAGAGGAGCTAAGATATTAGTAATGTTTTCAATGTCCAAGAGTCTTTTGGGTATTTATCGGCTTACACGTAGACAGCACAAGCTGATATGGCATATTGTGTTGAAATCAAGTGCCACTGTGCTGGTGTTGAAGTAATATCCTAGTGAATCTGAGATATTGTGGTACTTTCATTGTCCAGGAGTCTTTCGGGCATTGTTCTTTAATTTATAACCTGGAGAATCTGATATATTGTAATAATGATTTCTTTGTCCAAAAGTGTTCTAGGAATCAATGTTAGTTTGTTGTAGGTGGGTGTCGTGGAAGTAATGTCCTAAAGAATCTGAGATATGGTGACAGTTTCATTGTTTCCGGGCTACTGTCAATGTCTCGTTTTGCTGGGTGGATTCGGCGATGATGTTTGATGAATCCAGTAAATTGATAGCTGTGATGTCAATAATTGTATTTCTGTCAGTGATTTCGTGAAAGGTGAGTGCTTCTACTGTAATCAATCAAGTAGTCTTCGTATCGGAGGAAAGGGGGGAAATGCGTCCACACAATGATGCTTGAGGTCTATATTTTAGGGAATTTATCAATTTTGTATAAGGCATCTGTTTGATATTAATATGACACAACCGCGCTCCATACACAAAATTCCTTGGGTCTTCCCCTGCCACATTCATAGTGTTTGCTATTCTCTTCTTCCTCCCGACCTCCTTTAGATGCACCCTGTAATTTCCAGAATACTGCTTCGTTGACTCTTTTATTGTGTGTTCTCGAAGTTAGTGCTCGATTGATTTTTGTTAGAAAACCTTACGTCTACTGCACAAGGATAGATCTTTACCTGTGATGAACCCGGATGATGCTATGCATCAGCAGCGAGAGGAACTTTCCACGCACCCTTTTTCCTCTTCCTAGATGGCGTTCCTGTTGCGCAATCTCCGGTTTATTTGCACTTTCCTCCTCATCAAGTGCGGTGATCATAATGAAACGCTATTGGCAAGTTAGTAATGCTGGCAGCTTCTTGTTTAGGGGGATTATTCTCAATTACCTTCGCGATCACGTCGTTGATGGCTTTTACAGATGCCTGCACACTGGCATGTGCAATCACTGTAAGTCTAGTATTTTTAACATCAGCTTCATGCACTGGGTGACCACTCAACAGGACGTTGTACGCAAATTGGACCCTGCCATTCATGTCAAGACTGGGGTGCCATTTCAGGACTCGGTCGGTCTGGCTCTGAGAGCCTTTCCAGACAAGAGTTCTAAATCATAGGATACCACCTGGCTGGGTTCAGAGGCACCGATTCACAATGCCCGATGGACTTCTCCACACTCGGGTGGCTGTGTTTTGGAGAGTCTTCCAGGCAAGGGTTCAAAGTCCACTGGATAGTTTTTGACAACATCGGTAAGTTGAATACCAGAAAGTGAAACACCAATCTCGAGTGTCTTACCGACTGTCATATCCGGCAATTAGCAAAATGTTGGCACACAGTCATCCCCGCCGCTTACGTCGAAACCACTAAAATAGATATCAACGACCTCATACGTGGGTGCATCATTCTCGGTGCGGTCCATATTACTGCCATAAAACTTTTTGTTTCTGGGTTTCGGTGGAGAAGGTAATTTATCGAAGTTTAGTTCTCCTTGGGGTGCCATTGTGAGAATCTTGATTTTATTTGTGGTGGGATTGTATGCTTAAGAAGTTAGGTTTGCGGCTGCATCCTGAAGGCATGTTTTTGGGTTTTTATTGCTATGAACCAGATACCATCTTCTTAAGCTCAATTATATTTGTATGATATTGAGTGAAAGCGATGCAAATAAAGCAGTTCCTGTTATTGTCTGAAAGTTGTGGTTTGCCCATCCAAATGAGAATCAACCACCAAGGTTCCGACATCGGAAGGTGACAGGAGTTCTCTCTGGATGAATTGACAGCTCATGGTCAGTGGTAGCACTCTCAGTTGAAGATCTTTAGAGCTTTACTACTGGGAACTGAAAAGACTTAAGAATGTACTATAGTGCTTACAGGCTCAAAAAGACTTACTCATAGAAGATAGGGGTAAGCTATCTACCGAACAACATCATGTGACATAATGACGGCTCTAGGCTGCCGAGACTTTTTCTGGGAACCATCTCTAGAAGTGGTAGATAGAGTGAAGGCACTTGCACTAGCAATATAGAAGGTGTATCATGCTACCGACATTTTATTGATGTTGGAAAGACCACTTAGATAGAATACATATCTCACGGGTGTCTAGGGACCAAGGAATTCATCCTTCGACTGATGATTGTCACATATTTGACAGAAGAATGACGTAAAGTGAGAAGTGTAAGTGATGGCTACATATGCATCATGTCTCGAGTCAATCATAAATAGTCGCAGCCTGTCTTGGCGTACCGATCTTGCATTTGGCTAAGTATAATATACATTTTGCGGCCTCTGGAAACACTTCAGGTCTCTCTTCATACGGTATGCCTTCCAAATATATGGCCCATTGCTGATATAAACTAGATGTAGTGATCCCATTCCCTGACTCCATGTAAATGCACCCGCGTCCTCATAAAGATATTCAGGGTATCCCAGTAAGCGCCTAAAGTGTGAAATCAAACTTCTTGAATGCATTCTTAAATGCTTCTATATCTTTCTTCTCTTCATCCTCCGTCTGAGCACAATCTCTCCACTGAATCCTCTTCTCCAAGCCCAGCAACTTTGCGAGCACCGTACGGCCGAATTGAAGAGAGAAGTGGACCTTCCAATCGAACGGCATGGTCAGACACTTGGTACTACCCTCTGGCACCTCATCCGTTGGCGGAGTCCAGATCCATACTCTGAAGAAATCACCATCATTTTGACCAATTCCTGGATCACGGACTTCGAAGGCTGGATATTGGAGATTCTCAGCTTCAACGCGGAAGGCTGCTTCGACTAGACCTTTCTGAATCTGTTCCATGGGTACTGGTATGAACTGCCAATGAGTATGAACTCCGTTTCCTTTGCTGATTTCGTAAGTTACAGCCCCCAATTTGTTTTCACTGATCTTCGCAATCATCTTCTGTAATGAGTCCTTGAACTGGTTCATCTCGGAGAATGTCTTCTGCTTCGACTCCTCCTCGGGAATCGATGCAAGTGTAGGCGAATGCGTTAGGGGAATGATTAGAGCATGTGCAGGGAAATTGACACCTTGACCTTCATTGGTAGTGGCTGTGGTCAAGGGACCCTTAGCGATTGTTAGGTAAGCTTCCTCGCCAATTGATGAAATCAGATGGGTAGCAAGGTTTGGGTTGGAAAGACAGAAAAAACATTCTCCTGGCCCAGGTGGCGGCTGTCGCTGCCCTTTGCGACCCCGTCCGCGTTTGTAGTCATTACCACCTCCACTATATCTTGAATATGGCTCAGGATCAAGGGCTGATCGCTTCTTTTCCTTTGGACGAGTAACGAACGGCGAGGCAGTTGTACCGACTGGTAGAGGGGCGGCGGGATCGATTGTCGACTGTAAAGTAAATGCATACAAAGCTTTCTGCTTCTTTGGATTGCCATGCGGTGCAAGAGAAATAAACCGGGTGACAGGCCTGAATTCTGGGGCGTCCGGGGTAGGAGGATGGAAGAAGGGCTCTCTCTCATAGAAAAACCCAGCAGACGCTGAGAAATGATAGCGAGGTTTTAAAGCTGCGCACAAATCGGCGATGTGATCTCCACCAACGGGCTCGGTCGACTCATCTGGAATCGGTATTTTCGAGCCAGTGCGAATGCTTGCCGGCCAAAGCGTGGTAAGAAGGATATCCGCAGTATGTGCTCCGTGCAGTGCTTTGGCATCACCAATGGTATGGAATGGTAGGTAGTTCTCCTTCGATAATCCTCCTATAATGTTTTCATCGAGCTGGCCCCCGAGTGCGACAATTTTTATGCCTTCGGAAGTTTTGGTTGTAGAACGTTTGGACAGGTAATGGAGGTTTTCGCAGATCTAAAATTGTTAGACTAGCATCGTGGAAGAGTACGAATGAAGTTCTTACCTCCTCATCCTTTTCAATTTTCTCGATAATGCGTGGAGGTAAGGGTGAAGTTCCGACTGTGAAGTATGTAGGTAGTGGGATAGTTATGTTACCCGCAAGAAGATCTGTGACGGCATCATCATCGCCACCAAAGAGATTCCCAGCAATGATGGCGATAGAGAAGCTATTCTTGGAATGTAGTGAGGTCAATTTCACAAAGGCAGGTTGCAATTGGCCGTTGATGTCCCCTAAGACAATGCTGTGTAGCTGTTAGTTGAGCTTCATTGAAGGCTGGGCTTTACAATTCCACATGGAAAACAGGAATAAGAGAATTATTGAACAGGAGAATGGAAAGCACTAACATTTTTGAAGACATCTTGACCTTCGAGAGAAGTTCAGTATTGTTGCTGTTTCGGGTAGACTTCAGCAGCAGGCATTATTCACTAAACAATTCCTCAAAGAGTCTTTTTGCGACGCGACCAGAGCTTCGATAAGAGCTCATATCTTAGCGTAACACTAGTACATAGTTGGCATGACGCTGTTTTTCTGCCGGCGGTGTGGAGAAAAAAGTGAGAAATTCTGAGATTCCAATTGCGATATGCAGCCGGCCCTCACTTCACCATTTTCGCAGTACACATCGTGATTGACAAACAACGCAATCACGATGCCTGCTACTGTCTCAGGACGAATTATTAAGACCCGGAAGGGCAAAACAGGTACACTCCATCAAAGGAACCATAGATGGGAGTCCTTCACATCCAAAATCTCGAAATTGAATTCGCTGGACCCGATACGACGAGTTCGCCGCCACGACCTCGACACAGAAGATACATCTGTCACAACTTCATACCTGAAAGCTGGATTGGAAAAATGGGCAGAACTGAATCTTGCAGAAGGGTTCATTTCCTTCTCCCAGGAAGTCTTACCCTTATGCGACAGCCTGGCGCAAATTTTACATTTCGAAGACAAGATTATGGGTCTTTTTGTTAGCTATATCGAAAAGAGAGAACGGGAATCCTTAGAGCCACTATTGGAGTTGATTACAGACTTTGCGCACGATTTGGGACCTCGATTCGAGAGACATTATGAAAAAGCTTTAAAATTGGTCACATCAATACCAGGCACCCCTCAAGATGTCGCAGTCATCGAATGGAGCTTTACGTGCCTTGCCTTCCTGTTCAAATATTTATCGAAACTTATTGTACCGGATTTGCGTCCAACTTACGACCTCATGGCACCTCTACTTGGAAAACACCGACATCCTCCACACATCGCGCGGTTTGCTGCAGAAGCCATGAGTTTCCTGGTTAAGAAAGCTGCAGCTCCTGCCCATAGAGAGAAGGCTCTTCCTCTGATTGTTCGTCACGCGAAATCCGATCTGTTAAGTATTACGGGAACTAAAGAGTTTGGTTTGTATTACCATGGGATAATGACCTTGTTCGCCGAGGCAATCAAAGGTAATGGAATGAGTGCACACACCACTGGCTCATCGACTTTCACCTGTCTATATTCGGTTCTTGAGGATAGCGATTTTACACCTGGCGAGACATCACCTTGGTTGGACGTTATATTCGGTGTCTTGACCAGCATAATTCATCATACCACTGCCGAAACATTCAAGGAAATTCTTGAAATAGTGTTACATCAAGCAAAGACTGGAGTAGATGTGTTTGCGGAATCGAAAACTATGTTTAATCTCAACAAAATACTTCTATCTGCTCGGGCTATAGGTATAATCGCTGGAGTTCGGCGAGCATCAAGAGTCAGAGATTGGCTAGCACTCTTACAGGTTTTGGCAGATATAATTCAAGCGGTATCTAAGAATGCTTCTTTCTTGTCTACTCACACAGGACACCTTGATCTGTGGAGACATTTGATATCGAGCGTATCAATTGCGCTTCAGTATGCGCCAATGGATGCTGTAATTCCATTTATCTCTACTTTCATGGACGCTCTAACCAAAGATCCACTCGCGAAATGGTTTCTGACGTTTTGCTCGTATTTGTCACAAGGAGAAGCCAACAAATTTCGCACAATCGCATTACTTTACTTTCAGAGGTTAGTCTTTAGATCATCCATTTGGTATGGCTAGCTAATATATCCTAGATTTGTTGTGACACATTGGTCAGATGCCGAAAATTGTGACACTCTATGTGTGTTATTACCTAGAATGGTTTCCTCTGGTGTACTACCGAGTCGTTATGGGAAGGATGGTTTCAGTTTACCACAATCGTGGCAGGACCAAATCGTCAGCAAATTTGAGCGTCTCGAAGTTCAGCCTTTCCCGGAGCAAGCTTCTCCTGCCGTCTATAACCGTAGCCCCAGCACGTGGCATGATCGATGCTTGCCTAAATATAATGCTTTATTGGAGGTCCTGGAGTGTTGTACTGTACATCCATCAACAAATGCGAGAATTGCGGAGATTTTGCTTCGGAAGCTCAAACTAGCACTAAGGCCTTCTTCCTGCCTCGCACCAGAGGAGGCCCATTTTATTGTTGGGCGCGGATTTAGTGCTTATTGTCGTATGGGCAAAGGAGCTGGTGAGGTGGACTCTTCTTTAGAGCCATTATTACGTGCAGCCGCCCCACGATATGCTCGACTACCTGATTTCTTAGAGGCCCTTCTTGGCTACCAAGCAAGTCTCAAGGCATCACCGAAATACAAACACGAGTCGAAAACGAAAGAATTGGCTTCCGAAACTGAGGATCTGGAAGCTGAATACGATCTTTTGGTCCGCTCCTTGGTGGAGAACCTCTCCTCTGATTCTAGCCAGCTACGGCTACTTTCTCTGCGATTGTTGGAGCATATCAATGAGACCGACCATGGCTCGAATTCCGAAGCAATTTCGCTCATGATCATGATAGAACAAACACCCTTGGATCTTCAGTCTGCTCGATCTGCATCTATGCACATTCGAAAACTTGCATCAATTTACCCCCATCAAACTACAATTCCGTGGATGAAATACGCCATTCCCTCCTTTTGTTTCGGCATGCTGACAGTCAAGATGGCTCAGATTTGGGACGATACTAGTGCTGCGCTCAAAGAAATCTCTGAATCGAAGGTTGGCGAGGAAGCAGTTGCATCATTAGCTTTCAAGTGGCTGGAGACGCCCTCCATAAGGTGGAGTGGCTCACCTAAAGCCGCGGAGAAGGATCAGAACAACGGCTTGACGGATTTTGAGTGCTCCAACATGATAAAGCTAGACCAGCTTGCACAGGATGCTGCGTCCGAAGTCCTAAATGCTCGTGATACTATGCTGCAAAAGTTTGAGGTTGCTCAAAGCTTGGTTGGTTCTCAACCCACTACAGCAAGGTCACAGGCACTCCGCGTCCTAGCTGCAGCACCCAGTATTGCTGAACGACGTTCCAGACAGCTTATTCCAATGTTTCTTTCCTGGGCTGGCAACATACCTGATCATAGAGACGTGACCGGTGATGATGAAGAGTCGGGACCAAGCGACTGGACAAGGAGAGACCAGAAGGGTCTACTAGATATCTTAGGACTCTTTGTTAATCCTAGGTCTCTTTTTAAGTCAGAAGAGGTGTATGAAGCGCTACTGCGGTTGCTTGCTAATGGGGATATCGAAACCCAGAAATCTGCTCTAAAAGCCATTTTGACTTGGAAGGATAGCAGTGTAAAACCTTACCACGAAAACCTGTCGAATTTGCTTGACGAAGCTCGCTTCAAGGATGAAATCACAGTTCTCCTTCAAGGCCAGACCGCTATTCAACCGGAACACCGTGAGGCCCTCATGCCAATCCTCCTTAGATTGCTTTATGGACGAACAATTTCTCGCAAGGGCGCGGCAAGCGGGAAGCAAGGCCTCGAAGCAAGGAGATTGACAGTTTTGAGAAACTTAAGCACCGATGATATTGGAGGGTTCTTGGACATCGCGCTGGGCGACTTGAGAGACCTCGAGTTAATCAAGGATGGAATGTTGCAGCAGTACATTTTTGAGAAAGAACTTCTTGATGCAAGAAAGCAAGTAGGTTTTATGAACATGATGGAGGTGGTTCTGAAAGAACTGGGAACAAAAGTCGAGTCACTTGTAACGAAGGTCCTGGGGGCAGTTCTGTATTGCTTAGTGGTAGCATCCCGGCAGCTTCGCGATGAGGTACCTGATGATAGTGATGGAGATGAAACAACCAGCCAAATATCGTTGTTGAAATCCGCTCGCCAGACTGGTTTGAAGTGCTTGGTTCTCCTATTCAATAACGCTGCAGACTTTGACTGGTCACCATATGTCGATGTAATCGTTTCGGAAGTCGTCGAGCCAAGGTTAAACAACCTTCCTATCGAGACTGCTCAAGGAGTATCAGGCACCCTTAGGCTGTTTTTCACATGGTCAAGTTCATCCAGAACAGTGCTTTTACTCGGCAGCCACCCGCAAATCTTACCAAAGGTAGCAGAGTGTTTACTTCCTCCCAAGTCCAAGGATGAAGTTAAGCTATTTGCTCTGTCGATTATAAGAGGTGTCGTTAAATGTGCGAAGGCGGATACTATCAATAGCAACTCGGAATTGATAAAGAAGCTTTTGGAGCCCAACATGGATCACTTCCTTATACAGCTCGGCGGTGTTCTTCGCAACCACCAAGATCTGAGTAAAGACTTACTTGAAGGCTGTGTAGAAGCTGTTTCGGAGTTAGCACCATTCGTCTCGAACTCCACACAAGCCCGGAATTTGGTAGATGTTTCGGTGTTTCTGCTCGATCAACCTTCACGAAGAGTTTCACCAAGAACGAAGGCTGGGTTACTTTTGGTCCTTGAACGTTTTGTCCCTCTTTACAACCTTCAAAATGATGCGGAGCTTAAAGACAGGGTCTACCGAACCATCACATCACTGTTTGGGTTCTTCAAGGACAAAGCTAGTCGTGAAGTTCTATCTCACGTGCTGCTTGTGTATTCATTTACGGATCCCGTCTTGAAAGAAATTGCTGAATTGTGCAAGGATCTCAATTCCTTTGTCGAGGGCCGGCTGGATGAGCCTGACTACAATCGACGGCTGAAGGCCTTCAACGTTATAAATGGGAATAAAGATCTCAACTTTACTGCTCACCAATGGATGCCTCTACTTTACAACATGTTGTACTACATCAAGCACGAGGAGGAGTTCGGAATTCTTTCTTCGAACTCTTCGGATGGTGTATGCCGATTTATTGATGCAGCAAGTGCGGCGAAAGGGACTTCGGACTTTATCCCATTCGAGAATATGCTTTCGGGCATCGTTGTTCCGGCTCTGTTTGCAGGCGTTAGGGAACCCTCGGAAATAATTCGTCGCGAGTACATGAAAGTCATGGCTCATCTTATACGACTATTTCCAACCTGGCCCGAAGTCAGCGATATGCATGGTCTTTTGGCTGGCGAGGATGAGTTGGAAAGTTCTTTCTTCAATAATATCCTCACTGCAGGCAAAGGGCGGCAATCTAGTGCTCTTGGCCGACTCGAAGCAGCGGCAGAAAAGCGGCAGTTAAGCAGTAATAACGTTAGCCACTTCTTCATACCTTTAATCGAACACTTTATCTTCGATAGAGCTGAGGGAAATGAAGCCCACAGTCTGGCGGCCGAAGCAACCACGACTGTTGGTATTCTTGCGGGTTCACTGGAATGGCAACAGTACCGTGCTATGCTGAGAAGATTCATTGGGTATCTACTGTCAAAGCAAGAGTTGGAGAAGCAAATAATTCGTCTGCTGGGTAGAGTCATCGATGCTTTGACGGCTGCAGCTCAGCCTCGAGACGATTCGGAAATGCAAGTTGATAACCAGCAGGAGCAAAGCACACTGGCAAAAACCATACCAAAAGAAATGAAGCTTTCGGAAGATCTCACTTCGAACATACTCCCTCCTCTGATGGCTTACCTGCACGAGAAGGATGAATCAACCGTCAGCTTGCGTGTGCCGATTGCTGTCATCATTGTGAGGCTGTTAAAACTGTTGCCACAGGACAAGATGAACGAGCGACTTCCAGCGGTTCTCACTGATGTTTGTCACATTCTCAGGAGCAAAGCGCAGGAGTCTCGAGACATGACTAGAGACACATTAGTGAAGATTTGTGTCATTCTCGGACCTTCGTGCTTCGGATTCGTGTTGAAAGAGCTGAGAGGCGCCTTGGCTCGAGGTTACCAGCTTCACGTGCTTTCATATACGATGCATTCTATTCTTGTTGCCACGACACCGGAATACGCTCCTGGGGACCTTGACTATTGCTTGCCTTCGATTGTTGCTATCATTATGGATGACATCTTTGGCGTGGTCGGCCAAGAGAAAGACGCTGAAGAATACACAAGCAAGATGAAAGAAGTGAAAAGTAGCAAAAGTCATGACTCCATGGAGCTAATTGCCAAAACCGCCACTCTGAGTCGGTTGACAGATCTAGTGCATCCAATTCGAGTTTTGCTAAAGGAAAAACTTAACATCCGTATGGTTCGTAAGATCGACGAACTTTTAAACAGGATCAGTAATGGGCTACTCAAGAATCCGGCCGCAGAAAGCCGAGACAGCCTCATATTCTGTTACGAAGTTATACAAGATGTCTACAACAGTCAAAAGCCCCAAGAAAAGATCAAGGAGGATTACAAGCTCAAGAAGTATCTTCTTCAAAAGGGCGCCAAGAAGGGTGGAGACCGTGGTGCAACAACGTTCTACACCTATAAGCTTATCAGATTCGCATTTGATGTCATGAGATCAGTACTCAAGAAGCACGACAAGCTTCGAACGGCAAGTAATCTTGCTGGCTTTATTCCGATGATTGGTGATGCAGTTGTGCAAGCGGAAGAGGAAATTAAGGTTGCAACTTTCAAATTACTCACTACGATTGTCAAAGTACCTCTCAAGGTTGCAAGTGATGGAACAAACCTTTATAGGATCGCAACGGCCGAAGCTATGAAGAGTATTTCCACATCTTCTTCTACTACATCTGACATAGCTCAAGCTGCATTGAAGCTGCTTTCCGTAGTTCTCCGTGATCGTGCGGACGTTCCAGTGAAAGAGAGATCTATCGACGACATACTTGGAAAGTTAAAGGATGATATGACAGAGCCCGAGCGACGGCACGTAACATTCAACTTTTTGAGGGCAGTTCTGGACTCGAAAGTTGAAACGGCTGTTGTCTACGATACTTTGGATTATGTTGGTACAGTGATGGTAACCAACGAGGACAAAGACACCAGGGATCTAGCACGAGGAGCATATTTCCAGTTCCTGAGAGATTACCCCCAGAAGAAGAGCCGGTGGACCAAGCAGCTGGCCTTCATTATTGCAAATCTCAAATACGAACGTGAAGGTGGACGATTATCGATACTTGAGGTCATTCATCTTCTTCTTTCAAAGTCGTCACATGATTTCGTCCAGGAAGTATCGGCGACATGCTTCGTACCTCTGATATTCGTGCTTGTCAACGATGACAGTGAAAAGTGTCGAATGGCGGCTGGAGAAGTATTGAAAGAGATTTTCAAGAGAGCAGATGAAGAACGCATGACCACTTTCCTTACCCTCCTCCGATCGTGGATCAAGCAAACCCAGAACACCGCCGTGGTACGCTTAGCTTTACAGGCATTTGGTCTTTATTATGAAGCTCAGCCAACTGCAAACGGCACAGACGTCGACATGCTCCTAGATTCCATCTCAGATACCATAAGCATTGCAAATGATGCTGATGCGGATTGGGAAATAATTTACGCTGCCTTGCAACTCGCTGGAGTATTGTGCCAGAATTTCTCCGAGAAAATGTTGTCATCTAACGCTTCTGCTCTTTGGTCCGGTGTTCGAATGTGTCTTTCATATACCCACGCATGGGTCAAATTATCTGCCGCTCGACTCATCAGCACGTACTTCACAGATTTCGCAAAAGCAAACGCAGAGTCTGGTCTCCAAGGCTTACCTCTCAAAGGTTCGCATGGCTTGAAATTATCTGGTGATATCATTTGCGAGCTTATGCGCCGTATTACCACGATGTTCAAGACACCAGGACTCTCCGAGCTTCTAGCTGAGCAGATAGTCAAGGATCTAATATTCCTTGGCCGTTGTGCTGGAGCGAACGATTTAAAGTGGAAGACATCTCAGAAGACCGATTCTGGCGATGAAGATGTGGATGAAGAAGTAGATAGGGAAGAACCCAAGTCAAAGACGGCTTTGCAATATCTCTTCGGCCGGCTGTCATTCTTACTCAGGAGAGAGACATCACCACCACGAGCACCTGCGCTTATTCCAAAGACTGCCTCGTTACAACTCCTGTCCATACTATGCAACAAGCTGGAACCCGAAACGCTTGTTCCATCGCTTGAAACGGTTCTATTAGCACTACACAATCTCACTGATCCATCAATACCCATGCCATACTCCACCGATGAGGAATTCCGTAACAACTATGAAGCGCTCAAGACTAATAGTGAAGAGCTGATGGAGACTCTGAAGAGGAAAGTCGGAACTCAGGCTTATTCCGAGGCGCTGCTCAAGGTTAGAGAGGGTGTTAAGGAAAGGAGAGCAGCGAGAAGTGGGAAGCGAAGGATAGAGGCTGTATCTCAGCCAGAGAAATTCGGTGAGGGTAAGAGGAAGAAGCTGGAGAAGAAGAAGGAGAAAAGGAAGGAGAGGGGTCAGGAACATAGTCGGCGAAGAAATGAGTGGTAATTGTATTCGATGTGTCTAAGGGCGTTGCATGAGCGAGTGGTGTACTGGATTTTGTAGTCAAGGATATAAAGCTTTGAACTTTTGAATCTTTTGATGTTGCCTGCGTGCTTTACGTTCTTTTTCTCTGATACATATGTGTAAACCGATCGATACTCAATTGCAGGGCACGCCAGAATATGTAAATACGTCTAGCCCGGCTTCATGGAAGTCTTGTCCGTAACAGACATGGAGGCGTCTAGGCTTCAAAAGCAACAACCACTCTCAGTCGCCAGCAGGCATGATGCCAAGTAAAGTATTAAAATTAGATGAGCAATATCTACTATTGAATACTTAAACCCAAAGTATTGGCTCTTGATGCAGAATTGGACTGTAAAAGGGTAAAACACACAGAAGTATCATAAATCATTGTGAGATCTTAAACTGCACATTCTGTCCTTGTCCTAGGGATCATCAATTCATACCCTATCATTTTTCCTTGTGATCTAATGCATAAGTACACATTTTGTATCCTTCCTAACGCCAGTACCGTGGGCATATCAAAATCCGCTGAGTTCCATTCCTAATACAACCAAGATATAAATACATCATTCACCTTCCGCGAATGCTGGAAACATGAGAGGTCATTTAGTAACGAGATAATCACAGATACCTCTCGGCTACTTTTCCCGTCTCATTCCCTAAGATACCATTGCATCAGTCTAATGGCTAGTAGAAGTTCCGGTGTTCGCATTAGTCCCATCATCCGGGCTAACCTCCCCAGCTTTCTTTTCCCTCTCCGTAACTTTTCCATCACTCCAGAATTCCAAGTTCCCATCCTCACTTAACGTCCCCTTCTTGACCAACTGTCCCTGTTCCCTCATCAGGTCTTCAATTGTAATTTTGCGGTCCCCAAATATACCCAAGTGATCACTGATGACATGTCTGTTTTTGCATTCGGGACATGTTATCAGCACGCTGCCGGAGTGGTAGCCTTGTTTGGATATGCGGTGGGTAGAACGTGTGGAGCAGGGCTTGCATGTGAATGTTAAGTCGTACGATGGTTGAGGAGCTCGAACTGTGGAGGATTCTTGGGATTTGGGAGAAGCAGGCGCATTGGTGAGAGGTGTGGAGTAATAACGGATGGATTGTACAAAGCTGTTCGTTTTTGTGGCGAGAAGTCGTGGAGGAAGTGAGGCAGCTTTGGTGGGCTGTATCGAAGGAAAGAAAGTTCGAGATTTTGGTACGGTCTGTCGAGACAACGCTCGAAGGTTTGTAGATATAGCTGTCCTGGCCGCCATAGTTGATATCGGTAGAATTTTGTTATGCGCTTCAACTGTATGATAATACTTTCGAATAATGCATGTCTCAAAGAGGCGCAAAGACAAGGCTACTAAAAAAAATATTAAGAATTCATGAAGATGGCTCTGACCTCATCATCTACTAGTATGAATTGGGACTAGCCCGTAGATAATCTGATAGCCAGGAATAGGCACGGTTGTAGCCATACGCCGCCATCTTTAGGTTACCGGTTCGTGAATTTCTAGAATTATCACAATTACTTGAAACCGTTGGAAAGGAAATTCACCACTTGTACGCGTTCCAACCTCGCCACTCGCTCTACATCCATCGTTACAAAGTGGCATCGCAGCTTGGCAGTCCACCGGTTCCTATCTACTTCTCCGTGTATAGAAATGCGTGTGCAGACTCGGCAGCCTCGTTGCTAACCCCGCAGACATCGTACAACTTTGAGAAACATATTTTCTGCTAGAGTCGCCGTCACAGGTGAAATCGCAAGATGATTTCAGGACGTGGAAGGGGAAAGATACGGCCACCTCGTCGGGTAAGATATTTTCATTACTCCTCGTCTTTCTATATACACATAACCATGCTTTCGCTGTGATTTTAAAGAAAGACAATCTTCTGCTGTTCTTCCCAAACGCTTGATCTATTTCTTTAATGTAAATGGCTGCTGCAGTGGTGAGGCAGTCAATTGACAGCGCGCTGGCCTATGCTATGCATGATAGTCAACAGGTATCCTGCATCTTTGCACTTTCTTGTTATATTAATAGTCTCACTTCCTGACTACCCGTGGATCTTTCTGGCTAACCACTTATCGCTTGTTTGTAGGGTCTGACAGGTCATGGAGGTCCGAACGAATTCGAAGTGCAGTGGGAAATTCTGCAGTCGGCATTGCGCGAAATCCACGAGAAGAATGCGTCGAAACTCTCGTTTGAACAGCTCTACCGCGCGTCATACAAGATCGTGCTCAAGAAACAGGGCGATGCGCTGTATGATCGGGTCAAAGTCTTCGAAGAACAATGGTTTGGAGGCCAGGTTATGCCTGAGATCAGGAAACTCATTACAACGAACCTAGTTCATGTCGCCACCGGAGGCACTTCTGGCACTGCACCCAACGAACGAAGAATTACTGGTGAACAGTTCTTAGAAGGACTGAAAGCTTGCTGGACCGACCACAATACGTGTATGAGTATGGTAACAGATGTTCTCATGTATATGGATCGTGTTTATTGCGCGGATAATCGAAAGGCGTCCATCTACACGACGGCGATGGGGCTTTTCCGTGACCACATCCTTCGGTCCCAATTACTTCCCGAATCTAACATCCTCACTTTCGACATTCTAAATTCTGTTATTTTGGATCAAATTAGCATGGAGAGGGAAGGAGATGTCATAAATCGGAACCTGATTCGCTCCGTCATTTACATGCTCGAAGCCTTATACGAGTCGGACGAAGAAAACGAACACGAGAAGCTTTATCTGACTGTTTTCGAAGTAGAGTTTTTGAATGCCAGTCGAAAATTCTATGAGGCAGAATGCCAAAAACTACTCCGGGAATTCGACGCAAGCGCATGGCTGCGTCAAGCGAAACGCCGCCTCGACGAAGAAACAGATCGATGCGAGACGACCATAGCAAATTTCACCACTAGGCGGATCCAGAAGGTCGTGGAAGAAGAGCTTATCAGCCGTCACCTGAACGAATTCCTTGTTATGGAGGGTACTGGTATGAAGGCAATGATCGAGAATGATCGATACGAGGATTTAATGATTCTTTACCAACTCATCAGCCGTATCGATCCTACCAAAGAGCCGCTCAAAGTTGCTCTGCAGGCTCGCGTTGTGAACCTTGGCATGGAGATCAACAAGACTATTCTGAGTGGCGAATTTGGGAGCAACACGAAGGAAGAAGACGGGGAAGCAGAAGCGGGCGATGACGCTGAAGGGCCAAAGAAACCAAAAGGTACCAAGCTCATTAATGCATCGGCGAAGCAGACTTTGGCAGCCATCAAGTGGGTCGATGAAGTTCTACAGCTGAAGGATAAGTTTGACAATATGTGGAAAACATGCTTCAATGAGGACTTGATTCTTCAAACAGCAATCACCAAGAGCTTCTCTGATTTCATTAATCTATTTCCTCGCTGTTCTGAGTTCGTCTCCCTCTTTATCGATGATAACCTAAAACGAGGAATCAAGGGTAAGACGGAGCATGAGATTGACGAAGTCCTTGATAAAGCAACTACCTTACTGCGCTACATACAAGATAAGGATATGTTTGAGAGATACTACAAGAAGCACCTGGCGCGACGACTACTCCTTAATAAATCAGAAAGCACAGATGTAGAGAAGCAGATGATCTCTAGGATGAAGCAAGAGATCGGCAATTCTTTCACTACCAAGCTTGAGGGTATGTTTAAGGATGTCAATATGTCTGAGGACTTGACTGCAGGGTATCGCACTCATATACAAAACCTGGGCGACATGGATAGCAAGCATATCGAATTGGGGGCTACGATTCTTACCACAAACTACTGGCCGATGGAATCCATGGGTGGCAATCCCATGTCCGACGAAGGTGCTCGAGTATCCTGCAATTGGCCGCCCGAGATCCAGAAGTTGCAAGATTCGTTCAGAGCATATTATCTCAAGGATCGTAATGGTCGTATGTTGACTTGGATCGCTCACCTTGGCAATGCTGACATTAGGTGCACGTTCCCAAAAATTGCTGGTGAAGAGGGTGGAGCCAAAGGCAGAGAAAGGAAATACGAGCTCAATGTCAGCACATATGCCATGCTTGTGCTGCTATTATTCAATGATGTTGCGGATGACGAATGGTTAACTTTCGAGGAGATTCAAGAACGACTGAATATTTCTGACAAAGAGCTCTCTCGTACCTTGATGTCAATTTCCGGCCCACCCAAGTCCAGAGTACTGCTCAAGAAGCCTGGGAAAGTTAATGAAGCTCCAAAGTCTGGTGACTCATTCTCATTCAACGGCGCGTTCGTCAGCAAGACTGTGAAAATCAAGGCACAGGCTATTGGTGGTATATCGAATAGAGTGGAGGGCGATGATGAGAGGAAGGAGACTGAAGAGCGAAATGACGAGCACCGAGGCAATGTCATGGACACGGTGATTGTACGGATCATGAAGTAAGTATTCAATTGTTCTGCTCGTGTCTTGGTGAAATGGATACTGACCTCATATCACAGAGCACGCAAAGAATTCTCACATCAACAACTTGTCGCCGAAGTCATCTCTCAACTCTCTCAACGATTCCAACCGAACATCAATATGATGAAGCGTCGGATCGAGAGCCTGATTGAGAGAGAGTATTTGGAAAGAATCGACGAGGCAGCTGTTCCTACGTACCGGTATCTGGCCTAGAAACTCTTACTTACTTCTCTTCTCGATATTTTTCGATGACGGCTACGTAATCTTGGCCTGCATCTACGGAAATTGATACAGACGGTGCGAATTTCACTTGAGCATAGCTTGCGTTATGGTGCGGCGCTGAAGGTCGGCCGATTTAGGCTGTCATTGGGTGTTTCATGGCGCAAATCATTGAGGACATGTCAACACAATAAACATAATGAAGTACAGTGGATGGAAGGAGTTGATGAGGGGTGCATGACGTCAAATGCCAAAAAGCGAACAGTTCTGCAGGCGTAGAGAAGAACATCAAGTTGCCACCACATGGAGGCGTCAGTGGAAATGAAGGATGATTATTGATGATTATGATACCTGTATATTCATGCCCAATGAGTACATGTTGAGAAGTAGCATGACTCTATGGCTAGAAAAACTGGTTTTAAACCGAGTCTCATCAGCTTGCGATATTAGTCTACGTGTATGCCGTGTATACGTATCTACAAGTGTAAGATCTCGTTAAGAGCTAAATCTCGTTGCTTTATTCTGCCCCCACCTTTATCGTTACATTAATGGCGCATCTCCGGGTCTCCCTCTTGCTCTTCTTGTATGATTCCGTCGACTAAATTGTTTTGATCGCTGCAAACTGGATGTTAGCCTCATGTCTCGTTATTACAAGTGGATAATGGGCTAGTAGGATAGAACAATGGGGGAAAAGAATACATACGGCAATCGATGATTCGGCATAAACCACACAAAGATGAAACTGGGTATTGAAGTCGCAAGAGCAGTGTATGTCATGTATCGCATTACATTCGCGTACTGTTTCGTTCGTTAGTCGTGTTCCCTCTCAATCATTTTGGAGGAGGCGTAGGCGCAAAAGCAAACAACGGAAGCCAAAAACCCACCGCCTGATTAACCGCCACTCTCTCCACGCTCCCCCAACCCGGTACTGTTCCCGTAATACTCTCAAACAACCCCTCCACCAAGCTCTCACTCCCGCTTCCCAACGCCCTCCGCAACTCCCCCCTGAATGTCCCCGTATATATCCCCCCACTCACCGTGGCCCCCACACTACTCCCCAACACACTTGCACACACCACCAGCGCCGTGATCTGCGCGAGCTCTTTCCTGCCTACGACGATCTGCGCGCTTACAAATACCGCGGTTTGGATGATGCCGCTACCGATCCCTTGGATGGCTTGCTGGAGGAAGAGCTCGTAGAGGGGGTTATTCGCGCCGCGTAGGCGAATCATTAGGCCGTATCCGAGGAGTCGGATGAAGCAGGCGGTATATAAGATGGTTTTGTAGCGGCGGGTTCTGAGCATGATTAGGCCGGCGATGATGCCGCAAAGACATTGCGTCACGCCGTTGGTGTAGATGTAGAAAGTGGCGGTGCGGACGCGCAGGTTATGGGTTATGATGGACCAGGAATAGAGGTATGTGTGTGTGCAGGCGAAACCTAGAGAGTCTGTGGCGATGAGGAGGAGGGATGTGACGATTGAGAGATTCATGAAGTAGTGCGGGGGGATTATGGGGTGCCTGGCTTGGTACTTCTCGTAGAATGGAAGGGCGAGGAGGAGGCTCCCGCCGAGAGCGATAAGAACATCGAGATATGGGGTGCGCCAGCGAGCGGGTGTGGTGGCAGCGAGACTTAGCGGCAGTAAGAGCATGGCAAAACCGGAGACGAATAGAAGGGTTCCGCCGAGGTCGATCTGTGAGCAGAAATCGTAGATGGTGATGCGTGTCAGGGGCTGGGGGATGAGTCCAGCTTTTTTGGCTTTGTGCTGGAAGTAGAGAAGAGTAGTGATTATAAAAGATGCACAGAATGGCATGAGAATGGCAAAAATACCGATGCCCCAGCGCCAGCCGATGCCGTTGACTACACTGTCGGTTATGAATGCGGCGATCCAGGGGGTGATGAGGAAGGGGAAGAAGGATATCCCGATGCCGAGGGCGCGCCAGCGTGCGTTGGTTATGTCGGATATTATGATGTCGTTCATGATGTTGGTGCCAGATTGGCCGACGCAGTAGAATATGTAACCCGCGGCGTAGGCATGGATGGATTTGGCGGAGGCGCAGAGGACGTAGGAGAGGAGATAACAGGATATGGTTAGGATGTATGTCTCTCCTCGGCCGATGATGTTGGATAGCTTGGCGACTGGGGGTTTGATGACGGCGAAAATAAGGGATCCAGCTGTGGCTAGAGTGGAAAGGTACTGGAGTTGATTGAAGCTGGATGTTGCGTAGGTTTGATAGATGTAGACTGTTGAATTGTCGAGCTCGCTAGAAGTTTGTCAGATACTGCGGATTTTATGTAGCTCGTGGGGGAAGCTCAGAGTATTGGATTGTGCACTGTTTATGGCCTTTTGCATGAGCTGGGCGTGTCTCCAGATGTTCAATACATTCAGATCTCCAAACTTGAACTTGGAATGACTTCCACCCATCCAGGGATCGATAATGATCCATAAATCAATACATTCTCCTTCACACAAGTAGACTTACTAGATAAGCATAATCATAGCCAACCTAATACCTACCACTATCAGCAAAAATCACCATCAACTATTTCCAGATCTTCCACCACCACAATCTGTCAATCACCACAAAATCACTTACCCAGCAATCAAAATCCACCTCCCATTCCTCCCCCAAACCGCCTGCATCACCTCAACTCTCACCACACCCGATTCTACCGCAACCGGTCCATCACTCACAGGTTTTTCGACATCAATACCCTCTTTCTCCTTTCCGTTCGTAACAACGGAAATCCCTTCTGCCGTCTCAATTTTAGGTGAGGGTTGGAATTGCCGCTTAATGGAATCGAGGATGGCCATCTTGACTTTTTGTTTGCTCTTTCGGTCAAGAGTGGAGAAAGAAAGTTAGATGATGATTCGTTGCTTTGCTCAGTGACTTGGCTGGTATATATAAACAATACGAGCATTCCAGAACACGAGCGTTCGGGAATACGAGCGCTCGGGAATAGATATCAACATCAGGATCAGCAACCCCCCTCCGTCTGATCACACTTGTTCCCGATCTGATAACCCCAGCTTATATTTCCTTATCGAACGTGCGGGATGTAAGCTTGGACTAACATACTCGGTTCTGTACATATCACTTCTGCCAGGAAAGTGGATACGGGTATCCGTGGGGAAGCGGTTGTAGTTCAATGGTGGGCTGGGCTGGGCTGGAAAGAAGTACAGTACGCTGACGAGTGCAAGGCTCCTATGGAATTATTTCCCGATCAAGAAGAGAATGACTGTATTATGTATGCAATGAATGCACTCGTGTGGGAAAGAAGTGCAGGGGGAAATGCTGTTGGTGGACAGTGATGGACAAACTGGACTGAACTGGACTGAAGAGGGAAATGATTTTCGTCTAGATAAGGTTGAGATGTGTTACGCGGACTCAGCAGGGGGGAACATATCTACCGAAGAGAATGGGGAGAATGAAGCGGGTTATTTCGAAGAGAATATAGTCGGAAAAGAGGAAAGTTTGGGGGCATAGTTTGGAGATGTAGCGTTAGGTGCTTAAATTACAATTTACACTTTAGTACTTCCTTACAGTGTATCTCGATGTGCAATACAAATGTAAATGCCGTGAACTAGATTATGGGTAGGGGGGGAGGGGCGATAATTATTCATCAATTACTACTCCAATATGATCAACATTTACTCTTGTATGCCATCGAGAATATTGCTTCACGTATTTTAGATATTGGCTAAACCATAGTAGGTTCTATTAAAACAAGTCTCAATGATATATCTCAAGAATATAATTTCTTTTGGACTTCAAGACTAATAGATGATAAATGTATTGTTCCTTCCCCAAATACTGAAACGTCTAATGGTGTTTGAACCCCAACCGCGGCAATTTACAGTGACCCTGAGTAAACTTAACTTGATAGCTAACTCCACCTAGTATCTTATAGCTGTGCTCGGTATTTGTTCTTCGTGGTGATTATTGACCTATTGTAATTCTTTGCGATTTTCAAACTGCGCATCCACATCATCTCAAAACCTCCTCAATAACTTTAGCCATATCCAATAACTTCTCCTCCTGCAACCTCTCCCCCACAATCTGCAGCCCAACCTTCGCACCCTCATATTTCTTTGCTCCAGCCGCGCCGTCACCCCATAACGCCTCCATATCTGTCCTCTGACCCTCCGCATCCTCCCACGCATCACTCTCCTCCACCCCCTCCACAGGTAAAGAAACTACCGCTCTATCCAACCCGTTCCACACGCTCGTATACCCCCAATACTTACTCTCTCCCAATGCGTTCGCAACCGCTACATTCCCCGGACAGATCAGGCAATCAATTCCCATTTCTCGCCATAACTTTTGGTACTCTTCTTGCAGGAAATTGCGCTCTCTATGTAAGACCCACTGTTCTGAAATTGTGCGGAGTTTCATTGTAGGCTTTCCTAAAGCCCAAGAGAGCAGCGGGGTAGGGGGCTCGTTTGCAGAATTTAAGATATCGTAGTATTCGGCGCCGCCGTCGAGGAAATACAATTTATCGATACAGGTGATTATAGGTTCGTGGAGGTGTACTGGAAAGGGTACAATTTCGTGTCCTGCAGTGATGAGTTTTCTTTCTGCTTCTTGTAGAACACGTTTGATCGGTGGGTGTGGGGTGTGAATGCCGTCGCTGTGAATTATTCCTATCTTCAATTTTCTATCCACGTTCTGGTTGTGGGTGGGTTTCCAAGGTATAGGCAATAAGCTGGGCTCAAAACGCCATGGTTCAGAGTCAAGAAGGACCTTGCAGAATAATTCTAAGTCGGCAAGATTCGTGGCGAGAGGTCCTACAACACCCACTATAGACTCCATACCTGAGTGTGCACCTGAAAGACCAGAATGTGGTAGACGTGCTACAGAAGGTTTAAGGCCGTGGAGGCCGCATGATGTTGCTGGAACACGAATAGATCCGCCTGAAAAGTGATTAGCCGATAATTTGAGAATGGCGAATAAGGCAGTCCGGGAATATACCAATGTCTGTGCCGATACCAAGAATACTACCGTGCATTGCTATTAGTGCCGCCTCACCACCAGAGCTACCTCCTGGAGTAAGATTTCTGTTCAGCGGGTTCGTCGTTATGCCATAAATATTTGAGTCTGTCTCTAGTTCCTATAGAGTAATGTCAGCCAGTCGTTCTACATGTCCCGACTTCGAACTTCGCCTTCCCCATGAGAAACTATGCGAGGCAAGAATACATACCATCAAACCCTGCGGATTTGTAGTCTTAACATGGAAAACTGCTCCTGCTTGCCTCAAAACTTTCACACAAACCCCTTCTCTGTCTTCAGTCTCACAGAAGTTATCAGCCCAAGCAACGAATCCAGATGTCGATGGTGTGTCTTTGAGGTAAAGATGCTCCTTCAACGAAATAGGAAGGCCATGAAGTGGTCCGATTGGAACTCCATTTTCTTCCATGTATGCGTCAAGTGATGCCGCCGTGGCAAGAGCAGTTGTAAACATGGTCCATGCCACGCAATTTGTCCGCAAAGAAGGTTAGTGAGCTTCCAGGTGTTGTAGCAGGTAGAGAATGAAGGAAAAGAGTGGGGAGTTAAAAACATACAGCTTGATGTGCAATGGCAGCAGCCTTGCAGAATGCTGTCGTAACTTCCACCGAAGTGTATTCTCTTTCTCGAATTTTTTGTAATAGATTAACTGCAGTATCGTACACAATGGTGATCTCCCTCTCGGTCAATAGGCCGCATTTCTTAACAAGATCGATGGAAGATTTGGATTCGAGAAGATCCGGGGGAACAAGCCATGCTGTAGGAATTGTGGAATTGATGTCATGTTTCCTTTTTGAGGCAACTGACTGCCATGACGGCTTTTCTAAAGGTGACTCCGTCTGAAGAGGGGTGAGAGGAGCTGACATAGTGGTGACTAGAGCGTCTTTTATAATTCCCGCTATATCAGGCAGAGGTTGTGATGTTGAGACAACTAGCATATTTTCTTTAGTGTTTATGAGGATGAGATATTTTGGGAGAAGGCAGCAGAACTAACACGGGTCAGTTGACGAAAGTGAATATCAATAAAAATGGAAAGACACAGGCTGAAATCAACGATAAGAAAGAAAACGACGTCTGAATCGGAAAGGAAGCAAAAGCTGAGCGTCCAAATTCTCATATAAATATCAAGACTGGGCTCGAAGCCGGACAAAAAAACTGTTGGTGGCGGGGTTCAATACAGGGAGTAAAGCTTCACCGTTCGCCTCCACTTGCCACTAAGCTATGACTTTATCGTCTCCACTTGCCTATCCACGAGCAATTTCACGAGTCAGGAAAAAGACTAGAGCTCCTGTTGATCAGATTTCCCTTCGAAGAAAGACAAATATAACTGTGTGGATAATGACTATACCGGGCCGGCCCGGGCTAGGCCGGGCGGAAACGGGCACGGACCGAAGTCTATATAGACATAATCAGCTTAAATGATCAAATGAAGATAGTCATTGCCCTTCGTACGTATGGTATAAAGATCGCAGTACGATCCTGTAGTTAGAGAATTAAGACGATTTACACAATTAACACTGGACCCACGCTTTGCACGTGATTCCGGGTGTTACGTGTAGTCCCCGTTTTTACCTACGTGATATCACTTTCTGGGTACGACTATACAGTCGTACCAACAATAACAACGAATATTGGAAAAGGGTCTGAAAAAAGGTGAATTTAATCGTTATCGACGATGTTAAAAATTTGAGTAATAGGGAATATCTCAAGGTGAAAGAGAATACGATAAGGGTATATAAGCATTGAGGTAGATCGGTTTCCATTTACAAAAGTAGAACATATCTCCTTACCTATCTATCGAGCTCATTATGATTATTCAATGCTTCACACGATTTTAACATGCGCATTCCTCTCCACTAGTTCCTTCGCGGTGATTGATGAAGACGGAGAAGCTTCTCCCTTCTCCCTTCCAATGACCGCGGTTATTGGGCGGTATGATCCTCATAGACCCATATGTGAGAATGATGGTAGTGAAGAACAATATGTTCAGGAGTAGGAGTCATTCGATGAAGAGCCGTCCCAGGTTTATACCCATAGGAATCCAGCGATGATGTTAAGCAGAATCCGAAATCGAAAGGTTCATTGAAGGTTGTGATCAGTTCCACCAAAGGTGAGGTACTTTACCAGCTCGCATTCTCCAATCATGATACTAATAAGTAGCAATTGATAGACTTGTGTTACACTTCGTACCAAATGGAAATTCCCTGCATTATCGTTCAAGCGTAATTCATGGAGATGCAGAGCCCGTTGTGTCGGACGAAGAGAAGATGTATGCGATGCATTTATTAACGAATCATATGGTCAGTCGCCGGTGGTGTTCAGTTGACGAATTATTAATAGGTTAGAAAAAGCCGGACATGGCACGGGAGATGGCGTTTGGACTGGTGCAATTCCGTTGTATGAGGTCGTTGGGGAGCCAATTCAAAGCGGCTATTGTCCAGAATGGCTGATGCAAAAGAAGCCAGCGGAGTGGAAGGATAGAAGGAATAAAGAGGAAAGATCATATGCCGAAGAAGCGGCTAAGCCAAAATAGCCATCGCAGTACCCTCACATAATCCTGCGTAATTTAATCGTCATAATGTCTCTAAGATTTTGAAGGCCCGAACGATAAAGATCTTCACTCTATTTGAGTAATGATGAAAGAACGAAAACTTGCAATGCGATGGTTCAGACGAGAAGCACGCAGGTTCCCAGCTGATGTATTGTGGCCGTACAATCAATCAATCTTCCCTCCGTCCGTTGCAACTGCCATGATTTGTTCAAAATTTCTAACGCGCTTCCAGAATTACCAAAGGATTTCGAGTCTCTAACAGCGCCGCGAGCAATATTTCTGAAGTATTCTTGGTCTTGTGGAGACGATGCTAGACAACCGGCCACAGAGATTGGCCAAACGAGTCCTCGGAACATTTGCGGATCGGGGATCATCCGCATCGCATTTATGGTGTTGTGAAGTAATAAATCTATATCTTCGGGTGCCAGATTGCTCGATATAGCCATTTTGAGATATATCAAGGCTGCGCACGCAAATATATGCGTCACAACAAGTATTGTATGTCTGCTGTATGAGTCCAAGTAGTGCGGTGGAGCTCCTCGATGTTTTGATCGCAAAGACGTCAATTCCTCTAACATTTCTGCATTATTACTTTCCAGACGTGTTCTGATGTTATTTTCTGTTGCACGCAGCTGTTCTTGGAAGTCAATAGTTCGGTCTTTACTATGATTCTTCCTCCATGTACTCATCCATGCAATTTCACTGATCATAATCATTACCCAATTGTCACAGCCCATAATGTAATGCAATTGAATTTTGTGGTCGGCCTTTGATGATCCTCGCTTCTTTGCAGAGAGAAGTCGATTGTGAAACTCAGATAGGTAAGGGTGAGACCCAGTTGATACGCATGCTCTATGTATTTGATTAGCATTTTCCTCAATAACAGTATAGACTGGGTGATAACTCCAGGCATGCACGTGAGAAAGCCGAAGCCTTTCAAGGAGTAGAACAGGCACGACTCACAGTACATCCATCCATATGATTGACCCAGTGAAGAAGTCCAAAGCTGCGCTGTCGCGAGACACACAACCATTTGTTGATTCGGGCGATTTCGTCTGAGAGTAATGCAAGAATCGAGATGAATCTAAGATTGTTTCCGGGCCAGGTATACTGCCATTGGAAACTTCGTGAAGTACTAGAACCAATTCTGATGCAGCTCGTAAATGGACCTGCCAGTTACCGACCCCGCCGTGAAATAGCTAAATTATTGTCAACACCAAGGTCCATTTCTGATGAGCAGATAATCACACCTCAAATGATATTAGCTGTACCATACAGGCTAGAATCTGGATATTCCCATCAAATTGGCCCTGCTCGGAATCATTCTTGTTGTGTGTATGTATGAAATGCTGTAACTCTTTCAGGGTAAGGTTGTGGTGACGCTGTAGTTCATGAAGATAATCAATATCAGCCTGGCCACTTTCCTGCTCGTGAAGAAGTGACTGGCGGTGGAAAGCGCTCAAGCTTAGAGCCGCATGATATAAAGGTTTATTCCGGGTCAGTAGCGAGAGTAACCACCCCCTGCCTGAGGACAACGATGGGGTATGAAAACGAAATTGTATGAAGAACACATGGTCAAGGTAATGCATCATGAGACTTGCTTCTTGGTCTTCGATCCATTTCGGAGGTAATAGTAATGTAGACTTTGTTTCTTCATCATTAACCACTTCCATTGACGTGGTTGACGATAGAGCATCTTTGACCGTTTCAGACTTTTCATTTTTTGATATCTTCGCCAGCGGCGCGCTAGACGGTGTTGATGAAGAAGAAGCAGAACGTGGTCTCTTACTGGCACGATGTGCAGCCCTTTTCTTACTTGCAGAAGCAGCAACTATGACTTTGATCCTCTCCAACTCTTCTTTTCCTACTTTTGCATCGTCAATCCATCTTGGTCGGGGACCATAATGGCATTTGACATTGACATCTGCACATCTTCGACACCCCGGCTGTTCTTCGTCACACTTCTTTCTCCGAAGGCGACATGTCCAACATCCCCGATTACTCCGAATTGCGACCGGCGAATTAACTGTGGCGTTTGTGTTGGTATCCATCGGGAACTGAGATGGACTCGGACACCTGCATGAAGTTTTACCTAGTGGCTTGCCCAGCAGTCTCCCACTCGTACCTTGTGGTACAAGCTCGTATGCTCACGACTCTGAATCCATCCTATGAGAGGATTTGTTTGAATAGAAGTGCGATAAAGGTGGGGTGAAGGTCAACATTGAAATTTTTAGCTGCACATTGGATGGCGGTTCGTTACTTAGGAGATCTGATAACGCCCGGATATCCTGGTACGGATTGAGGTAAGTGGAAATGATGCAGATTCGGGAGGTTGTTGGATGTGTCGTGGTGAGGGTTGGAGGAAAGAATAGAAATCAGCAACTGGAGACGAGTTGATGGCCGAGGGCCTTTCCACTTCGCCTTACCTAATCAGGCAATTTTCTTCGACTCATGCTGTTATGTCTACCAGTCACCAACACATATCAATCTTCTTATCGGAACTGAGCACGATCAGCCGAATCAAGGACAACCACATCCCACCATCGAATCGGAATTATATGCACACATCCGAAGCATATCAATGGTTGGGGAATTGAATAAGGTTAGCTGACAACAAGACTCTGTTACCTTTCATATCAGATATTAGAAAATGACGCTTTACTGAGCAGAGGACCTGTGATGTCCGGCGATAAGCTTTCCATTACTTTTCCCAACCAATACGGCGACGTTTCAATCTCGAGGCATATCTAAGCATCTCTGATAATAAACCTTTGATGGGTTGTTGAGATGGTAACATGTCACTAAACACAATGCCGAACGAGAAAAGGTTGCCAGTGGCCTCGCTAATCCTACCTCAGGGGGTGCCCTTTGTTAAATTCTGTTTGACATTCTTGCTTAGTGGTCTTCTGCTGTCGGTATGGCACTATGGTATCCCTTCAAATATACTGTCGCCTGTGAGTCTTGAGCTGGATGAACAGCATCTCCCACCGAATATCGCGAAGAAGAGTTGGAGATGGAATGATGTATGTCATAGCCCAATATCTTAGCACTAACTTTCAGCTCATCATTGTTGTCAGATAGAAGCAAGCGAAGATCTCGTCTGGCATCCTTGCTTTGATAGCTTTCAATGTGCAAGACTCCTGTTGCCGTTAGACTGGACGAATACTTCCAAGCCTGCCCAAATCTCACTCGCAATCATTAAGCTTCCGGCAACTGAGTTGTCGGACTATCGTGGCGCTATATTCACAAACCCTGGAGGCCCCGGTGGGAAAGGGACGTATTCCATGCAAAAGAACGGCCATAATCTACAGAAGATTGTTGGAAGAAACCATGATATTATTAGCTTCGACCCTAGGGGAATCGGGGCATCTACCCCACGTGTAGATTGTTGGGGCTCAAGGCAGGATGCACAAGTGTGGAAACTTCAGAATGTAGGTCTCGTTGATTCCCATTCAGGCATCCTATATGATGCTTACGCGAGAGCGTATGCGCTTTCTGGAACATGTGAAGAAACGATGAGTCGAGTGACTACAGGAGAAGAACCCTTATTTAATTATGTGAGCACGACGTCAGTGGCACGTGATATGCTTGAGATCATGAACAAGATTGGAGCGGAAAAGATGAAGTATTGGGGATTCAGTTATGGAACCTATCTTGGTGGTGTATTTGCTGCTATGTATCCAGACAAAGTTGAGCGACTTGTTAGTGATGGTAAGTTGCACTGTCGATACACAATGATGCACTTCTAACATACATCCAGGCAACGTCGATTACCATGAATGGTCAACCAACACACACACCTCATTTCTCCACGACTCGGATAAGATTATGGAAGCATTCTACACTTACTGTCATGCATCTGGCCCGACCACATGTCTATTCTACTCACCAACCACCATCGAAATGTCCCGCCGTCTCTCCCTGATCCTCTCAAATCTCAAAATCCACCCTATCATCGTCCCCTCCGTCGGTTCAACCTCTATCCCGGAAATCATAACCTATACCTCTCTCAAACGACTGATATCCGCAACATTCTACCGACCCGTTCTCCTGTTCCCTTCTCTGGCCAATGTTCTTCGATCCCTAGAGCTCGGTGACGGCGCACCTTTCATTGATTTGGTTTCTGCATTCGGCATGCGTATTCCTTTCACGTGCGATTGTGATTCCTGCCATGATGACCTCAATGACCCAGATGTAGATGCAGATCTAGAGGCATCTGATGATGCTATGGCGGCTGTGATGTGTAGTGATGGAGGTGACATGAACGCCACTGCCGAGGAATTCGCGGTGTATGCAGAGAAATTAATTGAGGGGGCACAGGCCACAGGGGCTGTTAATGTGGATTTTAGGATGAGTTGTGTGGGATGGAAAGCTAAGCCTAAGTTTCGATTCACTGGTACGTACGCAGTAATTATTCCTTTCCTGCATGATTTGACTCCCTCTCCAATATCAGTAAAGATGAACAGCCAAACTAACTGTCAATCAATTATACAGGACCCTTTACAGGAAACACGTCCCACCCAATCCTCTACATCGCCAACCAAGCTGACAATGTTACACCACTCCGCAGCGCGGTAGCCAACTCCCGTGGGTTTCCCGGTTCCGTTGTTCTCGTACAGGAATCTTATGGTGTATGTATTACTAACCTGCTCCCCTCACCATACCATCCACACCTCAGCCTCTCCCATTGAAAATCAAAGCCGCATACTAACCCATCCACACAGCATACGTCCCTTACTGCGCCCTCCCTCTGCACTTCTACCCATATCTACAACTATTTCCAAACCGGCGTCCTACCTCCAAGCGGCACAAAATGCAAAGCCGACATTGAACCTTTCGGCTCGTTGTCCAAAGCAATTTTTTTGTCTACCAGTATCAGCAGCAATGCTTCTATTCAAAAAAGTGAGGGGGGTAAGGGAATAGATAGAGACACAGAGCTTCGCGAAGCAGGATGGGAATTGGTGATGAATGCCGATATTCGATTTCGATATTGACACGAGTCAAGATACACGAGGCATATTTGTAACTTTATACTAGAATTCCTTATTAGTTGTGTTGCAAACATGATCATCATTTCCCCTCAGTCGAATTACAGTTTCAATATTTGTGCAACCGAAAGAAATCCGTCAAATTGATACCCAGACATATTCCCTTGAGACTCGACTTCCACCAAGAAAGAATTTAACCAAGCGAAGCTCAGATAATCATCACGTATCAAGGATACACAAAGATATGAAGCTCATATTGGCCAAGTAAACTAACTCCCCTTTTCCCCACCCAGTTTTAGAAAAACATTTCAGCTTCAAAATGCTTTGTTGTCTCCGCATAATGTTGTTTCCCCAATCTAAGGAAAAGCATAGTAATTCATTGCAGGGCGAAATAAATTCTCAACTTATTCCAAGCTGACTTCTGCCCCGATCTACCACTTTACTTCTTATAACCACTTCACCAAATTTTAACCAACTATCACCCTTCCACCATCAAAGAAACCATCAAAGGAATCTACTTGAGACCTCAGTCAACTGTTTTTCAAACGGAGTGAAGCTGGAATCTTTCAGTAGCCTCACTGTGCTTATTAATATGAAAATGGTAATGTGATCGAACGGCTAGAAGTATGGATGTCTGGTGTCGGGGTGAAACCGGTAGAGAATGACCACAATCAAGGTTAATTATATACTTCGGGCTATCATAACTCTAAGATGACTGCGGGTACTCCACCACAACCTGCGTGCTACATAGTATGCCCGGAAGATGTCCTCATCGAATGTTACTACTGTGATTTGATTTCCAATGTTCCAAAGCATTCATCATCCTAACCACGGATGTTCACTCCAAATAGCAATTTCTGCAATTTCAAACTCCACAGCCCAGTCTCCCCTCCACCGGTCCGCCTCGTAAATACCCGTCATTTGATCTCCGTCCAATATTCGATGTCTGACCTCTCCTCTGCGGAGTTGATCCTTCAAAACCATAACTACTCCACTTCCTCCACCAAAAGTGACGCTCTCGTCATCAGCTGTCCAGCCTGGTTTACCTATATTACCCCTGAAGACATCATGAACTGGACTTAGTTGGAATATTGAACATCTCTCTAGTCCCTCGATATTTGGAATCAAATTTGTCTCGATACTAGATCCGTCGATTTTTGGCTTCGAGCTGTAGAGGCCAAAGGTAACAGTTTCTCTGTTCGATGTTGTACCAGATAGTATCAAGATAGCTTCTTCTGGTACCGATTCCAGAGCGCTTATCAGAGCAGATGAAGTGGGTAGATTGGAGCTAGTGAAGTGATAAAAGCATTCCAGTGTCTCGAAGCAGACTGAGCCTGCAAGAAAGGTATAGAGTTGGCTTGCAAGTGGAATTGTAAGAACATTTGGTGGGCCGATGAAAACTTCAGAGCCGTCATCAACATCGAATATAACCCTATCGCCTAGAAAAGTTCGAGATAGTAGTTTGTAGAGCGGGTCGAAGAGGTATGGCGCTGTAGCTTTCATTCCATGCTCAAACATTGGCCAAGTTATTATACTGTTGTCGGAATTTTTTAAAAATGCGGCACATATCGATGACGCAGCGTCATTAAACTCAGATAGTACTGGGATCAGTTCTGGAGTTGAGTATTGTAGAAATAGTAAGACATTTACTAGCTCTTCCAGGCGTTTGGCGGGAATTGCAAGGGAAGAGAATAATACAGTCCCGTTCTCTGTCAATAGCTCTTGCGCTACAGATTTAAACTTTTCCCGCTGGACAGAAGCCATTAGAGGTTCCTGAATTTCTTGCGTGGAGTAAAGAGCATCTAGGAGATTCTCGAATATTGGATCACCTTGATCTGGAGAAGTATTGTCTAGCGATCGCCCCTCTACAAAAGGTGTGCTGAGAGACTTTATCTCGTGCCGTACTTTACTTCCACAAGGTGAGGAAAGGCTTTGGAATAATAGCCTTAAGTGATCAGCCGTACTACGCTTAGGACCCATATCACCTTCGCTATCCTTATAGCTGTGACGACCAGGAATGATCCACAAAAGTCCACGGGTGAGCTCATTCAAGCTGAGACCGTCTAATTGATAACTGGGATCATATTGATGACGAGGAAAGGGCAGAGTGCTGACGTATGCTACAATAGCATAAATGATTTTGCCTGCCTGAACGCCTTCTGGGGACTGTGGAAGAGAACCTTTGGTTGTCAAAAGCGATATGAAGGCCGATTCCGTCAGTATGACATTCTGATCATCGTTGTGTGTAGATGCAGAGTCAAAGGTCTCTTGCAATGCTTGTCTTTCATCATCATGGAAGCATCCTTCAATGTCGCGGTCAATGCGGTCCATAATAGGCTGCTTCTTCATTTCGCCCTCCGCGATCCAACGATCCAAGTCTGGCCATAGACGTGGCATAATGATGTTCAACCGTCGTAGATGCGACGCAACTGGATAGATATGAGCAACTTAGAGGTCCGTGAGATAGATGATTTGTTGAGGACGATGAATTTCCGTCGATGATATGGTACTTCGCCGTGAAATATTCTACTCGCGCAGGTGAAAGCGATTTTGATCTTTGTCCGCAATCAATATTTTTGTTTCTAGGTGGCGGGGCATTTGGACAGCAACACGCAAATGTAGAAATGATAAACGAATGTGTGATAAGTACGCAAAGTGAAAAGGTTAGCTAAAGAGAAGAAGATATTTATTACGAAACAATAGTAAAATAAAACAAAAGCAAGGTATGTTTCATCGAAGTCAGGTGCCGCAAGGCGCAGGATGCAATCACGTACTCTACTCTCCCCCCCTCCCCCTCACCCCCAATGAGCAAAGATTATTCTTTCCTGCGTCTTCTCACAATTAATATAACTTTTGTTCATCGGAGGGGGAGAGTACGAGAAGGATTTAATTTTGACGTCGGTGCCTCAATCACAGGGCCTTAAATAGATCTCAAGTTATGTCAAGTAATGATTTCGCAAACAATCATAAAGTTTGCACAGCAACTTCATTATATAAGCCCGTGCTCTCTCAATGTTCTAATTTTAGATGCGGATCAATTGCTGATCAAAAATACTATCAAGATGTACTGCGCCGCCTATGAAGGATGATTGGTAAGCAACTAAGAGTGATTGAAATACGGCACAGTGTATCACGCTGGGAGGAAGGTAC
The DNA here is from genome assembly GCA_026770245.1 of Clarireedia aff. paspali H2. Classification (NCBI taxonomy): domain Eukaryota; kingdom Fungi; phylum Ascomycota; class Leotiomycetes; order Helotiales; family Rutstroemiaceae; genus Clarireedia; species Clarireedia aff. paspali H2. The sequence goes on from JAJCXA010000002.1 coordinate 347,267, forward strand.
GAGGAGAGGTAAGTCGCACTCTCGAATTGAGGTGTATATCTGGATGGATGTGAACGTGCTGACACTCTGTACTTGAGGCTGAAGGCAGGAAGCCGCAATGAACTCCTTGTCTGATTGAATGTTGGTTTGAAGAACAGAAGCATAACGTGATGGTACAAGTCTGAACTGCGATATTAAGGAAGATTATGATCCATCGAGACGCCTCGCAATTTTCACTGCCACCATGATTTGCGGCGGTGTCTCCACGTGCAGCGAGTGCTATGTGAAAGACAGCACGAAAGCTGATATCAATGAGAAATTCAATAGCCGGAGAAGTCTGTTAATTGGATGAAAAGGTCTATAAGAACCGTCTTTGGCCTCCTTTGGGTACACTGTAACATCAATCGGATCATCAGACACCTTCCGAGCTTCATATCCCTTATACAACACCCTAGCCTCACAAGCCTTTATCATATAGCCCGATTTTGTATTCAGAATGAAGTTCTCCAATATCTTCACCCTCTTGCTGGCCTCACTCGCCATCGCAAGCCCCGTTCCTCATCCTGAGACCGAAGCAGCCGAAATCACCGAGCTCACTACCCGTGCAACAAACGAAGATAGCTGGGCATATACCAAAGCCATTACCGCTCACCCCGGGCTAACTAAAGACAACTACTACTACTTCACCCTCGAATGGCCTATCGGCAGCATCATCGGCGATGGCGACAAAGAATCCAAAGCCGAGGTGACTGCTCTCCGTCAAAAACTTGGCTTCGACCACATCGGACTCGTCGTCGGCCGGATCACAGAAACCACAGTGAACAAGGGCAAGAAGAGCGAGAAGACGAAGCGCGATTTCGTGGCTACAGTTTACCATATGACTGCGGATGGTCAAGATAAAACGGGCCAGATACCGCGCAATTACGGTAATTACTATGCTAGTCAGACTCTGAGATGGGGAGGTGCGACGACGACGAAGAAAGTTGATAAGGTAAAATCAACCGCAAAGGACTATGTTACGGCCCATCCTCTCTACAGTGTTGATTCTAACAACTGCGATACCTTTGTTACGGCTTTGGAGGCGGTCGTGAGATAGATGGTGTGCCTTTGAGCTCCTTTTTCAATGACGAGGATATTGACAGCTATTTTCATCGTCTCGCAGGTACATCAATGGCATTTTTCTGGGTTCAGTTAGTGATGGCTTCTTCTAAACCTTGCTTTTCCTATCAATTTTTTCTTTCTTCTTGTAGCTTAGGAACCCAGATTTAGTTACTAGTCGATATTTATTCTATCGATAACTCCCTACTTGATTTTTCATTTCAACGACCTTTTTGAGCCCAAGACTATACAGGTCGGTAGAGACTCTACAACAAGTCTATACAGGTCAATTTTACAGAAGAGAAACTGGTAAAACTCTTCTACTTCTACTATAGTATCTTTGACTTAATAGACTTTCCCCTTGATACGTAACTATTTCCTTAAGCTGTAGGAAAGAAAACAGCTACTCTAAATTCCTCTATCTTGTAATTCTTACCATAAAAGATTTAGAAATAGTTTTAGATCTTCCCTTTCTAATTCCTTTTGTATATAATATTAGCTATATAGATATTACTAGTAATCAATTATCTATTAGTAGTTCTCTTTTCTTATCTGATCAAAGCTCTCCTTCTCTTCCTATTCCAAGCTATTCTATTTATTATTATAATCTACTTTATTTCCCTTTATGTTTTCTCCGAAGATACAATATACAAGCGGAAGTCGAAAATAGAGGATTATATTATGAAAGTACTTGGATCGCGAAAATTCGTCGAGAATCGATCGTAGGTACAATAAAGTTGTCGGAGTGATATTAAAGCGACTCAATCTTAGCTCTTCAGAGATAAATCACCTCGAGGTTCGTAGAGGATACCGCGTACAGGTGTTGAGTCTTCGTCCTCCTAATTCTCTACTTAATTACTTCAATATAAATCCTATTATCTTCTATCACTTTTATATAATTAGAAGATTGAAAATATAATATTTTGAATATTAGTAAATAGAAAGAATTAGAAATCTAACTAGAAAATTAATATTTTTTATTCAGACTTAAACTAGATAATTATTCAGCGATTTAATAATTAATTTGATAAACCTACTGATTTCAAAGAGTTTGAATACTTTGTATGATATTTCGGTAGCTCTATATACCTGTTGATATCTGCCTAGCTTGCAGTTCAAGCCCAGTAGCCTCTGTATTTCTCTTAGTACTCTCGCAGTCAGTTGTACTAACATTTACAAGCTTCGGATCTGGAACCTCCCATATGCCTTCGTTTACCATATGCATATGGGAGGTTCCGATACGCAGCCGGCGAGGTTGGGTGGCGCCGGCAATGTCTTAAATCCTTCGTGCGAAAACGGCCTTACCATATACATATCACAAAATTAAAACTAAAGACCTCTCCCATATGCCTACATGACCTCTCATATACATATGAGGTTCCTCTATGTATATGGTAAACGAAGGCATATGGGAGGTTCCAGATCAATAGACCTGAATATAGTTGAGACTGAAGAACTGGCTGAAGAGTAGTTTAGATTGGAGTTTCTTTTATTTACTTTTATTGGCCGTAAGCTACTCTTTTTAACGTTCGAGGGCGAGCTTTTTTTTTTTTTTTTTTTTTTTTTTGAAGAAAGGGGTAATATAACGACTTGTACCGATTCGCATCTGAGTCGTATACACGTAGTTACACCTGAGTCGTGTACACGTAGTTACACCTGAGTCGTGCACACTTAGCTACATATATAGCCGGCCCGGATGCACTTCACTAAGGGTATTGCTAAGGTTAGCCCTAGGACCCTCTGGTTCTAGATAAGGCCTCTTCTTCTTCCTGTATATAGTCTTAGCTCTTTAGTTCAATATTCTAAGGTCATTTAGCACTTTTATTCGTGGTTTCGTCACATATAGAGTGGTTAATGAACTACTAAGATGACTAAGCACTTCTGACCAAATTGGGACCTTGCAGCTTTGTTTAACAATTAAAGTTTAGAAGAAATCACCTTTTTGGAAGCTTCGTCTTTGTCCTCATACCAAGCATTTCCTTCCACTTGACCATCTATTTGAGCATTGTTGAATACCATGTATTATCTACCTCTTTATCCGGCCCTACTTGTTGCCACCACTGGAATAGCACTGTATATAGTTTACTTGATCTTGCATCGATTGTTCTTTGCTCCTCTGGCTGGATTTCCTGGTCCTAAAATTGCTGCTGCAACCGGATGGTACGAGTTTTATTACGACTATTGGTGCAATGGCCAATACATCTTCAAGATTGAAGAATTGCACAAGAAATACGGTAAGTACAAGAATTCCATGAATTATTGATATAATTCCTAATGATAGATGTATCAGGTCCGATAGTTCGAGTCAACCCCGAGGAGCTATCAATACATGACCCTGAGTTCTATAATGAAATATATGTTACCGAAAGCAAGAGGCGTACTAACAATTACGATGCGTTTTGTAGGGGAATTGACGTCGACGGTAATTTCACTGCCTAATTGTTTCAATGACTTCTCTGACGCATATAGGTTCACATCTATTGACGACTGACCACGATTTGCACCGACGAAGAAGGAAACCATTGGAGCCTTTCTTCTCCCGTATGGGTATTTCTCGTCTTCAGCCCATGTTGGGTGAAGTGGTCCGGAAGCTGGAAGAGCGATTGACGGATTACAGAGGAACAGGCAAAATAATTCGTCTGGATCATGTATTTGCTTCCTTCTCAGCTGATATTATAGGCAAAATTTGCTGGGAAGACGAGAAGCAGTTTTTGGATGATCCTAACTTTTCACCTGAATGGTTTGTAACGTCACCATTCTTGACGAAAATACATGCTGATTCATCAAAGGTACAACGTCCTTCATATGATCGCTAGGTCTATCCCGCTGTTCACGGGGTTCCCATCACTTGTGCAGTAAGTCTAGTGTCTTGAAACAGGCACACGCCTTTGCTAATACTGTGTAGAATGCTAGCATATATCCCAGAACCTGTTCTTCTCTGGGCTTTCCCCCAAGGTCAAAGTCTCACCAGGTTTAAGATGGTATGACTCTCATTTACAGTGAACTCTGATTAGAAACTGACATAGTCGCTAGATTGCCTATCAACATATCCTCAAAGCCAAGCAGGAAAATTCAGTTACCAGGAGCAACTCGAAGTCCGCGAATGAACATGTGTCCTTGTTTCGCTTCATCGTAAATAGCGACATGCCAGAGTCCGAGTTGTCCGATGAGCGACTAGCGAAGGAAGCTCAAGTATTTCTTGCTGGTGGCACTGTAACCCCAGCTCGTACGCTCGGCTTCGTATCGTACTACATTCTTGCCAATGAACATATCAAGACTAGACTCCAGGATGACCTCAGAGAGGTTATGGCAGACTGGCCGCATAAAACACCTTCTTGGGCGGATTTGGAACGTGTTCAATATCTTCAGGCGCTCATAAAGGAAGGATTGAGGTAAAGCCATACATCTATCGCTGATTCTCTCCGGAAAAGTGTAAAGAATTGCATATCATGCCTGCTGACACGTTGAGTTCTACAGATTAAGTTACGGGATCATGCATCGATTACCTCGTGTTTCCCCGGATCTACCTATTCAATACAAGCAGTGGACAATCCCACCAGGCGTGAGCTTCCCCCCATTTCTTATGGCACTGCTTATTCATTTTCACGCAGGTTCCAGTCGGTATGTCCGCTTACCTATTGCACTCCGATGAAAATGTGTACCCGAAGCCTGGAGAGTTTATCCCAGAACGCTGGCTTGGAGATGTAAATCCTGCGATGTACAAAAGCTACGTCCCATTTTGCCGCGGATCTCGCAATTGCTTAGGGATGAAGTAAGTTCAAATTTTTCGTACTAGTCAAAATCTGACCCGACATTGCTAAATAATGACCAGTTTAGGACAAGCGGAGATGAGCCTGGCTCTAGCTGTACTTTTCCGACCAGATGGACCCAATCTCAAGCTTTACGAAACTACCGAGAGGGATGTGAAGCATGTGCATGATTTTCTGGCACCACTTCCCGATGTGCGCAGCAAAGGGGTCAGGATTACAGTGATCTAGAATGCTACTGGGCATGGTGCGAGTGGCTGAAATGGTCGAAATCTCTCAATAAATGTGTATCAGGGTAGTTACACTATCGGCGAAGATGCTAAATTTTCTAAATGCGCCCAAGAGTCGAAATTTTATTTGATAATACCTACACCAGGAGGTTAGGCAATATATGAAAGTTACTATATCTAGTTTGGCCCCGAATGATGACGGCTTAGGTAAAGAATGGGAACGAAAAGATCCTGCTTTAAAAATAAAAATAAAATAACTCCGATGTACATCAATAGCATTTTTCTGGGTTCAGTTAGTGATGGCTTCTTTTAAAACTTGCTTTTCCTATCAATTTTTTCTTTCTTCTTGTAGCTTAGGAACTCGGATTTATTCATGGTTATGATTCATGGACTGTTGGACATCTTTTCCGAGTTATATGGTTGTTTCATGTCTTCATCGTCGCATTTTATGATCTTGTATATTATTAGGAACTACCTAGAAGGAATCGAACTTCCATTTATGTGAGGTTCAGGTTCTCACGGACCCAGAAATCATGAGTAGCAAAATCATCCAATATGCGAACGTTTTAAAGGACTGCGAACAGGTAGACGAAGCAAAGAATAGACTGTGTTGCTACTTGCCAGTCGCTGGCCTCTATCATTATGTTTGCGCGTGCTCCATTCGATATTCTTGCCCACTTTAAGTCTAATGGAGGGCGAGTAAATCGAAAGTTGTCGTTGAGTTACTTCTTGTATCCCTGGAAATATGGAAAGCAAACTCCAACTACAATTCCTGTCGTACGTAGGTTGCATGTCTGCTATTATCCCACTTTGGACTACATCATATGGTGTATGATCTAGGGAGAGCTGAAGTGGCTGCAAATTTTACCACCTAGCATAGCTTGATAGTATAAAAAACGCGTGCCAATAAAGAATAGCTATGCATGATTGCTTTCCTACCATCCGATGGTTACCAACCTCCCCAAACCCACTCGCGGCTTCGTGATGAAAATCCCCTTCATGCCAAAATCCCACTCAAAGGAAGGTTCCTGCTTGAACTACCCACGTACACCGTCTTTGGATAAGGACTGATGAACCAATTCTGAGTCGCTGGATCCCAATTGCTGATATCACGTCTTGTAATCTCGTATTCGAAGGTATCCGACTCATGGGGATCGAGCTCCAATTCATCGAAAGCCCTCAGCACCACTTTGGGGTCTGTTGGGCCACCGAGAGAGATGTACTAGAATTTGAGTTAGGCTTGGGAGTTGGTATGCGTTAGGGATACTTACGAGTTGAGGGATTTCAGTTCCAAATTCTCTACCAGTGTTGGTGACCTTGGCAGTTACCGTATAGAGCACATCATACAACCCTGGATTTCCACCCGGCGCACCCCCAGCGGGCAACAGTGGTTGAGGTGTACTATCTTTTGAATGTGGAGGTACTTGCTCACTTTGATTTGTGACCAATGGTCCATCAAGATAAGGATAGACATAAAGAGGAACTTTGTGGAAGCCTGCTGGGAATTGCGCATTTGATGCATTGTAGTTAATCTTTCCAAACGTTGGAGCAGGGAATGTGCGGCCTGTTGTTGGCGTATATGAGCCGGCGTATTCTTTCCTGATTCTAAGGTTCGAATAAGAAAAGGTGGTGTACGACAGACCAAATCCAAACTCGTAAGATGGTGTGATGTTGGCAGCATCGAAGTGTCGATAGTCGATGAAAACACCTTCTTTGAAATTCAATTGGGGATTTTGTGATGTGGTGGTGTAGGCAACATCAGTTCCATAATCCTCGCGGGACTTGCCCCAAGTGAATATTGACTTTGCCTGCGGATTGACCTCCCCATACAAAACGTCTGTAATGGAATTTCCAGATTCTTGGCCGGGAAGGCCGGCCCATAGAATTGCGGTGATATTTGGATGGTTCTTGTAGGCTTCAACAATGACGGGCCCAATTGTGTGAAGGACTACAATCGTGTTCTTGTTGATAGATGCAACATAATTGATAAGGGCATCGCCACCTCCCCACAATGTGAGATTGTTTCTGTCTCCTTGGTTACCGTCCACAGTGATATAGTCTTCCCCGCCATTGGCATTGGCGAAAACGATCGCCGCCGAGGCTCCTTTGGCGGCGGCAGCAACTGCGGCAAAGTCATAGTTATTGCTAACGTTCCTAACCCTAGTAGCATCTCTGGCAGCTTGAGCTTTCAATGCCGTAACTGGAGATATTAAATACGGAAAGTTTGCAGTTCCAGAGCCCCAACCCTAGAAAAATTAGCTAATTTCAAATTGATTTTGGTAAGGTTACCTACCATTGCAAGCGTTCCTGTAGTACAATTACGATCACTACAAGAATTGGGACCAGCGGGATTATCATGAGCATCCTCCCCAATTATAGCAATACTCCTGGGACTATCAAGAGGTAAAGCACCATTCGTGTTCTTTAATAGTACGGTTGACTTTGCTCCGATCTCGCGAATGAGTGATGCATGGTGGTCCTGAACGTTGATGTGATAATTAATCTGAGTGAAATCTTCGGGTCCTTGGGGATGCTGGTATCCATACGTGCTAAGGTTCCAGGAATTGAAGTTGACAGGGACTTTCGCCGTATCTCTACCAACTTTATAATATGCTGCCATAATCCGGACAACCATATCATCTAGACGCCATTGAGGAATCGTTCCATTGAGTACAGCATTTGTGAGATTTGTACCCCAGTATGTGTTGCCGGATGCCAGGTTTTGATCTCCAGCCATCGTCATACTATATGACGTTGTTAGCTTTTGTCAATATGTAATTTTTACCATAAATGGAGGTGAGTAGACCCATACAGAGTGTTTGACGTCCAGAGGATAGGGGTAGAAGTTGGGAAAGTATCCACTTACTCTAACCCTGCCAAAACGCTTGCCACGCCGGTATGCTGTGCCCACCAATCACTCACAACTATATCGGTCAGCGAATCATAATGCTAAAGGAATAAACAGCCATACCGAAGCCCTGGAAATCTAACTCATTCTTGAGCAAGTAATTCAAAGTCCAACTATTCTGTGATCCATAACTGTTGTTTATACGATTATATGAACACATTATTGAGCCGGCACCGGCACGAACAGCATCAGCAAATGGCCTGTATAGAAATCAGCTTCTGTTGAGATAATCCAGGATTCGACTGACCATAAATAGAGTTCATGCATTGTTTTGTCATCCAAGTTTGCAGAATAAGCAGCAGTAGAACCAGATGGCTCTCGGTTATGCTCCTGCTCATTCATGATGTAGTGTTTTGCGCACGCAATAACACCAGAACTTTGTATCCCTTTGATTGTTTCAGCAATACCCACGCCCGTGAGAACTGGGTCGGGACTGAAGCCTTCCCAATTGCGACCCCCTTCTGGAGCTCTGCCGAGTGGACCTATGATATGTAAGTATCATCGAGTCAATGTGCGATTAGACTGACTCACCTGCAACAGGGCCAAGTTGTACATCTACACCTTTGCCACGGTGTTCTGCTCCCATTGCAGTGCCACGAGCCTTCATCAGAGAGGTGCTCCATGTCGCGGCTGCGTTCATTCCAGATGGAAAAGCGGAGTTGTAATCGGCTAGATTATTGTGAGTGCTAATTCATTGTAACATCGTCTGGGAAGACTTACTGTCTCGAACACCAAGGGGAGAGTCTTGCAGGCAGAGTCCGGGAAAGTTGATTCTTGGAATGGAGCCAGTATTGCCAACACAAGACTCGCCCTCCCATCCCACACCAGTTGTCAAATTGACCTTCTCGAGCACAGTGAGCTTACTAACAAATGCCTTCGCCTTCGCGTATGCATCTGCCCACTCGCCTTTACCGTTCATCCATGGGGATGGGTAGCTAGGCGGAGAGAAATCTCCATCGTTCTGCGCATTGGCCGAGGCTGCCAACGCTGTAAGCAACACAATTGGTTTGATAGACCACATTCTGAATACCAATTGTTCCACGTTCCTGTGGGTAAAGAGGATGAAGAACGAAAACTGGAAACGGCGGGGTATTCATGTTGAAAAAATCCACGCGATTCGTGCATCAAGGGCAGTGAATTTTTCGTACGCTAATCATTACAGCTGAAAGGTCATGCACGGTTGCAATATTGCACGGCATCGTGCATAGTTCCAAAACTACCATGGCCAGCTCCATGCAGGACACGATTTGTTGGAGGCATGGACTTAGAGCTTTCCCCGGATTTTCAACCCAGAAAATCTCCTTGAGATCTCCGTTGCCGGCGCCCAATTGTTGGATTTGCTGGGGTCTAGTAGGGAAACGGGTAGGATTCGGCCTTGTTCCCATTCAACTGGGATAGACCAGTGGAAAAGGCGCACCGAGTATACGCCAGCGAGGCACGAACTTGCATGACAATCGGACCGACCATATGACCGATGAACATATGAGGTAAACGACAGTTTTCTCGTGATGGGATTCTCCCGGCGAGCTACCCCAGTTTCCCCTCACTTGGCTGGCGTACAAATGGTCATTTGTGCATCCATGCAGGTAGGGCATGTCTGCAGTCGACGGCCCGGTATTTGATTGGCCAATTCATCGCGTCAACGTATCGGATCATATTAATCCGGCGGTGAATAAGTACAACCACGAAGCAAGTAACTTAAATGTAATGAAAGTTACATGAAATTGTAACTTCGGGAGACCGGTTAATGTCAGAGGTCATTGAAGTCAGCCAAAGCTAGACCAAAAATATACTAGTGCTCTTTTACTAAGCGCAACAGCGAACTCACCTCACGGCGGAGCTTGGAGGACGATCCCGAAAACTCCATTTTTGTGTTATTATGATCCCAAATCTAGACTCAGAGACTTCTCTCCTATCGAAGCTTATATGACTTAACCAGAACCCATGTATATTCACAACTTCGCCTCATTTGCCTCCCTAGTCTTTTTCAATACTTCAGGATGATCTCTGATAGAGCCGGCGTCTCTTTCTAGGGGTGAAGAGACGATCTTCTAGTCCCATCTCTACGCCAGCCTTGCTTTTCTCATCGCTCTCGTCTTTTCCCTCATCGTTACTCATGGCCAACGCCCCAATTTTGCCAAGTCTGCGTTTGAAGATCGCATTCTCGTCCAACAGTTCCTTGTATTTCGCCTCCAATTCCGAATTCCTGCCTTCCAAAGCCCCTCTAATCTCAGCAAAAGAAGTGTGGTCTTTCTTGAGTGACTCAAGCTCTGTGACTACGGCCATTCGTTTGTCCTCGAGTACTTTAATTGCCTGCTTCATATGTGAGGACTCTTGGATATTCCATGCAGCTTGTGACTTGAGCAACGTGTTTTCATCTTCTGTCTGTTTCTCTCTTCGTGCCGAAGCTCGGTTTCTCAACTTCAGAGATAGTAGCTCTGTGCGCAAGTTTTTGATTTCCGAATCTTGGTCAGCCACACGCGCCAGTAAATCTAAGATGCGTTGATTTGCCAGGTTGTTTTGCTCCACGAGACATTTCATAGATTTCTGAGCTTCTTCCATGTTTGGCAACTCTTCATGGCTTTGGTGGATAATACCTGGGATATTATTGGCTTGAGGCTCGATTCCGACCTCAGTGGTTCCTGCTTCGGAAGATGTCTGACTCTGCGATCTTGGTGTTGTTCTCTCAACCGTCGAGTCCTCACTTTGAGTTTCTTTATCGAATGATAGAAGTTTCCGAGCTGTGGACCGCTTGCTACGCGGGAAGAAGACACGTTTTCCTGCCAGGATGTCCTGGACGGTGTTTGAATGGGTGATTCGATAGGCCAATTTGACAATTAGCTGGTTAGAAGTCATAGTGTTGAAGGTGTGGTGATATTCCGAGGTACACGATACTTGAGTATTTGGGATTCGAAAAGTATCTGCTCCAGTGAATTAGAAAGCGGGTGTAATGATAGAGATCAGAATGTATACTAATCCTGATATCTTACGTGCAAAATCGCCAGTACGTATTCCTGGTTGTCGAAAAATGTAAGACGTGGAACTGATAACTGTGACTGGGGTTACTGAGGCTTCTGGTACCGATATATGTCAGAGGTTGAAGTTGGCTTGCATAGGAAATCAAGACGGTGCGCTTCTGTTTCTCATGACACGACTCATATTCAGAGAAAGGCTGCGATGACATTTCGTGATGAAATAGATTTTATGGTTAAATTTTCCTCAAACTACCTAGCAAGCACTAGAGTATCCATACTATCGCATGTAATAACATGCTCTGCTAAAATTTGTTAGATCAGGGCAAGTTACTAAGATCTAGCCTCTACAGATCTATATTCGCAGCCTTTAGATTTGATATATAGAAGGTCCTGAGCCTCCCCAGTCAATTGATATTTCATATAATTCATTACTGACCAGATCACCGATCGCTTGAAAATCAAACTGTGCATGCTTTCGCCGAATGAACGATTCACCAAATCGAAGAAAAATCTAGAACCCAAGAAGTTCCTTATGCTGAAATACTAATCAGTGTCATGTTTCATGCCTGATGTAGAAAAATAACTCACCCAAGCTTCCTTAAAAGCCTTCTCAATGATAACTGTAGATCTATCCTTCCATTCTAGATCATTGAAATAGTCCTCCGGCAGCTCTAACTTTTTGACCACCATCTTCCGAATCATCTTAATATTTGCAGTATGCTTATTCGTCTTGTGCGCATATCTGGTGCTCTCAACCAGGGCGGCTCTGACTACTTCCACTGCTGGCGGAGGATGTGTAAAGGCCATCCATGAACCCGATCCAGAACTCGCAGATGGCGGAGAGGTTTCTCGAATACTAGGTGGAGGAGTTATTTGTATTTCGGGAACAGGGTGATTGATATCTGTGGGGAAATGAGCCTCGACGGGACTGGAACCTAGTATAAGCTCTGGCGGGACAGGAGAAAACGTGACGGATGATGCGATATCGGTAGATGGGGCATGTATCAGCTGGTTTGAACAGTCTGGCTTTAGGGAATCAGGTTGACTCGATGCAGCAGCAACTCCGTCTGAGACTGTGGAAAGTTAGCACACTACCATTACAAATTACTGAAGAATGAAAATTTAATTACCAGCTAGCATTCCAGCACCTATACGCCCAGGAGGTTGAAGGATTGCTTTGAGCCAATGCGGATCAAGTTCAAGAGTGACAATTAACTTTTTTGGATGTTCATCATTAGATGGTGAATCTGAGGATCTGTGATCAGAAAATTGACTGCTTAGATCGAAGCTGCTTGAGGTCTCTCTGATAGGAAGCTTCAAATGTAACAAAAGACTATCAGTTTTCATGATAAAGCAAGATCCAGTAACATCGTTCCTGATGACTTTCTTAAGCAACGAGGTTTGTGAAACACATCGACCGACATGCAGTTTCGATTTCTTTGGAGCGGTTTCTTTGGATTGACGCGCTGCCGTCGATTCATGCAAGCTCGATGGGAAGTGTGTGCTGCCTTTAGCATTCCAAATTTTCGATTTGAGAGGTGTTTGTGTCTTCGTAAGCTTCTGCTTTGATTGTTTCGGTGACATTTTGAGCAATTGTGTTAATTTGAACCTGTTGCTGAATATCTTGTATCTGAAGTCAGAAAAGAGTTTGAGGTCGTTTGGCACCCATCAATCCATATTCATATATCCTCGCTAGTGTCCTTTGGCGTCGTATTGGGATTAAGGTCGTTTTATATATATGGTCCAAGTGAATAGTGGGATACTTGAAAATGGAGAATTCCGATAGATAATCAAATATTTCCCTAGGTTTTTAAGAACGTATACCCCGCAGGCAAATGCTGATATAGGTTATGGCAACAATGGCATAAGTGATTCAGTAAAAATGCGAGGTATCTGTGATAGACGATCAACATGATAAGACTACTGCCGGTCCCAAGATTTCATGACCGATTGCAAATATCGACGAGTGGATGCTACCTATGTATAAGTCACTAGTTGGGCTGAAATACCGGAGAACTCGCCATGGGCACTGATTTCTCAGCTCAGTCAAAGTCATCAAGCAACTTCAGTCACAGTCCCATCATTGTTCGCAACTAAAACCCCATCCCCACCCTTCCCGCTACCATCTCTTACAATTTCTGCTCTTGGTCCTGCCCTGCTGTTCCAGATAAGTCCATTCGGTGACGAGAAGTCCAAAAACACATTTGCTAAAGGTGCTACTCTGATTCATGGCAGTGAATTATAACAGATTCTTGAGCCAAACTTCTGGTGGAACAACTTATGAACATTTCTCAACCCTTTTCCATCCGGGAATCCCCAGAATTCCACCATCTGCTGCGTCAGGGTCGATAGACCACTGCTTCGTAGCAATAAATTCAAGTTCGCTCGTCCAACCTGCTTCCCACATCTCGATGCCTGACCATGCAATCATTGCGGCATTGTCTGTACAGAACTTTGGCGGAGGGAAGAGCAATCGCATATCTCTATAGCCTCGTGAATCTAAAATCGACCTCAGAATATGTTTCAAGTACTGGTTGCTGGCAACTCCACCCGATACAACAAGAGTCTTGACATTTTCCAGTGCTGAAGACTCTAGGGCAATGATCACCCTTGACGCAAGGTGTTCAAATGCAACTCTCATAGTGTCACGAGCTAAATGTCTTCGCTCCATCATGTCTAAAGTTGGTCTATGCTTGATAATATCTTTCGCCTTGCTGCCGATGCCGGAAAAGGAAAACGCCGAGTCGAATCTCTTGACCCCCCCTGGTCCAGGATTGAGAAATGGTGGATTGATACTCCAACCATAATTAGTAGGTTCTGATAATGGTGCTAGACTTCTGACTGGAGGCCGATATTCGTAATTCGGACTTGGGACTGGAAATGCAAAACTCTCTAGTAAGCCTCCGTAGGCAACATTCGCAGCAGCTTTGATGACTGGCTCAGGAAGTATATCGCGAGCAGCTTTGTCAATCATATCTCCAAGAGCGATATCCGTGGTATTAGCTAGTATCTTGTGATCGCACAAATCTCGAGAGTGAACAAGCATGGTATTTCCACCTGATACGAGTAATGAAAGAAAGGGATATGACGGATCATTCTCGTGTCTTTCGTGTGGGTTATTCTTCATAGCATGTAGAGCTGAGACCATTCGAGGTGTCAAAGCATGAGCTTGCATATGGTTCACACCAAGAATAGGCACCTGCCATGCCACAGCTAGACCTTTCGCAGTGTCCACGCCAGTGATAAGGTTAGCTCGCATGCCGGGGCCTCGAGTCACCGTAACAAAATCTGGCTTCTTGCGCTGGCTAATACCATCTATCAAGGAGACGAGTAGCGTATTTCTAAATCCTGCTGTTGCTGGTTGCAAAGGTAGACTCTCTAGAGCTTTGTTGACCAGTCCTGCGAGGTTTTCCTGGTGAGATTCATGCGCAACAATTGGGTGCACTCCACCATATGCACGACTGTCTGAAGTAATCTTGGCATTAAAGTGTAAGGTAGCTGATTGGTTTTCGTGTTTCTCAAGGATGGCGACACTGGTGTCATCGCATGATGTTTCGATTGCCAGAGTAAGAAGGCCCCGGGGGAATTGTCGACTGAGAGGCCATTTGATAGAAGAGCCGCGTCTAGAGACTGGCCATATCGACTTCATCTAGTAAGAACAGTGACAGGTCTAGCCTTCGGCGTTAAGTTATACACAATGTGGCAATGATAACAGGAACCAGACTTTCTACTTATGTTTCAGAAGTCGAGGTTTGCATAGCTAGGCCAGATTTGGTAAGCTAGCGCCACACAGAAGCTCCACTTAGCCACACGTCAACCACCCCGCAGCTGACACCCTGCAACGACTGTCATCCACTAATAACATATTGCAATGACGCCAACATATTACCAGCATGCACATCTGCAGCAGGTCTTGCAAATAACACTCTTGCTTTTCCCTCTCTCCTATCTACTCCTGGAACATTAAAATGGTTCTATTCCCAATCTCACTTCCACTCTCACTCTTCCTTCGCTCTCCTGCCTTCTGCATCTCCGACTTTCATCGCGTTCTCGGTGCTTTCGATAGCGTCTGCCGTTAGACTCTGCGGAAGGTAAAGCTGAGTGCAGTCTCTAATGCAGCATGGCTGTTCCGGAGAGTGAGGGAGTGTACACATCAACTTCTACAAGACAGAGTGTCGAGAGTTTACGATCACGAGCAATGGCAAAAACGAAGCACCTTTTGCATCTAGAAACATCGACCGTATCTCATGAAGCCACCTCGATTCCTGATCCCGACGAAATTGCGACAAAAGAAGTCAATGAAGACCCTTCCTTCAATCCGGACAAGCCCATCAGCAGGCCACCACAAAATCACGCCTGGAGGGATGAAGACAACAATACTGTGTTCCAGGATGTCATGCATGCAATTATTCACCCAAGAGCTTCTGCCAAATCTAGAGCACAGAGGAAGACTGCTGCGTATATGTCCGATAACCAACATACATTGACACGTAACGAGTATCTTAAATTCCTGGACGAGCACAACGAATTGGAGGATCTAGAGAAGGATTGGCACGAGAGCAATAGCGAAATAACGAAATTACAAAAGGAGGAAGACATTGAACAACATCAGAGAAAAATCGAGGAGCTTGAGAAGAAGATCAAGAGCATACGTGTTGGCTGGATTACCGGGAGACATGTGGAGCGTGTCCGAGCAGTAGATCACCGCCCACCGCCTTACCCAGGAGACGAATATTTCGAAACTGCAGACGAGCATGGATATACCGAATTTCATTGGGAAAACTGGATTTCGCATGTGAGTCTTAGTACCATAGTGGGCCCTATTGCCATTTTACCTGCGAGTACAAGTGTACATCGGCAAGTGGTTGTTCACACTACCTTTCCCACCACTCACTCCAACCAAGGACAGTAAGCTAAATGAGAAGTAGAAAGTTTTAGTAGCTTGTTACAATTTTACGGCGCCATACATCGACGACCTTGACGACCTTCCGTTCGATCCCACTACTTTACGCAAATGTCTTGCTCGCCTCATAGCTGTCAGTGGGTCCTTCCAACAATGGATTATGAGTATCCGACAAATATACAGGTGGGAGGATCCGTATCGTACTGGCCGATGGTTTGCTACATATATTTTTCTCTGGTATACACAGTACATAATGACATTTGTCGTAAGCAGAATTCTTATCCTTCTTAACGAACCAGGAACTCACAACACTAGTATTCATACATAATCTATTTCACTGTAATGAATTGGTATTATCCATCTACGGTGAAAGCCCTCCGGGAAGAAGTAGCAAGATCGTCCAATCGAGAAGCGACAGCCTGGAAAGCCGGGGAATCCATGGACAAGCACGGCAAGTATGACTGGCTAGGACCTGTTTTGGATGATATTGGCCCGTCACTGCAAGTGCAACTTACAGATTTGGCCAACCTAATGGAAGTATGGTCGAATTTCTACCACTATGTCCGTCCAAGGCAGACTTTCTATACACTTTGCCTCTTAACCGTTGTTGCTCTCATCGCTGGGCTTACATCAATGGAGTTTAGTATGAAGCTATTCTGGCTCATCATTGGTGTTATTTATTTCGGGTGCTGGCCAGTTGCGTCTCTCACTCCGCGGTATCGACTTATCGTATCACCACTAAAGTGGGGTTTCTGGGGTATACCAACCGACGCTGAGTGGGCCTTCCAATACCTACAAGAACGGGCTGCAGTTGCATTAGAGGAAATCCGCAGACGCGCGCCGACCGAAACACAGATGGCTCGGGAAGCACTAGAAGAATCAAAAGACGACTCAGAATCCTTCCACTCCGCAACTGAGGAGACAGCTGACATCGAGGAACGGGACATTCTATCCTTTACCTGCACTTATGGCCACGTTCCGGGACGTCTTGTGATGTCGACAATGTCCTTACGCTTCGAGCCAGCACCGCTAACTAAAATCCTTGATGCCAATACCTTCAACAAGCCCTTCAGCGAGTTAATCGAAATGTCCAAGCTGCAAAGTCATGATGACATTTCAGACCCACTTGGCGCGACATCTGGGGTTAAGGATAAATTGGAAATGAGGTTCATGGGCAAGCAAGAAGGTGTGCATGAATATGAATTGAGGCAGAACGAAAACACGCAGGTGATCTTGATTGAAAATTTGAAGCAGAGGGATAAGGCTTTTAATACTATTATTGCGTTCAGCGGGATTCAGTGGCAGTCATTGCAAAGTGCGAAAAAAATAGGAGACGAGAACAAGTAGAAAAGTCAAGGCAGGAAGAGAATCGAAGGAAGGAAATGATGGATTGTGTTCTCCAATTCAGGGAAATATTTAAGAAGAATTTATAATAGGTAATCGAAAATTGACACTCTCGTTCCATTACTGGATACAAAACGACCTCTCTGGAAACCCACGCTGCTCCAAAATCGACCCATCCATATACCCATCGAGAAAACACTCTCCTATAAATGTGAAACTGTCTCCATGATCAGATTTCCGCAGCAGAACAGGAACACTGCACCCAAATAATACACATATTAAATCTTCCTTCTTCGCGTTCTCCACGACCATGCCAATATGTCCGTTGCGACTAACCATCAAACGAAGCGACATTTTTACGACTGTATCGAAAAACCTGCCAAAAAAGGAGTCACTGATGATTTCATCTCGATTTGGCGTCGAGCCTGAGTAGTCTACATCAACCTCATGGATCTCGCGGAATATACTCTCGAAGCTGTGCCCGCGGATTTGGAGAGCTCTCGTCCGATGGAACCATGTCTGAAATTCTTTGGGAGCAGAGGACTGCGAGTCTGTTACAAGCAGCGAAAGTAGGCATAAGAAATCCTGTATAAATTCTTCCGTGGGCATAGGGTATCGCAGATATCGATCTTTCCGATCCAAGACCAAACTTCTGCAGACACTCGTAAAAATATCCTTTATTGTGGTGCGTGTAGAAGCAGAACAAGTAGATAAGCATGTAGACTTCCATTCAGAGCTCTGTATCACTGCGGAGTCCCTGGATCCGGCGATTCCATCGATTGTATCAACGATTATTCCGCGGGCGAGCAGCGCGGAGCCGCGAAACTCGTACTCTGCTGCTCGATTCTGAGATGCTGAATAGAAAATCGAGGGGTCGTATTTGAGATGCATAGGCGGGCGAAGATTGCCGATACGGGGATTCGAACTTTGACTTACCATGAAGGGGCAAACGAGAGCAAATGTTCGTTTCCGCCAGTCAGGCACCCAGGATGGCTGCACTGAGCCCGACGGCGCGCGGTGTACCGAAGCGTAGCATATAATATCTAAAGACTTATAGCGTGCGATAAAAGCCTGCGTGAACGATAAGTAGATCTCCGCGCTGTTGAGCAAGTAATTGACATCTATTAGAGACGCATCGGTAGCGAGTGCCATGAGCCCATACAGTCGATCGCGGTCATCAGTAGCGTCCATAAAACAAAAGTACGCAGCAAGTGCTAGAAGCGAGCGGTTGTGAAGTTCTCCCGGATTCTTTTTTTCAGCCCGGTACAAATTCCATAATCTCCTGCGGTTGAACCCACAATGGAATGCAAACATTTCCGTGATCCCAACCGATCTACATTTATCTGCAGCCAGAAAACTACGGCATACAGCTGACCTGCTGATGGTGCGCATGCCACACCAAATCGAGGCTTTCATGGGCAATACGAATTCTTGTATAGTCCAGATTCTTGACCACCATTTCCGCGAGAGGAAATTGATTAGTGCAGTCCATTGTGCGGAAAACCGATCATTCTCTACCAACCTGCGAACTTCATTGGCGTCACAATTTCTCTGAGTGAGTCGATCGAGGAGTTTGATGAAGTCTAGCGCAAGCTCACTATCGCTCGACTGTTCTCCTAGCCAGATGACCACTTGATTCGCCCGGCGATAGATGTGCTGCATAAGCTGCACTTGGTGCCCTCTCTCTGCTAAGTTGGTCTGGTCGATGCATATAGAATCAATCCACCACCATCTGCCGTTGAGCAGCTGATCCTTGGCTCTCAAGACCTGGAAAAAAGGTTGTAGTGAATCAAGGACTGGAATTTGTTGGTTTTCTATTTCGATAACCCGGGATTTTGAAAGCCCAGTGTCCTCGGACGCCCATGTGTAGGAGAGGGCATGAAATGGGGGGAGCGGCTCTTCAACTGAGAAAGCCTTGAGAACAGCAGATATGTGCTTATTATCCTGAAGAAATTTCAATAGCCGTAGCTGGTTGGGCTGAATCGGTTCATACGAGTAATGGGTATTCTGATCCATGATATACGTGCCAACGGTATCAGTGGTGGAGACGCGGGGGTGAATTATCCCACTCTCAATGAAAAGCTGTAGCCTGTTGCCTCGTTAAAGCAAAATGGCTATGCGACGTCTGATAGAGACAAGCTCAGATGATATTATTTTTCATCTTATTGTTGAACACACAAATGTTTGTTTTGTTGTTTATTTCATCTGTTTGTTTCATCTGGAGTAAAAGCGATACAGTGTAAGATTATAACTGTAAGTATAATCGTATTGCTGATAATGATAAGGATCTCTAAAGTAAGAATACACAAACACTCATCTAAAAGACGGTTACTGGGAACAATCGAACTAGTCATTGTAAGCTACTTTCAAGAAAGCACGTGGGTCAGCCACGTAGGTCAGCTTACCGATCATTTCTGAGACTACATACGGAGCCGGAGTTTGTTCTTGGACCGCATAACACCGCAGTTTGATCCCACTAGAGCTCTAATTAGTCATCTCAGTGCCTGTGAAAGGCTCTATAAGACCAGTAAATTTGCTCTATGGTAATAATTGCCAGTGATCATAATGGTTTCTCTTTCCCAAGCAGAATCGTCCAACTCTCTTATTTCTTCCTCTCTCCCACCATTAGTTGGTCTATTCGTAGGGGCCACAAGTGGCATTGGAGAAGCAGCCCTCAAGAATTTCGCAAAATACTCAAATAAACCTCGCGCCTACTTTATCGGCCGTTCACAAGATGCTGCAGACCGCATCATAACTGAGTGCAAGGCGCTCAATCCAGAGGGCGAATACATCTTTCGCCAAGCCGACGTAAGTTTGATCCGAGTAGTGGATAAGGTTTGCGAGGAGATCAAGGCAAAAGAGAAATTCTTGAATATCCTGTTCCTTAGTCCGGGCGTGATGAGCATGGACCGCAGTGGTAAGACGCACCTACCTAATCGTTCTTCTATCAGAAGCAGAAGATTCAGCTGACTGTGAGTCCAGTGACCTCCGAGAATATACACCTACTTGCTGCATTGAATTACTATTCTCGTCTGCGATTCATAGTCAATTTGCTTCAGTTGCTCAGACAAGCCACATCGCTTCGTCGAGTCGTGACTGTCGGTGGAGGTAGCAAGGAGGGTCAACTCGACACATCAGATTTTCCCGC
Source organism: Clarireedia aff. paspali H2 (assembly GCA_026770245.1). Classification (NCBI taxonomy): domain Eukaryota; kingdom Fungi; phylum Ascomycota; class Leotiomycetes; order Helotiales; family Rutstroemiaceae; genus Clarireedia; species Clarireedia aff. paspali H2. The sequence continues at coordinate 367,619 of JAJCXA010000002.1, forward strand.
ACTTCATGTACCGCTTGCAGGACTTCGAGGCCATCTTACGACATTAATCACTCTCGGTCTTGAAAGCGTGGCAAAACAAGCACCAGACGTTAGCTTTGTGCATGATTACCCAGGAACCGTGGCAACCGGTCTCTACAGAGACATTGGAGGCCCTCCGATAGCAGCTATCGATACGTTGGTACCAATTGAGGAGAGTGGGCAGAGACACTTGTTCTTGGCTACGAGCGCGATGTTCCCACCGCGAAATGGAGAGAAAACTGGTGTCGAGCCGCCCAATGGACTCGAACCAGCAATGGGAAGCACAGGCAAAACTGGGGATGGTGTGTACTCTGTGGGATGGGATTGTGAGAGTGCGTCTCCGGCGATAATGCAACTTTTGGCGGGATTGAGAAAAGACGGAGTCGTGGAAGAGGTCTGGAGGCACACAGATTCTGAATTTAAGCGCGCAACGGGAATGGAAGAAGATGTCTAGGAGATGTATCCGAACTTATCTATGTTGGTCAAAGAGAGACGTACACCGAATGAAGACTTTCGCATAGGCTGTGTGAGTTCAATCTCACGTAAATAATAAAGCTTTTACGAGTAATTGTTACAAAATTTCTAGTGTGGCCCTGAATCGGATGATGGGACAGCGATGGAAAAGTCTCGTCTATGCGATGACATTATCACGGAGATGTCCACCACAAGGCTTCTGGTTTGAATCGTGAGTACGTGTTTGTCTTATTTTATATTATATATATGTACTAGCATCACAAAACTTTGAATCACAGAGGTGATGGTCTCCATATTTACAACCCTTGAGGCACTTTCTGAGTCATTAAGAAAGGTCCTGTAAGCAGATGATCAAAGTCTGCGTGACGCACAGACCAAAGATGATGAAAGGGGTAGCGACTGACCTTAGTGTTTGAACTTCCTCATATACACTCCTAAAGCCCCGTTCCACCTCTTTTAGACGATGATTCCTTGAGAATTTTCGTGAGATCTTGTTTCTTTTCTTTTCTTTCTTTTTTGAAATCTATTCTCAAATAGTATTCTTCATCACCACACATCAGCTTCAGGCACACAGTCATCTGGTATACTAACATTCCTTACTCTATGCAGGATTCTAAATGTTTGAGAAACTCAGTAATGAATCAGGCTTACTGACCAAGAAAAATTAGAGTGAATAGTGAATGTTTATTGTTACACTTCTTAATTTCCACGTGATACCTGAACAACGGACTGGACGACTGAATAATCCTAAAGCATGACACTACCTGAACAATGCTGGACGCTGGAACTGAACAACGACAACTCAACCAGCAAGAACCGTCTATAAAATGAAGGGCTTTCCAACCAAGGAAAAGAATCATTTGTTCGTTCTCGTCAACCTAAAGTTGAGCTTTCCACGACACACATTTTCCAACCGCTGGATAATCACGTGTAAGACTCCTTTTCTTCTACATTCACTTCAACCAATCTTGTTTCGACCGTTGTAGAACTTCAATCTTCATCGGTAATATTAAAATTTCTTATTCCGTTTACCTTGGTTATAGCATCTATCATTTCATAATCATAGACTAACATATTACCAAGCACACAGCCAAAATAGTTTCGCAATGTCGTCCAGCAACCAGAAAGACACATCAGCTTCAACGCAAAAACCTCAAAAGAAAGACGCCACTGATGAGTCAGGCAGCGTATATCGATTTGGTCAATGCTTGGAAGAAATGGTTCGGAAGAAGGTACAGCATGACCAGGAAGGAGCTCTTGAAACCGTTCGGGAATACTGTGAGGATTACACGGAACGTCATAGAAAACCGGAAAGAAAACGAGCTGCTAAAGGAGCCAAGAAACCTAGCAAAGATGAAAATGAAGGCAAGGGTGAGGATGACGAGGAACTTATTGGTGGTTTGGCGAATAAAGAGCCAGAAGATGGCCCGAGCATGATAGTATCTCCGCGTCGATCACCCAGGAGACGTCATGATGGAGAGCAAGATATAGGAAAAGAGTCAGATATGAGCACTGGTACAGGTGAGCCTATCATTGCAGAAGGGACTCATGCCGAGACATCTGTACCTCAGCCGTCCTCAGCACGCGCGGGTGGCATGGAGAAGAGATCTAGATTACTTCAAGAGCTTCAAATGAGCGAGGTCTCATCACCTCCTCCTCCTTCTTCTTCTTCTTTCTCTAAGCCTGTACTTCGTTCATCTTCTAAACTCAAAATAGCTGCCTCTACTAATGACGAAGAAGAAAAACCGTCTATGGAGCTTCAATCATCTGTAATGCAGGTAGCCGGGGACTCTAAAGTCCGTGAACCTGCCGGGCTCAGGCGCGGCGCAGATATGCATGATCTTCAAGAAAATCCGCCAAAGAGGGTCCAGCAGCAGTCTATTTCTAATTCCTATCAATCAGAAACTGTAGTGGAAAATGATATTGCCCTCGACTCACACAAACCCTCCTCTAGAGCCCATGCGGTACCCCGCTCAATGAGACCAGGAGCAACACGTCCGTACTCCGCACCCGTCCCTCATTCATCCGCCAATCTTGATCTCTCAGCAGGTATACAAAATGCGAGCGACTTATCCTCAAGAGGAGCAAGACGCCCAGCGGCAGCTTCCCCAACGCGATCCATCAGTGCTCCCACCGGGAGTGAAGACACAAACCCCGCTCGGGAAACTCGCTGCGTACACTGCGCAACGCACAAGAAGGGTTGTGACAGAAAGAGACCCTGCAGCAGATGCGTTGCTCAGGGCCGAGGATACACTGAATGTATTCCCGAAGCTCGCGATTTGAGAAGAAGTGAGCGGATCCAGAATCTGAATAACGCGAAGTTGTGCTAACGTAACGAGATGTAACACTTTAGGGTGTGAGTTCAGATTACCGGGCCATGATATCAGTTGGATATTAGAGGAATCATACATAACTGCTAGATGGCGTTCACATTCAGATACGAGTTACCGCCTGGACAACGTACCCGGAGCGGAATTTTGGGGAGGAATATCAGGGCGCCGAAGGGGCCTTTGATGCAAGAACTCCATACATACATATTAGCTGTCCATTCAGTCAATAAAAATATTGCGATGATTTTGAATATATCTTGGCTTTTCAACGAAAGTACCCATGTGACAAACGACTAGAATGAAGGAAGTGGGCGATGGGATCCTAGGGTCTTGTAAGGATACGTAAGAATACCGCTATGAATGCATGATCGTTCAAAGACAATAAAAAATTAATTGACCACTAGGCTAGACTGGAGCAGCATATGTTTGTACATAGTATGGACACTTTCAACACAAGACCCATTCCCACATCATCCATGCAAAGTACGCCTTCCCCATGATTGAGCCTTCGATCCCTCACTGCCGAACGCAGAACTCTTCGAATCATCTAAATTCCACACAATCCTCAGATCTTCCTTCGAAACATCTGCTTTATTCTCCCCATTCTCTATATTCTCCCCATCCCTTGGCAGATTGAGTTCCAACCATCTCCTAATCGCCCTGTTGTAACGAATACCTCGCTCCTCCATCTCATCAAGCAGTAACCACGCCCTTTTATCACCAGCAAGTATACAGCGTCTGATTAGAGAAATTGCCGTTCCGCGTCTCATCCACCAGCCCTTATTACCAGATGGATCCACGCTGTCTTTGCCCATGACTTTCATTTCTTCGAGATATCTGAAACAGTCTTCATAGTCCTCAATGTTAGGATGCATGCAAACAAGGATTAATCGATCATAGGTAGTCTCAGTTGGTCTCAGTCCTAGAGCTCGAATTTCAGATGCGAGGAACATAGCTCTTGGTTTACTGCCATCCACGTCGCCGAGTCTGCGCAGCAGATGGTTGAATGTTTCGATGTTCGGCCTAGAATCACAGATCGTATGCATTTCTTTGTAAAATTGTAGTGCTTGTTCGCTACCGATCTCAGGGGTGTTGGATGAAACGGCAGCTTCAAGAACGACGTTTACAGCTGCTGTCGGAATATTGTAGCCATCTTGGTGTAAGGTTTTCAGAAGATTCCATCCTTCCAGGGGTTGAGAAGGTGATGTGATGAGATGTAAATATAGCGGTCGTGTGGAGCTTGAAGCTGGATCGATACCAGCTTTGTACATAATATTAAGAACACGAAAGGCGGTTTTAATATCACCAGCCTCGACATATGCCTCCAGGAGAGCCTCATAGTGATGCGCTGCAAGAACGGTTTGCCGCTCTGAAAGAACTTTAATAGCAGATGCAGCGAGTGTCGGATCCCCATTGCGAGCAGCACAGTTCAATACTGCCGTGCAAATCCCATCTGAAGGGTTGATTGCGGAAGTATTGACTTGGCTTTTCCAGATAAATTGAGTGCCTTCATACTAAATTGACCGAATTAGTCGGGGAGCAAACTGCTGAGGAAGTCTACTTACATTCATTCCACTGCTGAAAGCGTCAAGTAAATAATACCACATAGTAGAGCTGAGTGGGTCGGATGCACGGCGGGTCATCAATAACTTTAAAGCTTCGTCTAGCTCCCCAACTTCACATAAACGGAAGAAAAAGATATCGTAAAGCCAAGGTTGTATCTCTATGTCATCAGCCCTCATCTGTTCCAGTTTATCCATGGCGAGTTCATATTGGTTATCGCGGAGAAGACCGACTACTAGACTATGCCAGCCATTTGGGGATAGTCCGTACCATCGTTCTTTCATCTCTTCCAGTATCTCGTTTCTTAAGAGGTAGTCGGGATGGACCGCAAGCACCTATACGCATACTTAATCAGCTCACAAATTTCACACCAAGATAGACGGTTCACAGAACCTGTAGGACTGAGTGATAGAATCCGGAATCAGCTTTGATGTCGAATTCCTTCATTTCTGCTAACAGTGTCTTGACTTCGTCTACCCCTCCATTTTCAGCGTCTGTATTCGCTGCGATCAAGGCATCGTAGTGCACCAGTGCTGGTTGGTCTCCACGTTCCTCCAGTAAGTATTTGACTAAATCTGCAAGCTGCTTATAGGCTCCTTCTTGTGTTTTGAGAGCTCTCAAGAGATCGTGTAATTGATCGACGCTCAAAGTATCGTAGGTTTGTCTCTCCGCCTGAAAGGGCGACTCGGGGACTGAGGGCTGTGGAGGTCGCGAAAGCCGCGCATCCGCTACTTGAGGATTTTCGAAAGCAGGCGCTGCATTTCTATCGGGTAAATGAAGGCTATAATGTTTGAAAGGCCACTGCTTCACGCAAGACGTTCTGCTATATCTCTGAACGCGATCTGCTCGATACTGCGCAAGGTTTCCGGTGACAGTCGCGCGGCGTAGAAGAGCTAAAGAATCGATTGAGGGACAAAGACATTGCCATAGTCCATCAATTGGGATCTTGGCGACCTTCATTGAGTTTCGACGGTTTTGTCGAAATTTGGTTCAAACATTTTTGAGGGCTCAGAAAAGTTTACTTTACATAATCAATCATAATTGGGGTTCTCGGGTGACTTGACGGCGGGAGAGAAAGAGCTGCCAAACCAGCAAGCAAAACTTGATGGGCTCATAGCCTTTAGCAGCTTCAATTCTCCCCGAAGCAGGATTTTAATTTCATCACAAAATAAATTTCCATTTTGTGGTTCTTGAGGTTTGCTTTAGGGTTTCTGCCTTCCGCAATCTTACCTCTCTGCAGCGGCGAACGTGTTCCTCCCACCATTGATTCACGCTCTACATTCGTCGCCAGAGTATATGAGCCCGACACGATCACCACCAACTAGATGTGAGGCTTTGCCTTCCCGCATCACTTGGTATCATGCAATTAAAAATGCTCGCCGATATCTGTTGTGTCCATGCCCCGTAAATTGACCGCCCGATCATGCCCCTCTACCCCTCCCTCGGCCTCGCCCACCTCTACCGCCACCGCGACCTGCCCTATCACCACGGTCACCTCTTCCACCTCCGCGGCCTCGGTATCCCCCCTGCTGACCCTGTTGTTGATCCTTAACCAAGTCGATGATTTCATCTGGCATCCGGAGGTATTTAATCTGCTACTGTGTTAGAGCCCAGGGTTCTCAAGTGCTTCCACTATGCCACGTACATTGTTTCCTTTTACGTAGACTTCGGGTAACCTCACGAACTTGTCGCCCTCCTAAAATTGCAATATTAGCCAAAAGCGCATTTCATAGCAGCCCACAACGAGTGGCACTGGTAAGAGCAAGCATACCGGGCTTGTTTGCACGACTTCCCTCAAGGTCAGATTCATCCAGGTGTCGCATGCGACCAGATGGCCGTTCAGAGTTTCGCCATCCTTGAGCTCCACTAACATTGGGTGGCCCTGCGCCGCCGTAAGAAGGCCGAGAGGGAGCTGCAGACATTCTGATCAGTATAGGAATCATGCGCGCAAGATTTCGTAGAGCAGAGAACAGGACGGGAAAACAAAATGGCTACATACAACCATGTTGACGAGGGGTAGGTGATGTTGTTATTTACTATGACGAGCCCTAGAATTGTTCACAGCAGCTAGTAATTTGATATCGAATGGTTAGTTGTGCTCTAGCGGCTTCCGTAGTCGCCAAGCGGCCGTTCCGATTTTAGCCATGGATTTCCCGAGCTCGGGGTCTCGGGCTCGGGTAACAGGTACGCTAAGGCTTGAAACAATTTGCTACCCACGTTATCCATCCTCTTTTCTCTCTACCCGTCATCAAATGGCTTCCAGATAATGTTTGTCTCTGCGCAGCTTATGTTGCGTCTACAAAGAGGACGGTCCAAGCAGTTCTTATTCTTATTGTCACAGAAGGCCAAGGTTTGTTGCTTTCCATCAATGAAGTGCCGCAAGCGCAATATCAACGCTTCAATCCTTAAGCGGCGCTTGGTCCATGTCGAGGGGCTGACGACGCGTAAGGATGATTGATTCAGGTTAGCCTCATCATTGAAGGCTGCGCAATCCCAAGGGGACTCGTAAGTCATATTTCACTGGGTGGGTGGGAGACCATGAATGATAATATGATCTTAATTTCCTCTTTCTGCCTTTTGAGGCCGTGAATTTTCTTCTTCTCTTGTTTCCTTGTTGCGTTGTGTAGGTACTTGAAGATCATTTAAAAGTATCGAGCCAGCAGTCTGATACTGCGGTAGCACCGTTTCTCTTATATTTTCATTCAAACATCTTTCTTAATAACTACCTGCCATTGAATTGCGCTCTTTTATACACCATGCGGGGCCTTTTGAAGGCATTTCTACTCGCTCCTGCAGTGGTGTCAGCTTTCCTATTGTCGCCAGATCAGATAGCTGATACTGATGCCGAGCTCGAACAGATTGATACTGGACATCCCGGTAAGCGCAACAATAGCCCTGTCTACCTACCACACGTCTAATTCCGACTTCTAGATACTCATGCCCTGGCATACCTTCATCTCGATATCGGCCAAGACTCGAAATCACCTGAGAATGGAATGAATCAACCACTACGCTTGCGTCTCGATGTACTTCCATCGGACCAACCTTGTGGCTTTGGGAACCTTACTCTTGATGGTCAGTCTTTGCCCCAAGGTCTTGACGCAGACACTCTGGTGTCCTCAGGAAAGGGTTCGGTCTTAACATCGACCAAAAGCGTCATTGTCGGATCTTGGACATTCAATTGCATTGTCGTCAATGGCAAACACTATGGACAACTCCTGCAATTTGTAGTTGATTTTGTGGATGGAAAATCGGCCGAAGATATTGGGTTCTCTGTCCTGTTTAAGCAGACCGGAAAAACTGAAATCATGAATATCAAAACCCAGCCATTCACCACTGCACATGTTGTTGCCAACCACTTTCCCGAAGATCATGGTGCGAAGGGCCATCATCAAAAAGACGGAGACTCCATGGACGAACATAAGAGCTTTGAAGGACATCATTTGGATCATTCAGATGTCCAAGGACCCCAGAGACATTTTAATGTCCATCAAGAGATTCATGAGCTCAGATACATGGAGGCTCAACTAGAGGAATTGAAGTGGCTGATTCATAAGAAAAAGCATGCAATCCGCAGGTTTGCTCATGATAGTATGGATGGTGGCATCATGGACTGTGATAGTCTTCGGTGTGTTGCGCGCAAAACATACGACAATGCTCGTGGAGCAGCTTCGAAAATCTATGGAAAGATCACTGGCGACGATACAGAATTTGACAACTTCTTCGACTCATATCCCAGAACACAAGAAGGAAGGGAGATGGATAAGAAACCGGGGAAGGGTTACCATGAAAGACCTGACAATCACACTTCTCGTGATCACACCAAGAAAAACCATACCTTGTCACACTCGCATCACCATGAAAAGCGCCCAATCCTTCCCATCTGCCACTACCCTCCACCTTTCCCTGGCCCTCATCCGCATGGACATGGCCCTCCACCACCACATATGCCTCCGCCAGAGTTTGCGCATGGTAGACGCCCTCCAATGCCGCCGCCACATCACGGTGATCGAGGTTCTGCACCTTGGGACCATGACTCTAGGCCCCATCACGATGGTCCTTTCGGTGGGCACTGGGACCTTGATGAAGAACTTGAAGACAATCAGGAGGAAGTGAGACCAGCGTCCCACGATGATAAGCCGGACCAACTTGATATGTCTGACAAGCCAGATCATCCCCACGGCCCACCTCCATTTGACAAGCCATTCTATGGACCACCACATGGTTTCAATGGCGCGGAGCCTGAACATGACGGTCCCATATTCGATGAGCCTCCACCATTCCATGATGGTCCTCCACCATTCCATGATAGTCCTCCACCATTCCATGATGGTCCTCACGATGGCCCGCCAGGATTCTCAGGCGACCATGGTCCACCCCCAGACCATGGCCCTGAACGATTTCTCAATGTTATTAAGCTCGTTGTAATCGGATTCCTCTTTGCGATTCTAATAACCACGATCTGTCGCCGTACCTGCAACCCAAAGAAACGCACAAAAAGACAGGCTCGTCGCGAAGAGCGTCATCGAAAACGCGCCTATCGACGTGCTGCGAGCCGCTACGCCCTCAGTACCTGGTGGGCAAGACTTACAGGCAGTGGTGATAATTACGACGACTACGAGGAGAAACGCGAAGCCCTTCTAGATGATATCGACTCTGATTCGGAATCAACAATGTCGGATGATATTACAACGTTCCAGAATGCAGCAAACGTCGTCAGTGATATGGTCGCTGCCGAAGAAGGCCGTTCTGTGTCATCAGTACAGATGCAGCAACATCCAATTGCTACCGAAACTAGACAAATGGATTCTGTGATTGAGGGTTATGCAAGTGACGCTGAAGAAGAAGTCTTGCCTGCGTATGAGGACAATGATAATGATGGGAGTGAGGCTAGCAGCTTCGTGGCGGACGGTTTCAGGTACACCCCAGGAAGTAGCGATTACAGTCCCAGTCATTCGGCAAGCGGGAGTGTGAGTGATATTTCGGGTAATGACTCTAAGCAGTAGGTTTGGGGTGGTTGTTGAGCGTTGTAGATGCCCGAAGGAAGGGGCGAAATAATAGATATCACATTCACTATATTTTCTTTGTTTTTTGTATCAAATCATTAGCTACCTACCCACCAATACATTTTCCTACCAAGGTCTTCTATTTTCTTGCAGCTTTCTTTGAAAAAAACTTGTATATTGAACACCGATCATCACAATTTACCCCACAGTAATATAAGTAGAGGAGGCCAGAACCCACTCCATCAAACACAGCCACATTCTCGACCCCCAACTTCAGAAACTGACGTCATTGGCTCCTGCTCTGTACTCCCACAACATTGTGAACATTGCAGACGCCGCCAAGTTTCCAACCTAGTGAACAACCAGCTCGACGTCAAACGCGTACTTAATAACATGATTCAATAAAAATCTCCTTTATTAATTCGCATCTAGCCGTCCAACCAAACCATGAATCTCACACACCAAATTCGATAATCATACCACCTACAACTGTCTCACAAAACTCACAACAAACATGGCGTCCATCCTCCGCCAAATCGTCGCCGGTCCCCGCTCTCGACACCCCGAAGCAGGCCTTGATTTATGCTATGTGACGCCCAATCTCGTCGCGACGTCCGGCCCCAGCGGCACATACCCTCAACGCGCGTATCGCAACCCTTTGGATCAGCTCGTCGAATACCTCGACTACAAACATGGCAAGGAGGGCTGGATGATATGGGAGTTCCGCGCCGAAGGCACAGGGTACCCCGACGAAGAAGTGCGCGGCAGAGTCAAACACTGGCCATGGCCAGATCACCATCCGCCGCCATTTAAGCTGGTGCCGGGTATCGTGGGAGGCATGAAGAATTGGTTGGAAGGCGGGGAGGATCGAGTGGTCGTAGTTCATTGTAAGGCTGGGAAGGGGAGGAGCGGCACCATGGCGTGTAGTTATTTGATTGCAGAGTGTGGATGGAAAGCATCAGAGGCGTTGGCGCGGTTCACTGAGAGGAGAATGAGGCCGGGCTTTGGACAGGGTGTTTCGATTCCGAGTCAGTTGCGGTGGATTGGGTACGTGGATCGCTGGGCAAAGGCTGGGAAACAATATGTGGATAGGCAGATTGAGATTATGGAGGTGCATGTCTGGGGACTGCGAGACGGCGTTAAAGTGCAAATTGAAGGTTACGTTGATGAGGGTAAAACGATCAAGTTGTTCCACGTCTTCACCAAGAAGGAGCGGGTTACAGTAGAAGGCAACACCCCCGGTGGCGGCGGCATCAAAAACATGTTATCGGACATGGCAGGATTCCAAAATCAGGGCAAAGTCGCAACATCGAAAAGCGCTACCGAAATGGACGAGAGCAAAAGCCAGCCCAACAAGCCACAACTCATTTCCTCCAAAACCGCTGAACAAAACTCAAGCGGCAGTTCGGACACAGGATCTGAGGCTGGTGGCGGCGCGGTGATATTTAAGCCCGCATCTCGAGTTATCCTCCCGACAAGCGATGTCAATATTGATTTCGAGCGCAGGAATAGAGCATCCATGGGTTGGACTATGGTTACAGCCGTGGCGCATGTTTGGTTCAATGCCTTTTTTGAAGGCAATGGTCCAGAGAATGGAGGCAAGCCGGATGATAGCGGGATTTTTGAGATTGATTGGGATAAGATGGACGGTATTAAAGGATCGAGTCGGAAAGGCACACGTGCATTGGATCGCTTAGCAGTGGTTTGGAAAGCGTACGACGGGCAAGGACGTCGAGAGAGCGTGTTCAAGGAGCCGGGGGTTGACTCCCCAGTGCCGGAGGTTGAAGCGGCGGATTGGAAGGGTGGAAATAAAGTTGAGCCAGAGGGGGCGAAAGCGGAGAGGGATTTAGGATTGAGGACAGCGAGTCCGGCATGTGAGGGGTTAAGTAAGGCGAGTAGTATTGTGGAGGCGACTCAGGAGGATATAGACGAGGGAATTAATCAGGGGATTAAGGGGAAGGTAGAGGAGGGGTTCAATGTTGAGGGTTTACCGGGGCCGAAAGATGATTTGCCGGCTCCGACACTAGAGCAGATTAACAAGGGGCTGGATACGGCTACTGCGACTACGAGGAATGATGATGTGGAGGGGTAAGCATATTCAACATTTCAATTGTCACATAGATTAAACAATACTAACACAGTCCTTACAGATCCGTACAAAGCCAACAAAACAATCTAGCAGAACTCCACCAAGCTGGAGTCACTTCCTCGATCCCAACATCAGATCTACCCGACGGCGTGCCGGAAGACCAAATGAAAACGGCGAAGGCTCATGGGCTGGGCCATCTACAGTCTACAAAGCATACTCTGGATTCTTAATATAATTTTATCAGCCCAGTCGTGCTCAGTGGTGGTAGAGACAGTCCGGAAGCGAGAAATTGAAGCAGTCATACCTTGTGTTCTAGCTAAGCAAGGCGTTGGGGAAATATATACATGCATGGCTTGATGGTAGAGAGAAAGAATATACTGCGTTGATTTATTACGAATGTCCTAGGCGACTTTCAAATATCTTTTTCGCGAGCGACGTGAATGACTGTCTGTTTTGTGCGTGTTTTATTTATGCTCGTATGGTGCTACAAGCATTAAGCATCAGCACCGGCACCCAGGAAGATGGAAAGCCGGATCAGCTCTCCTTCACCTGGCAGGCAAAGACAAAGTACGTATTTGCTGTTTCCTTATTTGAATGGTTCTTTTATGTCTGCTTTTTCAAGTGGCATTACGACATTGAAGACTCCAGCACTTGCTCGCATGCAGATATCACCTGATCATACATTTGTCCAATCACCAAACTTCTTCACATTGCCGCCGTTGTTGAGATTGTTCTCTCCCTAATTCCATGCTGAAAGTGAAGAGCTACCCCGATCTTGCTGTAGTAGGAGGTGGTACCGCATCCCACCCTCGGCTACTACATGAACGTTACTTATTATATATGGCTTTCACCTTCCTCTGTGGACTTTCGTTTCTTGACAAACATTGCATCCTAAAGTCTCGTAATTGATATCTTTTCGTCGACTTTCTCTATACTATCAACATTTTTTCAATCTTTATACGTCCGCCATGAACTTCTTGAAGGCTCCAGAAGGCAAGTGCTTCGCATCGAAGAAGGCTGACCTCTTGAATAAAATCATCAATAATAAAAAGCTCATAGAGGAGATCGATGCCAGTGTAGAAAATTCAATCTTCTATGATCATGGTGCAAAAAATTCAAGAATGAGAAAGATAGCGAGAGAAGAATTCGCCCACATCGTAAAGACAAACCAGATCTAGAATATGAAAGACTTCGAACGAAGACTTATTTGACAGTGGCATTGAAACTTATCATCCTACAAAGAAAAGATATTCAGATTACAAAATTTCGGAAATTATTATGAATAGTGAGTGGTCTGGCGTTCCTCCATGACTAGGAGAAATCAAAAGTTGGAGTGTTACAACAGAAGAAAGATGGATTATACTGCTATGCCTTACAGATGGTTCCGAATTTCATCCGAATCTTTCAAAGAGTTTCGACAGCAAAGAACCGCAGGTAAATTGTTAAAAAAAAAAAAAAAAAAAAAAAAAAGACAGCATCACTTGCGTCAGAGTCATGGAACTTAGCCTTACCCAACATTCGTGAAAGTAGAATCAATGAATTGGGGCTTGCAAGTGTACTCTCTCAAAAACTTGTCCGATTGGTGTGTTTCCTTGCGTAGTATTAAGTTAACTGAACTGTAATGAGCTAGTTATATGCTTTCCGCTTGAGGTTCTCCTGTTACCCTAATAGGTATATGTGCTTATAGTCCTTAGGGCTTACAATTCGTTATATATCACTGGCTCGAATTTTCTCTAGGATAAAGGAAACAAAATAGTAATTGCAAGCAATACGAACTAGCTATCTGATACGCTATAGCGCGCATAGCAACTGCCAACAGCTATAATCAAGCAGGAGGAAGAGCATTCTTGCCCAATTGCGACCCTTTTGCTGAAGTCCACGTCCACTCGCTCACAGCACTAACGTGTGTTCCATTCTGGAAGTATAGACGAAGATCGGGCCCGTTACTAGCGAAACTGCCCCAACTGATGATAGCGACCTCCGAGCCCTGGATAACTGGTGTGATGGTGCTCTTGTCCCAGTAGCCTTTACCGTGATCCCAGCAGACCTGCCAGATGGTGTTGTCCGAGTTGACAAAATAGATCCGCATGTAGATTGAGCTATTGCCGGCCCCAAAGCTTGTGGCTGAAATCGCGGTGCGTGGAGGCGCCTTGTCGAAGATGGTGTGCCGTTCCGGGTACCAGCTTTTGTGCGGGTCGTAAGCTCTTTGGACGAGTTTGAGATCGTCGGTTTGGAACCAGACTCTATGTACAGATTTTCATAAATTAGTATGTGTATAGCAATGTTTCCGGATGGAGGTACGTACCGGATGCTCGGGCCATTGTAATCGGTATAGCGGAATGAGGTAGCTCCAATACCAGTACCGGGGAGAGCAGCTCCAAGGTTGAAGCCCTCCTTCCAGCCATTGCCTAGATTGCAGGTTAATACAAGGCATTGGAGGATTGCGATTCAACATACCATCCCACGTATACTCCTGGATTGTGTTATCCGACTTCTGGGCGTATACGCGCAGCTGCAACGCATCCGTTCCCGCCAGGAATACAGCAGCGATGCGAGAATAGGGGGCAACCTGGAACTTGGCACCGCCAAGTCCGCCGTTGTACCACCCTGTCTTAGCGTCGTAGGCAAATTCCTGAAGGGTATTCCCCTCTGTGAGAGTGTACACACGTATCTCCATATGTTAGTCTAGAGCACAGCGTATGACAGATTAAAACATACATTATTTAGTTCTTTGGAAGTTGCGGCGACGGGGCTGTAGAGCTTAGCCTTGCCGATGACATTCTTGTCGGTACCATTGGCCCAGCCATTTTCGTAAAGACTTTCACGAATACTGCCTTGGGTGTCCTGGAAATAAACGCGCAGGTGGCTGGTCGAGTTGACCGCGGCGACGCCGGTGCCTATATATGTCAGATCGTAATAGGAGGTGATACGAGTATTGGCTTTAACGTACGAAAGAGGACTTCTTGTGCTCCTGGAGTAGACATTGTTTGGGAACTTGATTTAGAAACTTGGTTTGGGATTTGAATTATCTCCTTAACTCTCTGTGATTGAGGTGTGCTCGAGATGATGGAAGTAAGTTGATGGCTGGCTTGTCTCGAGCTTTTATATATGAATTTAGGCTATCAGATGAACAAGGGAAAGAGTCTGTTGCATGTGATGCACTGATTCAAACAGTGACGCCATTTTCTGAGAAGTGATACAATCTTAAATTATGTCTTGTTTACTGCAGCTATCAGAGGCTCAGATGGTCCGATCTGTCCTGCGATGCAAAGTCTTGGGTTACATTAGTGATTGGGAAGGGGATCTCAAATGGTCTTGGGGCATCAGTCTCCACCAAACATTAATCGCAGTAAACCTTCATTCATTATTCAGGACTCAATATCGCCACATAGTGATGTAGTTACAGAAGGGTCGAGCTGCAACAGAAAGCTCTGAGGACCCGGTCTTGAGAATTCCTCAAACCAGATTATCGCTGCTCCGTAGCGGAAGTTGGTGATTTTGGGGTCAGTGTAAGAATCATCATTTCCTTTCAATGTTGCACTGAGCGGGGGCGTAACACAAGGCCAATACATTGATGCTGTGTTGCTGTGCTAAAGGAGATGAGAGGATTTGAGAGGATTTGATAGTAAGAATGCAACTAGATAATGCATGCCGCAACACATCTCAAAAGTGTCATAGGATAATAGAAGCAAACTACGTAATTAGAGAAAGAAGCCTAGTAGTGATACAGAGAAATCTGGCGCAGCTGAAAAGTCTATAAAAAAATAGAGGAAAAGTTATATTGTAAAGCATTTCGAGCGATTGATCTGCACCAGAGATGTGCCAAGGAAGATCTTCTGCACTCCACAGCTTAGTCTTGCGTCAGTATACATTCTATGCGATCTCAACCAATCCAAATTGCAGCATCCCAATCTGTTACTAATTATAAAGGCATTGATTGGTTGCACTTCAGCCTAGTAGCTACCTAGGTAGCTGAACCAAGTGCCTAATTGGCAAGCAGTATGTCCGAGATCGACAATCAACATACATTAGAACTACTAGGCAATAAGTTTAAGCGAAAATCACCAAAATTGCGTCTTTACGCGTTCAACACCACCTACACCTCTTTTTAATCAACCACCTATACCTACACCACGTGGAATGTCAGAAGTCCTAAATAGGAATATCAAAAAGCGGAAGGAGTTAACTCCTAAAAAAAGAGGAGAGATCGTTGGTACATATCTTTGTAGTGTTAGAACCACCAAAGTCGCTAAGGTCCTAAAAGTCCCGATTACTAATGTTTATAGTACTACAAAGGCTAACCTATTATTACACTATAAAGGGTTTTTTAGAGAACGATCTGGCCAGCTAGTCAGATCGACAGGTTCGTCCCCCTGTACATTATGTACGTCGAAACCTAAAGAATACCTACGGAGTACTAGCAGATCTATAATACTTTGGGGCTATTCACAAGTCTGGTCTCTATATCACAGACTAGGACTTCGAATCGACGACGAATAAGTATTCTACTAACTCCTAGCTTGCAGTACCTGACTATAATATCGAATCTTACTGGAAACCTGGGTTAGTTTTTATGCAGAACAACGCACCTATCCATAATGCCCACAAGGTGCGCCAATAGTTTGCAGGTATAGGTAAGAGCTATATATCCAATGAATCAGTAACGTGCACAGCCCTTGTCTCTTCCAAATGTTCTCATCGCCTGGTTGTATGACGACTCGTACCGATTGTACCTGAGTCGTACACGTAGCTAGCCTGAGTCGTGCACATATAGCTGCATATGGCCAGCCCGGATGCCACTTCACTAAGGGCATCGCTATGCTTAGCCCTGGGGCCCTCTGGTTCTATATAAGGCCTCTCTTCTTCTTGATTGACTACATAAACTAGTGATTATATAATCCTGGAGCTCCGGGAAGTACTAAGGATTGTACAATTACATAATCCTGAAGCTCCGGAAGTACTACGGATTATACAATTGATATTCCGATAATCCCGACAGAATTAGAACGGAATTAGTTCTTGGCAAGAGTAAAGGTAGCGGTTGGCTGGCGGAGACCCATATTGCAATGCTTAAATTTGAGAAGAAGTTGGAAGTTCCACAGCACATGTTAAACCCGAAAAGTGACGTCACTTCTAGGAAGTGACTGTAGCAGTATATATTTTTTGGGTTGTAGTCTTACGCCCCCTTCTCTCGCCCAGACTGGCCCTCGCTATCACTTTTAGTAAAGTCTCGTTTGAATTAGGGTAAGCCGCTTTTATTACAAGTGGATCAGTGCCGTTTTGAGATTGAAGTGGAATACTGGCTGAGCTGATATCTCCATAGTTGGATGTTGCGCGTGTGGGGTATTCTACTGTACCATTAGGCTCTCCGGGCTCATCACTGTTAAACCTAAAAAGTCGCCCCGCTTCTAGGAAGTGACTGTAGTAGTATAGATCTGATAGTTTTCGATCTTACAACACAAGATGTAACTTGACAAGGATGCAATGGAACGGCACGGGCATTTAGGTGCGGGGTGGCCAAGAAATAGAGTTGTGCATGTCATCATACATTAACCTTAGCTTGAGCAGATCATTACATGCAGTTACCTCTGCGTGGTTTAGCGAGCTGTACTGAGCCAGCCGGGGCTCTCCTGTGGGTTCGCAATAGAAAGTCGATCTATGTGTGGGAGTGGGTATAGATTTGGGTCTGTTTGCTGTTTCATTTTGAGCCGGCCAATTCCGAGGGCAGAGACAGGTGAGCAATGTTGTTTTTGCCGCTGGTGTTGTTACTGGGGATGAGTTTTTACTGTCGATGTTGAAGATACATTTTCTAGTTGTTGGTAGTTATAGGATACTGTATCCCATTTTGCTACGTAACCCACAGCAGCGGTATTTGACAATAATGAGGACGACGACACACCTGATTCAGTAAACTGCAAGATAAATCTTTCCATTTAAAAGGACCGCATTTAATGAAAGACTATAATTACTTCTTGTCTTTATACCCGAGGCCACCAGCAACCTCATTAAGAACTCCCAAACCAAAGGCGAGCATATATCCTTCGAGATTCTAAATCAGTCATTAAGAATATCTCCACCGACTGGACCATCCCGCGCCTTCCTCAATCTCTCCTCAGTAGTCTTCAACAATCTCGGCATCTTGACTTCTACTTCTTCGAATTTCTTCCCGTCTCGAACCATCTCCGCAAGTCCTTTTGCTGCGAGCCAGATCACAGGCATACCATGACCGTTGAAACCTGCAATGACGAATTGGTCGTTGCGATTGGGAATGGATCCAACGTGAGGGTTAGAATCAGATGAGTAACCCATTACTTTGTGAAGTTGTGTTAGCAAGCATGGTTATGGAAAGAATAGGAGGATTATAATAGCAGGCATAGAAACGACTTACCGCCGGTCCAAATACTCTCCACCTTCGCACCAGAATTTTCCCACCCCTTGAAAGTCCGCTGCATGTAGCCATCATAATAACTTTCAACTGCCTTGATCAACGTATCATCATTGACACTGTCGTACCATTGATCTTTGAACGGTCGGAAATTCTTCGATGCCCCGCCTACGATGATACTGCCGTCCGCTCTGGGAATGAGATAGTCGAGGACATTTTCTTTGTCACGGATGATATAGGAGTACTTGATTGGTGGTAGTGTAGTATTTTGCGGAAGTGTGATATGACAGCATATTCCTTTGCATGGAATGACGTTTGCGTTGTACTCGGGAAGTAGATTTGATACGTATGCATTTGTTGCGTGAATGACTTTTCCAGCACGAATAGTCCCTCTCAAAGTCTCAACCAACTGGCCGCCTGATGAGTTTGGGGAGAGGGATACCACAGGAGTGTTGGTATGTAGATTGACAGATCCATTATTTTTGAGAATGGAGGCAAGTAGCTGTGTGACGAGTTTGTAGGAAGATAGTGTAGCGGCTGTATAAGTCGTGCAGGCCTTTGCACCTTGAACTCCTGACACCTGAACGAAGTTAGTAATTAGAAATGGACTTTCAGAAACCCGGAGGTGGCATTGATGAAGAACTTACCACTTCGGCGTCCTTGCCTTCGATAAATTTCACATCATCCATATATTCAAACCCCTCAGACTTCATTTTTTGATATACGACCTTGAACTGATTGACTTGCTGCTGAGTTGTCCAAACATCACATGTCCTTGTCATCTTAAATTCACAATCAATATCTTCATATTCGATGACTTTTCTGAGCGCTTGAAGATGTTGGATCTCGAATAAGGCTAGTTCTTCGCCTGTTTTGGAATCGTGTCTGTTGATGTATTTTGGAATGTGACCGTAGAGGTCTGGACGAAGATGTCCACCTATATGATGTGAGTAGAGGTGCGTATTAGTACTAGGGAGTAGTCGATTATACCATTTCTACCAGTGGCACCAGAGCAGACAGATCTTGCTTCGAGTATTGTCACTGAAAGCTTCTTCCCCACGTGCTTGTCCTTGACAAGGTGGTAAGCAGTAGCTACCCCAGCATATCCCGCTCCAATTATAACCACATCAGAAGCTACGGGCAGCGGTGTCTCAGCACCTTGGTCATGGATAGGATGCTTCTCCTTGTGCCAGAAAGGCTCTGTAGAGTTCTTGACTGGGAGTCTCAAGGAACCTGACTCCGGTAGCTTTGACATGGCTGGCAAACTCCTCGCAGAAGAAAATGGTAGAGAGTGTAAAGTGATGTCTATCAGGAAGATGTTGCCCCTAGCTTTATGGCAGTAGCTCAAGGCAAAGGTAGTAATTTTCCCTTCAACAATATAATACCGTCAACTAGGAATTCCTAGATTATGACCAAATCCTCTCAGAAGATTCAAATATCTATAGAGGAACCTCGCGTACCAAAGCCGATAACGATCCCGACATCGGCACACGCATCAACGAAGATATAACAAGTGAATAAAACCTTGATGGATAGTCATCCACAACTCTGTGGATGAAATCCCATGCTTTATATCTCTTCTGCATTTGCCTTTGTCTGTAGAAGGCCATCAAAAGGTACATGGCAAGTGGCCCAGATGACTTGAAGTGCGTATGTTAATTTAGAAACAAAGTTTGCACGCGCTTGCGTCTACGGAAAACGTGATTGTGGAAAAACAAGCGGAAACGCAGCGCATCCAAAACGGGCCCAAAACGGAGAGCAGTATGCATTCCTCACCGCAAATGCATGTTCATTTGCTCAGATATTGGTCCATGGAAACAAAAACAAAATAAAGTCACTCAGCAATCAAGACTGAGCGGGTCACGGCTTACCATGCACGCAAATAGAAAAGTCGGCTGTGTATCACGTCATAGAAAACCTACCGTGTGATCACTGTATTGAAATCAATTTGCAGACTCATGTTTGTATGCTCTTTGAAGAGGGACTGGCAGATGTCGCCCACGTGGTCTTTAGCATGCGCAAACAAATCACGAGAGCGGTGATGAAGAAGCCTCGAGGTTTAACATCCTGCACATGACAAACAAGACTTCATGTTGCAGGTCCTTTCATCACTTGCGGAATTGTTTGTCTGGCGTTGGTTTTCTCATGGTCCATGAAGACCCTCAGAAGCTTAGGATCTTCCAAACGCGCAAAAGAAATAAAACAAACAGTCAAATCAATTATCGCAGACCAGAAGTCATAATATGGACAACCGCTTCCGAGATGGGAACGTACGACCTCGTGTACCTTCCTCCCTCCATATCTCAATGGGAAGCTACCTAACACGTTACAGAATCTCAGCGTCACACGAGCAATTTTTCTTTGTACTCCAACCTTTCTCCTCCCGCAACATCATTGTGTTCATCCCACTTCTCCATATTTCGCAAACTCACAATCATGTCCCGCTGCTCCCAAAAAGCAGCAAAGAGAGCGAAAGCCTCTCAGCCCGTCCAGACAGGCAGCGATGAGCCACTGGTGCCTGGGGAACATGGTGCTAGCCTATACCCAGAAACTGGATGCGAGGATGAGTTTGCGGAAACTAAGGATTTGAGGTAAAGCGTGGATGAATGCATGCGATGCGATGAGACTCTGATTTGTTGCTGATACCTGGGGAATAGGAGAGGCTTATCCCAGAGACATATTCAAATGATTGCGTTAGCGGGGACGATTGGGACAGTGAGTTTCAATGTTGAGTTCTAGCTACGGGGAACGAGAAAGCTAACACCTATCTGTGCATAGGGACTATTCTTGGGTTCTGGAAAAGCCATCGCAAGGGCGGGACCATTGGGTGCTTTGTAAGTGCGGGGCAATGGCAAAGAAATCTTCGAGGAAGTAGAGGGCTGATACAATGCGGGATAGTATGGGATATACACTTGTTGGGATACTGGTCTCCGGAGTCGTGATGTCGATTGCAGAACTCAGGTACGTACTACTGCCACTCCTCTCATCACTCCCCCTTCAACCGCCATATTGCTAATTTCGAAAAGTGCACTCTTGCCCCTAAGCGGAGGAATCATCCGCCATGCCGAGTACTTCGTTGACCCAGCTCTATCGTTTGCGAATGGTTGGAATCAGGTTTACAGCAATATGGTTACCATTCCCGCGGAGTTGGTTGCTGCTGCAGTGATTCTTGAGTTCTGGGCTCAAGTTAATAATGCTATCTGGATTGTGGTATTTGGGTTCTTGATTCTTGTTAGCAACCTACTGTTCATACGAGTATATGGGGAGTTGGAATTTGTGTTCGCAATGCTTAAAATTATGTTGATTGTGGGATTGAATATCATAGTAGGTATTCCTGTTTCCTTTTTATCTTCTTCTCCCCTGATTTCAACGGCCAGCAAACAAATATAGGCACTGGTAATAACGTGTGGCGGGGGTCCCAACGGTGAAACATACGGATTCAGATACTGGCGCAATCCAGGACCGTTTGTGAAATATCTCGGATACACTGGTGTATTAGGCAACTTCATGGGATTTTGGACAACCTTCTCGAATGCTGTTTATGCATATTCGGGGATTGAAAATATCTCACTCGCGGCAGCAGAGACGCAATCACCGAGAAGAAATATCCCAATTGCTGCGAAGAGAATTTTCTTTCGGGTCATGTTGTTCTATGGTAGGTGACCGACTGTCTCAGGGTAGAACTTCGTATGCTAATACAGGGTAGTACTCTCAATTTTCATGGTTGGTATGATCGTACCATCGAATGATCCCAAGCTACTAAACACAACTGGCACCGCCGCCCAATCACCATTCGTAATTGCTGCGAACAATGCCGCCATCAAATTTGTTCCATCTGTCATAAATGCCGTCGTGTTAACAAGTGCCTGGAGTGCCGGCAACTCAGGTCAGTCCTTTCCATCCCACGAACAACCCAACTAACTCCATCCGCAGCCGTCCTCGGTGGTTCCCGTATGCTCTACGGTATCGCACGCCACGGGCATGCGTCCAAAATCTTTCTCTTGACCAACCGGTGGGGTATCCCTTATGTTTCCGTTGGATTTCTCGCAATCTTTATGTCCCTCGGCTTCCTCACGCTTTCGAAATCAGCAAATGTGGTATTCATCTGGTTGCAGGATTTCGTCGCTGTAGCTGCTCTAATCAACTGGATGGTTATATGCGCGGTTTACTTGCGCTTCTATTATGGGTGCAAGAGACAGGGTATCTCAAGAACTCAATTACCATGGAAAGGTCCGTTTCAGCCGTATGCGGCTTGGGTAGCGCTGGGTTCGTTCACGGTATTATTATTGACCGGAGGGTATTCGGTGTTTTTGAAGGATCAGTAAGTCTCACATTCATATTCGTCTGCTTCATAATGGAAAAATGAAAAGATGTTAATATGAATATGGCAGCTGGGACACAGAAACGTTCGTTTCTTCGTACATTAACATCCCGGTATTCTTCCTACTATATTTTGGATTCAAGTACTGGAAGGGAACGAAGATTGTGAGGTTGGAGGATATCCCCATTAGGCATTTCATTGAGATAGCGAATGGGAATCCGGAGCCTGAAGAGGAGAAGTTGGTGGAGTGGAAGAGGTTGAATATTTTGTGGAGTTAAAGAATGGTGGAGAAGAGGTAGACAGAGTCAGGTTAAGATGGGTTGAGAGAAGTTGATTTGTGTTCAGACTTCTGAGACAAGATGATGGAGGATAATGGCCAAATGGGAGAGACTGGGATGTGTTCATCTTCCAAGAAATTTTGTCTGGAAGCACGAGGTAGAAGAAGTTATTTGAGCGGTAATTTACTTTGAAATTAAGTATATCAAAAGCCATCAAAGAAAAGAGGATGGCTCTTTGTAGATCATATGCTTAATACTACTCATGTACGAGAAGAGTAAGGTGCTTTCCCATGGACGGTACCATAACTAGAGCCGTGAGTATCTCCAGTCATCCACCTGGAGATGTGCAACAAATATGACCTCTCTCAACCTATATATGCTACTACACTCCTTCTCCAAATCAATAACCTCTTACTATCCTCTTTCTCTCCTTTTTCATGGCCTGATTCTGCTGACCATACTCATTGCACATCCGGACTACGCATGTATGAAAAGTACCAAGTATTTCTAGTGTGACTACCAATCCTGCAATAAATTCCCCATTCCTTCAGCTTATTGTTTTTCCAGTAAACCTCATCATTATCACGCTGACTCGTATCTTTTGCTCCATAATACAAGACATGATATACGCAAGCTAAAGCTCCTGTTTCAATGTCTATAACATAAATCAAGCACAGACTTCCAGCAATTATCCATCTACTACTGATTACCTTGTTTGATAGCATCCCAGTCTCGAATATTATCCCCGAGCCATATAGCATCTTCCACCTGTGCGTCACCCCTCTGTGGCATACTGACTCTTACTCCTGAGGTATGGCCCGTACCGGAAGAAGATCCACGGAATTGGGATTAAAGCCGCGGTGATGAAGCCCAGCATTGATGTTGCCCACGTAAATCCTAATTTATCCAATATAGTTGGTGTGAAGAGGGGGAAGGAAGCTCCAATGCAGTATCGCATGAACATGAGGGCGCCGAGCATAGATGCGCAGTATTTGGCGTGAAAGATGTCGCTGTTGTAGATAGGAAGGCACAACTATGATAGAAATGTTAACTGTTGCTTATGTAGGAGATTTAGAGTAGGAAGGAATGACTTACCATATTGAGAACGAAGGAGAAGCCAAACAATCCACCGGAGATTGTAGGCACAATTGCTGGGATATCTGGACGACCGGTCCATGCAAGCCTGGTGAGTTAGCAGGGCACAAATTTCAGAGCTAATCAGCTCACCAGAATAAAGAAATTGGAAGGGTAATAAACCCCAGCATCGCGGGGTAAAGCCTCTTCTCAGGCGGAATCATTGTTCCGGTTTGCAGAGCTGCAATCCGAAGTTTCCGGTAGAAGTGCCGATCAAAGAGCGCCAACGTCGGTAAAGCAACAGCGCTACCAATGATTAATGGGCTAAAAGCCATGCCGACTTGGTATGGGGTATGGTGGTATACATTTTTGAATAGCGCGGCGTATGAAACAAAGTAGGAAAAGAGCACAGATTGCATGACAGCCATGACCAAACCGGTAGGGAAAACGGTAGGCTCTACCAACAGCATATGAAGTGGTCGTCCAAGGGCAATGAGCAGAAGTCTTGCAAGAGTTCCCCGCGTAACTATGGTGCCTTTTACTTTCTCGTTGTGTTTTCGTTGAAGCTGTGGATGATAAGTTTCTGGTAGACAAAAAGCAATAGTTACCGTTCCTCCGAGCAGGATTGCTGGGAGCCAGAGTACCCATCTCCAGGGGAGATGGTCGGCAATAATTGCCGCGCTGACCATTGGACCTGTTTCCGTCCCGGCGATGATGGTTACAACGTAGAGAACAGCAAAAGTTATCCCTCTTTTCTCCAGACTGATATCCCAAATGTCACTTATGATTCCTCCGCCTACGGTAAGCGCAGGAGATGCGAAGAGTCCAGTCAGCCCTCTTGCAACTGCCATTGCGGCTATGTCACCTGCAGATCCAGCGATGAGAGTGAAGATCAACGCCAGCGGAGCCGTTATTCTGTACACGATTTTCCTGCCGAAAATCTCGGAAAAGGCCGTGGAGAAAAGCGCACCGAAACCAAGACCGAAAGCATGGCAAGATATTGGGGCAACAGCTAATGTGTCGCTGATGCCAAACGTAATCATGGCATCAGGAACTCCGCCCATATATATTGAAGTTCCCAATGTACTGCGCCAGTCAGCAACCTTTCCAAACCAGTGTGGGAAGGGCAAGAACGTACGCAACGAAAGCTGTGTACAACACAGAAATGGCAATAATCGACTTTTTGAGATTTGACCAGTCCCGAGGGTTGTCTCTATGCAAAACAAGAAAAGGGTCATCCAGGCGCGTCAGTGGCTGCACAAACCGCTCCACTGTCCTGGCTTCGAGAAGGATCTGGGCATCGCATCTGACTTTGTTCCCTTGTTGATTTATACGGTAGAAGGAGATAATGGGGTGTTCTTTTGAAACTTCAGTTGGGCTGAAAGTCATGCTGTATACATAGCGGAGGTATTTAGAAGTGTGTAGAGATTTGTGGGAAATGGAAATAAGTTGAAAGGAGAAAAGAGAATAATAAGTGTTGTATGGAGTGTGGTCGATATCGGACGATTGTAGAAGAACTTTCCACTTTTCTCACAAGGACTTCGTCAACTCACCTTTAAGAAGCAAATGGCAGAGACATATGCTCGCAGAGTTGGTCTATACCTTTCGTGAAATCAATGCAGATGTCTTCTTTTCATCGACTTGTTACGTCAACGAGCATTTTAATAATGATCTGACTGATCTGACGGCCATGATATTTTCTTCTAGCTGTTGCTTTGGAAGTACTACTGGATAACTCACTCAATTCCCCGGCGTAGCACATCAGAGGTGTCAATTCACATCGGAGGTTTCGACCAAGATCTTCGGATACATCCTTTACCCAGCCCGATCCTTTCCTTCCCATCCCAATATGAAAATTGGCAGTAGGGTTCTTGTGTCCCTAGTTCTTTCATTTCAGCACATGCGGATAGGATTTCGAGAGCAAGACGACAGACGGCAGATGATACGGAGACGCAGGCATTGATTCATCGAAGCCATGGCTTGTCTCCTGCAGGCTGTACCACCGTTCCCATGAAGAAGTCGCTGCTGCAATGAACTAACCGTGTGGATTCCATCATTCCAGAAATGTAAAATGCTTCTTCTTGTTCGCCATGGCCGCCTGTCCCGGCGCCTACCTTGAGAGAAATTTCGACGCCGATAGCATCTCCCGGAAACTTGCAATGACGCGGCTTTGAGGTCTTTTCGCCGGTTTGCGTCGTGCTTCGTTCTTCCAACAAGGACGTTTTACCTGGAAATGCGCCTCATGTACCTCATGTACCTCATGTACCGACATTAATTGCGCAAATGAGTACAGCGTCGTCTCAGAAAATATGACCAAAGAGCGGATCTCGATCCCACACGTCCTGCTGATATACATGGGAATTCTTGTTGTTGCACACACCTCGCAAACTTCTCACAGTTCTCTCTGATGAATGTTGTGGTGCTCAGGGCTGATTGTATCGAGAGCGCTTATTGGCTGCGCTAATCTCATGCTCCACTGCGCCTGCTTCCGCGTCGCACACCACGACCAAGGATTTCGACCAAAGGATTCGACCTAACTTGATAGACACATTACGAAGCGTGTAAAATACACTTGTGCCCTGTCGATCCATTCGCAAGAAGACACCTTGAAACTTATCCAAGGGCTCGCTGTTCGCCTGACTCTCAACTTAAGCGCATCGTTGATCGCCCATATCTCTCCAACAGCTGTTGCGCTGTGGGGAGTCGAAATTTGCCATCTCACCCTGGCGATCCTCCATATTACGAAGGTGTTTTCGTGGGTGAAGAAGCTAAGAACCAACATCAGAGGCTCCTATGCCGGCGATAAGATTGTTGTGCTTGAAAAAGTGGCACAACTGCAAGGATTACTGCTAGTAGCAAGGTATAGTTCAACTCTCAAAACTCATCACAGGATGTTGATTGATATCCTAATGTCAAATTCTGTATTTTCATTGGTATCGTACATCTCTTCTTGACTCCGGAAATTCCAGCATGATAACCCTAAATGTATAACGCCGACTAATGCTGCCAGATACTCCTAGGAATGCATTCACAAACGCTTCTACACCCCATACAGCTTGATTTCATACACCAAGTCCACACCCCAAACATTACGTCGGAACAATAATGATGGACAAATTCAATACGGACACAGTGTTGATGCCTGCCATTAACGTAGAAGCTGGGCATCGACTACATATGTCCCTTCTTCAATGATGGATTACTAAGTCCGCGACCCTGCCAGATTCTTCACACGAATGGCGCAGGATAGAGGCCAGTCTTTTTCTTTTGTTCCTCATCACCCTTCTGCGTGCTAGCAAGTTTTGAACGAGCTCGCAAAAGATGTCCGTACTTGAACATGATAAAAGGAATGAACGTCAATCCTGTACCCGCAATTGCCAAGATCAACCCCGCATATTGACTGCCGACATTTTTGAAGAACTGGGTAGCGAATAACGGCGCAACAGCACCCAAGGTGTTACGCATCAAACCCTGCCCGGCGATGGCAGACGAACTGTTCTCTCCGTAACAATCCGAGGTATAACTGTAAGTGGACTCGAAAATGAAAAAGATGCCCATAGCAATTGGAGCAAGAGCAATGGCCGGGGCGACCCAGGTAATATACCCATATTGGGTGAAGCTATATATGAACAGTCCGATTGGAAGTAAAACAGCTCCATACATGGCACCATAGAGTCGAGATTCTGGAACGATATGGTTGTCATGTTCAGCCATAATCTTCTCGTACTTCTTGATTTGGAAGAAATTCAATCCAAAGGCTAATGTAGTGCCGATACAGAGAGAGATGTAGGGTAGTCCAGAGACACCCTCACTCCACCCTCTCTTCTCTTGAAACGTGATAGGAATCACCGAAAGGAACAAAAATGTGACGAACCAAGCGAAGGCGATCCATAATCCGAAAGCAAAGACAACAGGTTCTGTCGAAAGCATTTTGACGGCCTTCACGGAAGAGTTATGAAGCATCTCCTTAATATTACGGGCTTCTAGGTCCATCTCAGCGCGATATCTCTCGTCACCAGTAGCGGCGCGTAATGCCTTAGCTCTTTTGTGAAGAGTTACCCCGCCACGTGTTTCGCGGAAGAAGAGAAGAATGGCAGCAAGCAGTGGCAAGTTTGCGAGACCTTGAATACCTTCAATCCATCTCCAGCCGATTGTCTCATCAATGAATCCTGCATATATTGGGGCTCCAACAGTACCCAAGATAGCTACGTACGAGAAACAGGCCATTGGAATAGCGCGATTATCTGGCGTATACATATCTGAGAATGTGCCTCCGACCAAAATTGTACCCACACATCCGAAAAGTCCACTGAGTGTTCGCATTACAAGGATGGTCGCGATATTCTTGCCGAGAGCGAGTCCAATGAAAATGATGATGAAGAGTGCATAAGCGCCGGTGTAGATGATTTTGCGACCAACCAATTCGCAGAATGGGGCGAGGAACAATGGTGCAAGTGCGCATGCCATGTTGAAGCAGAAGAGGCCAAGTTGTCCAAGTTCCGTTGAAACTCCGAAGTCATCACACATGTTTGTGATACCAGAACTATAAGCTGTGGTGGCGAGACCAATGAAGAGTGTCATTAAACACAGTAGAAGTGTGATGAAGACCTTCTTTGCCGCCGGCCAGTTGAAGGGATTCTCTGGGTCACCACGAGCGAAATGTAGGACGATGAATTCTTGGGCATGTTTTGTGGTGAGTTCCGTGTGAGTGAGTGGCATATCGATCTCGACCTCCTTCAATGGTCCATCATCTGAATTGTCGCTGTCGCTGTCATGAAGCTGTTGTGAATATGATCCCCCGACTATTCTTCCCCCCGACGGCGTTGAGTCTTCCTCCTGCTTCAAGTCGGGAAACTCAGAATCAGAAGCTGCAGTGCTCTTCGCTACAACAGGGGGTCGTACTCCTTCATCCTTCTGTAAGGTTGCCATATCGACTGATTCTTGGTCGTTTATATCTCTGTGGGCAAACGACATTTTGGGGAATGGGAAGGAGGATTTATTTAGTTCCTGAAATAAGGAGACTCCAGCGAAGACTCCATTATTATTACCTTCAATATTCTACAAGCACCACATTTTCCAACATGGCCATCATCGTGCTGTATGCATTGTCATCGTCCCTCTCTGTCGTCATAGACCGAAATATAACCGTGTTGAGAAATATTCGGCCTTACTTGAAGTCAAGATCCAGTTTTTGGTGGACTGACTTATCGAGCTTTTGCTGATATCGAATTTAGGTGAACTAGTGATTGATCCACAAAGAAGCCGGCACTAGCTACGCACCGGTATCTCGAAGTTCCTTTCCGACTTTTTATCTCGAAACACCTTGGATTTCTTTTTATTTTTATTTTATTTTTATTTTTACAGCAGTCTTCTCACTCCAAAAGAAGCGATGAGGCTTAATTGGGAAGTATCCGGACAAAGAACAATCCGATGCATCTCGGTATTTGATTTTTCATCTACGCCAAGCCCGCTACACAGTTCATTGCTGAAGCCCTACAGACCCTAAAACATGAGCAAGTCTCCATATAAAAATGCTGACTAGAATCTCGCTGGAATGATCCGACGTACAGGGTCAGGAGTGTTGGATATTCTCGTCTTGGCACGCTCTCAAATTGTTGATGTCTCCTGGGGTTAGGATTTTTTAGCATCCATGCATTTATTATCCGTTCCCGTAATACTGCTCCGCCGTCTCATACATGGATCCCTATCAAAGCTTAAGATAGACGGAACCGCTATATCGTCATAAAGAGTTCATGATTCACATAAGCGATGCCCTTCTGGCGCGTGCATGACACGATGTCGCTTCTTCACTGGGCTTGTTCAGGCTTTATTTGAATGTCAGCTGTTGATCTCGATTATTGATCAAACTGCATGGCACAGATGAAACAAACAGGCCCAGTCGGTGAAATGGGCCAAAGGGATGGACCCTGCCAATCCTGTTTGTGAGGCTCTGCATGATACGTCGTTCTTGTCTTTCAGGAAATTCGGCAAGTGGGGAGAAGTTCACCCACGTACGATTCACCAAAATGAGGTACCTGAAATTCTTTTTGGCTGGTGGTACTTTGTTGTTCCTTGAACTGCCTTGTTTGTTGGATTTACATGAAGATCAATCGCCTCACTTTACTTGCACTCTTCATTCCTATTTGGTGCCAACCCAACCACCCATCTACTTCTGCTGTACCTTTGCGGCCGCGAATCGAACGATTGGTGTGGAATCATCATCCACATATGTTTTTTGTTCCGATTTGATCTGCAGCCCGTACAATACGAAAAAAGTGGGTTGGGATGCAAAGTATAGCATAAAACATGTTGCCATTAAATATTATCAATCATTTAATCTATCGTTTCCCTTCCTTCCCTTCTTCTCTTAGAACATCTTCTAAAAAGGAAGATCCAGATCCTGATATCTGCTCCGCATGCAAACGCTGAGCTTGCCTAGGACTTCCGATCTACTCCTCTGCTCTACCGTAAAGTATGTACACTTGCAGTGCCCTGAAGATCGAGCGGTGGGCGGTAGGCGACATGTAACGAGGGTCCGGTGGGCATAGCGGCGATATAAATCGAGGACGGAGATTTCCGCCCCATCATGCCGCCCCCGCGTAGTCACCTTCTCGAAATCGCCTCACTAATGTATTCTAACTCCAATGATTGTTTTGGAAACCCCGCTTATCCATTGTACGCCGAACTCCAACGTAAGTTTTCCGGATATTCCATCCGTTCAGTCAGCCGATAAAAGGCCGCCATCCCATTCCATTTCATCACTCCAAAAATTAGTCACTCAAAAATTTCAAACCATCTATCCCACTCCCTCCCTCCCATGTCTAACTTCCAACTCCCCCTTACCCTCCCTAAAAATCCCACGAACTATACCTATCGTTCAAGTCAAGCCTTCCTCTCATCTCCTTGGAGTCCACAATCCGGGGCTTGTAGTTCCTGAAGTTATACCGACTGTTCGGCTTCCTGACGCCCTGCAAACGTGCTTCCATTCGGTCGTACGCTGCGTTGTTGAACCATTTCTTCCAGAGCTTGTACCCGAAGGCGCCGTGGCCCCGGCGGTGGGTCCAGTAAGTGCGGCGCTCGTAATATGAGCGCATGGATGGCCCGGAGCGGGTTTTGTCACCGTGTTCGCCTGGAGAGGTGGGTTAGTGGTGTTGTGGGAGGGAAAGTGAAGAGGGAAGGGGAGTAGGAGGTGATTGGGGGATGTTTGGTGAGGTGGTGTAAGCAGTCGGGTCATCAATCCTCAAACTGATTCTGCGGCAGCTCTCAAATGACTGGAGAGACCTTGCTCTCCAACATCCCCAATGACACCTTGGGTCTGGTAACTACAAAGGGCTCTCCTTTCGCCAACACCGTTTCCTCACTCATCCTCCAAAATCCCAATCTCAAAATTTAAAATAAAAATAAAAACAAAACTCACATTGATACTTCTTCCAACTCTTCCTAAACGTATACATATCACAAGTCCCACAATACTTCCACTCCCTTGGTACCCAACTCCTCAGCTGCTTATGCAGCACCGTTGTTCTCGCCGACGAGAAACACAAACAGTGGTCGGTGTGATAAGGTGTGGAACAGTAATCTCTCTTCATCGGCCACAGCCCCTTTTTGGCACGTTGCGCGTTCACCGCGTCGAGGCTGTGTCTGTGGCAGCTGTAACGCGAGATGCATTTTCCGTTTGGGAGATCGGGGGCGAGAGAACAGATTGGCATGGGCTCTTCGGATGTGGAGAGCGAGAGAGGGGGGTCGGGACGGGGGATGAGGTTGTAGAGTGTTTTACTGGAAAGAGGGGAGGAGGGCCGATGTTAGTCTAGGAGAGGATGGTTGGGGGGAGGGAATGGATGGCGGGCTTACCACGTGAGTTGTAAGCAGACGCGGTCGATTGGTGAACATTGCTCGAGAATAACGGCGTGAATCTCGGGTGGAAACGAATTGAAGAGGGGGAAATAATCTTTAGGTGGCGCGGGTGTGGATGCGGTTGCTCTCTTCTTCGCCGGCATTTTTGCGGTCGTTGTTCTTGTCGTTGTCGTCGATGTTGATCTTGTTCGTGTGTTCGTGCGTGCGTTCAATGCCTCCAAATAGTTCTATCTGTAATTGGAACTTAAATCTTCGTACATAAAATACAATCTGCAATTCAATTCGACTTGGTTCAATCCAATTGACTTGCGTCCGAAAAAAATATATGAAAAAACCCAAAGACCTTCTCGACCAACCCTTTATATCTTGCCTCTCACTCTGTCTTGCCGAGACACACCTCGTCGCATTAATCCAAATCCGAACAATCAATCGCCAGTCGCCAGGCGGCAGCCCCCCTTGTCAGGCTGGAATTGCGGGCACGTGAGTAGCTAGCACGTGTTGGGTGGCTTGGCGATTAGGCAGAGTAGGCAGAAGCTCCGCTTTTTTTAGGCTGGTTTGCAAATTTGGATGGGGGGGGATGGAGTGCGAAGGAGAATGCATACGTCAAAGTTGAGGGGATTTCTCGACTTGCGAAGATGGGAAATTTTTGATTAAAAGAGCATTTGAGATGAGATGGGAGTAGGATTGGATCCTTACAATCGTAAGTAGGATCGCTTCGTCAAGGATACTATGCTATCGGCTAATGCTGATAAGGTTAGATTCAAGCGCAATGTGCAGCTTTGGCTTTCGATCTCTGAGCACCACTTCCGAGAGATACCGGAATCGGGATGCCGTTTCGGATGTGAATTGACTCGGATGTGGGAGGCTTGCCCGAGAGAGGGGAAATAGGGGTTTGAATACGGGTTTGTTCCTTTTCGCTGGCTTGATGGTTAAAGTAATAGGCTATCAACAGAAATTCCGTAATATCTCATGCAAGTTCATCAAAACTTTTCTTGATCACTTTGTAGCTCTAGATTGTGATGTGGCTGTTTGGGGATACTTTCCACGTGACTTCATGGAGCATCACGTGTGTATGTGCCGCTGAGAATATGGGTCCGTGCATGCCTTGTGGGCCATCTCCCACAACGACGACTCATGATTTTTCTGTTTTATAAGGAGCTCAATGATGCACCAGAAGCCTTAGAACTCTGTGGGTAGGGAAATAATAAAGGATCAGATGCAAATCATAATATGTGAAAGTGATTAGTGAGAGAAATTCTTGTGAAGCATGCTAGAAGACTTGGAAGGGCTCAATTGGGAAAAACCAGCCCGCGCCGACTGAAAAGTTGATGCTCGAAATGTTCTGACCACATATTTATTGCCTCAGAGAAAGCGGATATGTCACTAATATCGACAGCTTTCCTCTTTGCTGCGTCAAGCTTCCTCTTGCATCCTCTTGTCGTATGATATGACCTCGTCTCAAGCGCCCAATCGTTACCCGTCTTATTGGTTCATATCATTCCGCGCCGCTAATGATCCAGTCACATTCTTCTGGTTGAATATACGTTCAGTGAGCTGAACTGGGCATATTCGTTCTTCTTAGTTGTCTTCCTGCACTGGCCGTCGTGCCTTTCCGATCTACTCCTCCATTTCGAAAGACACCTCCACGAGATCCGTCCCATGTTCAGAACTGTGAGCATTATCGACAGATCCGGTGTCAAAAGGTGTAAATACTTACACCTGTAGCGCATGTATTTTGATGATGCGGCGTCCACTCTTGGTCATGAGCAAAAACCAAGTCACAGCTTCCCGAGGCTGCATCGCTTGTTCTTGTATGGCCACAGTCTGATGGAAAGCTGCGTAGGAATTTTGGAACCCCATGGCAGTTTGGTGCGTGCTTCTCGTAAATTTGTTGGCCATCCATGAAACCAATCTGCTAAATGGTTAAATCATCCGCGCAATTCAAGAGCCGTATGAAGTCGGCCAAGTGCTTGCAAAAACTACTGTTGTAGTGAGCCTTTCCGTTTAGAATATGCGCAAAAACGCAAAAACCTCAGCATCATGATTATTGCATACTTCGTACAAGAAGTGAGAAAATCATACGTTCCTGCTGAACAACGAAGCCGCTGGTAGAATATCATCCAGTGTTGTTATGTCATAACAAAATTTGCACAAGGCTAGAAGGCTAGTTGTTGAATTGGAAAATTGATGTAGTTGGTGAATTGAAGAATCATGTCATATATAAGTGGTGCTCCTCTCTATCATCCATCCCTCTGCACCAAAATTATTCACTGCGTTCGACTTGTGAGATCAAAACTTCACCGGCTGACTTCCTCCCTCCTGCAGCTCAATTTCCTCAATTGTACGACCTGTTGCATTCACTTGTTTCTTCTCTTTCTGGTTCGTCCCAAAGATATATACCAATTTTCGCGCCATCACCGTACGTTCAAATTGGCGTCTGTTACACCTAGCACTGAGGTCTCAAGGAGGTGTTTCAATCACGATATTGAATATCTTCACAATGGCATCTCAACACGCAGACATTATTGCTTCCATCATATCCCGTCCTCCCCAGTACTGGCTTCAATCCGTGGAACGCGCCCTCAAATCAATTAGCAATGCTGACATAGATCAATTTGCTCGTGACATAGACATTGCCATGAATCTCGCAATGGAAAAACAAGCACGTGTAGCTGGGATTCTCAAACGCGGTCTTATTCTCGACTCAGTTCAAAACCCGAAAGCTTTCAATCTCATGCACCACCGCCTTCTCGCTCGACTCTTCAAAAAACATGTCAGTGTTCTCTTGCCTTTGTTTCCTGGCAGTCGAAAAAAGCTGACATCTCATGTCCGAATAGCCTACTCTCTGCGATCGCTTGTGCGCAAAAGCAAAAAACGCCGCGTATAATCCTGGATTTAGGGCCGATGTAGCAATGTTCAGAGATGTTGAGAAGCATAAGGACCGCATTGAGGAATATGTGGAAAATGCATGTCGGCTTGATGAGGCGGTCGCTCGTGACGCTGGACCATCCAACACACAACCGAACGGCGCAACCCCTCTATCTGACATAGTGCAAGGAACCAAGCATTTTAATTGTGTAGCAGCTGAGACTTTGGACGGAACTGTTACACGAAGTCGCAGAAAGCTATCCTCTGATATTTTAGATCTTCCAGGAAAAGTAACACAGTCCAATCCGCCCTCAAACAACAATATTTCATCTCATTCACCCTGTCATCATACAACATGCAGATCGGATGAGCCCAATATCGGCACATACATGTCCAAAGGAAAACCAATCACCTCTCCAGACCTCTATGGCATTTCTGAATCCTCAAAACTCTCCATGTATATGCTTGATCAGGAAATGGATAAGCATCTCAGCACCAGATACCAGACTCGAAGCGCATCTAGCAAAGCGCCTAGCAAAGATACAGATGCAGAGTTCCATAGAATGCGGCTGGGGTTTAATGGTGGTAAGTTCTTTGCTGAAACCAATGATAGTGACACAGTTTGTTGACACCGATAATCTTGCAGTGGATGAAACTTTTAGCAAAAGGAAAAGGAGTGAGGGAGGTTCTGCTGCTGAAGGATTGGAAAGTGGTGATAATGGTGAGTGCTTTATGCAAGCTGACGATGATTATAAGATTATGGTTGACGTATTGATGCCGCAGATAATTACAATGTCACAACAAGCTCTCCAAGCAATGCGGATGAAAACAATCTCAAAGATAGAACCGACGAAGATAGAACCGACGAAGATAGAACCGACGAAGATAGAACCGACGAACTTGATGACGAAGAGGAACATTTTACGCTCCGTGAAACCATCGAAGGTATGGAATACATCGCCGAACACCCCTGGATCTGCGGCCATACCCTAGTGCATCATTATTGGGATGAGTATAAGGTTTTCCAGGAATATATCGAAGAGGCACATGCGATTGAAAGAGAAAATGAGAGACAGGAGCTAATAGAGACGAGAGGAAGGAAAGTGGAGAGTAGAGAAGAAAGTATTAGAGAGGGTTTGATTGCAACTAGGTACAAAATTCAACGCGAGAGTGAGGCCGGGAACGGAAGACGGTCTGAAAAATGGACTGGGAGGGCACCGGCAAGAACGACGGCTGGAGTGATGAAGCTGGGGGCCCAGAAGCGGAGACAGGAAGGAACGGAGGCCAAGACGCAGAAGAAAGATCAGAATAGAAAGAGGGATCCAGTGACTGGCAGATGGCTCTGAATGTAGGATGTGGGTTTGGAATCGGCTACTGGTGGAGTAAAGATGGCTTGTCTCTTTACTAAGACTAGGCGAACATTGTGTAAAGCTATATAAGTATATAAAATTGGAAAGAAAAGAATCCCGTTTAAATAATACTCAAATTGTCCCGACAACTCCCAGCATTTGCATCTCATTCACAATTACCATGTCATTGAGGCATACGGGGTTAGTAATATGTTTTTGCTGTGCTGCCGCTGTAGTATACTACATCCTAGTATACAGTAACTATTGGTCTATTTCAGACTTTTCAACCCAGCCGCCAGGTAGGTACCAATTACTAGGCTGCGGCGTAGGTACCCATGGGTAGTGTGGGTGGGTTGGGTAGGTGATCTACCCACCCATGGATTACCCATGGGTTGCCAAGAGCCCACACATGAACTCACACGTGATTTCTCAAGACCTGCACGTGATACAAGTTAAATCGCTGTTGGTATTAGTAGCCATGAAGCTATAGAAATTAGTATTTATACATATTGTATATATTATGCATATTAATGCATGGGTAACCCACTGGGTAGTGGGTGGGTTATGTAACGTGATAACACACCCAGTGGGTTACCCATCAGTATGTCCAACCCACCCATGGGTCAACCCACCCACCCACTGGGTTAAAGTCGCAGCCTACCAATTACACCGTCAGTGTACCTAGCAGAGACTGCACTATCCTTACATACAGACCAGGGAAGGGCAGCTCATTCTATCCAAGTACTCGGATGGGCATTCAACTCACTTCCGAGTACCGAGACTATTAGGTAGATGAGATATCTACTGAAGTCGCAGCCTAATGGAAGTGTTGAGGGTACAGCAGGTTGACACAAAGAATAGTGCCTGTAAGGATCGAAATGGGTTCAATAATATTAAAGCAAAGTGTGCTTGTACTTGATGACTGAACTGAACTGACTGAGCTCTCTATAGTGGGAAGAACCTGGCCTTATATAGGCATTTACCAGGCTAGTGGCTAGCCTGATCCGTAAATTGCTCCTATATGGCTTCATGAACCCATAAACTTAGTTCCGATGTTCCCCTAGGTCTGGTCCTATATAGGCCCTACCACTAAATCCGTACCAGTGGTTCCAGCAGGGGGGCTTTGCTCGGCAGCACAGCTTCTCAATATCATCTCAGTCCAAGGACGGAAAACATCGATACTAAGTGTTAGGTGAAGGTAGTCGAGTTCGAACTGCCGGAAAATCCATCACTGAATAGTTTACCATTTTTGTCCTTCAGGCAAGCACATATATGGTTTGTACAGCTGGTACTGGTCTTGGGTTGATCACTGCAATAGTCTCGTGGACAATCTTTCCCCGTGGTGCATGCAGTTTTCGGTTTGGTGGAGGAGGAGGAGGAGAGGGAGGGCTCTCGAGGGGATTGACCAATGGTTTTGTCGAAGTTGGCGGCGGAGGAGACTCAACGGGTTTAGTTGATTGTTGGCTAGTGGAGGAAGATGAAGATGATTTATCCAAACTCTCCGATGGTTGGCTTGTTAATATTGGGGATGGTGTTGTAGAAGGGGTTCCGGAAGTTGGTGAGAAAGCGGAAGACACACATGATGAAGCAGATGGTGAGCTCAGTCTCTCAGTCAGGATTGGGGCTAATGGTGGGTTAAATTGGCTTGTGGTAGCAGAATTGGAGGGAATTGCGCTTGAAGTCTATTTACCAGACGAAAGATCAGAAAAAGTCTTGGACGGTATATGAGACGCTGAAATTACTGAGATATATAGGCCGTGGAAGGAAAAGATACTATGTTGCTAGACCCGGAGAAAATTGAAATTTGAGGTGAGCCACTGCTGAATAATGGAGATGTGGTCTGAGTTTCTGATATTACCGAAACGGAAGATGAAAAAGAACTGAAGACTGAAGTCCTCAAAACGCTGCTTAGAAACAAGGTAGAGGAACTTTGCGCGGATACACTTGGTGCCGTATTCACCACTGAAGATCTACTGGGGTTTGATGCAGATAATGTGCTTTTGGACGATGACGATGACGAAGACGTAGTTGAGCTCTTATCGTTTTTTGAATTATCAGGGAATGATTCTTGTGGTGGATAGATATCTAGAGCCACCAGTTTGGGACTTTGATACCTTTCGAGACAGGGAAAACAAGGTAGCAAGCATCATCAAGGACACCATTCACAACGTCACTAGCAACGTTAAAAATAGCACCCATAAGACCACCATGATGAACTTTGGGGAGTGGCTCGCAATCTTTCTTAGGAATAGGAACCTTGACGAAGGGAATTTTGATGTGTGTTTCTATCAGCCACAACGTCAATCGACGCAAGGCGATCAGCAAAGACACGTGAATAGCGGTACGATCGCTGATACGAAAGTTGATGTAGAGACAACGGCAGCGCCGCTGAGTGATTCCTGAGTGTCACTGGGAGAAGTTGAGAGTTTCATGTTGACGGGAAGAATCTTCGATGTCGTGGTAGGCAGGAAGACTGTGACAGTCTAGACAGTTAGCTTATTAAGTGTTTGTCGATATAGTAAGGGTTACACTATCCCCTTGACTGCCAACTGCTCGCGACCTCACCAAAAAATAAGGGGGGGGAAGTCGCGTATGGCAGTCAAGGGGATGATATGGTGAAGCCACTTGGAATCACTCCGCCTGTGTGAAGGCAAATTCATGTGGGACAATACTTGTCCACAAGCGATCTCATATCGTGCGAGAGCATATGTAGCGACTAAGGATGAAGAACAACCTTCTCCTCCTAGTAGTATTGCGAAGAGCGTAAAAATTAGAAGCGACCAAATTCGAAGTTCATAAGTCGAGAAATTTCGATGCCGAGCCTAGAAGTTGTAGTCAGAGTGGCAGGCGACGTATCCGAACTAGCGCGTTTCCCTTGCTTGTTATTTTCCTTAGCTGCAGGTCCCAGTAGCCAGCCCTGCGATTTCAGTCAACATGGTCAGTTATTCAACACCTCTAGCCGCTCAGCAGAGACGGCGTATGCCACCCCAGACGAGGAAAAGTATGTTGTCGCAGTCTTGCCATACTGCACCATCATTCTGACTTTCGCAGCGCGCCGTAGTGATCGCGTACGAGCAACAGAGGAGAGATCCAAATCCCGGACTGATACCGGGCAGCAAACTCGGTACGCATTAAAGAGAAAGGTATGTATGCGCTAATTGTGTCGTCGTTGATCATCTAACATGGAAAAGAATCTACCGAATCCTGGACGGAAGCGCACTCGAGACCCTCAGAGCCCAACATCCAGCGAGCGCCCTAGAAAGCGTTTACAGACTCAAGCTCCTTCCCAAACGAAACCTATTGAGCAGATGGAGACGCGAAAGCGACCTCTAGAGGACGAAGTCTCATCCTCCTACACTTCTCTTGAGAAGCCCTCAGAACGAGCTCGAACAGTTTGGAATTCAATCAGCGACTTTCGGGTTGACTTCTGGAGAGAGAACGGAAACTGGCCGACTGAGGAACAAGAGAAAACAATAGACCGATTTCGAGATAATATACAGCATGCGCTCGCAAGAAAGAGATCACATTCTTCTCTACGCCGCAAGCGTTCGGATACCAGCATAAACACTGAAACAGTTCACACACGAACACCAAGTGACCAACAGCCGCGGGAACAGAAGAGTGCTCCATACAGACATCCGCGATATGAGGGTCAACTCCAGGAGCGTGGTAGCTTTATGGATGACCATGATGATGATATCACCATTCAGAGCAAAGAGCTTTTGGCAAAGCTGCTGAAAACGACTCGAAAGCCACCTGATAATACCCTTTTCTCAGACGACATTTTGTTCAAGAAGACCTGCAAGAGCCTCAGGGGCGAGAATGAGACGAAGGTAATTCTCCGGATTGCGGAACTTATCTTTCCTTCAGCTGAGATATTGGCGAATCGCGGGGCGAAACACCTGGAAATTCTCAAAGAGACTACCAACGCGGGCTGGATCAACGCTATTCCTTTTTACGGACCTCATCCTCAACCGGACTTCGGCCTTGGGTTCAAAAGAGAAGCATTCACTCGGGAACAGCTTCAAAAACTGCAACCGTTTGTCGGCAACGAACTCGAAGATTGTTCCTATATTGCGGCGACGTACAATATGTATCTTCCATTTTTCACGAGTGAAGTGAAGTGCGGAGCATCTGCGCTTGACGTCGCCGATCGCCAAAATCTTCACAGTCAAACCGTTGCATTACGCAATAAAGTAGAATTATTCCGGCTTGTCGGTCGACTAAATGAGCTTCACCGAGAAGTCAACGGCTTTTCAATCTCTCATAGTGATGAGTACGTCAGAATCTGGGCACATTACGTCGTTGTCAAAGGAGAAGACGTCACATTTCATCGACATTCAATTGCTAAGTTTTATATTTCACCAACAATTGAGGGTGATCAAAGGTGGAAAGCCTGGACTTTTGTCATGAACGTCTTCGATCTTTGGGTTCCTGATCATTTCAAGAGACTTTGCTCTGTTATCGACATGTTACCAGCTAACTTGAACTTTGATGTCTCTGAGCTGGATCAAGAAGTGACATCTTCACATTCTAGATTATCTCAACGGTTCGATGATTACAACTTAGTCGAAGAACAAGTCGTACCCAGCAGTCACTCCAGTATTCAGCAGATCACTCCAGCCACAACGATCAGCAATCCCCAGAAGAAAAAGACGAAGTAACAAATTACGCGTGCCTCCCCTTTTTTCGAGATTCAGCGGAACTTCACGAGAGATATCGGGCGTCCGGTCTTAGGGTGGTTGCA
The DNA here is from genome assembly GCA_026770245.1 of Clarireedia aff. paspali H2. Lineage (NCBI taxonomy): Eukaryota > Fungi > Ascomycota > Leotiomycetes > Helotiales > Rutstroemiaceae > Clarireedia > Clarireedia aff. paspali H2. Next base: position 407,975 of record JAJCXA010000002.1, read on the forward strand.
GCTGTTGAATATAGCGTGCATTTCAATGTGGGTGTTGAGATGCCCGTTTTGACTTGGCTTTGGCGCTGCCTTGATGAACATGGAGTTTCAGGCACGGTGGTCGATATCGAAGTAGTTGGACAAAACTGTCTTTCACGGTTCGGACAAGGTTTTAGCAATTGAGAAGCAATTGATTTGTCAATAATGATATGATGGATCTTGGAGGGCTTGATTCATTTCCCCGGTGTGCTTAGTCTCCAGCTTCGTCCTAAGCTTTACCTGCTCCTCCGGGATATCACTATGTGCGCGAAGCCGATGAACACTATTCTTCTTGCAGGGTCGCGCCATGCGGGATTCTCTATGTAGCGATTAAGAGCCTGACTAAAGTACGTGGCTCTGCTTTCTTTAAAGAGACTCATACAGAGACTGATGTCGCATAAGTTAATACCAGTAAAGGAAAAGATTCTACTCGCCTAATTGCATCTTTTCTTCCGCGCGTATGACATCGTCCATATACTCCAGGCCTTCTTCTTCATCAGGAACCATCCGCAGTTTCTTTGAATCGAAGTGAGATTACATATTCGTATGCGCGACGAACATTTCGAATGGAGCGGAATGTGTATTCTCCCAATCAGGTAGGCCAACAATATTATACTGCTCATCAAAAACTACGTAAGGAAGAAAGTCCCAGTGAATGAGTAGATAATCTTAGGAACTGAACGCCGAAGCACTCCTCATAGGCGCATTTGTCGTTGATGTGCCGCTGGAGTTGAAAAAGCAGCGACCAGGCACTTAACTATCGCCCCTTGCGGCGCTTGTTTAGCGATTGATTAGCGATATTTTCCTTCATGAAGGTTTCGATTATGACTACGTCTACAATTTGAAGCTTCTGCGGGCTTAGGAACGAGTTCAGTCTGAGCGAATGTCAAACCCGATCAGAAAATATTGTCATTATTTATAGTCTTACGTCTAAAGTAGTCATTATCCATCGATTGCCCATGCAAACTGCCACTGCCCAAAGCGCCGAGTATAGTTGCGCACCCTTACACACAACAGCGAGTAGATGACGGATAGCAGATGGGACAAATTTGGTGGCATGAATCCTTGTTCACATCCCTTCCATACTTTCAGCTACCTCCAATAGATATTTAAGTAGCCTCCTGCCACCATCGATGCGCCAATACTTGATCTATCGTTGTTCTAGCGGACGGGTCTAGATTGATCATGCCAGGTATCGTATTCCGTATCTCGGGACCAGGCTCCTCTCCCCACCGCTCGAATCTTAGTTCATGCTGTTCCTTGACTGCTTCCTCTGCTATTCCAGACGCACTTTTTCAGAGCGTAACACCAATCCTCGCTGTTGACGTACTTGAAGATTCCTTCAAGAACTGGCCCAAAACAGGGAGAAATGTCGAATTAGGATCTCTTGTTATGGCTTTATGTCACGCCTTGCTAACTCCTGGTAATCGTTCAAGAGCAGGAACTCCCCGCCCACCATAGTATATATACACTGCGGAAAGAGCTTAGCATGAATTCTCTAACTTAGAGTGTAGCCCACTTACCACTATTGCATACGAGAACATATCTGACGCATTTGTCACGCCCCATCCGGTCTATCCTTCTGGGCTTCGCCACATGGTATATCCTATTGCATAAAGTGTCTGACGTGGCTCTCCACCTTCCAACTTGAAAGCAATACCAAAATCGCCCAAGGCTACATCGCTAACTGTCTTAATTACCCACATGTCGTAAGTCCAACTAACCAAAATACCATCAAGCTTCACATCAGCCAAAACCGCCTGATCAGTTAGTTAGAGGTCTTGCCTGATAAACGGTTCTAGGCCGCGGAGAGCATACTCACGTGCATGTGAATCCAATCTTCACCCTGAAGTGAAGTTCTCGTATTGCCTCTCTCTCTCTCTCTCTCTCTCTCTCGTACATCACAAGATTTTCTCTCGTTCCACCAGAGGAAAGGAAAGCCCAGAGCTTCCTAGATCAAGGCAAGCAGACAGAATAGTGTACTAGTAGTATGACAGGCAAGACAATGATGGAGAACCATCGACGAAGAAACAGGTCGACTAGGAAAGAAATCACGATGTCAGAAAATCGAGCTGCGGAGAGGAAAAGGAGAAGATGGATAGAATAGAATAGAAAGAAAAGAACAAATGAAAAAAAAAAGAAAAAAAAAAAAAAAAAAAAAAAAAAATAGATGGAAGATAAAAGAGAGAGAGAAAGATAGGTAGAGGAGACAGAAGAGGGAAAGTGGGAGAGATGAGATAACCACGTAGTTAGTAACTTAACACTTATAAATACATTATTCAAACCAAATACTTATATTATAGGAGTCAATTAACAGTAGGTAAGTAAGGTCAGTAAATAAGTATTTGATTAGTTCTCAGACTTCTTTATAAGAGTAGATATAGGTAGATATAAGCTACAGCTATAAACATCTGAGTACGCATAAGGTTCGATTATATACAAAGCAGAGCAATAATATTATCAAAGCCAAACCAACGAATAACATGATAGCTACAAGATCGTGAGGGGGTGGGGGCAGAGAATGAAGATTAGGGGGGGGGTGAGACAGGAAGTGAGTACCCGAGAAACTAGAGAGGTGAGTTTCGGAAAGAAGGCAGAAGAAGAGTCAGATACAATTAGGCAGGGTAAAGAACAGGAAAAGCAAAGAAGCGAGAAGAAATCTGACTGAAACTCTAGTCGCATGTGAATATTGAACAACGAACGAACATTCTACCCTTAATCTACTTTATTTGACACAATCATAAACAGAGCCATCACATCAAAACAAAAATCAAATCACATAACATCGAATCACATCCCGTCACAATATCCCCCCAATCCCAAATCAAGGAAAGCAAGTCATTCTTTTTTCATATTTTCATTCCATTACAAAGCAAAAGTTAAGTAAGGTGGGTAGGTACGTAAGTAGAGTAGGTAGGGTAGGATAGGTAGGTAGGTTAGGTTATCAGCAAACAGCCAATTTCGAAAAGAAAGAAAAAGGGAGACAACAACAAAACAGCCAAGGAAACGCAAGACTAAGTTAGGTAGCAAAAATAAAAGGAAAAATCAAAAAAGAGGTCGGGTGCTGTCGAGCTATCATAATAAATACAGAGTAGGTTTTCTTTTCTTGATCCGAAAGGAAGAAAGACAAATAATAAAATTTCCCCATCCATCCATTCCGCACAAGATTCTTTTCAGGCTGAGTGAGGTAAAGGACAAATGAAGGCGGAGAAGAAAAGGCAAAGCCCGAAACACTTTCTTTAAAGATTGAGCAAGTGTTATCCTTTCAGTGAAAATTTCTCTCCATCATTTTTGATACGTTTTCATGTGCAAGCAAGACTCCTTCCGAATGAACACTCTCGTTTTGTTTGGATGCAAGCCCCTCATGTATCGGCACAACGAACTGCCTCGCAGAAGCTGATCGCCCCCAATTTGCCCTTCCCAACAATCGTCTCCACGCGCCCGCTTTCGTCAACTGCCAGTATTAAGGATCAATGATTAAAGAGACATGAATTGAAATTGTAAAGTGTTGTTAGTGTCGTGTCGGTACCATCGTTAAGGCAGGTCCTGTCGTCGTCCGGCTGGACTGGTCTCTTAACGAAGTGAGAAGCCCTTCCTCTTTCCTTCCTTTTCTATTGGTCTTCCACTTTCGATCCTTGACTTCTTCTCCTCTAGGTCTTGACGTTGTCGTTCGAGTTGTTCCTTCATCTCACGATGACGTGCGTACAGCTCTTCTTCGCTCTGCTTCAATTTGCTTTCCTTTTCAGCCACCTTTTGTTGGAAGACCATCTTCATTTCAGCCTCCATCTTGGCAAGCTTCTGCTCGTGTAAGGTACGTTCTTCCTCTTGCTTGACGGCAGGGTTGACCTCCTTGAAAACGCTTGGATCTTGAGCAACACCCATCGAAGTGAGCTTCTCGGATCTGTAATTCTCGTAAAGAGCATTGTTGGTGTGCTCTTTCAGTTCCTCCATGTGTGTTCGGATAAGCATTTGTCGCAGCTTGACGAAATCGCAATGTTCCTCGTTATCAACTTCAATGATACCCCAAGGATATTGACGTCCTCGAACTTTACGGCCCTCATGGTTCGTAACTTCCGAATTGGCACCCACAACAGCGAACGGTACTTTGTCCATAATCTCCTTATTTTCAGCAATCGTCTCTTCATCATCCTTTTCGTAGTGAGGTCCTTCAAAGATCTGAATGTCATGGTACTTGATATCGGCCAAAATCTAGAAGTCGTTAGTCTCGATAACGTAATCTGCAAGCCACAAACTTACTCTTAGCTTGAAAGCCGTGATTTCCTCATCAGTAAGTGTGTCAGCCTTGGCGATGACTGGGATCAAGTTGACTTTGGTGTGAAGTCTACGCATAACCTCAACATCTAACGGCTTCAGGGAATGTCCAGTGGGCTGAATGAAATAAACACAGGCATGTACACGGTTATCGACAATGTTCATACGGTTGACCTTGTTCTCGGCATCCAAGTAGGCATCGAACCGTTGCTCAATGTTGTCCACAATTGGTCGCCATGATTCATCGTTGTTAACAAAGTCACCAAAACCGGGAGTATCAACCACAGTCAGGCGTAAACGAACACCATTTTCCTCGATGTCTGCGCTGATCTGTTGGATTGAAACAGTTTTTGGGATAATATCGAGACTTGGTCCTTTTCGTTCTCTTGGTGGGTATAAAGAAGTGTTGAAGAGAGTGTTAACCAAAGTCGACTTTCCAAGTCCAGATTCACCTGCCAATAAGTTAGACATGGTCGCTGCTTTATTCTTGTGCAAATAGTGCACTTACCGACAACCATAACGTTGAAGTTGAACCCTTTTCGAACACTCTTTCTATGCCATTGATTTGGCAAGTTTGCAAAACCAACATATCCAGTCAACTTTCTCCTCACGATGTTCTTCATGTCGCTAGCTTGCTGAGCAGCAATTTTTGGATCCGATGAGCTCACAGTCATTGGGATTTCGAGGGGAGAGGATGGTGCGCCATTAGGAATGGGGGATGCACGAGAAGGTGCCGCAGGGGCTCCGTTGGTAGCTGTGTAAAGAGGTAATATGTCAGCCCAATATTTCGAAGTAGTACAATAGTTCCGGGATGCTTGTCGCAGTTTATCCGCAACCCAATGCTCCATCGACTCATGGTGATCCACGGGAATTTGCTCCAAACTTGGAGCTTCCTCGATATTAAGCATGCTGCGATATTGACCGCCACGTGCCGTTCCTCGATGATGCCCATGTAGACTTCCGGGGTATATGCGTTGTTGATCATTGCCGTCGACGGATTCCTTAGGCGGTGGCATGCCTTTGCTTGTGCTCTCAGATCGAGCCAGATGTTCGGGACGAGCCACACTAGATTGCTGCCACATACCACCCCAAGCGTTTTGTAACATGATTGTCTGCTGCGAAGCAATTACTGGGCTTGGCTGATTTGAGTTCATAACACCTTTCGATAGATTGGTAGCACTGGTCGTGATGCGAATTGGCCAGCGGTCGTGTGCGAGGTCTTCGTATGGTTCCAGGAACCTTTTTTGCAAGAGTAACAGCGTGTATAGCCAATGAATGTATCGGCGAGGTGTACAATATTTTGTCGATTCGAAGAACCCGGATGGTGGACGACTGATGGTGGTCGCATGCGGCGAAAGAGTGATCTCTCCATTTCCTCCCAGATATCGAGTTCCTCGAGAAAGAAATGAAATTGCTTACCCATTGTTATGATTGATGTAGAAGGATCGAATGTAGTTGTTGTCGTGAAGAAAGAAGGTAGGGTGTTCTAATCTGTCGGCAAAAGAAGGGAAATTAGCTCCTCTTTCTTCAGGGTTTGAACAAACAAGATGTCAACGAACAAGCAGCAAGATCTGAGGTCGCAACGCAAACACAATGGATCTGTGTCAGAAAGCCAACTAAGACGTTTGGTATCTCTGAAGCTTGGAGTTGATGGGGTGATGTACAATTCATGCAGGAAAGAATACGAAGTATTGCACGTACCAGAATTATTTTCTTTGGCGTCCTCAACCAATGGTATCTGGCGTATCGAATCGCGTCTGCGTTATGCGATGGATACCAGCAAGTATCGATGGACCAATAAAAGAATCGGAAGGCACGATGAACGTTTTAGTACTGTATGGTGTATGGTGTGTTGTGTGTGGTGTGTGGTGTGTGGTATGTGGTGATGGTATATGGTGTATGGTGTATGATTGTATGCTGTATGGAGATGTTTGTCAGAAGAGAAGGCTCGAAGTTGTAGTAAACGATTGTCAAGAAGATGAGGTTAAAGAAGGCGAGTTGTGGATGGGGAGTGTGAGTTGTGGTAGTAGTAAGTGGGTTGTGAGTGGTGAGTAGTGAGTGAGTGGTGAGTAGTGAGTAGTGTGAGTAGCGTGAGTGGTGAGTGGTGAGTTGATCCCCCCCCAAAAAAATAATACGGACACCTAGAATGTTCAATCCACAGCTTTTCTGCTCTGCTGTCTGCTGTCTGCTGTCTGTTGTCTGCTGTCTGTTGTCTGCTGTGTGCTCTCTGCTCTCTGCTGTGTGCTCTCTGCTCTCTGCTCTCTGCTCTCTGCTCTCTGCTTTCGTGCGTTCTGCCCTTCTGCTTCTCTTACTCGTTGCAATTGAGGTTCTCTGGCAAAAGGGGTCAACTTTTTTCCTCGCGCCTGCAAGCGTTGAAGGGGTTTCCCAGGATGTCCAGGTCCGGTAAGGTCAAGTCGAAAGGTCTTTTTCTTCCGGAAACGGGAAATGGGAAATGGCAAATGGGCTTGGGCGGGCTTGGGCTTGGGCGCGGGCTTGGGGAAATTGCAAGGATTTCGGAAGCTGCACAAGTCCCAAGCGTGCTTCGGTAGCTAGATGCCCAGCTGCACCTGTCACTTGGTAAAACGTGATCGGGACTTTTTCTTATTACTTTCGCGCTTTTGTACCTCTTGTATCGCCCTCTGTGTACCCCGAATCAATCGAGAATGAGGAAAATGAGGACTAAGAAGGCGAACATGGACATGTCTGGCCTGCATTTCTGCCTCCTCAGCTAGAGACAAGGACGGCGCATAATATGGCTACTGGGTCGACGTTTGAAACGAAATGAAGATATCCAGATAAATAACGGATCATCTCAGGGTCTATTTGATCCGATGTTTGCCAATATCAGATTGGCTGATTGTCTGCTTGTCTGCTTGTCTGCTTGTCCCTATCTCCCCTGCAACAGTGTATTCATTCATTCATCCATCCATTCATTCATTCATTCAGGAGAATTCGAATCCTCTCCTAAACCTGTACACTACACTGCCTCGACGTCTACGAGGTACAGTACTCGCTTCGATCATTATGCACTTTTGCCTCCCATTTGGTTTGATCTTGGTGCTTTGTCCTGTACCGTGCAGCTATTGCAAGTACCAGCTATATCAGCTATTAATATCCCTTAAGTCGTTGTTCCAGATGGCCCCTATATATTCTTCATATATTCATAGAACTATATACTCTGTGCACGGGATGTGGTACTAATTCCAAAGCCACTCAGCCATTGGCCGTTTTCCCCTCCATCCATCTCAGCCTACGAAATCTACTCTAGATGTTTGTGTCGGGGGGGGGCAATGTAACCACAAACAAACTCCACCACCCACCGTCCACCACTACCACTGCCGGTGCTGGCGTGAGATTATTCGGGGTCTGGTATCTCCACGTGACTCGGAACCAAATCTCGCCGCTATTGAACGACTGCGGCTAAGCCCAATTGATGAGATGTCTTGCTTCTCCAACTTTAGCCCTTGGCTCCTGACCCTCTGGCTTCTCTACTTAGCTCAACTAGAGTCCGTGATCTATTTCCCGTTTTCCTGTCCCTCTTCATTTGTGCCGCTCGAGACAAAAGGTGGATTTCAGACGAATGATTGAATTGAGAGTATCCACAAACTAAAGCGTACGTACTCCATTCATTCATACTTCCAAAAATATCCAACAGGTGGAGTAAGCTCGAGAAGCGATACAAATAGGGGCTGCGAGTAAACAACGACGACGACAACGACGATGACGGCAACGAGGTATGTTGCCGACGACATCCTACAATAGCCATTGTCTTTTACCTATCGCTTGTTGCGCTAAGCGGTGCATTGCAGAAATGTAGTAACTGACGTGTTTCGGCTTCAATGTAGATCACAATTCCCCAACATATCTTCCTTCCGACTTGCATGGCTATACGTACATGGGTACATATGAATTGCTACAAAGCGGCGCCGCAATTCATCGACGATCTGAGGTGAAGCATTTTCTATACATATCTGATCATTGACTCGCAGTCGTTTCTCCGAGCAAAATTATTGAATTGATATCGTCCATCCTTCCTTCCACGTCTCGGAGATCAAATCGTAAGTTAAATCAACACTATCGGAATATTTCTTCCAACACCTGCAGAATTCAAAGTCTGGTTCAGGGGACCTGTCAAGTTTCTAGGTGGGGGCATAGGAGCTGAACTTAGTCCTACATTAATTGGAGCTCGGCTCGGTGAGGGGATTTCTCCTCAAGCGCTCGGCTTGAAGACCTGACGTCGAGCCGTTGAATATGTCACTGTCACCACTCATCCAAAGAACATCTACGTACAAAAGAACTTGGCTATACTCTGGGAGGTCATCCGTATCACGCCGCAAGACGCCTTTGCCTCCAGATCACTTTCATTTCCCGAAAAATCTTGTCAGGTATCGCCAACCGGGAGCCATCTGCCGCAACCGTTGTCAATTACGCATCGATTAATTCCGAGATGATAGATTTCTGCCGGTCTATGACCTGAGTTTGGTCATGTGAAATGCTCTCGGTTTTATGCAGAACCTTAATTGTCATCGCAGTGTCAGACCAGACATATGTGGCTACAGCGATATTTATATTCACCAAATTCCTCGACGAGTTCTAGAATAATATCAATTCATTCAGGGAAGAACGCTTGCCATTGAGGATAGCCTCGAAAACCCGCTTGTCTAGCAGAGAAAAAAGTATCAACCTTTCCGGAGAAGCTGCCAGCTGCTTTCCTACTTTCCGATATTCTCTGTTGTCCTCAAGTGAGAGCGCAACTTTCTTCCCGCTGAATGCCAAGACGAATATCAGGGAGCACTATGATCACCGCAGATATCATCATTTACGACTATATCCACCCATCTTCAAGGAGGCTTATTCTCCAAGTTCCTTTCAAACTTCAAATTGTTGCCATCAAGGACGAATTTTAATAATCTCGAGGCTATACATACCCCCAAAGTCGAGATGGTGTTCTCACGACTACACATCAGAGTTGCACCAGAGATAAAAATTTACTTGATACTGCTAGCGGTCGATAAGATTTATTCATTCTTGGCCACGAAATCTTGATTCTTTCTTCTTAGGTCGGTCGAATTACGACATACTTGTCAACGGCGATAAGCCTCAGGATTTCTCACCTATGTTCAATTATTCAGCAAACAATTGAATAGTGGAGGACTTGCCTTCGAATGATTTTCCAGAAGCAGGCGATACTACTGATTAACCTATAGAGGCGACTTATCAATCGTGGAAGCTCCATGAACCATTGGAAATCTCTATCAACGAGCTCTTTAGGATCGTTTTCTACAAATACAAAACGATAGCCTTATCGCCACCTTTTCTCTTACATCACATACTAGCGATGGAAAGGCTGGTATGAGGGATATGTAAGAGTAGCTTACTGTTTCTCAAGATCTTATGTCTCACCATCAAAATCTTCAACGCAACGGATTCCTCTTAATATCACCCAACCCAGCCTGAGCGAGCATGAAGATATTCCTCCGCGAACCACTCACAGATGCATTCCATCGATCACTGCGACTCCATAATGCCCAATACATCCAAACCATACAATCCTCTTCAGTGACTGATCGAAGCAATTTAACTTAGCCTCTGAAGCTCCATCTCCTCAATCCCTGACGTCCTCGACATACATATCCCCTCTCAATCTTTACACGTCACCGGAAATCGTCCGCCGAAGGACATCACCCTGGACCCTCTTACTTGACTCGATCGATTGCCAGGATACTCAGCCACCCCAGCCCCTCTCACTCCATACGTTTCCCACTTGAACACCCTCGTCCTCTTCACAAAGCACTCCTTCAACTGATACCAGGTACTGTAAGCTAAGGCAGGATAAGATCGTCTTCCCTCCCCAACGAATATATATCCTTTGCCTTCCCCTAGCTAAAAACCACGGATGGTGACTCTTTTTTTCTTCATTCCCATATCATGCATTGCCACTCGATGACCGATTGGGTGAATCGTGGCGAAGCGGGGCGGGCGGAGTCACAAGTGTAATTGCCTTGAATGTAGAGCGGTGCTATTTGGACTGGTTCGCACATACAGTTCATGTTCTAGATGTGTCTCATTACAGGGTGTCTTCTTTTCCTCTATTTTTCTTTTGTCCTGCGCTCTTCCTCCTGTTGAATATTATATCTTCATCTATGCTGCGCACTCGTGTTTATGCACACTCCCTCTTCCAAGCACAACACCGATTCTATTGGGTATCATTAAACTAACAACCAAGCTGTCTACGAAGATTTCTCCGCTGAACGCTGCCTCATATACAAGACTCCGAACACTTCATACCGATATCCATTTAATATCCTGACAGTCCCCTATTAGTGTTCCTAATTGTCCCAAATGGATGCTAACTATTGAGCAAGTTCCGTCATACTCTGCCGCGGATCGTTACTCGAGCTCCGCCATCCCCGCCGGTATGCTGTCAAATATGGATTCTTCAGTCGTGAATTCTTTCCAGAAATCGTGGCAATCTATGGTTATTAGCGCTGGTCTTCATGCCGTCATCTACTCTCTGAGCAACAGAAAGCGAAGCGTGCATACCCCGTGCATCATAGAACTCCACAATCAGCCCTTTGATTTTCTTTCCCGCCCTCTCCTGCAACCGTCCGTATGCCCCCGAGCTTGATTCCTGGGAGCAGATTGTAGTGATGCTTCCTTGCGTACTCTGTCTCTTGAAAAACGGCGTTTGTTTCTTGGCGACAGATAGTGGCTGACCGTCTGCACTTTCCAATGTTAATGCACTTGTTCTCTTGTTTGGTTCTTTAGGCTTCTGAAATATCGATACTATGTTTCATGGCGTCAGTTAGATCGTCGCGGATAGCTGGGATATGGATCATTACCTGGCCACTCCTCGAAGCCCCACGGTCCGTATGCACTTGGGGAACACCCACGGAAGTAGAGGATCGAGCGAGCTCGAGATACTGGATCGCGAAGGACTCGTAATGTGACGTAGTTGGACTGCTTATCTCTGTCTTTCATCGTTTTGATCCATTGAATATCTACACATAGTATGACTTCTTTGAGAAGCAGAAGGTGCTGAAATTCTAAATAATCTGACGAGGTGAGTAGATGAAGCTATGTTGTGTGAATGATCCTACCTTTCTCTCTCCTAAATATGTAAATAGGTGCACAACTGTGTCTTTCCACCTTTTGGATGGAGTTTCGATCCGTACTAGTTATTTTTAATCGATGGGAACCTTTCATTTGTACTCGATACCTGTGCAGATCGTCTTTGTGAACGTGGTGATTGTCGAGGAAGGGTATCATTGATGTTTCGCATTGCGATGGAGTGGAAGGATCAGTTGTATGCCGGATCTCTATTCGATGTTCTTGGCTGATGGTATTTATTTCTACAACGTCACCTTCTTCAGACCTTGTGATTGAATGGATAGCACCATGCACGACGGATCCTGGGTAATGTCTGTTGGCTGATTAGTCTCTCAATAATTATGTGGGGAGAGCAACTCGCATGTATACGGAGATTGACGGTTCGATTCGCATTAAGGGAGACAGTGAGGATGACGACGCATTAGACAAAGCTCTATTATACCCATTTATATCTTGGAAGTTTTCGAAATTTTCGCGCCCAAGAGTCGGACTGCCGTTTGGTACCCCAAGGGAAACATCGGTAGGCGATGTGCCGAGAGGTGTTGTAGGCATCGAAGATATGGTATCTTGAAAAGAGCTCCCGCTGCTACGAGAAGACCGCTGAGTGATGGCAATGGGCTTTGTGGATGACTGTACTATGAGATGTGCAGGGTGTAGTATCTCTCGTTGAATCCTTTCCTCGAGCAAGTGCCATGCTTCGAGCTCCTTGAACAACGCACTTTGAGCCCCAAATTGAGATGACGAAATCTCTACATGGGTGGATGAAGTGCCTTGAGTGGATTGTATTCCAACTGCATCAAATATTTGTTCTCTCATGGCTCGCAGCTTCGATATCAGGGTGTCAACAGGATGTTCTACCGTAGAATCAGATGTCGCGCTAGACATAGAATGAACCGTTTCCACCCGTCTCATAGCAAGATTTCCCAACCTTTCCGACATGATGTGTCGCCGCTCATTTTCATCAAATTGTTCCGAGCTTCCTAATATGGGAAGTGATCGTGCGACAGCCACAGGGATGCGATCCCCATTCTCCTGCCTCCACGGATATTGTGGTTCGTTGTGATATTCTAGTTGTAGAGGACGTGGAGGAGTTAGGGCTTGTTCGAGTTGACGGAGCATAGAATAATCGATTTGCCCCGTGTGTAAGCCATGTTCGAGTGGATATGCTACTCTCTTGAGATTGAGTGTAACTAGTGAGACTAAATCGAGATGTGATGTAACCAATTTAATATTGGATGATAGCAATTCTTTATTGGATTGTCTGAGTCCCCGTTAGCATTAGGTCCATGCCATTATCAAGTGAAACTTGCCTTATCTCATGAACAATTGTATTCGTATCTTGCGCGATGTCGTACATAGCCAGATTGAGATACCATACCAATTTCGCTCGAAGCTCCGATACTTGATCTCGCTCGAAGGGCCATGAAATTTGTAAATACAGCTTCTTGATCTGATCTCTTGACAATTTGCATCTTCGCAGCCATACAGGTAAAGATCCATTGGATGCCTTTGCCTGAGGATTGACTGTTTGAATCAAGCGCATATGCCTCTCCAGAAAATCAGTGCATCGCTGTTTGAGTTGCTGTGGAGCATTGTTCATGTCAGAATTGGCTGGCGAGGTTTTAATCCGTTGTTCCCAGTCGTCCAAGCGATTTGTGATCAGGCGAAATTCTTCAAAGAATTGAGTTGCTTCAGAGTTCGCACTCAAAGGGCCATCAGACACAGCTTCCCACACCTCCCATACAAGCTTGAGGCCCGTTATAATGTCACCAGCCGACCATCCAAAGCCACTCATTCTAGGAATGGTCCTCCGGTACGTGAGGCAGCGCAGTGAAATCCAAACTGAAATTATGATGGGACTTGGAAGATGGAAATAATGGATTTCTTGCGATGTTCAAAAAACAAATATATAATTGCTCTAGATTAGACAGATAGTCACCATTGATGGACCCCGGAAGCCTGGATAGAAGGTGGGGAGTTCCAGTTATTACCAAGGTAATCTCGAAGTATGGTTGGGAACCTACTGAGCTGGGCTAGATGAGCTGGGCTAGATGAGCATGGCATGTAAGGGACCAGTGTGACTCAATCACTGATACGTACAAAAATCGATGTTGATGTTGAAAAACGCATGAACAGGTGGGAAGAGCAGGGCGAGGTACACGGGACGTTGCTGGTGCCAGATATACTGGGTATCCCCAGCTCTTCACCTACTTCAGATGTACTCGTAGGTGCGGGGGTGGGGCGCAAACGATTGCGCCCCAGCGCCATTTGTCCAAGTGTGGTAATGAAGAGGAGCAATATTGAAAAAGGGGCATTACTCTTTCGGGTCATTGGTGCATTAAGTCAAGAAGATACTCGCAGAGTCGCGTATGTCGTACAAGTAAGGTTCGGATTTTGGAAGCGAATGAAGGGGATCGATGAATACACGTGGGAATCCCTGCCACTTAATCCCTGCCCGCCCTGTCACCAACTGCTCAAGCTAGTGACCCTATTACCCTATTTGCTATATCCTCTCATTTTGGTTACCCGCCGGGTTTGTTGCTCTACCTCCCGAAATTATGATATTGTGTACAGCGACGTAAATGGCTCAAGGAAATAGGCAGAAAGATACTCGATCAGAGTGCTCTGCTCGAAACAGGTCCGTCATGCAGCTTTGCCCTGCTTTGCAAGTCTTTTCGCGAACATATTGCACGCCACCCAAGTTCGATCAAACCCGATACAATGCGCAGCCTTCCTCGTTTTCATTTGCGCCTCTTGGCTGGTCGCACATGCGCAAAAAAAAGAGAGAGAATACATCGCAGTCTGCCCTCCGCGAAGTCTAGGATGCGTGGCTGAGCAAACGCCTCATGCTTGGAGATTGCCTCGTCTCCATTGTCTCTCCCAAATAACTTCTCTATATTTCGAAAACGCGCACAAATACGTGCCTTGATCGTTCTTTCTATACCAATGGATGAACTTTGCTTGAAAGCAGGCTATCAGTATTACTTCATGCAATAGTATTTCACCATTCCAAATCAACGTTGCATACCTGTTCAAAAAGTTGTCTCTCAAGGCTCAACCAGAAAGATGCCGCCCTGGGGATTGCGATGGATGAGGTTGTTTCTAAACCCTTTTGCAGATGATGATTTTAGCTACATCGAAGTGAGTCAGCCGTGATGATTTTTTGGCAGAAATATTTACACACTTCCAGGAATCAGACAGAAGAAAGTATATTTTCGAACGACTCGAAGGATCCGAACTATCAGAGTGTTTGTGGGTGGTAATTGTCGCAGGAGTAGGGTTCTTCACGGACGCCTATTCAATCTTTGCCATCAACATGGTAGTCCCAATGTTGGGAATCATTTACTATGCTGAGTCAGGTGGCACAATGCCTCATAGCTATCAAATAGCCCTCAGCGTCGTCACACTTGGTGGATCTATGGCTGGACAAATAGCTTTTGGGTCAGGAGCCGATTTATACGGACGACGAAAGATGTATGGATTGGAATTGATCATCACCATATTTGCTACCTTAGGTGTGGTCATGTCTTCGAATGGTACAGAGGGATCAATGTCGGTCATTGTATGGCTACTGGTATGGCGTTTTGCTCTTGGAATAGGAATCGGTGCAGATTACCCACTGAGTGCCGTCCTAACCGCAGAGTAAGTGGATAACATAAGAGTGTCAAGCTACCAGCCATATACTAATATTATGTAGATTTGCTCCTCGCAAATTGAGAGGCAAGATGATGACTGCAGTATTTATGTGCCAACCCCTGGGCCAGCTGGCCGCGACATTGGTGACTTTGATTGCAGTAGCAAGACAGAAAAATGGCGTTCCAGACGATGCAACTGCAAAAAACTGCACTGGAGAATGCAGGAAAACAATGGATTCGATCTGGCGTTGGGTAATTGGAGTGGGTATGATTCCGGCTCTACTCGCACTCTGGTTTCGTCTTACCATTATTGAGTCACCAAGATATACAACAGACGTCGGGAGGGACAGCAAGAAAGCAGCTTCGGAGCTCAATCGCTATCTTCCTACAGTGATTGATTCGGCAGCAGTATCCATGAATTCAGTAAGCCCACCAGCTCAACCCCGACTTCGAAAACGGGCTGCGAACTGGAATGACCATACCACATCTCTCGATTCGCAAGGGAAACAACAGGATATACCACGCGAAATGCATATAGAAGACCAAATCATGGTATCGGCGTCTGAAAATAAACCGGCACCTGTTCCTTCATGGGAGGACTTCAAAGATTACTTCTGGAATAAGGGGAATCTCCGAACGTTGATAGCAACTTCTCTCTGTTGGTTCTGTGTGGATTTGCCGTTCTAGTAAGTTCTTAATAATGAAATATACACATAACTTCCACCTTAGCTCAGGATTATCTGGTCGAATTGTTCTATCAAAGTCAATGCTAACCTAGCGTCCCATAGCGGCCTCGGTATGAACAGTCCGGACATCATCAACGTCATCTGGCATGGGATAGGCACACAAAAAACGACGATTTATCCTCTACTGATTGACAACATCTGGCAAAGTCTTGTAGTGGTTTCAATAGGCGCCATTACCGGCTGCTTGATAACATTTGTGGCCATCGATATGCTCGGAAGACGTAATATTCAGTTGATCGGATTCTTCTTCCTGTTCTTTCTATTTATCATCATTGGCAGCTCATTCAACCATTTGTTTGAAACTGGAGGCTCGGCTGCTACCATAGTCTTGTATATTCTGTGCCAGATCTTTTTCAACTTTGGTGAGCGACCTTTGGCCCCTGTTTTAGAAACAAACTCATAAGACAATTAGGTCCAAACACAATTACATACATAGTGAGTACTACAGCATCATGTTGTACTTGTATTGTTTATTAGGATCACATTCTAACTGAAGTACAGATTTCTGCTGAACTGTTCCCGACGCGATACCGCGCTCTCTCCCACGGAATATCTGCTGCTTTTGGTAAACTTGGCTCTGTCATCGCCCAGCTCTTTCTCGCGTATATCAACTATGGTCATGGTGTCAACTACACAAAGATCCAAAAATGGCTACCATATTCTCTGCTTGTGTAGGTCTTCACCTCATTTAAATCTGCCATGTATTGCGATTCCTTTCGACTTCCTGTACTTCCATTCCTTGTTTTTGTCATTTGTAAGGACCATAGAAGCAATTTACTAATCATTTACTCATTCCAGTTTCTCTGGATTCATGCTCGCTGGCTTCTTTATAACCTATTTCTGGCTTCCAGAAACCGAGTATGACACAGATGGTGTAGTCAAGAGCCTCGAGCAATGGGAAGTCGGGCGGCCTGAAAATGGTTTTTCGAAGACAGAAGTCGCGAAAGTTATTGAGAGGTGCTGGCGATGGGGGTCGAGAAGCTGGGATAAAGTGGTGGGGTTAATCGATAAAGATGAGGGAGAAAGAAGAGCAGAGGCAAGAGAAGAGAGAAGACTAGAGAGGGAGATGAGACGGATTGGGGATGTCGTTGGGGTTGAAAATGGGAACGAGGTGAATGGGGAATCAGGAGGTGGCGCATAGCAGATTTGGATAACAATCTTAGGGACAATGCTAGATAGGGTGTAAAAGCGGAAACAGCGGATGGTAATGTTGGGACGGGCTTTGGTGGGATTATGTGAATCGTATGATTTCTAATAAAGGTACAGACCACACAGCCACGTGTACCAGCAGCACATGCCATATAAATCACGTTTATCAGCGGCCGAGGCTTTTGGAATCACGTGTAACTAACCATGTTCTCTTCCTGGCTTACAAATGGTGTACTACCCGTGTACGACTATTTAGACTCACCACGACCAGTCCAGTATATATTATCATAGTTATATAGTGTAAGTACTACGTGGTTCTTGGACGTTAAGAATCAAACATACAAACAAACAAACAAATCATATAAGCTATAAGGGGGTCTTCATCACCTGTAGATCACATGTTTGGTCCCCACTAGGTCCGCGCCGCAGCTCAGAGATTACAAGAGAGATTCACTCATATGATGCTATATCACGCTACTTTTGGTCTTTGCCTATACAAAACCCTCTAGACTACTCTTAATACTACACTCTTGATCCTAGGAACCTCCAAAAAAAGCCTCTTCGGCTGCAGCTCCGGCATTGGAGGAGTAGATGGATAGATGGAAGCGAGAAGATCTTATGTGCTGAGATTAAGATGTAGACATTGGTCTGAAGCTGAGATTATCGGATGTGGGCTAGGAGCGAAGTTTGAGAGAGGTAGAGATCCGAACGAGCACAGTCACGGATATCCATGGACTTCTGGAAGCGTTGCTTGGAGTAGTATCTGTAAAAAGCTACCTAAGTAAATCGGGATTGCGATGTTCTCAAGAACAACATCAATAAGGCAATACACCAAGGACCAAGACTCGAATAGTATTGAAAGCTACATCGAACATGAGGGTAAGCGAAATTTTTTAGTAATTCTAGGGGATATAATAAGATATAAGGCTAGGGAGAAATAAAATCCCCCCACTCCACAGAACAAAATAAAAATAAAAGAGAGAAAGAAAGAGAGAAAGAAAGAGAGAAAGAAAGAGAGAAAGAAAGAAAGAAAGAAAGAAAGAAAGAAAAAATCTTTCGTGGCCAAGTTTTTCTGACTGCCCTGCGGATAGAGGACCCCAGAAAACGAACTGGCTTACTATCAACTTCTTAACATGTACAGAACACAGTAGCGTATCACTTTTTTTTCTTTCTTATGTTGAGCATGGTGTTAGACATGCGATCAGCGGGTCTCATAGTTGGCTTCTGAACTGGAGCAGGTGCTTGATATCAGAATATACATAGCTGGCGCATCGTAACGGCTCATACTCTCAGGGTACATAGTCATAATAGAACACACACACACACACACACACGTCCAGCGGCGCCTAATTCTTTGGGTGGATAAAGAGAGAGTCAGAATAAGTGTATTTCACAAATATACTCTTAGTCTAAATCTGCGAATACGCTCCTGTTCGGCATCCTCACTGGTAAACAACATGGAGTCTAGGAAGAGAAAATAGTTGTTGCAACCTAGATCTACTACCACCTAACAAGTACCTTCATACTAGAGAGCACTAACGCTTAACCAGTGTCTGTTATCAAGTTAGTATGTAGCCTATTACAAGGAATCACATATCACTAGAACCACTTACACAGCTCTGGACCAGGAATCTGATAGGTCGGTTTCGTCTCATCATTGTAGATATTGTAGAGAAGACCTGGATCGGTTGAATTGTAGAGAGAGGTTCCTACAACGCCGGAGGGGGTAGCCTCGCCGTCGCCTGTGATCTTAATATTCGCGCACTGGGGGTATAACTGAGCAGCGCCAACAGCGTAGGCAGAGTGCAGAGCAATAATTTCGTTGCGGAGGACGTAATTGCCGGCCTTGATTGAAGATGGGATAGTGGCCGACCAGGAGCCGTTTGCTGCGCGCAGTTCATCGTCAGCCCAGGTCCCCACCTTGCCGCCTCCTGCGCCTAAGCTGAGCTGGCCCATCTCCGCAATCTTGAACCACTCGAGCTGTTCTTTATTTACCGCAGTGCATTCGCCGTTGCAAGCAGCCAGGTAGGTAAGGATAGGTCCATGGTGGGAATCGGGCCAGGTTGTCCAATGGAAGTTGATAGTGCTTCCCGCAGCAATCGAGGCGGCGTATATCTTAGCATTTGTGGCATTAATCGAGCAGATAATGTCCGGGCTCTGGAGCTGGTTGCTATACACAGGCCCTGTGTCAGTGTTCCAAGCTGGCCAGCTAATTGTACCTTGGTCGGGGACCCAAGGAGCTGTTGTAGGGTTGAACCCAGTGTAGTTCTGGCCTGAAATGGTCCATTGATCAATCCATCCATGGGCCGAAACGGTACTGGCCACATTCAGGATGACACTCAGGGTAATTGCGGATAGCATGTTGATATTCGATACGAATAAACGAAGCAGAGATGGGAGATGGTGATGAGTTGAAGCAGCGAGAGGCAGTCTTTATATCAACCGGAATATAAACCCTTCGCATCCGTAGCTAGCTTTCCCTATACTTTCTCAGCCACTATATTAACTGTTAAACGGATATAGAGGATAAACTGGGTAATCGAAGCGCGTAATTAGGTTTTGGTCCATATGATGAAGATCGTTTATAGTACTTAAAGTATTGTTATCTCATCTGTTATATTCTAAAAGTGTAATTGGTTGAATACTTAGGCCCCGACTTCTTTAATATACTAGCGATAACGTTAATAGCCGGAATACTATATATCAGGCCTTCGGAAAAATTCTTATATATTTCCTCAAATAGTTGTTCTCTAAGGTTTTGCCTAATTCGAGTATCGGCGTTATATCAAGATAGGATAAGAAGTTATATCAATCCACCAACTAGGAGAACTCTAGAAAACTGCGCCAAGATCTAGTTTACAAATAATAAAGCGATATATAGATTTAATACGCAATCGGTGACGACTGCACCTGAGTCGTACACGCAGCCATTGCATTTAGCCAGCATGCATGCCACTCTGCTAAGGGCATCGCTAAGTAATGCCCTAGGCTCTTTGGTTCTATATAAGACCTATCTTCTTGTACATAGCTTAGTTCTGTAGTTCAATATTCTAAGGCCATTCAGCACTCTTATTAGTGGTCTCGTCACATTTTGATTTAATTGAAATAAGCATAATATAAACACTATTTAAGTTATAACGATTGGTTTAAAGATTAATCGTGGGGTCACCCACGATTAGTAGAAATCACTTTCTATATAACTTCGTAGTCTATAATAGATCCTAGATTCTTAATAACCTATTAAGTTCTTGGCAGCCTATTGGGTTCTTGGCAGCCTATTGAGTTTTTGGCAGCCCGCTGGGTTCTTGGCAGTCCTCTGGGTAACCTATAGGCGGGATATCCTATTGTCCTATTACCCGCCCAGCCTATAGGGACCCAGTGGGCGGGACAAGAAGTGGAAAACCCGGCCTATAGGGCCCCACGCCGCAACCTAAATATATCGTTCTAGTCAACCTCACAAATCTTCACTAAAAAGAATCTAATTCTCCCGATCAATAAGTATCAGATACGGACTGGAGGAAGGTTGTATGGGGTTTCAGGTTCCGGAAGGTACTACTGCGATCGACCCCTATGCTTATGATTCAGATTGAAAGCAGCCTCGATTTCTTGGTAGATATCTAAGGAAATACAAGTAATCGTGATTGGTGACTGCGATTGAGACAAAATGAAGTGTTAAGGAAATCATGAAAAACCATTCCTAGGAAACTCAGGCATGTTCACTACCACTTTCAAAGCACCATGTTTGGACGATGCACTGAAGGCCTCGTAGGCGTCATGCATATCACCAAATCCGAAGTCTAAAGGATAATTAGTTGGTGCAATTTAGAACATGAATTAAATAGACTCACAGTGCGAGACCAGAAACTGAGGATCGATGCTACCCGACTCTACCATCTTCACTAGATCGGGGGTAGTAACAGCATCAATGAGTCTAGTCCTCAAACCTAGCAAAAGCGTCAGTCATCATCAGTACAGCGGAGCTTTGGGAAAATACAGATATTGCGACTCCACAGTTTTTCCAGGTGAAGCCCGCACGATTCGCCGAAGACACCCAAGCTGGCGATAGTTCCTCCAGCGCCCACCAGAGCTTGCGCGATCTCGAAAGATTCAGGGGTGCCTACGGCTTCAATAACGACATCAAATCCTCGCTCTTTTGTCAGTGCTAGAGCTGAAGTAATAACAGCATCCTGTCCCTCGAGAACACTGAGCGTATGATCCGCACCCATGGACTTGGCCGTTTCAAGCCTAGGATTACCCCTTCCCACCATCACCGTCATGGCCGGACCAAACAGATTCCTCGCCATCTGCAAGATCATCAATCCGATCGGGCCACTCCCTATGATTGCGACGGTAGATCCAGGCTGAATGTTACCATTCAGAATACCACATTCATAAGAAGTAGGAACCGTATCAGATAAAGTAACAGCAACTTTCAAATCGATGCTCTCAGGCAGCGTATGCAGCGAGAAAGATGCATGAGGAATTCGGACATACTCGGCCTGTGTGCCATCAATTGTATTTCCAAGAATCCAACCGCCGTTTTCACATTGAGATGGCATCTTTCTGCGACAGTAATAACAGGTACCACAGGATGTGATGCAGGATATGAGAACCTTTTGACCAACGGTGAAGTTCGTGACAGCGGCACCGAGAGATTCAATGATACCGACTCCTTCGTGGCCGAGGATGCGACCTGGAGTGCATGATGGCACGTGTCCTTGGAGAATGTGGAGGTCTGTCCCGCATATAGTGGTGTGAAGTACCTGGATGATGGCGTCTGTGGGTGCTGAAAGAATTGGTTTTGGGCGATCTTCGACTGTGATCTTGCTGTCGCCCGTGTAAATAACAGCTTTCATGTTTGCGGCTTTATGAAGCACAACTTGATAGCACACTGCCAAGAGAATCGTCTAGGAATTGAGTCGAATATCTTGACAATGGGTTCAAACATCGCTGAGCGGCTGGCCCCTTACTTATATGTGTTCCTCCATCTAGAATTATGAAGTATACGCACTCAGCTGAGAAATCTCCGCGGGGCGCAAGCGAGCAGTAATGTTGTAACAGTCAAGCAAACAAGCAAGGTTGAATAGCAAGGATGAAAAGTTGGTGAGTTCTGTAGGTCTCGTGAACTCTCTCGACCGTAAATCACTTTTGATTTCTGAAGAGCTAAAATCGAGTAACGCAATTATCTGTGATTGAATCTCAGAATACTACTCCGAAACCCTGCAACGGTCCAGCACATCTTACTGACGTGCCGGTGCATATCGGTAAGTTGCCGAGAGACAGCTGAAAGCTGTGGACTCGGTTGTAATGGCACGGCCCGCTGAATTGCTAACCGACAGGTTTATATTGGATATTGACTTACCGAAGGTCACATTGGGCATCGTCCCTACGTCCCAATGCGGACATGTCACAAGCTAACTTGCTTCTTATCTCTTTTGTCTTTTCCAGAAATGGGATTAAGCTTTTTTGACAGTTGCCTGTGATGTCTCTTTAAGGTAGAGCTAACTGCCAACGGCTGATTCCGATTATGCGGATGAAATCCTGAACCAATGGTAACTCTTGAATGATGGGGAGCTCGTGCATTCGGAGTGGAGGCAGATCCCTGATCGTTTCCAAGGTATGACAAACAAGAGACACTACTAGAATGTGTTGGCAAGAAGATATTCGGTACTGATAAGTTAGAGTCATGGGCTGAACTTTCAGGTTGGAGATGAATACAAAGTACGTAACTCTTTTTTATTTTTATTTTTTTTATCTTTAAGACGCCGGAAACACGTCAACTCTGCAAGATCCACCAGACATATTCTTATCATTAGCCTATCCTCAACCTCACACCATCTTTCCTCTAACATGAAGATTTCATTAAATATGCGCCGTAACAGCCATTCCAGCACCAATCAGCGAACCCGTTCCATTAACATAGATTGCAGAAGGGCTACACAAATACACTGCTGCATTTGCAACCTCTTCGGGAGGCGCTGACTTTCCAGCAGGCGATGCCTTTTCCATAACCTGATTAAGCCCTTTCCAGCGGTTTAATCTGCGTTCTAGCATTGATATTGCTACCCAAGTATGGCAGAGGGCGTTGACACGGATTTGGTGTTTTGCGTTATCCAATGCTTGGTATATTATTAGATGGAATTGATTGTCAGATTGATAGACCCTTGATTCGCAAGTAAATAGAGGAAATAGGATGAGATGAGGGTATATATAAGAAAAAGAAGAACGCATACGAAACTGTGGTGATTCCCATGACTGCATGTTTAGAGCTGACATACGCCATCATTCCAGGGGCTGCAGTATTACTATATAAGATGTGATGCTCACTAGATTGACGATACAACCTCGACCCAGGCTGCTCATCACCATGACGACCTTTGGTTATCAAGGGTTCTTGGGTTATCATCGCTTTGGTTACCGCTCGTGTACAGAGCATTGTTCCGCGGGTATTGACAGAAAGCGTTTGGTCGGAGTTGAGAATATCGATATCAGATGTGGGCGCGAGAGATGTAGCTCCTATCTAGAACAAATATGTCAGTGTAATAGAAAAGGCTGTTTTTTATTGGGGTATGGTTGAACCGCGGAGATGTTGCAAATGGGAATTGCATTTCACTTGCACCTGCACTATGAACAAAACAATCGATCCGACCGTATTCATTCACAGTCCAATCAACCATGGCCTATACACTTTCTAGATCTATGACATCAATCTTTGGTCTTGCGTATTGGTACTTGGGATTAGCTGCAAACTGTTTGCTCTTCTCGGCAGTTGCGTTTTCGAGCTTGATGTCGAAGGTAAGCTGAAGTTTGAAGAAACAAAAAAGAAACTACTTACACCTGTTATGAGAGCGATGCCCGTGACTGTTACAAACGGCATAGTGTTGAGATGGGATTTCTGTATCTCGTTTTTAGACTCTACAGACCAAGAGAAAAGTCAATTGACATTTATTATAACGTTTTGATGTCGATAAGAAAATAAAAAGAAGACAGAAAGAGCTTCGCTGATCGAAGAAGGAACTCCTTTGCCTCAATAGTTGTGCTTTGCTGATGCGTTGCGTGATTAGGATCCAACTATTCCACCAAGGTATATCATATCACGCCGCAAACATACTGAATAAATGTATATTCTCTAGTTTCTCCACTGCTTTGCGATCTATGTTTACCGGTTAAATTATACCAGTGAGCTGCCAGTGAATGATTGCCAGATCATGTTATGATAAATTTACCCCGCAGCACGCTCATACTTGCTTCTGAGCCATTGTAAACATTCATTCAGCGAGAATTATCGAGTAAAGTAGTGAAACCAGCTTGGGTAGCATTCATCAAGAGTTCAAGTAGTGGTATCAGTAATGAAAGCCACATGTCAGTCTTACTTCTACAACATAAGACAAATCATGGTTACTTCACCTATCTGCTATTTGCTAAAATCTGGCTCCAACTCTACGTCCTGACAAAGAAGAAGGCCGGGCTTATCTAAAGAGCAAGAGCAGCTGACTTATGTGTATGTATGCAAAGAAAGGAACATGAAGATGGCAGTGTGTAAAGTAACTTTCGAAGATTCCGTATCAGTAAGTCATTCTGTAGCTATGAAGGGGAGAACACTACATATCAAATAAATCTTGCGCTTCCTCGTTTATCAAGATGCCATGAGCGATAGGAAATTGCCCAAAACTTTAGTATTCTTTCCATATCAAAAGTGGAACTATAGGGTCTTATATCATGGAATTTGTAGACCTAGCAGCCCCTGACCCCTCTTTTGACAAAGTAGCGATGGTTTGTAGGGTTGACATGGAATTATCCGCATTCATAGTGAAGCTAAAATTAGTGTGCGGCTCTGTTTATATAGAGGTCGGGGTATGCAAGAGTATTTCACGTAATGTATTAGTTACTGAACCTACCGCTGAATGATCTCTCAATGCTAATAATCGTGAGGCTGTTGATATGCCACAAATATTAGTTATTTCCAAGGTAAAAAGAAGCAGTGTAGATTGACTATAATCAACTACTCTATCATGCTTCTAGTACCTCATCGTTTATTCAAGATCTTCGATGAATTTGTTATGATCACGCATTCTATGGCGACATCAATTGGAACTCACTCAATCCATAGTAACACGACATAATGTAGTTGCAATCTGCCCAGTTTTTGGTTGGTAATTACAATGGACTCAATCATTCAACCTCAATTTTCGACGGGCTTGTCGTGAATGGACGTATAACACAGAGCTGAAAACATCTCCAGCAGGGCGACTTGACGTCTGACTGATCCTCACATTTCTGCTTGCGGCTTCGGCGTTAACTTTCATGGTAAGTATCCTGATCATAATACAATGCCTCTACTGCTGAGTTGTCTTGCTTTTGTACAAGCACGGGAAGTCCTCGAGATCTTCGATGGACGCTCAACAATACTCCCCTGCTCACAATCACATCGTCATCTCGATTATGCTTGCTTCATTGGCTCATCGAGGATAAAAAGAAATACTGTCGAAATGAGTTTACATTCACGTTGTGCATGTAGGCTTCTAGAGCCGTAGGAGATCAGGTGGTGAACGAGATTGAGAACTTGGTGGAATATAATTCAGATCCTAAGACGTCTAATTGGTTAGTCCCCTTCTAGCTCAGATGCTCCCTCGCCTCTTGTATGGATGAACTGATGGATGAGCTGCTGCACAGAAAACGATCTTGGTAACCAATCAGGACGTAGACAATCCATAAGCTCGCCTGCAGTCTTAACGACTTTCGATTGGCCTCCTTTACGTCGGTCCTCGTCCAGTTAAGCATTTTATCCTCAACCACAGGGAATATCAAGGTTGGCTTGCATTCATGCACCATGATATTCTAAGATGCTGTAGGTCTAAGAAGTGCATACATGAAAGGACATGGCAATTACTATGTTACTCAAATCATGCTTAATTTCTTCTCAGCTTTTACGTACAAATCCTCAACCTACAGAAATATGTCATATCCACTACAGAACTAATGGTTAAACACACCAAGTATTAGTTGACGGAGACGGAGGAGTGTCCGTCGGTTATACGATATATACATTAGTAGCAGGCACGAGATGGATAGAGAGTTTTCGTCGATCTGATGAAGACTAGAGTGGAAGAAAGAAAAGAGGTTGGAAGAGAGTGTTCAATAGCTATATATCTATTCGTTTGTGCTTGCTCACTTAGTACAATGAATTGTTATCATATACTGTTCATTCATCATCAAATTCGCAGTTCACTACCCCTAAAGCCACCGATGAAGTTGTCGACTTGTTATCAAGGTCCTTCCTCCACACATCTCAGCCCCCACGTCCATCCCATCACCGTCATCATTGACATCTCACCCGAAATCGGTTATCCAGCCAGTCCAATCTTTTTCGCCCCCGCATAAATCCAACCTATCCTATCCGCCACAGCTATCTCTATCGCATCCCATCGACTCATCTTATGTTTCACAAGATCCTCACCAGCTTTCCTAACACCACTCATATCAACCACGCTATGTCAAATCTCACCGCTTACACCAGTGTAATTTCCTCGAATTGAGCGAGCCTTGCAAAGTTTGTCTCTTTGTTAAAAAATACAATCGGCCCCAGCACCTAGCGGGGGTGAAGGGAAGTCTAGGCCGGCCTCAAACAGGGGCTTTTTTCAGCTCCTGTAACCCTGTTATTTAGACGTTCAACTGAAGCCACTGAACTCATGAGTCAGGGTTTTCTAAAATCCTCCAAGCGGAGCGAAATGCGGGAAATATAATGGACGTAGCAGCACCCTCATTTCGGCGTTACCAAGTTGAAAGTTCTGGCATTTGCATATTTTGAGCGTGCGACGATTCGACGAAACATAACAAGAAAAATGCACGAATCTTTCTTTTCATACACGGTCGCGCGACAATATCCTTACCCGTGGTTTACTCCCACAGTCATCGTGGGTGGTATCATACTCGCGGCCCTGATCTCGTTTGTCAATGTGATAGCAACCGGTTACGAGCTGGCGGCGACGTCGTCCAACAATCCTAACGAGACCATAGCAGACCCGCGCTTGTACGGCAGCGTCAAATGGCCGTCCGTCTTCACCAGTAAAGCGCGGGCAACTTGTGCCGCTTCCACGTTCAACCTTAACTCGGAGCTTTTCACCCACAACAACGCATTCCCATATACGATGAGTAGGGTATGGCGTACTAGGGACAACGGTACTATTGTGAACATGGGGTCTCTTATGTACTTGAACAATCCCCTCAGTGATTGCGACGTGACCTCGGTCAATATTCAGGTTCTCGGTCGGTATTCTCGGGACGTCGGTCTGCTTGCCATCGCCAATCCAGGGGTGGTCATCGAAGCTTACGCTCAATGCTCCATTGACGTCGACACGTCTCTGACTGACGACATAAAAGGTCCAACGTACTTTGAGCTGATGGCAACGTTCGATACCGTGAATCCGAACGTGCCGCGTTTTCTATCCCGGAACAAAACCACCCAAGCCAGCTTGTACTGGGGTCAATCCCTGCTGCAGTTGTACTGGATGGTCCTTGCACGCAACTACGAGTTCGCCGCCAATAACACTGTGTCTGACGGACGATACCAAGCGACCATCACCCTCAAACGACAATCCAACAAGAAAGTCGGCACTGCTGCCGAAGTTGAGAGCCTGGACTTTTTTCATGTTACTTGTTTCACTGAGAGCAGCTTCTGCCAAAACAACAGCATACCGCAGCTGGTGCAGGGCTATAAGGGGTTCGATCCCTATCCGTCTATTTGGAAGTCGGTCGATGTGTTGGGGAAGGCCATGTGGTTCTCGGTCCTGACGGACTTGGGTCGCAGCCAAAGCGCTGTGCCAAATATGCTCGTTGAGCCAGAGTTACTCGCAAACCTGACGTCGAATTATACCAGCGAGGTCCAGGCGTGGCCAACTAACAACGGCAGCATCCATATGTCGCTCGACAGAAGCCTAGCGCAAGCATCATTTGACCCCAACACAACGTCGCTACCAAATCTAAATATAACACAAACTACCTTGAGCACCAACTATCTCTGCCAGGTGCCACGAATGAAATCAGCCGGCACATTATTTTTCAGTGTACTCCAGGCTGATCTTGTGTATCTGCAAAATGCATACGCATTGCTCGCATTCGTTGTCAGTTACCTACTATATCGTGAAAAACCCGATGCCAAGTACTGCGATGGTTGCCGAAGGGTCATTAGTCAAGGAACACAGCAGTCGAATAATCAACATGCCCTGTCGACTGGCCAAGTAGGAGCGAAATTGGATGACCAGAACTCGTCTTCAAGCTCAACGCACAACAACGACAACAAAAGTGAGGCCAAGGGATACGTACAAATTAGTCAGAGTGAAATACGATTACCTTGAGCATAGAGCGGTACCAAGTCTAGGCAGAGCAGAAATAATCTCGCGGGTTGAGGAAACGTGTAGAAGTGAACAGCTCCTGTACAGGTAAATGACTCCTGTATCAGTGAATAGCTTCATTTTCAGACTAGGTCCTGACGTTATCACACATTAAATCAAAATGATCTTGGTTGGTCTGCCCAATCGTGCTGCACGTGGAGACTAGCATTACGTCCCTAAAGGTGAACATCAAGAACTAGGAGCCTTTGCCACTACTACGGCCTAGAGTTTCCAATATTCGTATAACCAATCCAACAGATGACTGTTTTTGGCTGTAGAAAGAACATCCTTCGCCTTTCGCAGGTTCACTCTTTTTACCCGATCTCGACGATTCAGACATGATATCTGACCCTTTGCTATGCAATTTTTTATGGTAAAACGCATCTTCCAGTTAATTTTATTGGCTGAGGGTGGCTGGCTATTGAGAATGATCTGATATGTCGCAACTCTGATGGGTGATGTTCTCTTTCCTCTGTCAAAGGTGCACTGCATCAGATTATCCTCCCCCGGAGCATTCAATAACTTCTCCGGATCTTGCTCGACCTCATAAGAAACAACCAACTACTCTCGATCCGGTTTGAAACCGACTGGAACAAATCGAGTCTCTAGGTCTCTATCATCAGATAAGAGTGAAACAGCGAAGCGCAGTTCCTTCGCCTCGATTCTGTATGTCTGGACATACATAGCTTGCCCAGTCAGTCAGTCAGTCAGTCAGTCAGTCAGTCAGTCAGTCAGTCAGTCAGTCAGCCAGTCTACCTTCAGCAATGTCTGTTTGTCTAGCCTAGCTTGCATCGACTACCACCAAAGCCATCCATCCATCTATCTGCGTTTTCCTTTCTGCACAGTGTCGTCATCTTCGCTTGATATTTATTCGATGGCTACTTTTGAACGACCGCGTCATCTGCTGGCGAAACAGGTCTGGAAGCCTTCGGAGCGAGCACATTGCCTCCCTTCATTATCACTTCTGTTCCCGCTGCATATCCGCCAGGGAACCTCCCCATGCCATGCGGTTTTGTCGATGTTTGTTTCGATTCGATTCGATTCGTTTGCTGAGCTCACTCCCACTCCCACTCTCACCTCCACAGATACGATACGATACTGTACTATACTCATCTCAACCTTGCACTAGCTAGCTGTTGACTTTTCCCACCCAAGTAATCTCCCCGTTTCCGGATTCCGATGCGCTGATCAGGGAGTGAGTGAGAGAGTGAGTGAGTGCATTTCCCTCTGCAGATAAATCTAACCGGCCATCCCATCTCCAGCATCCATCGTCATTGCCCTTGTGTTCCCAGCTGGCAAGGTATTTATTGCCCCCTAACCTTTCATAACTATAGTCCCCCAACTTCGCTAGCAGATAGTTCTAGGAGAGCATTTCATCGCATTCGAGTCCGTGTCCGCGTCCGCCAGCCAGCCAGCAGGGAGAATAACACAACACAATAGCACCCACACCCACACAACACAACACCACACCACACCACATCCAAATCCCTACAAGCCCTGCATATGCACATGCATCTCGCATCCCCCCCCCCCCCCCCATTGCATTCCCTCTCCCCCCTTACCCCCCCACAAAAACCACACATCACCCCACACCTCACCTCACCTTTACCCTTTCAGTTACAACAAAGTAACATCAGCGTGCCATCCCAAGGCCAAACCAACACCAACACAGCCTATGTGTGTGTCACTTACCCGAACGACCGATCCATCGATTGCGTCTTACTTACCAGCAGAAGCACTACGACGCAACGCTACAACGCTACAACAGCATAATATACACCGCATATACTATTACTATACTGTCCGTTCCTCCGTAATTGGAGGAAGAAATGTTTTTTTTCCTTTTCTCTTTTTGGGGGGGGGGGGGGGGGGGGGAGTTCTCATTTATCTTTCCATTTATTCATGTCCCGGCAAGTAAAACAGCAGAGGATTTATAGCAGCACAATTCAATAACACATTAAATTATCATTTACTCAACAGCCAGCCACCTTGACGGCACAGCACAACACAGTACAATCCAACAACACAAATCCAATTCATCACTGCAAGTAATAAACATAGGTATAAAGCGCCATTTCCCATGCCTCCCAAACCCAAATCAAACCAGTTTCTCCAATTCCAATCCCCAATCCCCAATTCCCAAGTCCCATTTCCCATGCCCATAAAGATGATGATGATGATGATGATGACCATGATGTCGATGATGCCGCCCATCCCCAATTCTCGCTACATTCCAAAGACAAGACGTTCCACCCAACCACAAGAGGTATGTATGCAAGCAACATAAACGAATTACCCCACCCACGCTTCAAACAACGGCAAAAAGGTACACTTTTCCCCTCCATTTCCCACACACACAAACACAGCTCAATTGATCATTAATCATTATTAAATCTTCCGCTTGCTCCCTCTCCCATTAATATCCGAATGCCATAGTTCCAACAAGTGGATCCACATATAGCGGGAATTGTTCCTTCTCTCCATCTCCTTCATCGTAGTACCCCTCTCCTCTAAACGCCATCTTAGTTTCCCTAGAAAGAGTCGCCGTGCCACCCAGCATCCCAGTATTACCCAGGTTCTCAATCATCGGTGTTTCCACCGGCGTTTGTTGAAGGCCGTCGATGCCCACACATGCTTTCCCCGAACTCATCGGTCGTTCTTTTCCCCCTCGAACCATCTCCCAATCGTAATCTATACTCATACCCATACCCATAGATGAAGATGCAGATGAGGAAGAGACATATTGTTTCTTAGCCCTCTCCATATCCATCTTTGCCTCCTGTATAATAGCTTGGTCCCAAAGCGGGAGTAACCTATATCCTAAATTCTCCATCATGCATCTCTGTGTATAATTAATCTGGTCGCATGACCAAACCCCTTGTCCCCATTTTGCAGCATAGTAGCGGGTAGAGGCTGAATCGTCGTCTAGGAATTTCTTCGCAAGGATAAGCGAAGCCAGCACTATAATTTCCGGGTGAGTGGAATCAATATGAGGAGCTTGGTAGAAGGGAGTGGGCGGTTCGAGGGGGAAGGACTGCCGCCAGGTGCGCGCAAAGCGAGAATTGAGTGAGTCGAGGATGCAAACGGCGAGGGCGAGGACTTCAATTGGAAGGTCGGCTCGACTGAGGATGGAGTGGACGAGCTGAACAGAGGGTTTGGTGAGAGATGTGGAGGACGGAATGAGGTTTGTGAGGTGGATAGCTGGACCTGATATTATGCATGATGTGATTAGCCTGAGTGCGAATGGACGCATACAGAAGGTTACACACCTTGAAATTCCGGGTCTAAAATCTCATCTGAGCTGAAAAGGGAAACGGGTGATTGCTCGGCGGTGATGTCGTGCGAGTGTGAGGATAATGGCGGGGTAGGTAGATTGGACAGTGGCACGTAGGTTTGCTCGAAGAAATCGGAATCGAAAGACTCAATGGAGGAGATGCTCGAGGAACGCTTGCGAGAAGCCATTGACATTGGTGAAGGCATTGCTGTTGGATTCATGATGTTCGTAGCAGATATCGTAACGATGGGCTGGTGAAAAGTCGAGAAGGCGGCATGTAAATTATTCGAGGAATGGATGGGATCAAGACTAGCAATCAATCCGTTTCGAAGGAATCAATGAATCGATCAATCAATCAATTGATGTTCGGTGGAAACGAGGGTTTCTGGCTCTTTATATGAATGATGTCTTCTCCCGGCCAGATCAAGCCACTTTCCAAAATCGCAATGTTCTCGATCCAACTTCGACCCTTTTCTCCTCCTTTTCGACGCAGCTTCTTTCTTCAATGAAACAGAATTGAATAGGCGGTGATCATTGGATAGTATAGCCTTGCAGATAGGTGAACGAGTGAATGCAAGTCTCGACCAACACACACACATTCACACACACTCACACACACTCACACACACTCACAGAGGTAGAACCGAGGTAGTAGATGCAGAGCGGAGAGTGACACACGGGATGGGATCGATAGAAGCAAAAGGTACAAGTGACTCTCCTCTCTTGCATGACCCCCAAGCAAGACTATATAGCTAGGAAGAAGAAGTAAAACAAACCAACGAACGAACGAACGAACGAACGGAAGAAAGCAAACGGGAACGAATGTAGACAAGGCAAGTCAAGTACAGTAGAGTCTAGCGAATGTGAGTTGTTTTTATGGGGAGGGGTTTATGGTAAAATGGTCAGACCGTGTACGAAGAAGGGAAGTCAGTGTCCTAGAAGTACTTCGGTAAGGTGTAAGGTACTTCGTACGTACCTTGGTGCTTTGCAGATGAAATTTTTCGACTAAAAATCCGTGCGGCGGAGCGGGCAATTCTTGGACTGTACAAAGGAAGTACTTTTGATGGTACTTCGGTACAAGACAGGGAAATTGGCCTCATGTATGTCACAAACCCGAGGGATCAACAAACGGGTCGCAGCGGGATGGGATATACTGGACGATGATGTTTTTCCCTCTCGGCATCGCTCATCGTCTGCCGGGTTGAGCGCCAATCAATGCAGTTAGCATGAACCAATTGCCCTTGGCTAGTCAGTTCATCCAAGAATCCCAAGAATCCCCACAGCAAACGAGTCGAGTCGTACCCACCGCCCACGAGCTGCGACTAGGACTTGTATACGAGAAAAGGGTGGCTTTGCATCTATTTCCGCCTTTTTACATTCCAGCTATGTACATGGCAGTTATGCACGGAAGCACCGTTCCTTTGCTGGAGCATGAATTCTTTTCATCATGATCTTCACTCATTACCATCCCCAAGGCTGCCTCTCCTGTACGAAAAACCCCTCCCCAACTCTTTCGCAGGCCGCTTCCGCACAGCCACTCAGAACCAAGAGGAGAGAAGAAGAAGAAAAAACGCGACTTTTTATTCTCCCCGTCGGAGCACGTGTCCAGCTTCTCTTTTCTACTGCAGCGTCTATTTTGATCCGAAGAAAGGATGCGATGACCGGACAGGACAGGAGATGGGACGGGATGAGATGAGATGAGATGAGATGCACATCAGCGTAGTACCAGCCCGTATTGCATACATATACATCCAGTACGGCAGGATCTCGAAATCCCAACATCGATTGCACCATCTATCTATCCATCCTTCCTTCATAAAACACAACACCATACTCTGCACCGAAGAATCCGTGGAGCTCCTCACACCCCATCCCATTCATTACCACTCCATGCACAATACTTCGTACTTACAGAATAGAATGAATGCCGCATCATCCATTTTGGTTTGTCCCAATCAATTCGGGTCCGTCAAGAAGCGCTCGGGAACGGAGGGAGGGGAGACACAGACACACGACAATCAAAGCGTCGTCGTTCGTGTGCATACATACATATGTACAGGCAGACAGACATGTATGCATGCATTACATTTGAGGTGAGGTACGAGTACGGTCTGGTAACAATGTGGTTGGTTTGTCGAGAGGTGGGTGGGTGCATCAAGTAACCCTTGATGCATATATGGAAGGTAGGTGGTGAGTACGTACTGTAGTTAAAGAGGTATAGTATAGTATATAATAAGTGTATGAATTGGTACAGGACTCGCAGACAAGACACGCAGACCGACCGAGCGACATGCATACATAAATGGAATCAAATCAAATGGTAGATAATCTTACAATGTCGCCTTGCCAGTCAGTCAGTCACTTGTAAGTTACATACATCTGACCTGCGCACAACACAACATCCATCCATCCATCCCTCCCTCCCTCCATCCATCTCCATCGCACATATGGCAAAAGACATTTCTATCCCGTACAACCCCAAGAACTGATCATCGGGTGTCCCCGGCGGTGGGAGAAGGAGCATGCGCAGCCGCACGCCGCACGCCGCATCTCGCATCTCCACCCAAGCTGCTCTGCCAATTATTGGGGAGGGGCGGAGCGGGTCCCTTGGAAATATTGATTGGTTTTGGAATTCCAATGCGTACAAAGTACTTTTCGGATGTACCTCCGTATGGTGTATTGTCTAGTTGCATCTCAGGCTATCACCAAGACCACATTTTCTGAAATCCTATCGTGCGTGTTTGCTTTACCACGAGACATTGCCGCATCGAAGCGTGGCTGCCCGAGGGGCTTTTTTGCCCAATTCTGAATACGGTACTGCGAGAGTCTTGGATACCTATTTGAGGACTGGTTGCCATTTTTAGAGAGTTGTGATGTTTTTACAATACTTGTTTTCTTTTATTTCCGTCCTCTTTCGTCACTCAAGTGAGATGGAAATGGTCGCCTTCTCCTTTCTTCCCGACGATACCCAACCTCACCTTCCTACGATATCTCTGTTCTTTCTCGGCCGCTTCTCTTTCCTCACGAAGTCTCTTCTTCCTCTCGTACACAGCTCTAACTGTGCCTCGGACCTGTTCGCGACCCTCGTCGAAATTCGCTCGCGCTAGTTTAACTACATTGTCGATATCTTCTGGGGTATATACGAAATTCCATGTACTCATGTAGTCGTTGATGGCCGGGTCTACGCCTTCCACCTTGGGGTTGCTGAGGAATGGGAGATAGACTACTGTAATACCAGCATTCGGCTCCATCAGCTGCCAGTCTTCATTCACCGCCTTTGGAGGCGGTGGTTCGCTGTCAGTGGCACTTGAACGTTCTTCCGTCGTACCAACCCACACCGTGCAGTAACCCAGGTCGCCACTATCTTCGGGATCAGTGCTATTGGCTGCCTTGCCATTTGATTCTATGATCTCGTCGAGATGTTCGGCCTGTTCGGCTTTGGCATTTTCGATTTTGGACTCTGCCTCGGCTGCTGTGCTCGCCTGAGCTTCGTCCAGCTGTCCTATTGTATTCTCGGCAGTATCCGTGGACTTCGGCCAGCCTACACCGATGGGCCAGCCCTTGATGCCACGCTGTCTTGCGTATCCATCCACGACGGATAGCCAGTTGTCTGTTCTGACATCTGCACTTGCGTCGAAGGCAATCAAAATATCGACATCTCGACCGGGCCGTAGCAAGGGATAAATTGGTAAGTTATTGGACATACCGGCGTCCATCAACTGTAGGTGCTTACGCTTGTAAATGCTTTCTGGTGTTGTTTCTGGTAAGCGTCCTTCCATGCCATATGCAAAATTGGGGATAGAGGCTGGTTCAATTGGATGAACTTTGCTGAGATCTTCGCTTCGACCTTCTATCAAATCGTCGAGGCCCCCAAGCCACGTGAGACCTTTCACTATGGGTCTAATCTCTCTATAATAATGGCTCAATGTAGCACAAAAGGCGCTTCCAAAGATTCCAAAAAGGAGTGGCAAGCGAAGTTCCGGTGTTCGCAAACCTGTCTCTTCTTCAGGGACATCTTTTCCACCTTCGAACTTCCTTCCAAGTGCCCACGTGGGAATACCAGCTCCGAATTCTTCACAAAACATCTCGTACGGGGTAATCTCGAACCATTGGAACCACGCTTCTTTCTTCGCCTTTCTTTTGAGGGCTTCAGCTTCTTCTTCGGGGATATTGTTGGTGTCGTTAACATCATCAAGGATTGGGATCTCATGGCGAACAGCTGTGTATATCGGCATTGGGTTCCCCCCCTCATTGATATAGTTTCGTTGATTTGATATCTTTAGGTCGCGACTGTCTACACCGAGCTCGCCCTTTGGTACAAGTAATCTTGCGGTCAACAATAAGCCATAGACATCTACCAAGCCAAGATCTGCATCTGGGTCTCCTTTTAGCTTTTCGACGAATCCGCTTAGGAGGAATTTATTCGTAGGGGCGGAGATCAGCGCCGACAGAGCCACTGGAGGATAGGCAATGTGTATACCAAGTCGTGATTTGAGATGATCAATCAATCTGTCAAGACGACGCTCACTGATAGACGAATTGTACAAAGCTTGCGACCAGCAACTACCACTAACCCCAGCCGTGTACGTAATACAGTCAAACAGACCAGCTTCGGCCGCCGCTAGCATCGAGCCGGTACCAGCAACGAGCGCTCGCAGTCCACCACCAGAACCTACCATAGCAATGCATGGAACATCATCGGGGTGAACTTCTTCTATAGGGATATCCAGATATTTCGCAAGCGCGATCCTCGTTGTAGCTTTCCTCTTTCTACGAAATTCCTTCTCTTCTTCACAGAGTTCCTCGGACACCCGAACCGAGGCAGGGTATGCGATTTCGGGGTTGATATCAGGATCATGCGCCTCAGTCCATATCTCCTCTGCCAATGAACCCGGTGCCATGTTCAGTTCTCGTTGTAGTTTCTCAATGTAGCCGGGCAAAACCTTTGCCCATTCCGGTATTATGAAGTCTGTGACTTTTTCGGAGACAGCAGCCCATTGTGTATCGGTCATAATCGAGAAGTTGTTGACTTTCCCAATGAAGCTCCCCCATGCAGAATCATCTCCTGCTTGCGCATCTGATTGAAAGGGCAGAACCGACAGTTGTTTGGCATTCTCAGCTGCTAGCCTCTCGGTTTCTGCTTCT
Organism: Clarireedia aff. paspali H2; assembly: GCA_026770245.1. NCBI lineage: Eukaryota > Fungi > Ascomycota > Leotiomycetes > Helotiales > Rutstroemiaceae > Clarireedia > Clarireedia aff. paspali H2. The sequence continues at coordinate 444,714 of JAJCXA010000002.1, forward strand.
GCTAATTTCTTCTCCGTCTGAGGTTTGCGCCGCAGGCGTGTAGCAGGTAGTGGTTGGATGTAGTCGTTCCGGTAGAGTATGTAAAAAAGGCCTAGAGCCATAATCGTGGAAGTCGCGCTCACCAGTGATGTTGATATCGGCGCCATTTTGGATTGCGCCACTTTCTTTTTCCTAGTTGAGGAGAATATATTCCTGCGTGTCTGGGACCTCAGAGTAAAAGATTTTATGCGCCGAGCAAGTGTTGTTGTGGAAGAAGAGAAATTTTGATAAGGTGATGGATACCCATGCTGAAAGCCGCTGTATGGGATTTGTGAAGGTCGCCATGCCCAACCAGGAATTTTTGCGCGCACCATGAGGGAATGGGAAAAGAAAATTGGGTGGGAGAAAAGGTGTGCAAGCAAATCATATGAGCATGAACCAGTGGATGATGAAGACACGCATGGTGGAGTATGGGAGAAAGGCCGACCGGAAGTGGGCACGAGGGGAGGGAAGAACAATGAATGGGAAAGAGCAAATAATGGCGGGAATTCTTGGAGATTGAAAATTATTTGCGACAAGTTTGCGCGAGCTTGGGTGGGAGATGACATGAGAATGACATGAGAATGACATACCTTGGTTTTTAGTGTGGCTGATTATTGATTAAATCTTTATCGCAGAGCCACAATTCCTTGCTTTGTGGCTTGTGTGGACGGAAGTAGGAAATATGATGACATGTGACATGTGCTTGAGCTCATGTACTTTGCTTTGTGTGCGTACGAATGGCGCATGCAACAAAGGTGGTGGAAGAGGGGAGGATGAAGGGATACAACAATTGAATGGAAGGAATAGAGAGGGGACGGCCCCTGCTCTCTGCCTGCCATCTTGAGGCTCGAGCAACAGAAACCGACTTGTACTGACATACACCAATTCACTACTTTGGAGTCAATAGACGCACGCCTTGAACAAAATGAAGATATACTTTTCCTTCCTTTCTCTAAACCAGAATAACAAACTAGAAGAATCTCGGCGCATCAATCACTTCTCGTCCTCCAAACAAGCCGGTTTCCAATCCATGTTCCTGACATTCCATTTCTCCACAAATTGTCTATATCTGCTGCAAGCCACCGCCTCAGATCAGCAGAAACAGCTTAGTGCAAGCCCCACGGATAAACGATTACAGGAACGCTATGTACACTACATCTGATTATGGGTCCTTACCTGTCGTGCCTCTCGTACCTGTGGGAAGGAGTGCTTGGTCCCTTGCATCTTCGAAAATGGCCGTCGGCTTGGGCTCCAGACAAGCCGATGAAGAAGCGAGAGCAGAGGTCGACGTGCTGAAGTCGCGATTGGAAAAGACGAGTCAATTGACGAAGAAGATTCAGGCTTCGCTCGGCAGATTGGATGCCACAGGAAAGGGGGTTCAGGAAGCCCTCGGACCTATCTATGCAAACACTCAAAAACTACAGATTTTGGGACAGAGTAGGTCATTATCTCAGGATTCGTGCACTCGCATATTTTTCTGACGGCATTGGTAGATATCGATGGGGTGATTGCGGCGATTGATCGCATTCGGCAGCCGTCGGACATCAAGACCAATGAGGAGGATATCATTAGGAAAGGGTATGTCGCGGACAATCAATATCGATGTAGCACCCAACTAACTCTTGGTAGCCCCGAGCAGGCCGGATTGTCTGCCTTCCTGAGCTCAGTGAAGCGCGTCAACAAAGCTCTCGCGGATATGAAACGAACGAACCTCCGATCGAATCAACAAGCCATGGTGGAATTGAGTAAGTTGTCAAAGTCGGGGAACACCCAATTGGAGTCGCATTTCCAGAATCTCTTGCAGGAAGATTCGCAACCACTCGAACCTTTACACTACATCACTAAGAATCAACCATTCCCTCTACTGTCGCAGGATAAAACGACAAGACTCGGTCTCATCACGAATTACATAGGATCAGTCGTTCGTCAATCCGGGTTTGTGCAGGAATCACCGGTCATGCAATCCTATGCAAGTGTTAGAGGACCATACTTAAAGACTACACTACAAAATTTAGCATCGGCTTCGATGAACACTGCCAAGAAGAAGACTCCGGATGCTATATACCGCCAGGGAACTAACGGGATTGGAACCTATGCGATGGGAATGGAGGGCGCATTCTTGGCGGAATACGATAACATTTGCGCACTTTTCACTCGCGACGAATGGGGCAAGGTTTTCAATCTGACCTGTCAGGGAGCAATTGCGGAGTTAACAAAAACGCTTCGGGAGCTGAACACACATATCAAGTCAAACCTGACTACTGATTGCTACCTCGCTTATGAGATTATCGAAATTGTCTCTAATCTTTCCTCAAATTTGGAAAGCAGGACTGGCGAGCTGAAGCCATCATTTGCAGCAGCACTGAAGCCCATCAGAGAGACTGGCAAGTCCTCTTTGGCTGAACTCCTGGAGGACACCCGACGGAAGGTAAATCTACTACCAACTATACCTCCTGATGCATCCTCGGTACCGATCACAGCCGAGACTATGACTCGACTGCAAACCATGGTAGACTTCTTACGACCAATATCCAGCATCATGATATCATTAGGCGATGGGGGCTGGAAATCTGCCGACGCCACGCGTGGTTCAACCGACCAAATCCCCAGTCTCAACTCCTTCGACGTCAACGCAGACGGCAAGCAAATCTTCGCCCACTACTGCGTTGACACCGTCGAAACCCTACTCACCTCACTCGAACAAAAAGCCAAACCCATACTGAAAGGCGGCAAAGCCGCCGTCGGAGTCTTCATCGCCAACAACGCTATCATCGTCGACCGCATGATTCAAACCTCCGATCTCCGTCCTCTCCTCGCCTCTCGCATGAACGACGTAGATAAATGGGTCAAAACAGGCGCCACACTCTACGCATCCGCATGGCGCGAACCATCAGGTTACCTTCTCGACGTACAGTACACGAACAGAGGGAATCAACGACCGCCGTCTCAGTCCGGGAACACAGTCGACTCGGTAGCTATCGTTAAAGCCTTGAACAGTAAAGATAAAGACGCGATTAAAGAGAAGTTCCGCTCGTTTAACACGAGTTTCGAAGATCTTATCGCGAGACACAAGAGCTTGCACATGGAGAAGGAAGTTAGGGAGTTGTTAGCGAGACAGGTGCAGCAGTTGATAGAGCCGCTTTATGGGAGATTCTGGGATCGATATCACGAGATTGATAAGGGGAAGGGGAAGTATGTCAAGTATGATAAAGCGGGTATGTCGGCTGTGTTTACGGGACTGGCTTGATGAGGAGGCTTTGGTTTTGATGGTTGGCATGAGGGGACTAATGATTGAAAGAGGGCGGGGTGAGGACAGGGGAGGAGTGGGATTTCGATGGGTTTTTTTTTATCCGATACCTATTTGGAATTCATAATTATTCATACAAACTCCAGGAAAGCGCCTTGGAACTCTTTCATTTCATATCATATCATTCCATATCATATCATTCCATATCATGCCATTTCACATGTTCCTGAAACCCTTTCCCCCAATCGCTTCCACACTGTAAAGACGCATCTCGTGGGCCATAGGCAAGAACTGCGTATAGGCACTGCCCACCTACCTGCATCTACGCGTTCCTAGCTACATACATACCTGCCATAAGAGCCACTCGCCCTTCCTTCGTTAGCTCTTGGTAAAACTCTGGTGAATAAACGTATATGCAGGACACGCAGAGCTGAGCTGAGCTGAGCTTGCTCCCTCCCTCCCTCCCTCCCTGTGGTGCATAGATATGATTGTGGGCGGAGAAAATCCATATACAGAAATGAATGAATCACTTCACTTGTTGCATTGCATCGTGAGTATGATAAGAAAGAGTATGTCTGTCTGTTAAGGGCCTCCTCCTCCTCCTCCTCCTCCTGTAGCAACGCCTTCCGGTGCGGTTCGAGCTTTCCTGGCGTGGGCAGAGTATCGATCGCGTTCGCTAACTCACAGCTGGCTGGCTGGCTGGCTGGCTGGCTGGCTGGTCAATGGGATGGATTTCATGTACAAGTAGGTTTCCCCGCCTTTTTGCAAGGCGTGCGGAGTTGTCGCTTTGGGTGGGAGGGGCGCCAGGCAGGGGGGAAACGGGAAGAGTGCGTGGCTATGGGTAGGGAATGTCTTTTATGTGTGTGTGGTGGATGGGATGGGAAGGGGTGGAGAAGATAAAGATAAAGGTGGTGTGGTGTGGTGTGGTGTGGTAAGACGGCTCGATGCGATGTCGATATCGATGATGCATGCAGCGCGGCACAGAGCAGGCGGGCCAGTGGCCTACGTACATACTCGTGGTTATGTGAGATTGTATACCAGATTGGTCCAGTTGATCGGGAGACGGGTAGATGGATGGATAGATAGATAGATTGATTCATTCATTGGTTGATTGATGGAGCAGTTGGCTGGGGTGTGCACGGTTTCGTATGGGAGTTGGGAATTCAGTATACCTACCTGCCTGGGTTGATTTTGGCGGTTTGCAGAGGAAGAGAAGATGTAGGATATCACAATGATAAGTAATAGGACTGCACTTCCTCCGTTTCATACTGGAAGAAAGGCTCATGCTAAAGATTCGGATCTCCCCCCTTCTACGTCTATCTGTGTCTCCTTCAATTACTAATGCAGCCCAGCATGTTGTTGGCTTTTCTTTTCTAGACACATACAGATTCCACACTCAGCCTGCTATGCACTGCGGTCTGTACATATCGACTTCCTTCGCAAAGGGTCCAGATCGGAAAGTTTAAAAATGTATCATATCACGTAACTCAATGCAGAGAATGCTCAAACGGGAAAAATGAAGACAAGAACGCATTTGCTGAGCAACGCAGGGGAGGTTCCCTTGGCAATACAACGAGAGGTGCGAGCGCGGTAGCCGATGGGAAATGATCTTACATCGATGGGATACTGGGGGGTTATTTGGAATCATTCCAAGTCATGTCGCTGTTGTCAGATTTGGAGTGTAGGGCCCTGGAAGAGCGAGGCTACGGAGATGGGATGAAAAGATCACGGAGTTGAGGAGATCGATGGCCGTGTGTGTGTTGTCTGTGCTGAGCTCGGCTAGGTGGTCTAGGCTGCACTGAACCTGAGGTCTGTGGGGAAAGAGTGACTTTAGCTAGATCAGGGGTAAAGACAAGTGACAGCAAAAATAGGTACACAGTGCTTTCATATAGACAGGGGTAGCGACTACGTTGGTGTACCGAGAAATGGAGAATTATGGAGTAGAGGTGGGAGATAGACAGTGGGTTTATTGTGACGGGGGTCCCTCACGGCGTGGGATGTGTCACTCACGGCGCGGGATGTGTCACTGTACTGTATGCATCTCCTGGTTGAGATCGAGATGGGCTTGGGAAAGAGGAGCAAGGCAGGAAGATGCCATTCCGGGCTTCTGGAGTTCGTCGATCACATGTTTCTGTTTCTTTTGAGATTGGTCTTACGGGATAGTTCCGTTTGAGGTATGCATGTCTCTCGGTTGAGGTAAATCCTAGTAGTGGTTCATGACAAACTGTTACGTTGAAAAAAATAGACGGATTTTGGGGTGACGGATGGAATATTGAAGAGGGGCGCCGCACGGAACGAGAAGCTGTGCAGTGGGTGTAGCTGTCGCTGGGTGGTTTTTACCGATGGCCGATTGTAAATGGTTGTGCATGTCGCATTGTCTGCTCTGTGCAGAAGAAGACGGGTATTTCCCGCAACCTGGAGTCACAGGGAGTGACGGTAGGATTTATGTGGCTTCGAGAGATTGGTATTGATTAACGGCATTCGATGAATGCTGCGTTGCCTTCTGTTCCGGCGAGAGAGGATAAGTTGACTCATTGTTCTAGATCTGCGCGTTCCATGGTTGAATTGGGTAGATGCACCTTAGTTCATGGTCGATTGCTTAGAAGGAACGTCAGCTCGTCCCCTCACGTCGTACATGTCTGGAAATGATGTAGAGTAGCAGTAATAAGATGTGCGATATAATGATAGGCACAGGTTGTACAGCAGTCACGCAGGTGCCCTCTATTACAACCGAAAATTCCAGAACCAAGAATTTCAACGCATCATAGTATATGCAAGGACAAATATAGCAACTGATACTAAGCCCTCTGTTCAAGAGATCAAACAAGACAGAGCTCGGACGAAGTCCTTCGGCATCTTCGCGAATGGAACTGCGTGAATAATCAAAATGCAATCCCCTTTCCTTGGCCAGCTGAAAATGCGAGGGTGAGAATTGAAATAACACCAAGACATGTTTCGTCACAGTCAGGGGTCCCGTAGCTTCCGCGCCGATACAAACAGACATAAACGTCCCGACACGGCGGAAGGTATAATCGGCAAGGCCCGGCGCTTTTTCTCCGCTGCTGGCATGGGAAAGTCAGGCTTAGCTTGTGTGAATGCAATGGCTGGACGGCATCGTGAACGGTTCAGGGATGACAAAGGGCGATCTTGGTAGTTGGGGTCGATGTATAATCGACGGCTTAGTGCATTTGCAGTTGACCAGGGAGAGCAAAAGATCATCAGAGGAGGCATTTTAGTGCGTGCTTAGGTATCTTCAAATTAGTGTTGATGCGGGTGTGTCCGTTTTTGGGAGATGGCGGATCCTCAGCAGTGTCTTGTTGGTGGGCTGGGGCCGAAAGTTTCTGATCTATTCTGCCGGCAGAATGGAGGCAGATCCTTCTCTCTCCATTGCACATTCATTCGGACGCCATGGAAATCAATTGTGCTCAATGACCCGTGGATTGAAAGAGGGGTATAATTCGTATTCTTGGAAGCTTGACGCAGAGAGGGGGCTGGTCCAGAACGATGATAAGCAAGCGCGCACCGTCCATGCGATTGAGATGATGGAGAAAGCCGTCAGATGCATTGATGCTCAATGCCCAATATTAAAATGGAGACGTCGCCGATATGACACCCATGTCCACGCAAAATGTGGAAAAAGGTCTCGCGCCGCAAAATACGTCTGTTAATTTTCTGGCTGAAGGATCGGCTACTATCTCGGTTCTTCAAAACAGTGTTGCACCTTATCTCCTGTGCATGAGGATGTGCAGAATGGTGGCGGCATTAATATGCTTAGGTGAGAGAAAGTCGTAGCAGGACAAATCAAGGGCCAATTGAAACCAAATCCCACAATGTAGGACAGGGGAAATCATCGCCGCCATAGCAGCCTCACTATTCTCACCGCTGTCACTTAGCAACGCAGGGCAGACAAGGGTGCCGAGGCTGTGACTTACATCCTTGTTGGGGAATTTACTCGTGCGTGCTGTATCTCGGACTGTTTCATTGACCAAGGCTCAGCAGCATAATGCACAAATTATATCGTACTTCGCAATTATGTGAGCATCATCGAGAAGTGAGCTCGGGGTGGGATGAGAAGTGAGGGGTTGCTGCTGCCTGACCTCAGATCATGGTATATAAACGATAGATAGTTCTTCCATTGAAGTTCACATATCGTTTCCTCAAACACTTTCCTCCGTCAAACTTAAACCAAGCCTCCTCATCCATCAAGATCTATCATCTCCTTTACAGATTGATCCTCGACGCCGAGTTCATCGCAGCACCAACTCCAAGCCTCGCAGCAAGTCCAAGACTTCATTATAATCACAATCATCACTCTCAACATGGCTTCAACCAACCCCACGCCTCTCGTCAACCACTGCTGTCCCCAGTGCTGCAAAGAAGAAGTGTACGGAGATCATGACTACTGCGGCTGGTGCGAAGTTACGGACTGCCTCTGATTACCACCAATACTGCGTGGGTGTGCAATATCATCAACCTTCGACATGAATGGACGAACGGGCGTGCTGGGAAATTTTGGAGTTGTTTGGCAATGACAATCGGAGGACTTTGGGGCGATTACGGAGCATCGGCGTTGGAGCAGGGGAGTGAATCCTTCCCGACCACTTGGGTCCTTGGGCGGCACGGTATACGGCAGGCTGCGCCGCATTGGATTGGATGTAGGATTAGGATTATATTTTGAAATTCCTAGATTACACACAGGTCATGATGATTAATTGGTAGCATGGTATGACATCTAATATCATGAGGATTTGAAACCTTGTTCCTGCTTTCGTAATCCTTTCTTGGAAAGAGGTGATTTATGTAGCTTCCTGCCGGGGCTGAATTGGTCAAATGCACAGATACTGGCTGAAAAGCTTTGGCTGTGTCCCTCAGAATATGTATGACGACTTTTATGCTTGTAGAACATGTGCGTATTACGGTTCTGGAAACACGAAAAATGCTGCAATGTAACCCTAGAGGCAGCCACTCACATTTCGGATGGCCTCCGAGATTGGCGACCAATTGATACGAGAGCCGCAGTGCAACAGTCTTCCTCGGTCATGGCACAAAACTCAACAGCCTCTCGATCTTACCTATCCACTCGGAAGAAGTCTTTCTACTCGGTGAGAAAATCTGAGCTCAACAACTTTTTGACCTCATGAACCCTGAAGTCGTCATTCCACGCCGCGCGAGCACGTAGTTGATCATCGACACATCACGATTCAATATTTGGTACCCTATCAGCGGTTTGCCGTGGCAAATCTCACAATCTCACACCATGGCTTCCACTCAGAAGCTAATTTAACGATTTTGCGAATTGGTACAGCTGACTGATGGCAGTAAGAAGTTAATATAAGGTATGAACGGTCACAAATGTGAGCTATCACAAACTGCTGACTGCCGACAGTCAAAAGTGGGTTCCATGGAGACGGTTGGACGGAAAAAGCTATATATTCGCTCGGTCATGGCCACATTGGGATTTGGGTTTACGCATCTGCTCGGATAATAGCGTGATCTGCACGTTTGGAGAAGCAACATCTCTATCCTTGAAAGAGTAGTCCAAGTTGGGGCGATCACGATGTGTTGGAAAAAGGTTGAATTGGCCAGATATCTGTTGGCGACCCACGGACACTGCGGCTTCGGTATCCTATCCGAAGAATAACGTGAAAATTTGTCAAAGCGAGAGGTGGAGTGATCAAGTGTGGATATCTGCAATGCAGGTTTGACAGTTGCTCCTGCCGAATTGAACCGGCTTTGCCCCGCCAACCGCACTTCCCTCTTCTAGTGGAGGCATTACGCATACACAACTGCCGAGTGAAACAGATACGATGGTACGATGGTACGATGTTTGTGTTTCGAAAGTCTCTCCAGTTAGGCACGGTTCTCCCAGTCTCCTTCCCGCATTATCATTGGCATTTTGAATCAGTTGCGTTACTTCCCGCAGTCGAAACTGCAATGATGGACGTTCAGGGGCGGTAGTTTAACAAGAAAAGCATGGCACCAGAGTTACAAGACGAGAGTTTGGATCATTGTTTCACATTGACCATTTCAATCCAAAGGTCTGGTTATGCTTAGATATTTGCAAAGAAGTGGTCTGGATCGCATCGTGACTTGCCAGAATGAAATTATCTCAAGACAAATGAAGCACTAACTAATGAAAATCTGTAGCTGATAGGGACTATTGTAAAGGAGGGTCGACATATCATTAATCCTACAAGTTCGTGTGAATGATCAGTTACGATTGGCCAGGTGTCACAGCAGACCAACAATACTATATTGCAAGTGCATAATGGAAATTCTACCGACCTCTTGGCTTGGAACGAAGAAGTAACTTTGCTGCTGGGCTATTCTATCAAAGTTCGCTGTCACATTCATCATACTGATTCATACACACCTGCGATAAAGCAGCAAGTCCATTAGAGGAATCATTTTCGAGTAGGCTAAGCATCAAAGTTAGGACTGATGATATAGTCTGCATTGGGGACCGGCACTGCCCCCTGAATGTTGATCTTCATTCACCTCCCACCTCCACCGTAGTAGGTTGGCATTTATAGCTGAAGAATAAAATCGACTTCTACCCCCACCGTGTTTTGATTAAATCTGTCATTTGGAACCTTTGAATATCAATCATTGGGTTTTCCCCTGCCTGTCTCCTTAGCACATATAGCCGTGTTTTAACAGTCTCTGAAATGGTAGAGACATCGCCGGTGCAGTGGCAGCGACATCTGGAGAATCGTAACAGTGCAGCAGCCGAAAGAACTGCTAACGCTATCCTATCACTTATACTTAGGTATACACTCATTCTTTATTCCATTTTCTAATCATTCATCAGACAGATGTACCGGCTGGAAACATACATCTTGCTTGAACGCATCGAAGTTCATTCCATCAGTATTAGCTAGAAGATGCTCCATCTCTTCCATCATGTTCCGAAAGCCTATGTCACAGCCCTGGGGATAATACGCTGGCACGACCATGGTCAAAGTGAGGGTCATGCACGGTGTACGCGTGAATATGACATGAAACATCTTGTGGCAGCTGAGAGCGCGAAGAATGTACTGAGCATCTGTGATTATCTAGTCATTTTTTCCCGAGTATGCATGAACTGATCTAAGTCGTCCCGGTTTGGTAAATTTTGATCGATGTCCCATTTCATACCTGCAATAGCTATCTCACCAGGTGAGAACATGCGATCAAATCAATCACGGTACTTATCACTCTAATATGGCTTTTCAGCTAATCGAACTTGAGTAACACTTCCTAGACCTATTCCGTCATCAACAACATGGAGTGAATCTTCGAGCTTACCATAGAGTCTGCAGGGCTCGTGGTGCATTGGTGGCGCGGGCCGCGCGGCTTACGCTGTCTTCATAAACAGTTGCAACTGTTCAAGGAGTGGGGTCAACTCACTCCGATTTCATTCCAGCCATCCTCCTTCAGCAGGTTTCTGGATACGATCATCGTCTTGCCGTATATAGACGTTCGCTGATAACACTACACTTCGACATTCGTCACTGACCTTCGTTCGTTGCTTGCTCATGCAAAACCTTTATCGACATGCTCTAAGGATGCCGAAAGTCCAATAAATAAGCCTGCCGGCATTATATTGAACATTCCTGTTCGCTATTGCGTAAAGCGCAGTTGTGCGCGATAGAATTTCAGACAGTTTCACTGACGCCAGTCGACTGTAAAGGTCAAAATCAGTATCGTAACTTCGGATAAAGGGTTGATTTCAAATCTGTTTTTACAACATATTTGAAATTTTAACGTTATAAGTTCTCTTCCTATGATTTAGCTTGTTCTGTGTTAACTATATAATTGAGCAGAATGGCCTCATGAGCAATCACCCCAGTCTTTTCGAGCCGGGCACCACTTGCTGTACATTTCTCACACACAATGGGGATAACCATTTGGCGTCGGAATGGCTGTCGCAGCAAGAAGTGAATTGAAAATATTAACTAAAAACCTCGGAAGCATGGCTGAGCTATGCCTTGAACCCTTTGATCGTTTGCTGTATGCCGTACTTGGTAGAACATGTTGCCCCTCGGTTGCCATACGTGACTTCCCCACCTTTGAGTTATTGGCAATTACATAGAATAGGGGTATGGCAAGCAACATTTCGGTACAGTTAAACGAATGGTGGACGGCAAATCAGAGTAAATATAAAGGTTCAACACTCGTCTACCGGCATCGCATTGGCTGCACTTCAAGTACCAAGGAAAAGGATGGCGGAAAAGCGTCAGAGTGTATGCAGCAGTTCGAGGAGTCTTGTGCTTTTGTGGCTGAGATGCCCGCTAATGCACCAATCCCCTGTCAAGGCAACACCAATATATCAGCCGCAATCCTGCTTATGAACTGCGTGAGAAATGGAAATAGAGTCATCAAAGACAAATCGCGGCCGAAAGATCAAGAGTTAAGATGACTGCTTCTTCTGCCGTGAAGGAAGTCAGAATCGCGGATGAGCCAGCGACTTTGGCCTCCCCTTCACAACATTTGATTGAAACTCCACCAGCCGCGTATTTACTCGAAAGTGACCATGATGCTCCTGCAGGGATCGAGAGACGTAGGATTGATTTCGCAAATGCGAAAGAACTTGCAGACCATTTAAGTCGAGATGCTGTGCAGAGCTCCCGCGAGAGATTGTACATTCTGGAAGGACTTCCTATTGACTTTGTTCAGGTGTTCGGATCTCATTTCGATATTGATCCTGAGGTTTTCGACTCACATGCTGTGCGAAGAAGTAATCGGTTGAGTGTGTCACAAAGAAATGCGACCTCAAGCAGCCGCAAAATGCAGACTTTTGCATTAGACTACCCGGAAGTCACCAGAAGTGTTTTACCATGGAGGAGAGAAGTAGTCACAGTAGATGGTGATTTGATGTTACCTTGTAACACTACGAAGATCTTAGGACCCGTGCACAATGCCGGCGTATCACATCCAGCTTTAGACATGAAGTTCTGCCATATGACTTTACTGTCTTTCGAGATGGGTGATAGTGGACAACATGTGTGTGAGTTTTCTTCCACTCAAATGCTCTGAACTCCGATTAATAGTTATGACCAAGTACTTCTGCTTCTCGACAGTGCTTCGCGAGTAAAGATGAATGGAATTCAAGGGTCCGCTTTTAATCCGCATAGTCCGCTGTCAGCTGCTCTCCGAGCTCTACCTGAGGAAAAGCGACGATGGCATCCAGGGTTCAAAGAGGAAGCTCATCAATGTTTTATAGAGCTAGTAGTGAACAGTATAATTTCGTCGCCTTGCCCATTAGAATTCAAGGGGGTTATCAGTCTTTTGACCGACCTTGCGCTTCCCCAATGGAAAATCGCTTTTGATGAGTTCAGCGTCGACAGGGCTGTACTTTGGCGGACCTTTTACGGAACAGTACAGCAAATGTACAATCTCCTCGACTCGAATATCAATATGCACAAAAACAAAATCATGAGCACAGCTGGACCTCATGAGATTGCTCAGCAAACGCTATGGATAGATCTGTTGAAGAGAATCAGACGACTTACAGATCTATGGGCGTGGGCTAGAATAGCAGATCGAACTACCAAGGGTAAAAAATATGTTGACAGTGGCGAAAGTGATAGCGGTAGTGATGTCGATGACGACGATTACGACAATTATTCGAGACACACCGCGAGATCAAGAGTTCATGTACGCGGCGGAGACATAGATGTGGAGACAAAACAGAGCATCAACAGAGTCACCTACCTCGGAGGTGTGCTACTTCCTTTCTCGATCGTTGCAGCAATTTTTTCGATGGGAGACACGTACTCACCGGGTGGAAGTCACTTTTTTGTATTCTGGGTGATTGCGATACCAATTTGTGGCATCACGACCGCAATGATATATGCAGATAGTATCAGACGGATGACGGTAGAACAATTCGCATCTCAGTATGGAGCAGTCATTAAGGAAGACGATATGACTGGCTCAGCTGCCTCATCTCTCGCAGAAAGCGACATATATATTAAACCTTCAAGCCGCTGGCAGAGGTTCATGGAGACCAGCAGGCTTTCCCGTCTCTTGTGGCGTCGAATAGCGGTTCGTGGCGACGCCAGCAGCGGATCCATGAGTAATGGTAGTTCATATTCGAGTACTAGTACTTCAAGATCAAGTATCGACCTGCCTCCAGCTGCGCACCGCATTACAGCGGAGTACCAGAGTACACCTGCGCATCCACATACATCCACGAGTAGGGAAGACGTACTTGATGCGCCAACGGTTGTTCCACCTACGACTAAGCCACATCCATTGGTTTCGGAAAATCTTAACCGCAAGAAAAAGCGACAACGCATATGGAGCTCGAGATTCTGGCGACGCTGGATGCCCAGTGTGGGCGCACAACATGATCTGGAACATGGCGGATCCATAATGATGGGTCATGATTTGAACGAGAAGCCGGGTCATGCTATTCCAATTACCACTCCAAATGCAGTACCTACACCATCACCACTGGCATATGAACCTACCTCACCTGCCTTTGAGCCATCTTCACCAATAGCTGAGCTCGATGGATCTTCGTCGAATCCTATAGTTGATGGTGAACCTTCCGCTGAAACTCCCATAGCCTTTATTCCACATCATAGAATGGATAATAGATCCAAACAATCGCTTCTACCCATTCATATCCCGACAACTCATCAAAATGACCCTACTCACGATCCTACTCCGCCGTTGCAGCCGCCTAGCGGCCCATCTGCTTCTGGCCCTAGTAACGACTCATGGTATCCCCTATCTCCTCAAGAAGCCTCAGAAGCAGAGCTTGACAGAAAGAGAAGAGCCTTGCGTGAAGAGGCTCGAAAGTTAGCGGAAGAGGAAACTAGAAAGAACACTACTACTCATCGGCGCAAAAGAGTGGGTTTTTCTGACCGCCCTGAGTATATAATTCAGACTCCCTCGACGCCTGATTGGGAATCTAAGACAGCAGATGAGGTAGATCCGGCTAATATACCATTACCGCCATCACCATCCGATACAGAAGCCTATGATAACTGGACGAGACAAATGAAAATGGAGGCAAGAGCAAGAAGAGAACAAGCTAGAAAGGAGTCAGAAGAAAGAGAACTGAGGGAGAAAAAGAGAACGATTGAAGAATTTTATAGAAAGGCCGACGAGGAAGAGCATGCTCGAAGAGTGGCGGCCGAGGCGGAATATGCTCGAAGACACACCGAGATGGACGCTAGGGAAAGAAACAAATTTGAGAGACGCGAAGCCTTAGGATCAGAGATAGATGCCATCGAACGAGCTGAAATCGAGAGACTGAGAGCCAAAGAGGCAGAGCTGCTTGCGGAGGAACGGGCTGAAACAGAGAGACGCCAAGCCAAAGAAGTAGAACTGATTGCTAAGGAACAAGCTGAAATGGAGAGACGCCGAGCTACAGAAAGTAAAGGAAAAGGCCGTGAAGAAGCACCCGACGAGTCTAGCTATCAAGCACCTATCAAATTCACAGATGCTGTTGGGAGGAAATTCTCATTTCCATTCCATCTGGTCAAAACATGGGCTGTGTGTTTCCCCTTCAAGTATTTCCCCTTATTTATGTCCCGAGCTAATCGAGTATCCCAAAATAGGGTATGAAGGGTCTTATTAAAACTGCGTTCGCGCACATCGATGGCATTGAGTCACATGTGTTGGAGGGTCACTATGATCTCGTTGGTCCCGAAGAAGAGATTATACTGCCCCAAACCTGGGAGTCGGTGATTCAGCCTGGCTGGGCGATCCGCATGCTTCTCTGGCCGATGCCTGATCTTCCGCAACGACCGCCGCCCTCCAATCCCCCAAGACCGCCACCTTCGAAATTGCCAATAACCGTACCTCCACCTCCACCTCCACCTCCGAATCCTATTATCATAGAAAACTCCCATGTTTTTGACGATGACAGACGAACGAGATCTTCAAAGAAATCTTCCAAGAAGAAAGCGCCGGAACGGAATCCAGCCTTCAGAGAGCGGATGGCAGCAAGGCACAGACCCCTCAAGGATGGCCTTGGTGGAGGCTACCATTACGGAAATGCATATCCTGGGACACGTCCACCAGGCGATTATTCGGATGAGGACATCGGGCTAGTGCCTATGAGAAGAATATCCAGGCGATACACAGACAGTCCTGACTTGTATAACAGGGCACAAGGCGGAAGGATAATAACCACGGATAAACCTGATGAAGAAATGGGATGGGTGAGAGCTCTAGGGTCAATCGTTGGCGTGAAGCCTATAGTTAGAAGAGGACATGGTGATACTTATTTGCCTGCTAGGGGTCACCGCTCGAGGTTGGTTGACGATTGATGTATTTGTTGTCTAGTCAGTGTTCTGTAGTATAATCTGTATAGTATCTACCATTAGTTTAAAATCTATAAAACTTTTTTTGGCCTTGAAACTATGGAACTGTGTATGTTGGGCGAAGAAAGTGTCGAAATCAAAGCCCCCAGCATCAATTCTGCAGCTTACACGCCGTATTTGTCCTGTAGTGATGTCTGACTGATACCTTTATTGAGCATGGCATGGAATAATATCTCGCAATGCAGTCATACCTCAGGGCATCCCACAAATGGCCGTTCCCATTCATGATGAACATGTGTTGTGATCAGTGCTGGCGTGGTTCATTTATGTACAGACTCCACCTACTATACATTCTTTCGTTGTAGTAAATGTCTTTCTCGTTTTGAACACATCGATCTCTACCCTTATACCAATTAAGCTAAGAAGAAGATGGACCGGCATCGCGAGTAAAGTATGACCATTGTCCCTCAACAGGTTTCTCTTCGAGATCTTCCCATCTGTATGCAGGCGTTAGCCATCCATTCAGATGTTAGGCATGCGAGCAACTTACACTTTTGCCTTCAATAAGACATCTGTGAGTTTCAATTCCCCTTCAGCAACCTGAATGACTTCTTCAATCAGACCTGCACCGATTTTGTTTTCGATCTCAGAAATCCTACATCACCATGTCAGCGAAACAGCATGTATTTCAGAGTACTGCCAGACTCACTGATCGGCAGTCAAAGGCGGCTCAGGTTCCCAAGTAATTTGCTTCTCGTCCTCACCTGGCCTCGCTATTCCTAGAACTTTCTGGCCTTTCCTTTCCTCCGTTGTCCTTACACCTTCAAGCTCCGGGCCCCCGACCTCACCATCCCACTCGTCCCTATCCAAATCCGCCTCGGAATCAATCTTGTTGTGGATGAAAACCTTATCATTCTTGACTTGCTTGACATGTCTGCCGCCATCGTGGCTTACGCCTCCCTCGGGAGTTGTGAATACCTCCGGATGCTCAGCCAAGAGCTTTGATGCCTTTGTGCTCCACTCTTCGTAACCTTCCGGCACAACATCCTGTACGATCTTTAATCGGTGATTCGTGAGCGCTTCCGCGGACTGACGATATAATGATGTTTCCGGGAATTGCTTTAGTTTATCGAGGGTAGAGGAGTAGAGGTAGATAAGTGTTGATCGTGGGGCGGGGTGTGTGAGAAGACCAGTGAGACCAGTTGGCGCGTAGG
The DNA here is from genome assembly GCA_026770245.1 of Clarireedia aff. paspali H2. Lineage (NCBI taxonomy): Eukaryota > Fungi > Ascomycota > Leotiomycetes > Helotiales > Rutstroemiaceae > Clarireedia > Clarireedia aff. paspali H2. Next base: position 461,459 of record JAJCXA010000002.1, read on the forward strand.
GCTCTAGGAATCGAGCTGGCTTGACTGCCGCAAATTGCCTTAGTGTTCGGCGCATGGTGGGCAACGTCAATGGGTGAGGTTGGGCAGCAGGTTTATGTTATTGTGTGGTGACGTTCGAGAAGCTTTTGGAGCTTCGGACGTCTTAGCGCCTGAATTTGTGCCGGGGTTTTTGAGGTTTCAGGAATTAGAACTAGTCAAGTGTAATTGGTTATCGTAATAATCAGCCACAAAGAGCGTTGAGGGTGTGGCTACACTACTTTTCGGAGTGTTTAAAAGTGTTTAAATATTAACTTGCTGATGTTGACCATCTTCACAGATTATGCCTACTTTCATTAATTCCCCATCTTCACCCGCTCATAGGCTAAGATTCTCAATCCCAGAACCGTCTAACAACTCTACGTGGATAGGGAGATCTTTGACCTGTTGAGATAAGCTTCGCATTGCCCCTCGTCCCATCTGGGCTTTAAAGGTACAGGTGATACAACAGAATCAGTAAACATTGCAACACCTCGCTCAATCATAGTCAAGATAATAGTCAAGAAAACAAAAGGCTTGCGCCATGCAATGGACGAGATCAAAACCTAGATTTCATCTTTTTCGTTTGCTTTTCCTCGTCATAGCCTTCGCCTTGGCTGCCTTTTTCACATCTCCCCTTGTGGTTCTCGTTGGTGTTCCGTCGACATCATCGTCCTCTTGGTCCTGGTCCTCATCTCCGTCCTCTCCGTCCTCCTCGTCGTCGTCAGGTTCTTCTTCGGTTGCTATGCTCTGTTGTCTGGAACTGGACTCAGCCTTTGCCTTCTCTGCAGCTCGATTAGCACTTCTTCCTGCCCTGGTTGACTTTGGTGGTGGAGAACTATGGGCTGGTGGTGAGGTCCTGGTTTCCGCCGTATCAACTGTACTTGCCCTATCCTTCTTCGCTGATAGATCACCTCGCTTCCTCTTCTTTGTGCCATGAATTTCAGGTTCTGGCTCTGCTTCCGCTGAATCTCTTGAGTCTCTTGACTCCGAGAATCTTGGTGGAGACGAAGGCGATTCACTGACGTCGTCATTGGAGCGCTTTCCTCGCATGAACATTGTCTCACCATACTCTTCGTCTGGTAATTTAAACTCCAAGAATCTTTCCTCGCCGTCGTCATCCCATTCGAACGTGTTCTCTCGCTCATCAATTATATCTAGATTGTAACAAGTACGAAGCTTCTCCCATATGCCGGGAATGCGTGTGTGTGGATCGTATCGCGGATGGTAACCATGATTCCGCAAATGTTCTGAAAGTGCGATCATGCGAAAGTGTTTATGCATTCCTGAAATCTTATTAATTACTATTTTTCGTGCTGATGGTATAACGTACCGGCAGGTTTCCATTTCACAATTCCCTTGAACAATGAGGTTTCTTGCTCATCAGTCCAAGGGTCCTTCAATGGATCATAAATTGGTTTGGCTGGTTCGACATTCTCAGGAGCATCAATAATCATTGGATCGTCATCTCCAACAGGTGTAGAAGCGGCGCGTAAGCTGTTCTTTTTCTTCTTTGGAGGCATGGTGATAGTGATTGCGATTACTTCGTAGAAACCAACAATAAGACAACAAATTTTCGCATGAAATAATCGATATTCTGGAGGACACAGCCTTGGTCAAGTTATCGCAGCCTTGGACAAATTCTGCCATTAAACTCCCCAAGCGAAAGGCGGTGTGCTTACGCACCATTTCCGGTGCGCGACGAGCATTGAACCTACATCCAATGCTAAAGCTGGCATAGGTATGAAGCAAAAATGTATGATGAGGAAGATCCAGGGGCTGTGTTTGCTATTCCAGACTTATGGCGCCCATCTAAACTCCTTGATGACCCTTTAGAATCGAATCTTATACTTTCCCATCTAGACTTCGATGGTTTGTTTACGTATTCCTTAGTTCGGGAGAGAATCTAACAACATGTCTAGAAGTTGATCAGAAATTGCCTGATATTGCGGAGCAATGTCAACAGGATGATCTGTTCTTCAGTATACCTGAACTTACCTTGGGTCCTGCTGAAGAAGCACCAGTTCCAACACCATCTGAATCTACCGAGGAACTGACTGCATCATCCAATGACAAGGCACCAGAAGAATTGAAAAATGACGAAGTCGATGGCTACGACATTTGGACCAGAGCAGGCGAGGATTCCTTGGAGCCTGCGAAACTCCAGTCATGGGATGCCTTTACCACCGTGGAATTTCATGAACCAGAAACGGCTTATCTCACAGAAGCTGGCCCACGGGTTTTCGATACGGCCCTTAAGGCAGCCGAAGATTTCTTACATGCTGGAAATACTCAGTACGTTGTAGTAGACGCAAAAGCTTTTGCCAACTCTGTACTAGCTCTTGGGTTAGGTAGAAGCTCAATATTCTTCGAATGGAATTTTGAAAAGAGCTCCTTTCGCCCAACTCTTGAAATGTTCAGAATATCAGGACACACAGCGCAAACTCTAGACGCGTTTTTAACCCCTTTCTATGGATGTGGAAATATCTTCAGATTCTTACAGAAATGGATTGACAGGACATACTCATCTAACAAATCACCTGGTCGGATTGCCTTGGCAGAATCTGTTTCTACTGTGCTATCGACCATTCAATTACACATCAACGGATCTGTTTCCGACTTTGAAAGTATCCTTCAACTTCAAGCAATATTTCAGCCAGTTCACTCTGTGCTTACTTGCTTTAAGCGAATCGTATCTAAAGTTCAAGCCGTTAAATCAGATGAAGAAATACTGTCCATGTTGTTCGAAGAGGTCCAGCTTCTGGAACATAGAACGGACTTTCTCAAAGACGTAATCTTGGAAATACTTTCAAGGGTTTCTAGACCCTGGCTAGAATTTGCGAGCGGATGGCTTGGGCTCCAGCGCGAGCTTGGTCTACCGATGACGAAAGCCGGTCCTGGCAAAAGCTTCGTAAAAATCGATGATAAAGAGTGGATAGACGAAGCTGGCTTGGAATTGAACGAACCAGACTTTGTCCTCGACTACGAAATGATTCCATCTTTCATGTCACTTGATGATGCGCAAGCGATGTTTGAGGTTGGTAAGAGTCTTCGATTTTTGAGGACACATCATGCAACTCATCCATTATCTCGAATAGAAGTAGTGGAGTCTGTCCGGCCCCCTCTGCTCAAGTGGCATTACTCCTGGCAAAGTATCTTGGATGTCGAAGCAAAGGCGTTGAAATATGAGAAAGATCTCGCTGCTGCTCTACGTACCTACTCGGGATCTGATTCTTGCTCAGACCCTCCTCACGACTCCCTTGAGCATGACTTTTTCGAGCTGGAATTATTCGGAAAAGCAGAATCTGAAATGGAAACACATGTTCTGGCCTCGATAGATGTGTTGAACTCTACACCCCAGGATCCTTCACCGTCAGAAAAGCTTGCAAAATTACTGCGTAGTTCTCTTTCTACATACGGAAAGGCACAGGATGACGCTTTAGTTTTTTCACCTCCAATTTCGCTAGCTCCATTGCTTTCCTTCAATCCCATCATCTCAGCGCAAGCTCGGATCGTTAACACAACTTGCATGTGGTTATTTCTCGAATCTCACAACCTGCGCGACCATCTGCGTCTTCAGAAAGACTTTCAACTTCTCGGAAACGGTGTATTCTCCAGTCGATTATCACACGCCTTATTTGACCCCGAGCTAGAAACCGCCGAAAGACAACGAGGTGTAGCACGATCCGGCGGAGTCATGGGTCTTAGACTTGGACGCCGAGATACATGGCCACCTGCAAGCTCCGAGTTACGTCTTGCTCTAATGGGTGTGCTTACGGAAAGTTATACCTCCCACCAAAGCTCTCAGCACTCCCGTGTTGGCGGCTATCTCGAGCGTCATGGCTCTCTTCCTGGGGATCTCAGTTTTGCGGTTCGAGACATGTCAGAAGATGAGATCTTGAAATGTATGGATCCCAATTCAATTGAAGCGCTCGACTTTCTCCGCCTTTCCTACAAAGCACCTGCCCCACTCGAAACCATCATCACACCTGTTATTCTTTACAAATACGACCAACTATTTAAGCTCCTCCTCCGCACTCTCCGCATGCTCTACGTAGTCACAGCTCTTTTCCGCGCCTATACAACTCGCGCATCCAGCTCCCAGACCGTCGATCCTTCTACACAAAAATTCCGCATCGAAGCACATCACTTCATCTCCACACTCTGCAGCTACTTCTTCAACACCGGCATCGAGTCTACATGGCGGATCTTTGAGCGCAAATTAGATGAAGTCGAGACACGTCTCAAAAACCAAGACGTCCTCCTAACCCAGAACGAGGGGCTAGATAAACTGCGCGAATACCATGAGCGGGTCCTCGATCGGATTATGTTTGCGCTCTTGTTGCGCAAACGTCAGAAACCAGTCATGAAACTGTTAGAAGAGATTTTTGGTTTGATTTTACAGTTTTCGAAAGTCTCAGGTGCGGGAGGAGATGAGATTAAGGAGATATATGCGAAGTTTAAGAAGAAGGTAGGGGTGTTTATTACCGTTTGTAGAGGATTGAGTGAGAAGAAGGGGTATGGTGAGAGGGAGCCAGGTGGAAGGATGATAGGTGCTGGGGGTCTATTTGATGGTGGGGATTTGGTGGAGGAAAATACAATTGGGCAGTTGGTGTTAAGATTGGAGATGTCGGGGTATTATATTAAGGGAATGGGTTTGTAGATCAGAGGAAGCAAAGTATAATAAAATAATCGGAATAACTACTGAATCCAGGTTGTGATTGTTTGACGCGCGTCTTCTACACAACCAGAGCGAATCTAGTGTATAAAATATCCTATGCTTTCAGCAGGATTGAGATCCAAATTTCAGAAACGTACACCTGATTCCGAAGTGGGTGTTTTAACTTTCCAAAAGTGCTAGTTCAACTTGTGTTAATCGTAGTAGCCAAGGCACTGTTATATTCGTTGTTAGACATGCTTTTGCTCGACAGATCACATAGTAAAGCACACCAGTGGCAGCAGGGCTAGAATTTTGACGTCAAAACTCAACGTGATTGTTCTTGGTGTTGTAATTAATACTAAAAGCAAGCAGTGAGTTCACACAGTATCCTCTCTGCACAAGAACAGACCAAAACTGCCATCACTTCACATAGCCACGGTGCAGAACAAAACGGTTATTTCCCGTTCATAGGATCTCCTGCGGTCTCCTCCTCCACCGGATTGATCATTTGAGTAAAACTGACTCCTAATGGACTCAGCGAGGGCCATTGCGGTGGAGATGGATTATTTCTTGCTTACAAGTTACATGTGAGAATAGGCACATATACTGCAAGGGAGTCATTAGTTAAGTGAAAATTGCATGTAGAGGAACCTTTCATATTCCAGTCAGAGGATGGCTTTGAAGAAAGAAGCCGTAAGCCGTCCGGGTAAGTGAAAATAGATAATTCACTTCCACTTCCACTTCCTCATTGTAGCACAGCATCTACAGGCCGATCGCGGACTTGACAAGTGAATCTTTATCTCTGAGCAGAACCTCTTTTGACGTCGCCTGGAGTATATAAACTCGCCTTGCTAGATTGTAGCTATGTCCTGCAAGCTCCCATTCTGACACCATTACTGTCCGAGAGGTGATTTTATCTCCTTGCAGATAGTCACAGGCATGCATCAACGAGTCTAAAAGCTATAATTTGATCATTAAAAATACTAAATTCTTGTTCTAAAGCACTTGTCTGCTGTTTTGGCAGCTCTATCGCTGTCGATTTATGGAACACTGGATAGAGAACTTCCAGTACATGAGAACATGAATGAAGGATAGGAACAAAGACTTGAAATGACAGCGAGATTTAGAAACAATTATCATAAACGAGCATCAGCAACTGTCGCTCTTGCCTATAACCATCTAGGCTCTACAATCGCACAGCGTCGATACTCATCAAACAGCGCGGCTGTGTACTGAATCTTTAAGTCAGTCGTTTCATAATAAAAACGCGAACCAGGTCTGGACATGCCGCATGCTATCCGCAGCAGTGTCAAACAATACTGACGTCCACACGAGTTTGAAGTACGGTTGATGAGCAGGATGCAGAACATTGGTAGAACAGTCGTAGACATACTCCGAATGCCAATCACATGTAAATCACGCGTGTTGCTCGACAGCACAGACGATTGAACTAGAGGCTTCTTTTGAGGTCAAATGATGCCTTTGATGACTTCTTTCCTTATGGCCGAGGATACCCGCAAACTAATGGCAGAGCCATGCTCATGTCCGTCCGGCTGGGAAGGACTCGGGAAGGGCGGCGCAAGGATATTCTGCGCACCATTTCGTGATGTTGTCATGTTACATACTGTAGGATATTTGCCGAGAACAAACCGCACACATGGAAAAGGGGACGAGAAGTTAAGAACAGGAGGTTATGACGAAAAGGCGGATATGTCGGTGGGTTTCACCAAGTGTGCTTCGTAAATGCAAAGCAAACCTATTTTGTGTGGGATGCCGAGCTTGTTTTTACTGCGCACCGTTCCTTCTCATTTTTGCCTCGGCATTCGCTTTAGTTTCACTGGGAATCCCGAGAAAAGAGGTCCATCCAACCCAACCACTGGAACAATAACAGTGACAGAACTCATAATCTGCCAATTCCCTGCTACTTTTGCTTGTGCAAATCTAGAATAGAATAAGATCTCCTTTTCTTCTCTTTTCCTTTTCACTACAGAAAGTCGTTGGAATGTTGAAGTTGTTCGCAAAGGGACGCACGCAGTCTCCGGTTCTGAGAAATAGTTTCAAGTCCGCACGGGTTTCAAGAGTACGTTCACATGTCAATGTATTGAATTTCGAATTTGAAGACTTATAAAATATGGCAGACTTTAGGAATGGCACCAGCAAATGCGCGGAGCAACAGCTCTTTGCCAGCAGGTATGTTCACCCCTTCCTCCTACCCCTCCATAGAAAACGAACAAGACTGACAACAATAACCAGGTTATCGCGAAGATGCATCAAAAGGACCTATGTTACGATTCGAAGAATCCTTGCCAAAGCTACCTGTCCCGACCTTAGAAGAGACCGCAGCACGATACCTTAAGTCTGTGCATCCTTTGTTGTCCAGCTCCGAGTTAGAGTCGACCACAAAAGCAGTTCAGGAATTCATAAAGCCAGGGGGCATTGGTAGCAAGCTCCAGGAGAAGTTGATCGCCCGCCGAGAAGATCCAAAACACAAAAACTGGCTCTATGAATGGTGGAACGATGTAGCATATCTCAGCTATAGAGATCCGGTTGTGCCATACGTCAGCTACTTCTATTCTCATCGCGATGACAGAAGGCGGCGGGACCCCTCTAAGCGCGCAGCTGCGATCAGCACGGCGGTTCTGGAATTCAAGAAACAAGTAGATGAGGGAACTCTAGAGCCAGAGTACATGAAGAAATTGCCCATTTCTATGGAGAGCTACCAATGGATGTTCAACGCCAGCCGTGTCCCTGCGAAGCCCGCAGACCATCCTATAAAATACCCCGCAGCCGAGAACAAGCACATTGTGGTTATTCGAAAGAACCAGTTCTTCAAGGTTATGCATGAGGTTAACGGTCAACAACTAAACACCTCCGAGCTGGAACAGCAATTCAAAGCAATTTACGAGAAGGCTGAGAGGGCCCCAGCTGTTGGAATGCTAACCACAGAAAACCGCGACATTTGGACCGATGCAAGAGAAGTTCTTCTCAAGGCAAACCCTTCAAATGCCAAAACTCTCCGCGACATCGAATCCGCATCCTTTGTTGTCTGCTTGGATGATGCTGCGCCTGTCACTTTGGAAGAGCGGGCTCATCAATATTGGCATGGTGATGGTGCAAACCGATGGTTCGACAAGCCTCTTCAATTCATCGTCAATGACAACGGCACCTCAGGTTTCATGGGCGAGCACTCCATGATGGACGGTACACCAACACACCGTCTCAACGATTATGTCAACGAAGTGATCTTCAACAACAAACTCGACTTCTCCAACCCCAGCGTTCGTTCCAACCTCCCTGAGCCAACACCCATGAAATTCCATGTCAACAAAGAACTTCAAGCCGAAATTGAGCGCGCCACAAAAGATTTCAATGAAGTCATCTCCGCACATGAGCTCCGCGTCCAGGCATATCAAGGCTACGGCAAAGGACTCATCAAGAAGTTCAAGTGCTCCCCTGATGCATACGTCCAGATGATCATCCAACTCGCATACTTCAAAATGTACGGCAAAAACCGCCCAACATATGAATCTGCCGCAACTCGTCGTTTCCAACAAGGACGCACTGAAACCTGCCGTTCTGTTTCTGACGAATCGGTTGCCTTCTGCAAAGCCATCTCAGATCCATCTGTCGACCCGAAGGAGACTGTTGAAATCTTCCGCAAAGCTATTAATGCTCACGTAGAATACATCACCGCAGCATCCGATGGTAAAGGTGTCGATCGCCATCTGTTCGGTCTTAAGAAGCTCCTAGAGCCAGGTCAAGAATTACCCGCTATTTACAAAGACCCTGCGTTCTCGTACAGCAGCACATGGTTCCTCTCGACCAGTCAACTGAGCTCTGAATACTTCAATGGTTATGGTTGGAGTCAGGTTGTTGATGACGGTTGGGGTATTGCTTATATGATTAATGAGAATAGGTATGCTTCCCCCGATTGATATCATTACAGTTATTGGTAGAATCAGTACTAACCGTCCAAATAGCATTCAATTCAATGTCGTCTCAAAGGGACTGGGCTCGGAGAGAATGAGTTTCTATCTTAACGAAGCCGCGGGTGATATTAGGGATTTATTGATTCCCACTCTGGAGCCGGCAAAGGCGAAGCTGTAGAGGTCAACAAGCCCCATAGGATCGTGATTGCGGGAATGTAGAAGGACGGATGTACGTTGTTGTGAGGAAACAGACCAGGCTTAAAAGACTTCAGAAAAGACCGTATTTCTCAAGGAGTGAGGTTATTTTGGACACACTGGTAAAGAAGAAGATATTTGTACATATTACATGCTGAGGAGGTAGAACATGGTAGCAGACAGCGATCTAGATCTTTTTAACTCGCTTGCACTCTGTTAAACTGAAATCTGCTTGAACGGGCCATTATCTCTTTCTTTTCGCAATCTACTTCGTGAAAGTCCTATGTGTAATAGGATGGGATTAATGGGCTTATGCAAATGATTTAGGTGGGGCTTGGTTCATGATTTGATGCTACATGCATTCATCTACTGTATGTCTTTTTGAATCTCATCATATAATACAGTCAGATAGACCGGTCATGGACATCCTTCATCTACATAATACACGTCCAACTAGTAATGCATGCATTTATCCATTCATCCCGCCCTCTGTCCCTTTCACTTTTCCACAGATCTAACTGATCTGTCCACCTCGGATCAATCCGCTTACCCCACCACCCCGCATTGCCACTCTATCTCCTCCTCAAATACCAATTGTGTGCTAACTGCATAATCTCCTGCGGGAATGGACTCGGCACCTCTGCGTGCCCCGGTCTTGCTACCGGATGTCTGAGATACACCGCCGCGCAAATATTCTGATTTACCTCTAGATATCTCGGGATAAATGCAAACGCACTCATATACGGACGAGGCCGCCACGGCGTCGCATAAGGTTTGCTCTCATCGATTGGGTTTTCCCTCGCGCGCCTGACTGCTTCTTTGAACGCCGCTTCGTCCACTTCGGTGATTTCACGGTCAGCTGCTGCTTTGTCGGATTCTTCGGTAGGGTTGAGAATTAGGCGTTTTGAGAAGCCGGCGATTAAGGAGTCGATTTCGGAGAGCGGCATTTTGGCGACTTGGGAGAAGGTGTTGCGAATGGACCGCGTGATGGTGCGGAGCTCTTGCTTGCGGCGTCCAGAGGGAGGGTTTTTGCCGTCCGCTAGGAGGGCTTTCGCTTGGGCGCGGAGGTCGTGGAGTTTTGTGCGGCGCCTTTCCAGTTCGGCTTTCTTGGGGTCTTCAGAACTTGAAGAAGGGGTGGAAGAGCTTGCAGCGGCTTCTTCTTCTTTGTTTTCTGCTTCTTTTGCTGCTTCTCGTCGCTTCGCCATGTTTATATTGCGTGCGCGGATAGCTCTTCGGATACCGCGCCCTTGTACGATCTGGCTCTTTGATTTTTGCGCTCCTGTTGCGAATAATACCCTCTCGGGATCGACTTGGAACATGTCTCCTGGGTTGAGCAGGTATCCTGGGTATGGCATCTGGTTGGGCATTAGAAATTTGTCTATGCGCAAGCGTTATAGCTTCAAGGACAACACACCTTCTTTCCATTGACTTTCACTTTTCCGTGTACCACAAACTGCCTTGCTTGTCTAGCACTACTTGCGAACAAGGCTCTGAAAACTGCTGTATCCAGTCGTCGTTCGATGGGTGCATATACCATTGACATGTAAGGAATTTGTCTTCTTGCACGGGTTCTCCGACCAGGATCAAAAGGTTGCTCTCTTCCGGATCCACGTCCTGCGGCCAATTCTGAGCCATCGTGCTCGGCTAAGTATCTATAGTCCATGGGTATCACAGCTGCCGCCCTCGGTCGAAACATTCTTTGCCATTGCTTCTCTCGAATTTGCTCGCCATGGTACGCTCGACTTGAGGACTTGGCTTTCCATTTTTGTTGGTAGAAAGTGAGAGCAGTGAGCGAAGGTGGCTTATATCTGGAGAGGTTGTAAAGGTTGTGCTTGTTCCATGTTTGGCGGATTCTCTGCGGTGGTAAGAATTAGTTCATGCACGTATGGCAGTTGCTAGAAGTTGGGGAATGGTTAGAAAAGTAAGATATCCTCACATACCGGCTGTTTGAGGCCGTGAAATCTTGACCTCATGGTGAGAGTATGTAGGTGGTGTCTGATATTTTAGACAATACTCTCCCGCACAGTAACGACCCTCTAAGATGTTCGAAATTCAACTCACTATCAAATAAAATCATGAGCTAGCGCTGAATGTGGATTAGCGCCGCTTTAGTTTTCACTGTGGAACAAAACTGACCACTCAGTTCTCAGAGGTAAAATAATTATTTTTTAAGCTCCAAAGTAAAGTACTGAGCTTCTTCGTCCTCACCATCACTTTCTCAATTCTGCAAATCACATTTCCAACAAAGATCAGAATTCGAGAAATTCCCAGTCGCGAATCCGAGTATTGTAAAGGGCTGAACACAATTTTCTTGCGTCAAGGATTACCAGCCAACCTTTTCTTCAACCCAGCTTCGCGCAGCCATTTTTTAATCTGACTCTTTCACCCCGCTTCGCCCTCTTATCGAGTCACGAAGGATTTCTACAATTGGACTTTCGCAACCAGTTTTATAGTATGCATTAATATCTGATTCGTTGTCGCACATACTCATACTTTTACATAGCTACGGTTGAATCACAAAATTTTTACAGCAAAGATGTCCGATATTAAAATAGAAGGTCAAGATCCAGTTACAGCACCGGCAACTACAAACGAAAAAGCAGTAGTGAAGCCTGAAGTCGCTGAGCCAATTAAGGAAGAGCAAGTTGAGTCTAGTGGCGCCGAAATCAAGGAAGAAAAGATGGACGCAGAAGCCAAGCAAGAAACTGTCGACTCTACAAGCGCCGAAGTAAAAGAGGAAAAGACCGATTCAGACATCAAGCAAGAAGTCAAAGAAGATACTCTCACAGAGGAACAAAAGCAAAACCCGACCTTGAGGAATGGTCACACCAGAAGAGAACGAACATATGAGAATGGGGTTTTGAAGACCACTGCTCAAGTGGACCCCAGCAAGAAATCCAACAGCAAATATGACGCTTCAGTCCTTCCTCCTTCTGATGATACAGGCTTGATTCGCGCACAGGTAAAAATAATTACTTTTTATTCTCCCTAGGTTTTACTGACATTTGAAAGGTCGAATTCTACCTTGGCGATTCGAATCTTCCAGGAGATCAATTCTTGTGGAAAGTCACAGAAGGCTCCGAGAACAAACCAGTTCCTATCTCCACAATTCACAAGTTCAAGCGCATGCAGCGATTCCAACCATACGAGTTGGTAGTTAGTGCTCTTCGGGAGAGTAAATTCCTCGTGGTTGAAGGAGAAGCGGGCGAAGAAACAGTCAAACGGAAGTTCCCTTACGATCCTAATGCGCCAAGAACCAAGGTCGAAGCAAGAACTGTTTATATTAAGGGATTCGGAGATGAGGAGCCCAGCTCTCAATTCGACATCGAGGCTTTCATGACTCCGTATGGTCCTCTCAACGCCGTGCGACTTCGTCGTACCGACGAGAAGCTGTTCAAAGGATCTGTTTACGTAGAGTTCGCGGACGAGAAGACAGCAGAAGCTTTCTTAGCGCTCGATCCAAAGCCACTCTGGAAAGGGAAACACATATTGGACATTAAGTCCAAGACTCAATACATGAATGAGAAGTCACAGGAAATCAGGGATGGGAAGAAGGATCCTGCCCAGTTCAAGGGTGGACGAGGTGGACAACGTGGGGGCCGTGGACGGGGTGGTCCAAGAGGCAATTTCAAGGGACGCAATGGTGATCGTGACCCAGATGACTGGAAGAAAAGACGTGAGGAGGACAAGGCATCTGGATTCAAGGACCGCCGAGGTGGCCGAAATGATAAGCATCACAGAGGCGGGAACAGAGGGCGTCGCGATCGCCGCGACGGAAACGACCGAAACCGTGAACGTGAAGACAATGCTAAAAACGGGTATGTGCAAGAATGAGTCACAGTTTGGGAATCTCTACTAACAGGCTTCTAGTGATGACACTGAAATTAAAACCGAGAACTCTGAAGTGAAGACAGAGGCTACTCCTACGACAACAGAAAATGAGAAGAAGCGAGCCAGAGAAGATGATACTGGTGCGGACGAGAATCCTGCTAAGAAGGTTGACACCAAACCCGAAGTCGCAACTGAAGCCTAAAATGATACCCTGGACTCATTTTTCCTGCGTTTCTTGTATTCTGCTATCATCTGCGGGGTATTTTGTCACACGGTTTTCTATTGTGGCGTTTATTTATACGGGTAAACAATTTCTCTATGGTTGTTAACGAAGGATGCAATATTAGCATTTGTATTGAAAATTAACCGATGTCTTCTCTGGCGATATGGGTTTGCACTCTCCGGATCTCGTGGAATGATTTTACACTTCCTTCTTTGAGAGGGACCTCGGTGCCTGTCTTGACGGAGTGTTGGGCATACGGTGAAGGTCTTGTAAATAGTAAGATATATTCCTTTGACTGGAAGGGACTTATTAGGGATATTTCGCTTCATGTACTTGGGTAAAGAGCTGTGTTACACATTGCCACCGTGATAACTATTCTTTTAACCAATTCATTTGCGTGTTCTTTTCTTCTGACCTAAAAAATGTTCTTGTGATTGTGAGACACGTTTGAAGAGTTGTTTGTTCTTTTGTGCTTCTATTTTATTTGCAACAGATATTCTACAGGTATCGGCACGCGATCATCTCTTTTCCTTTTCCTTTTCCTTTTCCTTTCCTTTTCCTTTCCTTTCCTTTGCTTTCCCACCTGCCATCCACTCCATTCATGAGTTGATGCCCAAGAACCCGTTTTTTGATGCAGACGTATAATAACACAAAAGATAGCACTGCACCTCAAAAGTATCGTGCATCAAATCTATACATGAACCATCTTCCATCATTTCTCCCTTTCATGGCCCCGCATGACTTACCCTACATAAATCATTCCTCATCATGCATCCCACCATTTCTCCATCCTCTCACGCAACAATCTCCCCAATGTCCACATGCACCGGCTCCCAAGGTATGTTCTCACCCCTAATCTCTGTATCACTCGGTACATTGACGTCCCGTCCCGGACTGTACAAATACCAAGCCTTCAGCGAAGCCACGCTTGCTCTGGTTCTCGCCTCGTCTAGACTCGAGCCGGCAGCTTCTCCTAACTTATCTCTTCCGCTATATATCCCCACCACAAATACGGGGCTAATACTCGCCCGCCCGGTCTCGCTTAATATACGTGCTGTCGGCGGGTCGAAGTCTTCGCGCGCACATAATCTCGCTAGATCTCGGACTGGGTGCGAGAACTGAAATAGAGAGGACATGTTGAGATGGCGCGACAGTATATGCTGTTGGATGAAAGTCCTCGCAGCGGTTCGTCCAGCGTGTAGGTAGATACTGCCAATAACCGCTTTAACAAACGATGCGTATGCGTTAGTTGTTGTTAATGGAGCTGTAACATTAGAATCTCGTTTCTTTATAGTATCACCGAACTCGTCGTCGTAAACGATTCGACTAGTTAATCCACGGCGGAAAAATGGTGCATCTGAACGAGTGGTTCTTCCGCCGGTAGGCAATAGGGTTCCCGGGTTGAGTTTCTTGAATTGGAGAAGACCAGGGTCGACTTCAGGGCCGGGGGCAAAGGCCGTTTCGACACCCCATTCTTTGGCGATGAGAGCGAGTGTCTCAGGACCACCGTGGGCGTATTGGCTGGCGAAGAGAACGGCCATCGGCAGGCGGGGATACGTGCATATGAGGTGCTCGGCAACGTGGTAGCTGAGAATGGATTCGCCGACTCTAACAAGCTGATTATTGTTGAAGGATCTATTGGGGTCCGCGGAGGGGTGGACGAGGGCGCGGGCTAGGGTTTGGAGGGGTAATTTTTTGGGGAGCGCCAGTCTGGCGTGGAGGGCAGCTAGTTTGGCTGATTTTAATGCGGCGGATGGATCTGGTGAAAGAGAAGTTGGAGGAGTTGGAGGGTCTTCAAGAATCAATTCTTCGCTCGGAGCCGCAGCTGTCGATTGCATTCGTAAACATGGCGAATTCCTCACAGGCATGAGAGTTCGTCGCTGCTGCCGCAGAGAACATGGTCTAGTTCTTGGAGAAAATAATTGGCCACTCCATCTTTCCAAGTGTAATCTCTTCATTTTTGTCCCTTCCTCTCCACTATTCCTGCCCGCCGAACAGCAAAACCGTTAAAAGGGTCGATTGAATGTGGTGGGGACGCTTCAATCGTGGTTTGCCGATTCCTGGAACTTCGACACACAATTTCCAAAATTTCTCGACAAAGCTTCGACTTTCTCGTGTGACTTGATGCGATAATAAATCCACTAACGTGGTTTTGTACTAGCGCGTCCTGGACCTGGTAAGCCCAGGAACGACAAAGTTGACGACCAAGAATAAGAGGTTCAAGATATCTCCCAAGAATTTAAGCAATTGATTCAAGATGGTACAGAAGTCTCCATTGAAATGGCTTCTGATATTAGCTAACATATTTGTGTAGGGCGGCAGCGACAAAATTCCGTAAGTGACCATACAAGCAACAATTTCGAGAACGATAACTCTAATCGCAGCACCATAGATATCCCAAACACGTCTGGTCCCCAGCCGGAGGATGGTACTCCCAGCCTAGGAACTGGAAAGCCAATACTGCAGTCTTTGGCGTGGTGATTGTTAGTATCACAGCTCTGATGTGGAAGTTGAGCGCCGAGAGGGAAGTTAGGACAAAGTTCCCGGAAGAGGGAAGGTTCTTCCCAAGTCGGTAGTACGTAGTCCATTTTCCAAATGGCGTCTATGAAGCATGCGGCTAATATATATTCTTTAGTTGGAGTAGGCAAATCATCGAGCACGAGAAAGAGGTCAAGAACTCGAAGAGAGGTTCATAAGATGTGGATGAAGAGTAGTGCGGGGGAGGGGTGAACTGTACATATTCTGGGTGTCACAAAGGAAACATACTGCAATTCAAAGACTGCAAGGCCTTGTTGTTGTTCTACAAGATTTTATGGCATCGGCAGTTCTTGTTTGTACTAATTGCATCCTAAATGAGATGTAAGGTTCCTGCTAGGCGAAAATGACTCTAAATCATATACACCTACTCTACCATTTAGTAGACCATAGAGCCGTGTGGAGGAAGTACTACAGCATGAAGTCTATCACAAAGTCAATGAGATCAAGTGAAGTTCAAGGATTGTCTAGCGACTAATAGTTCTTCATTTTACCAGGCAAATTGAAACCTAGCAACACAGGACTTCTATACTGTACCAGCTCGCTGCATCCATGGAACCTAAGTCATCTTTCTTGTGTAATGTCAAGTGATTGTAGCATCACCATTTCAGAAGCAATAGTATTCCGAGCTATACTTTCCTTAAGGGTATTTCACCCCTAGACCGATTCCAAATCGAACACGGGAGCAGACCACGCCTATCTATAGCATTGTCTGAAGAGAATTCGTTTAAAATTTTCAGGAAAGACATAGCAACGGAGATGGATGCCATCTTCTGAAAGAGAATATATCTCACTTTTGGCTTCCCAGCCCTCTCTACCTTCATTTACAGTCCACTCCCCACAGCTATCATTCATGCACAAACACTATCAACCCTACCCGCAAACATGCCCGAACAACAAATCCCACCTCTCATCAATATAACTCTTGCTCCGCAATCCTCACCCAAAAAGCCTTCTATCATCTTTCCCTACTTCCTCCGAGATCCGTCTCCAAATCTGAAAAGCCACTCTCCCGTATTCGCCAACTCGGAGTTATGGGCCGAGAACCGCAGCAAGTGTTTCGGCACAAAGGTCAATTCGCGGAGGGATACGATATTTCTTGGGGGTTTACTATGTGCTTAATTCAATGTGTGCTTATTAAGTTTATGGTATACTGTGGTGCGGAGGGTAGGAGTGAGTTGATAACGGGGAAAGGATGTGTGAGCTAGGTGAGGGAGCAGGCGGTATGGTAGGACTGGGCAGGAAGCTAGAGGTTAACTTTGAGGATTCGGTTTAGGGTGGTGATGACTCTGTGGTTTGTGAAGAGTTATATTTTGTAGGGATAGATGGGCGCTGATGGAACTAGACTTCCGGAATGGCGAAGAAGGGGTCAGATGGACGAAGGCGGGTGGATAGTGACGCTAAACTATTCTCCAGGGTGAACGCAGGCTGCATTCACAGCGATATCTCTCTGATGTTGAGGACTTAAGCTGTTGAAAGTGCATAGCGCTAATGGTCTGGAATTAATATCTTTCTTAATTGAAACTACCAATGAGAGAAGGAGTTCGCGTTCACTTTACGGCTTGTGGAGAAAGCAAGGCTACTTGGCAGCAGTAAGGTGAAAAGCATTAGAATCTTCCTTTGCGTATACTAATCTGCGTGGGAAGCATGCGGCTCAGATTTTAGTCAAATAACAAGATCAATAAAAATTAGCAAGTTTAATGTAATTCAAATGGTGTGATGAGCTGAAATTCGCCAACTATGAAGTTATACCATCGAGTGAACAATATAACTTGTAGCAATCAATAATTCTATCTTCCTTTCTCATATTCTACAGCACTAACCAATAATTCACATCTACAGCACCTATCATCTAGCCCGCATGTTCTACAATCTCGCTGTAGACCTTGCCGTCCTTAATGTATGTACGGAATTGTTCCGCCAACGGAGATTCCTTGTAGTCGCCTTCCTCGCCCTGTGGAGTAAGGATGTTGACGCTAGCACATTTGCTCGTGAAAACTTCGGTGTTCAAGCTCTCCTTTCCAAGATAGATCTGGGCACCATCGACTTGGTCCATAATAATCGTTGGCAACACTCCAAGGACTTGTAGAGCGAGGTTGGGAGCTTTGATGACGTCGATTGATGATACGAGAGAATCGACGAGGATAGATAGACGCGGCGAGTTGTCGATGGTGATAGCGTTAGCTTTACCTTTAACCACGATGGTTATCTTCGTGCAGCGAGTTATGAGGATCGATTGACTAATCTCAGCTTCGATTTCGATAGGGTCTGGCTCGTTCTCGAAATTTTCCTGGGAAAGTTAGCAATCATATCTGTATACTTGTAAAAACAAAACCCACAATTATCCACTTCTTTCCCTCCAGTCTCTTAACGGGAGGCTTCTTGGTACGCATGCTTTCCGGCTTTGGCTTCTTCCCAGGTGCGGGACTCTTTCCACGGTTCGAGCTGAGGCTGGATAGGCTGTCGCTTCGAGTAGGAACAGTAGCCCCAGCACGTAGAGATGGGTTCTTGTGTGTCATTTGTTCGGCGTTCACTTTGCGTAAACCCTTGGTGACTGCCTCTCCTTTGTTCAACTCTGAGAAGACGGCACCTAATCCACTGCTGGCGTCTGCTTTTGGGGCCGCTTTTGGAACATCATCGAAAACCGGTGGAGGAGGAGGAGGAGGAGGAGCTGGTGGGCCAGCTCCTGCTGGTTTGGGAGTTGTGGCAGAAGCAGATGGCGTACTTTGATCCACGCTTCGGCTGGCAGTTTCCACATCTGAACCTTTAGGGTTCCAAGGAATACCATTGGGGAAGGTGTCCTTAACGTATTCGCTGAGCTGTTTGAATATTTGGTAATACGCCTGTATCCATTCAACTTGCGTGGCATCTCTGCAAATTACAATCAGTAGTTGCCAAATTGTGCTACGAGAGGCAGCCTACTTGTCCTTGAAGTCCTTCAACACTCGATTTCCATAGTATTGCGCAGAGCCCAGAGATTCGTCAACATGCTTGTAAGGTTTTGTGTCTACAGTAACCCAAGCAAGCACACCAATACTTTCAGATACAGCACTGAGGTGGTTGAAGAATAGGGATCCACGGTTTGCATCTCGAATGTCGTTCACGGCGGAGATGGATTCTTGCAATGGCTTAATGAGTTGGAGGAATGATCCACTTGACATGTCGGGCTTCTTTGCTTTTGTGGTAATCAGGATAAACCTCCGTTGTACCTCAAACGCTTTAAGCACACTCGCGGCCTGCGGTTAACAGGTAAGCTAATATTCCCCTTGCATCTCATATTCTAGAAGCACCAACCTGATCCGCAACTACACCATCAATCTTTTTACTAATATCGACATATTTCTTCACAGTTCCAGAAATGAAGTTATCGAATTCCTCAACTGATTCGGGGAGAGGCTCCGCAGGGGCTGTCTTTGTGACTGACGGTGCTGGAGGGGTAACAGTCGGAGTTGCTGGTTTCGGCGTGGAAGCAGCGGTGGTTCCAATGTCTGCAGCGGGTGGTGGAGCAATAGTTGAGGATGCGATATCTTCCAATCTGGAAGTTGCAGCTTCGAGCCTTCGAATAATCACAATCAGTTCATTGTTGCTAATCATGGCTTCCATGGCGAATTCCCAAGTGACAACTTCGAATTCAGTAGGACTACGGAGCAAGGAAGACGTTGACAGTACCGCTTTATAAGTGTAGTTAGGTTGTGCATATTATTCGACGCCATATTGCAATGCAGCTGCAGGGAGATTTGAAGCTAAATTGTTCTAGATGACAAGTTGAGCGATTGGAAGGAATGATCAACAATATGAGGAATTTGAAACAAATGTGAAGGCGCACAGAATGGCCCGGATTTTGAAAAAAATATTAGCAATACCTGCAACTCTCAATTGTGCGAAAATCGAAGTCCGCGTAGTTTCAAATAGGTAGAGAATTGATGGATCGGCAATGAATATTAGCTTTATGAATTCCACGGGCACATACAAAGTATGTCCTGGTGGTCCCTCCTGAATTCTGACCTCACATGAGCTCTAGCTTTCATTGCCGCCTAGACCGCTTTCGGAACCAGCCTCGTGATAGGGTCGTGCTCAGTTACGCGACAGCCTTATCAGCTTGTACTATAGCCTTTTCGCCTTGGCATTCAGGCAGCAGAATACTTCGTTAGGACATCGTAAGGACAGCTACAGCTACACGGGAAGCTACACAGGAGGCTGCATCAGCCCTGGCCAGCTTTCGGAACACCTATCCGTCAGCCCTACTTTTTATTTACTTCTCTCTCTTACTATCAACAAATATCAAGGTGGATATCACAACTTTTTGTTTTTGTTATATATTTAAGAGCAGAAACGATGACTGAAGATGGGCAGGTTCCAAATGAGCAAGAGATTGACTTTTGTACTCTTGGAATGTTCATAATTGGTATGTATGATGCATAACTTGAGCTTTTGTTGCTTATGTCGGTCACATCGTTTCCTAAGTAAGATGTATGAAATAGCTGAGAAGTCTCAGGGGTTTAGGCATCATTTGCATATATCAAATACCCACGCCTGTTCTTCGTTTCCATATCATGAGGCATATTACCTCATTTTTTTCGAGATCAGTCGTCTCTAAAAATGCTCGGATGTCCCCTGATTTTGAATCCGGATTGTGGACAGATGTGTGGAACACTACAAGTCAATCTTGTTTATGTGTAAGGAAACGTAGGCACGTTACTCATGTATTACCAATATACATAAACTTCATGACAGTAGAGCTTGAGGCCTAAGTGCTAATTATATGAGACTGCTGTGTGGTCTTTGATGTTATTGTACTTGCATGATCTTCTCTTCCGCAAAATTGTGCACAAAATTTTACCCGGTGTTTTACCTTTCCTAACATCCTCACCAGACGAAATTCATTACCTTCCTCCAGCGCCATCCGTATACGATGTCCTAGGTGGGGCAGGCTCATACTCAGCTCTTGGGGCACGTCTTCTCTCTCCACCACCTCTCTCAAAGACTGTTTCCTGGATAGTCGATAAAGGATCCGACTTTCCCGAATCCGTTCTCACAACAATCGAGAAATGGCAGACATCTTGTCTGGTACGACTCGATGAAAATAGGCTCACAACCCGTGGCTGGAACGGCTACGATGCGAATGAAACCCGAGCATTCAAGTACATGACACCTAAACTCCGCCTTGACGAAACCGCCCTGACTACACCCCTTCTTTTTTCAAAATCCTTCCACCTAATATGTGCACCCACTCGCTGTATCGATCTCATAACATCCATTCTCCACCGTCGGAAATCTTTTGCGCCCGATCATCCCAAACCCCTCTTCATCTGGGAACCCGTGCCCGACCTCTGCACCCCCTCCGAACTCCTAAACTGTACCAACGTCCTTCCTTATATCGATATCCTCTCACCCAACCATAGCGAGCTTGCAGCATTCATGGGCGACCCCGACCAGGGTCTCGATCCTACCACTGGAGAAGTATCCACGTCATCCGTCGAAAGAGCATGTGAACAGCTGCTGGGCTCCATGCCTCTACAATCATACGCCATCGTAGTTCGATGTGGCGCAAAAGGATGCTTCATCGCAAAAAATGGCGGCCGTTCCCGTCGGCCCTCGAAAGCCAAACGAAGACGTCCAGCGAATCATTCTCGAGGTGGCCTGACGCTAGACACCAACATGGAAGATCTTTTCGCGGGCTTGCTATCACAAGACGGCGAGATTACATTCGAGCGTAACGACTATCCACCCGTAGATCCAGGTATCGAGAGATGGTTACCACCATACTGGGAGGGAGAATCTGGAAAAGAGAAAGTAGTTGATCCTACGGGTGGAGGAAATGGGTTTTTAGGGGGTTTGGCGGTTGCATTGGCGAGAGGAAAGGAGGTTATTGAGGCGAGTGCTTGGGGGACGGTTGCGGCTAGTTTTGCAATCGAACAAGTGGGGGTGCCAGAACTAGGAGCGGATGAAGAGGGGAACGAGATTTGGAATGGAGTTAGGGTGGAAGAAAGGTTGAAGGAGTATATGGAGAGGTTGGGGATTTGACGATCAGTATCATTTTTCGGTTGATTGACCTACTGGATGATCGCAGCAACGGCGCGATGGAGGGTCCAAATAAAAGATGAGCAGGTGAACGACTAGAATGATATATCTCAGACGGAAATCGTACTGCGATGCAATTATACCCACATTTTAGTATAGTAGATGAGCTTCTTCATTTCTTTCCTTCTATATTTCATTTATTATCTGACTGATGAAGCACGTCGAAAAGTTCATGATCACCGATAGACTAAACTAAAACCATACTAATCTTAGACTACAATAAATCATACTAATGTCTGCATTGATAAATCGCACAATAAGATTCGTCTCATGGTCTCATCTCATCTCATAATCTCACCACGCATTTAAACAAGAACCTGAACACCTTGAGATTTCAAATCCCTTCCATTCATTCATCTTTCCCTTTCTCCAACCCAAACCCACATCTAAATCTTATAAACCAAATCTCCATCCGTATACATAACATCATTATGCTCATCCATCTTCTTCAATGCAGCCACCGCCTCAGCCCTCCCGAACACTCCCGCCGCACCACCCAGCTTCCTATTCACCGCCTCCACAATTGCATTTACATTCGCACTATCATCTTCAAATAGCGCCGTCTGCATAAGTTGACCGAGCGCCGTTCTAAAGACTGCAAGACGCTCTGGTGTGATTGTCACTTCCGCATCTGTAGAGTTGACCGTGAGGTTTGCGGTCTCGGATGCGAGGTCTTGATCCTCTTGGGACTGGGATTGGGTCGGTAGTTGAGAGGCAGGGAGGGATGACGCGAAGGAGGTTTGCGATTGGGTGGGTGCGGGTTGGGCGCTAGAGGAACCGTTGCTGCGACGGGGTGAGACGCCGTAGAGATCATCTTCTTCGTCGAGGGTGCCGTTTGCGCGAGAACTTGAGGCAGTGCCGTTTAGGTTGCCTCTTCTTGTTTGTGCAGACGCTCTAGTTCTTGCTGTTCCAGCAGTTCTGCTGCGGGAGGAACCAGCACGTGTAGTTGGCGCAGGGGAATCATCGTCAGAATCATCTTCTGAACTTTCGTTTCCGGAAGATTCGTCGGCGAGAGGTCGGGTCTTTCGTCTTTTAGATTTCTTCTCATCTTCGACCACTTCTTTAAAGAGTGCAAAGCGGAGGATAGATTCGGCGGCTAGAGCGTCCCTCTCTTCAACGCGGTTGGAGAGACGGGATTTGGCGTGGGCAGTAGAGAGACGGATGATGGTTTCTAAAGTACGGACAGTCATAGCATTGGTTTTGCGTTGATTGCCTTGCATATCATCGTTGCGGAGAGCGACGTATATTTCACTAATGCGGTCGGAGGCTTCTTGTGTAAGGACGGGCTTTATTCTGGTTTTGGCGTATTGAATGTATTTCTTCATGAAAGGGATGCTGAGTACCTCTACTCGTCGATGGGAACCACGCCCAGTAGTTACGGTAACTCCAGCATGTAGCATCTCGTTGTATTTTTCGTACACATCCGTTACTTTGTTGGCGTCGGCTTCTTGTTCGACACCTACACCTAAGGTTTGTTGAGATTGTTCACGAACTGGCGCACCTTCTTCAGTTGTGGGGTCGCGGTAACGATGCATTCTCAATACGTGCTCAGAGATTTGACGATCTCTGAAGTCTTCAATGTCATCTGTGACAACGAAGAGTAAATCGAAACGAGAAAGAAGTGAATCTGGAAGTGCAATGTTCTTATGAGGATCTTTGTGTGTGTCGTATTGCCCGAAAATTGGATTTGCTGCTGCAACAACACTGCAGCGAGCATTGAGTGAGGTATGGATACCTGCTTTAGCAATAGTGACAGTCTGCTGTTCCATGACTTCGTGAATAGCAACCCGATCGATGTCTGACATCTTATCGAATTCGTCGATACAGACGACACCGCGATCAGCCAAAACCATGGCACCGGCTTCCAACCGTCGCTCTCCAGTTTCCTTATCTGATGTTACTGCAGCTGTAAGACCGACACCGGAGGATCCTCTACCGGTTGTTGCAATCGCAAGAGGTGCAGTGTTGAGAACAAATCGTAAGATTTGCGATTTTGCTGTAGACGGATCACCGACCATAAGAATATTGATGTCACCCCTCAAATGTGTACCGTTGTCGAGATTCTTCTCCTGGCCACCTAGCAACATAAGGAGAATCGCTTTTTTGATATGCTCATGGCCATAAATACTCGGGGCAAGTGATTGCGACAATAGATTGAAAAGATTCCTCTTCTTGGCAACTTTATTGATGTTTCGAATGTCGGTATCTGTAATCGTTGCAGTCGCAATACCACCTCCAGACTTTGATGATAACATGACAACGTTGTTTGCAAGAACTACGGTCTTGAATAGTGCGCTACTGTGTCCGGCATTCCTATTTCCTAGTGATCTGTAAATTCCGACCAGCTGAACCCGATCTCCTGGTTTAACCTTATCCACCAAGTCGTCATCAAGTATAACATCCACACCTCG
Organism: Clarireedia aff. paspali H2; assembly: GCA_026770245.1. NCBI lineage: Eukaryota > Fungi > Ascomycota > Leotiomycetes > Helotiales > Rutstroemiaceae > Clarireedia > Clarireedia aff. paspali H2. Next base: position 485,339 of record JAJCXA010000002.1, read on the forward strand.
TGGCAGTTGTCCAGCTGGAGCACGCTCTGGCATTTCTTGGATTGATATTGTTTGATGGTCCCTGTATGTGCAGTATCCATATTCTGTGACCAAAGGATTCCCCTGTTCATCCTCTTGTGGGTACACACTCGAAGTGCTTGCACCACTCGCCGTCATGGTTTGATCTTTGTACTCGCGGAAGTGGAAGATCTTCCGTTTTTCATTATAATGAACGCTTTTGATAACTTTTGGTCGCACAAGTGAGCATCTTGTAACGATTCCCTCCAGGGAAACCATTCGATTAAGATGTGTTGATGAGAGAGTGCGCGGATTGCAAGCATATTGTCCAAAGCTACCATAGAAGGCACAATAATACATAACATCGTCAGAAGTCTGTTTCGGAGTGGTATTTGGAAGGTGCTTGACGATTTCGTGAAGGGCGCGATCGAAAGCCTGGGAGAAATCGAACGGCTGTTGTAGAAGTCCCTCTGCAAGTTCACTGTTATGTGCACGAACCTCATCAATACTAACGACAAGTCGTCGTTGATGCTTCTGAAGCATTAGAATAATATCGGAGCGATAGCTTCGGGCATCTTGCGACACTGCATATTATTAGCTGGCTGCTCAATTGGTTGACAGAAAAGGTGAAGTACCTGGGTCGAGGAATTCTTGTGCGGCACGAACTCTGTCGGCCACAGCCTCATCTCTAAGTTGTTCGCCGTCCATTGTACTTTAAAGAGTGTGCTAGTTTTGTTCTGACTCAAAATTTCTCGAACTGCATGGGGTTTTTGAGGGGATGATGGGGTTCAAGCGCTACGGTATTTACACGCAATTTTAAAATCGCGAAATTTCAATTCAAAAGGAGAAGTCGCGTCTAAACGCGAGTCCTGAGCTAACCTAGATGTAGACGCGTAAAGTGGTTTTGCTTAGCACGTGACTCGGTACCAAGTGCACCTTGATGACATTTGCATCATCTTCGTGCATTTCAATCTTAAGTTAGTATTTTTCACTCAAAGGACAAAATATACATCTCCCATTGAAATATTTACACCGACACTAGTGCTTTCCCATGGAGCCAGACCTCTGAACGCATGGTTGTTGTGCGACTAGAATACATACAAGCTCGAGTTAAAGATGCATCATCGCCACTCAACTGCAGCTAAATTCCAAGAGCGTTTTAGCAGACATGCATCACAAGCTCTAGATCGATCCTATAATGCCGTTTGCCTTTAAACCCGAATTCTTCCTCTACTGGTTCCACAGTACCAGACGTTATTAAGTCATTCATATCTATTTTTATCCATTATATTCATGGATCTTTTCCATTCATTTTCGAATCTGATGGTTTGCTAGTTGACGATACCCTCAAGGGTAATGCCGCTACGCTCCAAATAGGATCGCTCTCCCTCGAGTCGAGATAGGAGATATTCTCGGAATGCTTATAGCTAGAGCCGTAGAGGCCACCTTACATCATCAGTGATTGAATTCATCATGCATAGACGACATACCGGTTGCTGCTACTTCTTCTCGCTTTAGCCGGAGTGGATGGCTGTTCGTGACCGTGTACGTGGTTGTGTCCACTGTTACGCCACCTGCATCCAGCAGAATGAAGGTCTCGCCGAACTGCATGCGTTAGCTCTGGAAAACGTTCCGGCCATATGTTCTCACATGTATACTTTTGTTGTTTTTATCTAGTACATACGCTACAACTACCTCCGATTCTAAGACGAGGAAGAGATCCTATACGAAACCTAATGAAGAATTTTGAATAGCGATTTCCATGGCCCTCTGCATTTTCCGACAAGCGCTTGCGCTCCAGATCACTGGGACACATAACACATGCTCGATAGGTTGCATCTCAGGATTCCATCCAAGTTTGGGAAGTTCATTTCTTGAATGTTTGAAAGAGCCTCTCGAAGTATTGTGAGATGACATCTTCATCGGATCGTATGCATTTTCTACTCTTTAGTATCTTCAATGTCGGACGAAGCTCTTCGCGGATTTGCTTTGTCTGATCGCTGACATCCAACAAGAGTTTTGATCTTATGATACAGTTGTACTGACTCTTGTCTGGATCTAGATCCATCAATTTGTCCTGGACTTCATAACCCCAATACATCGTTTCTGGAATGTACTCGTTTCCACTTCGGTCGATGTTCATAGGCTCAGTCTCCAACTCTCCATCGCCTACGAGCCGTGCGGTACCATTAATATGGTCACTGAAATCGTCGTCTTCATCGTCGTCTAAACTCAGTGTTTCTATGTGTTGTGAGTTTCCGCAATGTTGTGCAACCATTTCTTTAAGTACTTTCTTGTTGGGGTATCAGTTTTCTGTTGGAACATCGGATCGAGGGTTTCCCTGCATGTTCATTGGATCTTCAGGGTAGTTTTCGATTATCTCTGTCACTTCGCTTGCGAAAGCCACACATGAGAATGTTGTTCCAAAATCCGTGGCAACAATGAGTGGCACACTGTCCTCAGTTTGGGATGGTATATCGATATTCATTGGCGAATCAGAATGGAGCTGGACAGGCTGCTCCCATTTCTCTACCATATTCGGTGACGGTTCTCATGATTCATACAAGGTCGCAGTGGTAGCCACTGATATATCGCGTTGCCGAGCTCGACTATGATCCGAAAATCGATTTTTTTGCGCCACTGCAGAATAGATAATGATTTGACTTTGTGTATACACCAGTTTCCTACGCTTCTGATTATATACCTCAAGCACTAAGGTCTCATCGATAGTGTAATATTACAGAGGTGGGCAGTGCATCAGAGATAGTTTAAGCTGTATACAACAGTTGGTGATTGATAGACGATGGAAGGGCAGATTCCACTTGTAGGTCGCCTAGAACATGGGTGCTTACAAGGCTCTGCATCAACAGAAACACGTCCGGTCGTAAATAACCATCAATAATCTCTGCACTTCTTCGTCGCATACCTCCTTACACTTTTCTTTTCCTCGACGTCATCCCCATTGATCGTGCACTCAAGGTTCCTAAAGCCAAATTGATTCTACCTCTAGGATGGGCAAGAAACGAAAGTCGCAGCCGCGTAATGCAGGACCCAAGGCAGAATGGCCGGTGCCAGTTGTGGTGCAGCTGTTAGCCTGGCTAGATGTTACGATTCAAAATATCGATGTTAGTTTGAGGAAACTATCGATAGTCATTTGAATAAGAAATCCGGCAAAGAGTATACATATACTCAAGCGGCACGAAAATTGAAAGCACTGTGGGAAAATCTGGGTAGGAGTGAAAGCCAATCATACCAAGATTTGCTCAACGAAGGCCACCTCTGCTTGATTGGTCTTAGTTAGGAAAGGAAATCAGAAATCGAAGCCGCTGTCCGTGAATATGAAATTGAGTTACGAACGAATCCAGAAACACCTAGACGCTCGATACGTCAGACTTTTAAACCAACAGAAGATAAAAGTTGCCCCCAAGTTAACATTTCTGGAAGGACAAAGCAAAAAGAAAGGCGTTTTGGATTTCACCATTCCGCTCGTCACACATGGACTCCTGATTCCGGTCCACCTGACGTTAAAAATATTGGCCACACACCAGACTCGAACCCACGAGGATCCAAAAGACTCAAAGTATACGGCAAGGTTCGTTGTTCACATCAGGATTGTTCTTCCAACTCTGCCAGCATTGACTGATGATATGAATTCAGAGACTATCAGATACGCGACTGCGGACCTTGGCTAGAAAAGCATTTGAACTACGATCGCAATCGATCACAATCGCTGAAGACAGCCAGGACGAAGGTTTGGAAATTCTGGAAAGGAGCGAATCGCAGGATACTTATAGCGAGCTTACAGATTCAGTAAGAGGCAAAAATGCGATACCAGAATCTGTCGTCGGCCAGGGGGATGTTCGGTGTATTTGCGGTACTGCGGACGAAATTGTAAGTTGGACGAAATGCAACAAGTGCGAGACCCGGCAGCATAATCTTTGCGTCCAGACGCAATGTCCACAATTGTTGATGGTAGAAGAAGGGAACTACCTTTGCCCACAATATTCTCCTGGTAACGCAAGAGACACCAACGTAGCAGACCAGAGTTCGCAAACGGCCGAATATCTCCCCAATCATTTTGACGATATGAGATTGGAACTTGCGATAAAACAGGTCCAGTCTTTGGAGGCCGACATGAATGATAACATTGCTCGACTGCGCAATTGCGAAGAAGAAAGGGGCGAGGTCGAAAATCAAGTGCGGCTGCTAGAGTCCAATGCTAAATCGATGCAGAAACATTCTATAGACCATCTCTTGAACCAGAGAGATAGAGAGATCTTGCGGCTGAGCAGAGAACTCGAGGATTCCAGATCGCTTTCTCGATTTGCCCGACTTAATGCAAACTCCCAAGAAGTCTTCGAGCCGAATATCATACAAGGATTCGTTGAATTATTTAGCATGAGTGGACAAATATTTTGTGATAGAAGCAGGCGTAATCATACGACTATGCCGCACCACGGTCAGCACAAAGAATTACACGACATGGCTTGTCATGTTTTCAGACAACCTGACGCCTCTGAAGCAGTAGCACGGGGCCTTCGAACGAAACTCTCAGAATTGAATCCAGGTATGGTTTCAAGAGCGTTAACGTCGAGTTTGCTGATCAGATGGGTTTTCAAAACCAATTACCCATGCATTGAAGATTCGTCTGCAGAGTGTCGCGACGTTGCAAAGCTGAGAAACATTCTCCTGATGAAAGGTAAACTCGCCTGTTTTGGGAACGATGCCGTTTGAAGACTGCTGACAGAACATCCCAGGCGGCGTTCTGGCGTCCAGAAACCTTGATCTTGCTCTCCGTCACACCTTGATCAAGGACCAGGATTTCCACCGAAGGTTTATCGAACCCCGAGCGAAACAATTAGCCGTCAAGTACTGTACTCGCAGGTCTTGGAACCTCTGTTTGTGCTGAAGAATAAAGACGCACTGCACCAAAGCTGGGATGGTCTCATGATTTGGGACGACGATATGGATACCTGGAATGATCGACAGAGTCGTCTTCAAAGTTTGTTCGAACTAGCACTCAGAACCAAAGCAGACTCCACGATAAACCTCAAAGACTACGAATCTGTCACCATCGCGCCCGGAACACTGTTCGATGCGCAGACCATGAAGGCTGAAAATCCGAATGGGGTGGCAACCGACAGTAAGCATCCAGGACGACTCATTGAATTGTGCCTGCAGCCAGCTATCTACACATATCCTAAAACGAGGCCGTCAGAAGATGATTTGAATTCCGCCACCTTTTCATCTAGCAGCTTCGTGCGCAAGACCGCTCAACAGAGACTGCAGTTCAGACCGTCTATAAAAGCTGTGATCATTCTGCGCGATGACCAGGAAACCATCTCCGAAAGTGATCCTTCGAAACACATGGCGTTGTCAGACTGAGCACCGAACAACGCCATCGCGTTGTGTTCCTGTTGTACAAATGAACTATAATTGGTGGATTAGGCTTCCAGAAACATGGAGGAAGCTGGCAGGTGTACACTGTACTCAAGTTGTTGTGTTACAGTACAGCTCAGGGATGGTACGGATATTATAACCGCAAATGGTAGCTGCCAAAAAACAGTCGAGTAGCTTACATGTGGTTGAGCAAGTAATGTGGAAATTTCAAGGAATTAAAAAAATACTACAGTACATACTGTTCTTGCTGCTGGCAGTCCAAAAAGATACAGTGCATTCGAGCAATCATCCAACGTAGAATCAGCCATGATCTTGTGCTCCAAGGAACTCCCTCCCTCATGCAGAAGTCTCCGCACCCGCCGTGCCATGTTTCTCGGCCGTGGGACCCCTGGCGACGTAAGCCTGCGTTACGGACGGACCATTACTATTCGATAACACTCCACGCGACGCAAGCTGCGTGTGTTACGGACCGTTTCGAACATATTTCTGTTCGCTCGGTTGCCACATAAAGTTACGGAAACCAAAAAGTAAATGTAAGCACTAATAAAACCACCAGCATCATGGCACGATATACCCCGGATATTTATCTGCTTTTTGGGAATTTTGGGAACGAATTAATTGCCGTACGACCCTACCCACCCAATTCCAATCTGTTTCCCGCATGAGACATTGCCTCCCAGCCAATTGGAAGATTGGGCTCTGCTGCACGAAATCTCCTGCGGACCAATCCGCTTTGATGAGGCGTGAACCCGATGCTACCGTTGCCGGCATCTTATCTATATGTGTTTGGCTATTGGCTGGGCGCAGCTGAGACTTGGGGAAGAGGAGAGCGATGGAAAGTTCTTTTGGGTTTGGGTGGTGTGAGGTGTGCGTGGGTGGGTGGCATCAGATCAATTGACTTTATCTGTCGTGCTTGTACCAGTTGGAGTGTGTTTGTTACTTCTCCTCGTCGTCCTCCTGCCATCGCAACCTATTTACCTACCATTGCACACAATTCTGCACTCGCGACGTGCACCCGTACGTCTCTAAGTCCACCATGGCCACCCACGAAAAACACGCCATCGACACCAGCACCCTCCACATCACCTCCATCCTCCAACGCACCGGGGACGACGCCCTCATCGACCACGCCGCCGACACCGATGAAGAAATCCTCGTCGCCCTCGGCTACCGCCAGGAATTCAAGCGCGAATTGTCAATATGGTCCTCCTTCAGCGTCTCCTTCTCCATGCTCGGTCTCCTCCCATCCATCGCCTCGACGCTGGGCTACAATCTTGCTTATAGCGGTCCCGCGGGCTCGGTATGGGGATGGGTTGTTGCTGCGTTCTTGATCCAGTTTGTTGCGCTGGCGATGGCCGAGTTGTGCTCTAGTATGCCGACTGCGGGGGGATTGTATTATGCTTCGGCAGTGTTGGCGCCGAACGGGTATGGGCCGCTTTGCGCATGGGTATGATAGGTTTTTTTTATTATTTTTATTTTTATTTTTTTACTTTTTCAGGCTTGATTGGATTGATTGATTGGTTGCTTTGTATGGTGTTGGTGTTCTTTTGTTCTGACGAAATTATAGATCACGGGATGGTCGAATTTCCTCGGGCAAGCGACAGCGCCTTGCTCGGTCAATTATGCTCTTTCGGCTATGATTCTCACCGCGGCGCAGATCGCGCATCCGAGTTATGTCCCGCAGACTTTTCACGTGTATCTGCTACTACTTGCTTTACTCATCATCCAGGGTCTTCTCACCATGAACGCAACCCGCTGGATCGGCCGATTGAACGTGTTTGGCACGATAGTGAATCTCGTTGTGCTATTTATATTCATTATCTGGCTGCCGGCAGGATCGATCAATGAACCCAAGGCGAATCCGAATAGTGTGGTTTGGACGTCTGAGGGGATAGTGAATGGTACGGAGTGGCCGACGGGTTTTGCGTTTATTATGGGATTTCTTTCGGTTATTGTAAGTTTCTGTATTCAGTGTTTGTTGCAAAGGGTGGGCTGTGTCTAATAACAGGATCATGTAGTGGACGTTGGCTGGGTATGATGCCCCGTTTCATATGAGTGAGGAATGCTCGAATGCGAATATTGCTGGGCCGAGAGCGATTGTTATGACTGCTCAGATGGGCATGTATCTTGGTTGGGCGATCATTCTCGTGATTGCTTATACCGTGAAAGATGTTCAGGATGTGGTTGCTGGACAGTACGGTCAGCCGATGGTAAGTTTGCCAGCAGCATCACTCCCTAAACAACCTGTTTGTTGATCATGTACTGTACTAGGGGAGTCTTTGTCTCCAAGTCCTCGGGCCCAAAGCCGGCCTGGCCATGTTCTCCCTCAATATCTTCGCTCAATTCTTCGTAGGCCAAGCGTAAGCTCTCCCAGCACCCAATCTATCTTGCTAGGTCATTTATTAACCGAACCTTTCAGCTGTACGGTCACCTCCTCCCGAGTAGTATACGCCTATTCCCGCGACGGAGCACTCCCCGGATCCCGCTGGCTCAAGCAAGTAAACTCCTATACCAAAACCCCCGTCTACGCCGTCTGGTTCGTTCTCACCATTGGCGCTCTTCTCGGTCTCCTCATGTTCGCCAGTCCCGTTGCTATCGGAGCTGTTTTCAGTATCGGAGCTATTGCGCAGTATATTGCTTTTGTGTTCCCAGTTGCATTGAAACTTTTCGCTGCGAGGGATAAATTCCGACCAGGTATTTCCTCCAATCCTCCCCATCCCCCGTCAACGCTCTAACCTAGCTCTTACCTACTCAATCTACCACATACTAACACAACCCCCCTCCTCCTCCAGGTCCCTGGAACCTCGGCCGCTTCTCCAAACCCGTCGGCTTCATAGCCGTAACGTGGGTCGTACTCATCATCCCGATTCTCTGCTTCCCTGCGGTCAAAGGAGCCGATCTGAACGATTTGACGATGAATTACACGTGCTTGTTGTACGGCGGAACGATGCTGCTGGCGCTGATATGGTATGCGGTTGATGCGAGGAAGTGGTTCAAGGGTCCGAAGATTAATGTGGAGCATTTGATTCATGGGGCGGTGGAGACGAAGGTGGAGGGTGAGTCGAGCTCGGATGGGATAAGGGAGAAACATATATAGGGGTTAGAAATGGAAGGGGGGGGATTTGGTGGGGTTGGAGACGGAGGAATAAAGGGGGTTTGAGGTGGATATATTTCGTTGGTGGATGTGATGTGCTCTTACATAGTACTGTAGCATATGTAGATTTTCCAAAACTTGTCTGAAATTTCCTTATCAGTCGGTAAAGCACGAAAGAACACAGGCGAGGAAATAAAGTTCTACACTAAGTGTAGACACCGATCAAAGGAGTAAGTACCCTTCCCAAACGTTCGCAGTTCGTCTCAGAAATTCATCCTCGACTTCCAAGCACAGTACTTGCGTCTAATTCCTCAGTTACCCATTCAAATATTTGGCTTTGAACCGCAAAGCCGCACAGTAAATTATATCCTTCATTGTTTTTCTTCTTCTGTATGTTGTTAATAATGACATCTTCATTCTCAGCATGTAAGTTACATTATCCGATTCGAAACTACTAATGGCGTCGAGTTCGAGCAGCAAGGCTGTTAAGGTCTGGGACGTGGGCTGGCTGGCTACTCGCGAAATACGCTCTTGTTGAGATGAAGAACAAGAACATGACGCTCTGATACTGGTCTCTTCTCGCACGCTCATCGAGTCAGGTGTGCTTGTGAGAAAACCCTATAGTTAGCTTTTAGTAACGATTATCCGGCTACGACAACCACATCACATCACATCACATCGTAGAAATACGAAGATAGATCCGATTCGATCAACGTTATTGGGAAGCTGGCGGCGCAGCAACTCATGCTGTGTGTTGTCTTACCTCACTCGTATCAACCGAAGCGCAACATAGAAGCCGGGATGGATACCGTTGGGCGAGTCACTGATCCATATCTATCAATCTATCCCACTGCATCAGACATTCTCGGGTTGGTATTTATGTACACAGCTCGTGTATGCAGGTGGGGTTCTTTTTTTGTTTTGTTTTTTACGATGTTTATGACTGATATTCCGATATCGTAAGTTACGATTAGTGAGGTACTGATGTACATTCTGCGGTACTGTACTTCGTAGATCTATCTGCTGAACCAATGCACTGAGTTCAGTTTAGAGACATAGCCGCACTTTTGCACGGATCAGATCTCAAAGACAAGTCATGATTCAGGCTTCACGTGAAGGCGTAGAAGTCAGGTAGCAGAAGCTGATGCAGAAGGCTGGAGGAGGATTTTGCAGTACGACATTACTTACGAAGTAGAACTACTGTACATCGTTTGTGCTGCACTATACCTGTGCCTGTCCCTGTCCTAAAATAGAGTCTTCAGCCACTTTTCTTTTTCTTTTGGTGAGGGCTTGGGGATGCATGATGACTCCAGCTGGATGGGATAGGGAGCAAAACGAACAAGTCGACGGTGCTGAGCCACTGCAAACGAACGGCGTTGGCGATGATCTCGAGCTGTTGCTGCGGCGTTGCTGATTGATGGATGTAACCTTCGCTAAAAAGAGTGGTAGGGAAAGTGTCAATCTGTCAATCTGTCAATCAATCAATCAATCTATCGCGTCTCTGCAAGTAGCATGACATACATCGGAACAATATCGTACAGTAGATCCGCAACGGGTTCGTCCAATCGCAGCCGCCCAAAGACCAAGATATCTGATCCTCCTCTTCCTCCTCATCCTCCTCCACCAAAGCAGTAGAGATAATCCTTGTCGATGATGCTTCTTTTTGACTCTCGTAACTATCCAAGTCTAGACGATCATCCGACGAATCGGGCCCATTCCCAACCTGGCTCCGACCTTGGTTTAGAAGTATCTGGTTCGCCTCCCCACAAAATGGCTGGAGAGACTCCTGGCCACAACATCGTTTTTCATCCATTGTCTCCGTCTTTCTTTTTCTTTTCCCGCTTCCTGTGCACTCACGTGTCCGAATCCAAGCGAGCTAAGGAGATTTATTGGGTGCAGGGTCTCTCTTCGCACTATGTACCTTGCTCTTTTCCCAAAGGGAGAAATGATTTGCGAGGTGAATGACGATGATTGTCTCTATCGGGCAAGGATGAGAAAGAGTGGGCAGTGAGCGGCATTTTGACCAGCCACTCCAAGCTTTCGAAGTAAGACTTAGCTCAACCTGCAAGGTAGGTACTGCCGACTGTGGATATGCGGTGGACCGTGTGGTGCCGGTGCCGGTGCCGGTGCCACTTTACCCGCCATCGTGCATCATATTGAATGTTCCGTTGGATTATGGCATCTTCTTGATATAAGTACTGAGGCTTTGCACGTTTGTTTCGTTGCTTCTTCATACCATCAAGCTCGCAACTTTACACAAAGCTCTCTATTTCTAACACTTTGCCCATAACCTCCTCATAACTCAACACTTCCACCAAGATGCTCTTCTCAAACCCCGTCCTCCTCAGCACATTGGCCCTGCTCCTTCCCCTCGGCTCTACCCTCCCCACAGCTCGTCAAGTTCAATACCCACCATACTCATCCTCAAAACACTTCCAACTCGTCGCCAACGTCACATCTGGCAACCTCCCCATCCAGAACTTCGTTCTCGAATCCTACCACACCGGCGCCGGCCAGGCAGTCGCCGTCCTCGCCGCCAATGACACCTCCGCCAACCCACGCATCTTCTACGTGAACGGCACCGCCTCAGAAGTACGCTTCGGTCTTTCATCTACCATTTCAGACGCCGGGTCGGGCAACAACACATTCCCGGAAGCCCTCGAGATCAACCCAACCGATCCCGCCACATCGACCACCAACTACTCCAGCGTATATATCAACGCTGGAGCGGGACAGCCATATGTTGGCTTAACGACTTTCCCGGATCCCATCATCCAGCTACATGGATACCAGGGAGAGACATTTTTCGCGTGCAATAACACCAAGCTGCCATATGGCGCCGCGTTCCAGTTGTACTACCGAGGGTACTCGCAGACTACTCCAGAAGGGTGCTCCGACGTTGCATTGTTGCCGCAGTGCAGCCAGGGAGCAGTCGGTGCTGTGGATCAGTTTGCGAATGAAGTCAGTTGCTATGAAGATGTTGCTGCGATCGATTGGAGTAAATATTCGCACTAAGCATTGAGATGATGGTTCTGGATTATGGATATGGGAGGGATTACACTCTTTACGATTAACGACCTGGCATGGTATGGCATGATATAGGCATGGAAATGGCGTTTTGCTTGAAGCATAGATAATGATAAATATTTAATGAATAGTTAAGGTATGAATCAATCTTTTGCGCAAATGAATAAATCAAATTGGTATCTGTGAACTCCAAATATTCGAACCCAAACAATCACTCGTCTTCATCCTCAACCTCCCCATCATACCCCTCCTCCTCCGAATCGGTTCCTACGTCATGATCCCCCATCCCAATTCTCTCAAACAATTTCTTTGCTCTTGCCTTCTCCTCTTTCCTCCTTTCCTTCCCTCTCCTCATATCCGCCCCTCTCTGCCTCCCCAGCAACCTCTTCTCCGCCTCTTGACTCCTCAGCCTTGAATTCACACTCCCCTCCGCCCACCGCTCATCCCATTTCTCTGGTACGTACAAATCCCCCACATACAGCGCCAACATGGCTCTCAATCTTAATAATGCAGCACTATCCGAATACGGTGGCGTCGTCATCAAGTCATCCATTCTCGCTGCAACTTGTTCTGCGGCTGCTAAAGCGGTTTTGCGGACTTCATCTTTCTTTTCCCATCGTTTCTCTGCTCGCTTTTGGCGGAGTCGATCTTCGTATCCTTCGTTTTCGTCATCTTCTGCTTCCTCGCGTTCCAAGTCGCTCATGTCGCTCCCGCTAACAGACCCCTTCTCGTCTCGTTCTGCTTCAGCCGCGATCTTTTGAAGACCAGTTTTCCATTCGTATTGGATTCCATAGATCTCGCATCCTAGCATTGCAGGCCAGAAATCCAGAGCGGTAGTTGAGATGTTGTGAAATTGTCGCTTATAAGGGTATTGAAGGATCAGCCTCTCGTAGTATTCTTTTGCTTTGAGTAGCGACTCTTTGGTTCCCCATCTTCTTTCAATACCATCTTGCCTATTCTCTCGTGCTGCCCAATCACCATCACCAGTCTCATTTTCCGCACTCTGAACATTATCCTCACCACCTCGAATAAGAACCTCCGCTCCAACTCCCCACAACCCACTCCCTCTTAGATCGACTCCATTTCCACCAACTTGCACTCGCAAAAGTAATCCCCATGCTCTTGCTGCCCTCGGTATATCCCCTTGTTCTAAACACCTCATCATTATTGCGACCAATACCCCCATATGCTGTAATCTCAACCTCGACTTTCCGGTCTTCCTCTGCTCCCTTTCTGTCTTAGCCTTCGCTCGCCTTGTTTTCTCATCAATTTCATCATCGTCATCGTCATCGTCATCTTCATGCGCGCCAATTGTCCTTTTGGGCTTCTCAGCGCTAGTAATAGAATCTGGCACGCCTCGATGCGGCCACCCTTTCACATCAGGTAATTGTTGATCAAGCTCTAAGCCTGCAAGACGATATTGAATCACCTCTGCGGGAGTAAGGCTAAGCGGGTTGGTGATTGCAGCGGGTAGTTCATGGTCGGCATTCTCGTTGTCGGATGGGGATGAGTCACGTTTGCGTTTCAGCGAGGAAGTTGTAGCTTGACGAAGAGAGAGTGATGAGAAATGAACTTGGTGGGTGATGGATGAGGTTTGATTTTGGCTGGCTATAGGAAGGGCGAAAAGTGGCATTTCTGGCGGATGTGTAAGAGAAGAGATGGAGTGGAAGATTTGAAGAGAAAGGGAAAAAAAGTTGGCGAGGCTAGATGAAAGCCTTGTGGTCGCGGGCATGGCTCTGTGGCTTAGTTCTAGTCTAAAGTGGACCAGTGGCTGAGAACACTAGAGGCTGCTCAAAGAGCAAGCCTCCAATACGATTTCCGAAACTTTCGACTTCCATTTTGGTAAAGTAGGATTTTTATTACCAACAGCCAATGCAGAACTTTGCATAGCTGTTTCTCATCAAAGCAGAACGTATGACAACAGACACTAATGGAAATAGTAGCCAAACTCCAGCTTTCGGCCGAAATTCCTATCCTTAGTTGCTGCTGTTGTCGCAATACAGACTCAATTACAAAGCCAAAACTCGGACTTATTTGTCCTTCGTCCATAGTTAATCATCACGTAAATTATATCTATGGCGATAATTCTTATCTCCGTTGACCCAAAGAGAGTGTGTGCAATTGTTGGGTGGAGAATCAATCGTCAAAGAATGGTTACATATTTATATATAAGACTGACGTGTAGTAGGTGTTTTCGAAGCTGCATATCCTCGCTCAATCTTCTCTTCCAAAACTAAAACTATCAACAACAAGAAGATGGCCAGTGAAGCAATCCCCAATTTGGCTGCCATCATCAAGACGGCAAAAGCTACAATCACCCTAGAAGTCCGACCCATTCCCAAACCTGAGCCGAATGAGATTGTGGTTCGCAACTATGCTATTGCGGCGAACCCAGTTGATTGGAAAATACAATCATGGGGGATGTTTTTCACCAAGTACCCAAACGTCCTCGGCAGTGACATCTGCGGCATCGTCCATGCTGTAGGTTCATCTGTCACTAAGTTCAAACCTGGAGACAGGGTCACGGGATTTGCGGACGTGATACAGTGTCAAAACATCGATCATGGTGCATGGCAGACATACACCGTTCTGAATGAGATTGCTACGACAAAAATCCCTGACTCTATGTCGTTCGAAGAGGGTTCGACTTTTCCAATGGCTTTTGCTACTGCTGGCGTGGCCCTCTTCATCGACCTACAACTTCCCCGCCCCATCGGTCAAGTCGAGAAAAGCGACAAAGCGATACTGGTTTGGGGTGGAGCATCTGCAGTGGGAAGTGCCGCCATTCAACTTGCGAATCAACTTGGATATAAGGTCTTCACTACTGCTAGTCCAAAACATCACCAGTATTTGAAATCACTTGGCGCTTTTGCAGTGTTCGATTACCGCGACCCAGATGTCGTATCAAAGATTGTAGGAGAAGCCAAGTCATCTGGTGTGAAGCTCGATATCGGCTTCGATTCCATCACAAAGGATGACGCCGCGAAGCTCTCGGCTGATATACTGTCCGCCACTGCAGGCTCATCTGCTAGACTTGTGTTGGTACTGCCTTGGCCAGAGAACCATCCGCAACCCACTGATGTCCAACTGAAGGATACGATGGCTTCGAGGTTCGGCACAGATTGCGCTGATACGGGCTCTTGGTTCTTCAATGAGTATTTGCCAGAAGCATTAGAGAAAGGTCTCATTGTGCCGTCACCGCCTGTCGAAGTCGTTGATGGTGGGATTGGAGCTGCTCAACAGGTTTTCGATCGACTGAAAGCGGGTGTCAGTGGCAAGAAACTTGTCGTCAAACTAAATTAAATGGTTATTGATTTTTTTCGTTTTGCTGAAGAGAAAATATCGTGTATCCGGTGATGAATTTCATGCCGTTGCCTTTTAACTGAAGGATATACGATTTCTACTTTCGGTGAAGTTATTTAGAGAACAGAGTAGTCGTCAACTTTTATTATGTGTACTTTGAGAAACCTTCCTTATCTTGTATTTCCCAACGATAGTACAGTAGCTGTGGGTCTGATGCTACAAGTCACTTTAGTCATAGATCTGGCGTAATATGCTGACCCCTCACTAGGGATCAACACCGTTAGATCGATGTGTCCGAAATTACCCACACTCGGATCTTTCTAATAACAAGCACTTTTCTTCATCCAAGTAGTTCTCCACAAGCGCTAGTAGAGCACCAAATGAGCCCACTCACATCATATGTTTGATATATGGCAATTTATATGGAGGTTCCTCTAATCCAGACATAGGTAGTCGTGGTAGTGTACACGCAACAGAGCTTCCTCGTAGCGTTGGGGCCACATCCGTCAAAGATCGCCAATAAACGTTCGTATGAAACTAGCTGATGCTCACTCGTAGTAATCGGAAAGCTTCGCAAACGTGTAAGCATCATGCAGAAGTTTCATGCGGGTGAGATTTTAGGATTTGTGAACGAATAGAGTTCGGCAAATACGATGGATGTTCTCCCGTAATATTTATAATATTTCTTATGCTCCTTGACATCAATGTGAAGGAACACTTTTGTTTCTCAAACTCAATCAGCTGTTGGCGATAACACAATCAAAGGATGTACGAAAAGTAAGTGAGCTTGTTGAAGTAACTGTCTAGCTCTTAACGATCTACATAGGGAAAACAAAGATACTTCTGCGGAAGAATCTCTACTCTACAATGATCGCGACGAAGCATCAACAAGTTCTGAAGTATCAGAAGAACTCCAATCGATCACAAGACCCAGACGCCGCTGGGTTTCCCGTCTACTCTACGCCTCTCCATTAATCATAATCAAAGACATCATCCTCGTCCTCCTCGCCACATACGCCATATTCACCTTCCTCCACACCCCTCCTCTGCCACGCGGCGCGGCGCCTCCTCCCGCCCCCTGCCACTGCGGCTCCTCCGTCAGCGAAGCCCTCTCCCTGAACTGCGCCTACGACTCCCTCGCCGCATCATGGCTCCCCGCGGAGTGTCGCGACGATGAGCTAACCGCGCAGTTTGAGCAATCTGGCGATGGACCGAATGGCGAGTGGTTGTATTGGGCTGATAAAAACCATACGAAGTTGCTGACGAAAGAAGAGATGGCTATGAATGCGTTTGATAGGAGTAAGCAGCCGCATGTTTCGTGGCAGTGGCATAAGATGCACTGTTTCTTTTATTGGAGGAAGGAATGGAGGACGAGGAATGGTGGGAAAAGGAGGGTGGAGGAGCAGTCAAGCTCGGAGGCTCATGTTTTGAATTGTGGGAAGATGTTTTTGCATAATGTTTGTGATGGGTGAGAGGTGAGAGGTGAGAGGTGAGAGGTGAGCGGTGAGAGGTGAGGGATGAGGGATGAGGGGTGAAGGGTAGGAGATAAGCGAGTTGAATTGGAGAGTGGGATAGATGTTTGGTAGTTCTTGCTTTGGTACGAACTGCATAGCTCTAGGAAGGCTTGGAAATAAGAATAAGCTATTGGGAAACGGCAGCACTTTTCGATCTGGTACTTGTTTGGCCCCGTTTCTATTCCGTAGACTTAGAAATATAGCGAAGATTTCCAGTGTTCCATGAGGACCATCCATATATACATACTCTCGATTCGTCAGCGAACAACAAACCCTAAGTGACCGCTCGCAAACAAGCAGAATGTAATACCTGTTACCCATCTAAGAAAGAATAGGCAAGATCTGCATTAAAACAGGCTCTCGGGCGTGGGGCGGGAGTTCGGCAATTATCTATACCCCGCCTCAGTACAGTGAGCAGATTTATGCTTGTATGAAACATGCGAGGCCAGGCATAAATCTTACAAGCTACTGCCACCCACTCTGGATTCATGTGTGGGGGGACTAGATACTGAAGATTGAAGCCCCAAATGATTTGACCAGTCTGCACTGAAATTTATTCCAGTCACAACGTTGTAAGACGGACTACAAAACCTATCCTGAACTTCCAAAGAAGTAGAATCAGAGTACAACACTGGCTATAACCCGGTAATGATAGGAATATATGAGAAAGCAGAGCTGAAAATCTGCCCCTAACACCATTAGAATACAAGATTATAGATCTTCAATATTCATCCTCAAAGATTCCTCCAGACTAGTCCAACCAGATTGCCCGAAGTCCGATTTCAGTAGTTCCAGAGCCCTCGTATTTGCGACCTTAGATAAGTCTCTGATGTTATCATCGTGGAAATCATCCATGATTTTTGCTTCGGGCCTAAGCTTTCGGAATACTCTCAATACGTCACTGCGGTAATGTCAGTATAGCAAGCGAAAACATATATAACGGATAGAACTGACTTTGAATTGAATGGCTCGGCGAAAGCAAAGAGTCTTTCGTTCTTCACATCGGGGTTCGTCAAGGCTGATACGTGAAGACGCGCAGTATCCTGTACATCAACAAAATATTCTTGAATACATGTTAGCCACCTGAATATATCTCGAAGTTCATATCTTACGTGGCGGTAGTATTTTCATTATGGTATTGTCGCCTTTAAAGAGTTTTCTGGAGAAGTCACCGGTCGACGCTGGTTGACCTGGATAAAAAAGTTTTCCGAAATTGGCGTTGGGAAGCACGGCATTAGCGACGAAGCCAGGGCTTTTCTCTTTCACAAACTTCCACAGCGCTTGTTCTGATTCAGTTTTGCTAGCTCCATAGACAGCCCATGCCCTTGACGGTTCATATGGAGGTGGGGCATGGGCTGCTTTGACGTCTTCTTCATTCCACATGTTTTCGTCAATATAGAACTCCTCGTTGGGCTTGGGATGGGTCGCAGCCATAGAGGAAGATGTGAATACGAAACGCTTCACCGAAGGTTCGCCAGCTGCGGAGTTGAGAATTTCATTTATACCAGCAAGAACTTCTGGTATGACCTGCAAAAAAAGTGTCTTGTCAATCGCCTGCCTAGTAAGTTCTTCCACGAGTGCTTACCTGAGTGGGATCCGGTGAAAAAGATACGTTTGATGCTATATGAGCAACTCCGGATACGCCTATTTCATTTTAGACAAATAACCCCTTCGCTAAACGTGCACTCCATAGTACGTACCCTTCACGGCTTCGTTGAAGGCGCCTTTGGCAGCCATATCGGGCACAATTGCCAATTCTACACGATCTTTGCCATACTTTTTCTCCCATATATCTAACAGTTTCGTGGCCTTGGAAGCTTCCCTAGTCGTACCTCGAACTCGATACCCGGCTAGTAGCAGCTGATCCGCGACGTGTGATCCAATGTAGCCATTTACACCAGTGACGAGAACAGTCGAGCCCTTTGGGATAGCTGGAGCCATTGCTTTTTGATTTTCACACGCAAAAGTAGTGACAGTAAGAAATATGTGCTGTGTAAGTATCTAATGACAGTTCGGGGTATTTGACAGGGTGTTGCTGGAGAGCTCGGCGCGGGATACCAAGTAATATATACCTTAGAACTATAAAGTGGATACACGATCTAGATGACAAAGCGTAATATTGTTAATCAGATACAATATTGCTAATCAGATACAATATTGCTAATCAGATACAATATTGCTAATCAGATGCACGGAAAACGGAAATCCAACTCAACAGCGAAGAAGTCAGTGACCCCTGGAAATTCCGGGATTCTACTGTACATAAACTCTCGCCACCGTATCTTACCCAATCATGTACCCATTTGAACCCATCTCTTGCAATATTAGAGGGAAGGCTACATAGGCTACATACGTAAAGTTTGTAATCTTACATAACTAGGGTTTATTCTTCGGGTAACTTTGGCGAAATCCAATCGGAGCAATGTTGATCCGGCCGAACATCAATCGCGCGATAACGACCGCTTCAGTCAACGCGACTGTTCTCGACAATCAATAGTTAGCACCATCAACAAAGTGCATAAGAAGACATGTTCTCTACTGCAGTAATATACTTGCGATGATGCAGTCGCCGAGTCATTGTTGAAGATTCGGCTTAATTCAGATCATTGAGATGCAATCAATAATTGAGCTCGTCGTGGGCTCTTGCCTCATTTGTTGGTTCAAAATGTGAGCACTCTGCTCCTGCTTCATGATACCATTTTGGTTCGGTGCTTTTCAATAATGGAACGAACCATCACCCGATGTCTATGATGTCTGTCTTTACACTTATTGACTTGCATCTGTTCATTCTTCATCTCATAACAACTTGTATTCGACGACAATAAAAATTACAGCACCATGGCAAGTTGCTTGAGTCCGAGTTCAGCTGCTCAGAAAACATCTTCTTCTAGAGAACCTTTGAGACACTCGATCAAAATTTCCTTCTCGCGACCATCGGATGAATCACACCAACCACTGCTAAACGATGATCCAACCCCACAGCGTCGTAGTCGAGAAAATTTGATTCCTATTCATGATTTCAACCATCTAGGGTTTCGAGTCACTACAGGTATAGCTCCAGATGGTGAGAGTGGCAGGGCAGGCATCAATCCGATTCGATTTATTTCAATCTGCTGGAAGTCCTCGTCTGGGGCTTCGCAAGCTGTCAATTTTCTTTGGCCAATCGTCCCCGTAGCCATCATGGTGACCTACACTCAGAAGGATTACCATACTGCGATTTTCGTGCTCAACTACCTGTCGATGATTCCATGTGCGAATCTCATTGGTTTCGCTGGGCAAGAATTAGCACGCAAGTTGGACAAGGTTTTTGGCACTCTACTGGAAACAACGCTTGGTTCTGTAGTTGAGATTGTGATGTTCATCGTACTTCTCATGCGCCATGAGTATCAGGTTATACAGGCTGCGATTCTTGGATCGATTCTTGCGACGCAGTTGTTATGCCTTGGAATGTGCTTCTTCGTCGGAGGTCTCACACATGATGAACAGGTGTTTGACGAGGAAATTAGTGAGGTCGGAAGTGATCTACTTCTTCAAGCGTAAGTACCGATTGGGGCCAAGTAAATCAAGTATTACTGACTAGTCTTTGTGGTCAGCGGACTTGGACTCATTGTGCCAGCGGCCTTTCATACTGCAGTGAAGAATAGCGGCGCCATAAAAGACCCAAGCGTACTGGCGGACAAGGTTCTTCATATTTCTCGAATGACATCGGTGCTTCTTGTTATTTCATACATGTTATATATCTACTTTCAGATGCGCTCGCATCAATCCATTTACGACGCCATATTTGAAGCAGACGAACAGCAGCAGGATGATCACGAAGAGGATCTGGTAAAGGACAAGTTGACCTTCACGGAATGTGTTGTCGCTCTAGTCATCGCGCTCGGCATGGTTACATTCACTGCCATTCGATTGACAGAGGGCATCGCGTTCATTGTTGAAGAACGTGGAATAGCAGACAGCTTCGTCGGCTTGATTCTAGTACCGCTGGTCGAGAAATTTGCCGAGCATTTGACGGCTATTGACGAAGCCCACAATAATTCGATGAACCTTGCGCTTTCCCATGTGCTGGGTGCCACGATTCAAACTGCCCTTTTCAACGCACCTCTTGTCGTTCTTATTGGGTGGTGCTCGGACATACCAATGGATTTGAACTTTGACCTCTTCAACATTGTCATTCTTATCTTGTCTATCCTGGTGGTTGGGAATTTCTTGAAGGATTGTCGCTCCAATTACTTGGAAGGTGCCCTCTGCGTCCTGGTCTATGTCAATATCGCCGTCGCGACCTACTATTACCCAAACCCGCCCAAGGAGTAACTACCGTAGCGATTTAATCGGGCCAGCTATCATTGGCTGGTGGGAATTCTGATCCATGCCTACGAGCGTGTAGTTTGGGACTGAAAATATGTATTACAAGTTGGCATTAGGCAGGCGGATATATCGACTGGTAGTGTGATTGTTTCGGAGCTCTTTGTTATATGGGGTAAGTGTATGTACATTATAGACGATATGAAGATAGGTTTTGGTGCCTACATGATATTAAATAAGCAACAGATGTTGTCTCACTAGCCTGCAGTCCTGCTGTATATGTCCAGTATGACTTTACTCCGAGATACGAAGTAGAGTATGGCCGAGTTCTGGAAAATTTATATCTATTTTGGAAATTTCCCATGGCAAGACTGCAGCATTGTGCCTTAGACGCCGGCAAGTGCCTTAGACGTGAGGTGTATTTCTGGTTGGGAAGATTTACGTCAAGATCAAGCCATTAACCCCCAGGCAGCCACGGCTTGGATGTAAAAACCTTCGAGTGGCCGAGTCGCCTCAGGTTATGGGATTATTATCTTCATTATTGTAGCTGTTTATCGTTGATCCAAATTGTAATTCCAATCTCTCCAACTCCAACACAATGTTACATAATACACACATGTTCTCTGCTTCAATCCAGTACCTGCTATGATATAAAATTCATCGCTCAATTTGTGTTCACTCCCCACCCGCCCGAAATGAAATAAAATGAAATACATCTCGTCTCACAGGAAAGCATCGTCGAGACTCTTTAGCGCCAGCTCTTCGTCTGTCGGTATTCCGGGTCGCACGGATCCCGAACGTACCAAACATGATAAATCGCAACCGGCGCCATCTTCTCAATATATTGTTTAAAGCATTTCATCGCCGACTCGCTCTGCGCTCTGATTGACGAAAATGCCAACTCCACAATGCGATATCCATCACGCTGCTCCCACTGATTCGAAGCTACAAGCTGGAAAAAGAATTGGCTCTTGAAGAAATTCGTCACCGTCCCGACTGAAATATCGTGTGGTGGGCCTTTGATTTGAATGACCCGCGACATGTTCTTATATCGACTTTCTGATGGACTGACTTTGTCGCGGTTCCAGATCACTTCGATGCGCTGGCCACGGACAAGAAGACCTTGGGGTGAGCGGGCGGCGTTGTAGAATGATTCTGCGGCTGCGCGAGTGAGGAATACAAGGCGTGCTGCGGCTTGGGGATGGACTCCTTCGACGGCCGGGTTAAGATGGAAACTGAGGACTTTGCCATGAGTGATGATCTGGAATATCTCGGCCAGTGTGGCATTGCCATCGATGCGGTGGATGCGCACCGCGCAGTTTTCCTCGCTATGGCACGTGGCGTTGCGCAGGTCGAACTCAGTCACTTCTCCTTTGTAGTTCGGGTTGACGTAAAGACCGGCTTCGCTGATTTTGCGAGCTCGTTCGAGACTCAGTGGTCGAGATCTGCCTTCGAGAATCGCAGATGGGACGAAGGGGGCAGAGGAGGAGCGGCCGTGGCGGCTGTGAGTTGAATCTTCGTTACTGTTTGCCATTTTTCGTGGTTGTTCCAAGGTTGACATCTTTGTGTTGTCTTCCGTGTCGTTGTCGACAGTGGTGATTCTCGCAGGGTGACTAAATTTACATGTTGGGGAATCATTTGTTAGAAGTGATGAGGTTGTGGATAAAGTCAGACTAGGACATCTTGAGTTGCGATTATCCTCTAAATTTTGAGGATCAAATAGGTTCTGCTGATCATTGTTCAATTGTTGACTCCTTCCAATCCGGTGTTGTTCAACCGCGCGATCTGTGGAACACGAACTTTTAGTCGAGACTGGCTGGATTTGCTGTGAAAGTTTGTCATTGATATTGAGTATTGAAGAATGATATCCATCAATTCCATCATGAACTGGGGAGTGCCTGGATCGCTCTGCTTTCACAAATTCCGTTTCGACATTTCGTCCAAAGTTGTTGTGCGCTGCCGGTTAGTATTTATATCGGTGACCTTGTTATGTAAACTTACTATATAGCAGATAAGGGATTTGAGACTGAAGTTTCATGTTGGTGCTCGATGGGTATCCTGCTGCTGCAGGAGAGTTAGAAGCTGGTAAGGTTAACTCTCTTTGAATCAAGCTGTCACCACTTCCTTCATCCTTATTTGCCAAAACAGCCTGCTTTGCACGCTGCAAGGCTCCATCCCAAGTATAAATACCCGCCATCCTCCATAAATCGCCAGGTCTGTGAGCTCGAAACCATGTGAGCAGATGCTCTATCAATCTAGTATAGAGCAAAGTATTTCTTGCTATCGTACGTTGAAATCTCGATTCAGTTGAGCAGGAGACATTTTATGATGTTTATACAATCCGCGGATATAGATAGCTGAAATTACAATTAGGCAGCTTTAAGAGCCTCCGAGGCAACCTTGTCTACCTTCTTTTGAAGCCTAGACAAATTGAGTCATTGAAAACTAGGCACCCGTAGCCGTTCGAAGAAATAAATCGAGCCTTTCTTTGGTTTAATAACGTCTTTCTTTGTTATATCTGATTGTGCATTTGCTTTTAGACCGCTGCCTCATGGAATTCGAACTTCTCTGAGAACTGTTGGAACCACTTTGAGAAATTTGGCAAATACCTAAAGATTTTTCCATATTACTAACCTATACTTGGGGCTATATTGCTGAAGGCGATATCGTTTAGGCCTCTCGCCACAATGTCAGCAAATAGGGTTGACCCGAAATATAGCGAAGCCTGTGGAAGGAGGCAAAAATTTAGGCACGTGCTACAGCGCCAAACCCAAGCATAAATTAGCGGTTCCAAGTTGACTCACCCGGTATATATACAGCTCGTAGACACGTATTCTAGTCATACTCACCACCTCTGCCACATTTCTGCGTCACCATATCATGTAAGTGTGTTACAAAGCGGACTCGGACTAGCCATATATCATATTGAATGTATACATATAGCAATATTGAGCCCTTTACTGGAGAGGCTTGTCCACATGCTATGCCTGTCGCTGGAGGCTCACCTGTATCTACTTAATCTATTCTGAAATCGCCCCGTCGCCCCGTCGCCCCATCCTATCATCCATACTACAGTATACATGCACACTATCAGACGAGGGGAATAATCACTTCCTTCACAAAGGAATCCTTGACCGGGATGCAGTCTTCGTTCCGAGTCATTACCTTAAGCAAATTCCGGCTACCCCATGTTTCTCCAGCAGAAAGCTTACCTAAATCCGAGGTTAGAGGCAACCCTAGCCCCTAGTCTCGCCTACCCAAAAGAACTCACAGTTGCTATCCCTGCCTGAATATTGTTATATAACAAGGATGAATAGTCATTTTGCATCTTTATATGGTGTTATCAAGATAACTTGAATACTTGAGCTGAAGGTTTGATGGATTGCCTCGACGAAGGAGCTCATCTGATTAAGTGGGGTGTTAGTCATTGCGTATTGCGTGGAAGTGGTAGTAAGAGGGCAATCAATGACTGCTACTTACAGATAGACATTCAATCCGTCCTTGTGATGTAATCTGACCATTATCGAATGTAAATTTAGACTCCTAGTAGGGAATAGGAGGCGATTAAGTCAATATGTCATGGAACAACGCCCTCGATAGTGCACGCCCAGCGTTTGCGCTAATGTAATAGTGGATCCTGTACAGCTCATGATATTTAAACGGATAGTATGAACAGTTTTATATCTTCAAAAACTGTACGGACTGGCAGTGCACTATTTGCACTGGACTAGGATGTTATAAGGTCACATGGGTTCTCCTTAGGGGGGCAATTTGACCTAGATCCATTATAATAGTAGGCCTAATCTACTGTAAGAGTATATCCTCAAAATCTATTTCTTGGCGTTCAAATAGTGCACTGCCCGTATACGGCCGTTTGCACGTACTACGCCCAGTACGTTTTGTGACCCTTCGTACTTAGTGTCCAGGATAAATAAGTGTACCCCTAGCACTTCACTTCTAGCACTTTCTGCTCCACGAAGAGGGCAATCCTGACGTTTCTATAGGCTCAGTGCCCTGGCTGCAGCTAACTTGAGAACCCTCAAGGGGTACACTTATTTATCCTTGGGACCAAGTACGCACTGATAGTTCAATCTAAACCCCCTCCAAACTGCGCTAGTTTGCACTATTTCCACTATTGCCTACACTGGGCGCAATGAACGTTTACTCACCGAAGGGCTAAATGGCTGACTTTCTAGGTGAGCGCTTTAGACCGCGATAGGTCAAGCCTTGCGTAGCAACACAACACACTTCCCCATGTCTTAAATTATCTTGACTATAGCCATATTGAAGCAATAGAACGGTGTTGTGCAGCACTACAAAAATGATTGGATCTGAGACTAGCCACCTTTCAGAAGAAGTCAAGAACCCATCCATGATCTATCCAGCCATGTGAAATGGCTCGAGTAGGCAAACAATGTAAGGTTCTGAGAGAAAACAAGGCTGCTCGTATGATACGATACCTCCGAAGCTGAAATCAAGAATATTTGTTCTAAATCTTGATTTCGAGATATATAAAGGGTGATTAGCGGCGGGTTCGTAAAAAAAAAGCATGTGTTAACGTTAACACATGTCAGAATATATCAGGCTATGCCGATTTGCAACTCGCCGGTAAATGAGACATGTGAAATCCAACTTAATTTTAAAAAGGTATAACAATAAGGTTCTCTGAGTAAGTAGTACGTGGTCCCTGTTGTGGGGTAGAAAGTTAAATGTCCAGGTGAGTGTATACCTCAAGGTGTCGCGGATCAAGTCACTGTTGACTATCTGTGTAAAAATATCGAACAAATGATTGATTGCTGGAAGACATTGGCTTGCACTGATGTGATGTTTTTTGGAGCGTGTTTTTCAAATGAGATGTTGTTGCGCGCCGTTGCACGAAAGCCACTAACACATCGCAAGCACTATACCACAAACGAAGAGGACACTTTGCTGCTCAACTTGGATTTCCCATTACTGATTCCCTATTGGAAGGAAGGTCGGATGAGGGGATTGAATGAAGCGGATAGAAAGATGCTCGTTATGTTCATGTCGTAATATTATACTTTAAAGTATATAATGGTATAATCACGTGAATATGCCTTTGCCCGGTTATGCACAAGTGGATTGATTCTGCAACCCAATTTCAACCTCAGTTCCAATTTCACACCCTTATTCGCACATGGCTCAAGGAACATCAACAGAACTAACATGACATCGATTTTCTTTCAGAATATCATTGACGCGCACAGAATCGACGGAGTAATTTTTTCCGCCGTTCTTCGGTTTCGAGAAAAAGTTTGAAGGTTGGTTACGTGTTAAGGGATAATAATAGTGGGGCCACCCAACTAATCGATTCTGAGGCTCGACTAGGGAGGCGAGTTGGGCTCCTTACCTGTGCGGAGCCTCCTGCCTCGGTCGAATGGGAGTACGTAATTCAATGGGCAGTATTTGCGAGGAAACTCGATACTTAATTTGTCGAAGAATGGCTAGGCACTGCTCGAGAGATTATCAGATAGAACTATTTCCTTTACAATTTCAGTTTTGTGGAATGAGGCTTTGCTGTTCTAACAATGCTATTTCCATTCTGCATCAAGTTCGAAGTTCTTAATAAAGGTATCTGAATGCCGTAGATGCTACTTTAATGTTGAAGGAAGATCCTGTACAGTTACTTGTCTTATTATTGCTACCTGACTGTTGCACTTGCTTGACTATGGAGAGACTCAAACGATTACTATTTCGCGCTGCTATTTATCTTGTATTGTGAAAGATTTATATGCCTTTTCCTCATACCGCCCCCCCGGTTCACTAAGGTGAAGTACTTGGGGCTCAAATGAGCCTTTCAATCCAATCCTAGCATTTTTGCTGCACATTTACGATCAGACCAGGACTAAACTCAGACGCAACATATTGAAAAATGCTCATAACTCCTCTTACTTTCCTATCCAGACACGAATAAAATGAAATCAAACTATCAACGCGCTGAACTTAACATCAAAGGCGACAAGTTGAACGTTGAACGCTCTATTTATCGCAAAAATCAATACCGTATTGAACAGTGACTTGGTCCATGTAGTACTCCTTCAAGCTCTCGATAACCTGAAGACAGCACTGAGACTGCTCGATTCTTGCTAGCTCATAGCGATCTCGGCGAAATCGTTGCCTAGAGCACGGAAGCCCTTCGACTGATACCAAAATATGTCTACACCATTTCCCAAACAGCGCATTCCAGTACTCCGGGCCGAGAATATCTGGTGACTCAATCTCCAGATACCTTGTCTGGTGTCCAAGCCACTCCTCACGGCCGTAGTGGTTGTACCAGATATTGAGACGCTGGCCACGTACCCGAACATACGGATGTTGACGAGCAAGTTGGAACAGCTTTCCCGCAGCGGCTGGTCGCTTAAAGATTACTTTAGCGCCTTGCGTGGGATGGTTTATGTCCGGCGCAGACATGTTAACTGCTGCAACGGCGCCAGTCTCGATGGTGCGGATGAACTCTACATACTCCACTTCGGCGGGGATACGTGTGATCCAAAGGCAACAGTTGAGATGCTGAGGGAGCTCCAATTGGTTGTTGTCTACATCTCCAAGGTAGTTACTGCTTTTTTTGAGCTTGTCTTCGATTGCGCCGATGTGACGGAGCAGCATCTTTGTGGGACGGAACGGTCTGCGACGGGAAGTAGAGTGATTAGTACTTGTAGGCATTGAAGGGTTTGGATTAGGAAGGGGTGCCATTGGTCCAAGAGCAGCCATCATGGCCTGTGGAAGACCAGTGGCTGCAGAACGTGGAACGGACTGGCGAAGATTGATCCCGGGGAAGGAAGCAACGGGGCGTAAGGAAGATGAGATCGTAGAGCCAGCGAATTGCTTAGAGTCTGCGCAAAATTGGTGTTCAGAACACTGGCGAAGGCTGGAGCTGCTTGTTGTAGACGAAAGTTGTGTAGCGCCAGTATTCATTGAGTCTCCCGATCTACCGTTGGAGAGGAAATTCCATGTTGAGCGATTTTGAGACGAAATTGTAGTGTTTCCAGGACTGGCAGAGTCACGATTTACATGACCATGATAAAAGTCGCATATTTTATTCACTTCATAGATGGAATCAAATTCTTTTTGTCGTCCCTCTTCCTCAAAGAAATCCATTGTAGAACCACCATGAAAGTCCTGTCCCTCCCGTATTTGATTGGAAGTGAGAAAGTCAGATTCAGCTTGATGATTTGCAAATGATCTGAATCTAAAGTTCGAACTCCTCCAGTGATTGTCGAGCTCGGCTACAGATTGGAACCGTCCGGGCTCCGTAAAATTTGCCTGATTGTCTTGATTAGTCGTTAAATTTAGTTGGTTTTGAGTGATCGCAGCAAGTTCAGGATCACTCATCTCACTATCTTCATGCGGGTCTTGGAAATGAGCGGAGCTACTCTCGAGAATTTGTGCGAGTTGAGGCTCGGTGCGGGAGAGGAAGTTCCTGAACATCTTCTTGTCTTTGGACTCTTCGCGTGTATTCTTGGAGCTCTTAAGTAGCTTTGACATCATCTTAGTATGCTTCACATTGAGTTTATTTTGGGAACGCGGTGAAGGAATAGGGGATTCAATTTGTCGCTTTTGTGTAGAGAGAGAGTCAGAGCGGCGACCAAACACATCAGACCAGCGAGTAAGCGTTTTTGCACCTTGAGATGAGGATACCTCAACTGCATCATATCTTGATGTTGAATTTTGCTTTTGTTCAGTATCAACCGGAAATGTAACCAGATTGCGTTTGCCCAACGATGATGATGTTGCACTGAGTCCGTGAAAGGCTGACTCAGTATTCTGACGAGCTTCTGCTCTTCTAGCAGAATCGCCATCTTGTAGTTCTAAATTCAATTGATCAATTAGTTATACTGATTAATCTAATGTTTGATAGCAAATTGATGGATATACCTTGAAAACCACGATTAATGGCTGTCATCTCATTTGGCTCAAACTCAACGCCACTCTGTTTGCTAAAGGTGGGTGCCATATGTTCGGATTGACTGTTGTTGAACAATCCTAAAAAGCCACGGTCCATGGCGAACCGAAAGACAATCCAGGTGCACTCGAAAAGAGTCCTTGAAATTCTGTATTTGAAAGATTAAGTGCTATAACACAACGTTGTGGCGAAAAAGATCCAATCGAAAATTGACCAGTGGAGCGAAGAACAAGGTGTGATGAACGTGACTGTAACTAGAGAAGAGTGAGTTATTTGTGAGCACATCAGTCTTTATAAGGAGAGAAAGCAGCGACAGCGAAGTATGGGAGTAGCAGAGGCGGAAAAGCCTGGCTATGGTTTTATCCGTTTCACTGTATTGGACCTACACCCAATGACCAGTGTTGAAATGATGAAAGATTAAAATTAAAGGCTTGAGAAAGTGGCAGGTACAGTAAGTAGTGAATGGTGGGTAGGGTTGAAAATTCACTGTCAAGGGACGATATGCGTTGGGATCGCTTTTCAGTAAGAGTTTCAAGGCATTTTATACATCGCGTGTGGTTGCCATGCAGAACTTGTAGATCTGGTTAGGAGTGTTGGTTTTCATCCACTTTACCCACGATCACCACCCTCTCGTGGTAGCTAATTTCCGATGCTTGATTGCGGCGTATGTTGCAGAAGATCAATGAAGCGCTGTAGACGAAAAAATGAAATTGGTTGTGCTTCCAAGTCAGAGAGTTAGAAGATAACTATTCACTCGGTCACATCAATGTCCAGCTCGCGTCTGTGGCATTCAAGGTCATTGTACGTGATTATTGATCGAGTGTCCTCTAATCGCTGTGGGATTGTATCCTGTAGAAGATATAAGTTCGGCATATCGAATATGTCGCTCATGATTCATGATGTGAAGCCAAATAGGGAAGAACTTGAAGTCGACTCCTACCAATTTCTTCTTCCATGCGATATGAGGTCGACGTTGACGACCTAATGTGATGATATCAAAAGTAGACTGGGTAGTAAGTCGACGTACTAGAAACTCGCAAGATGAAGCCCAATTCGTGAGATGTATATACCCACGAGGTAGTCGTCAAACTAAGGGATTGTGATTTCAAGAAGATTGCGCAGTGGGGACTTTGGTATAGACCAGCTTACTTTGAACAATCTGTCACTACACTAGATTATAAGTATAGTATAAATGTAAGAGAGGAAAATAAGAGCCAGATCACTAAACCAAGCACTGTTTCGCCCCACGAATTCTTGTGCTACTAACTCAATCAATCGGCTCATCCTTAACCTGAACCAGCTTTACTCTTCCATCCCCAAAGTCCCTGAACCTTCCTTTTCCTAGCACGGTTTCCGCCAACACCACTGTCTCAATTCCAGTATCCCTTGGATCTTCTGGACCCATCGGCAATGCATCGACATCAATCTCCATACCTAGCAACGACTTTAAGATAACCTCACTCCCCGCCTTACTCATAACCTCATTTGCGTGCTTACAGATTTCACTGGCCACACACTCCACACACCCTTCGTAGCAATGACAGGCTTCTACTCTCCTCAGAGCTTGTTTGAGCAAGAGATCAATGAATTCGAAAGCCTTAGTACTGATACCCGAACCAGAGGCCCCACCTTTTGCATCGTAGAATGTGAGACGAGCTGGTCTCTTCCGGGTCGTCTCTTTCTGTGCAAATTCCTTGGTAGCAATCTTACACTCGGTACGAACGTCACCTGGCATACTTATAACGAAATTAGGCATAAGTGAAAGGATAGCATGTTCAGCGGCATGGATCGCGCCGGCAATATTAAGACGTCTTTCGACCAGGATTTCTAGCGCAGCTTTAGGAACATCTAGCCACATTCCTTTGCTATACAAGATAATCGGAGGATTATCAACTTGCACCGCATCGAGTATGCGGCGCTTTTTATCGAGTTTGAAGAAACCGAACACAGTTTGTTGGATTTTGATTTGACCATAGAAGGCTCGAGATAAAGAGTCTGGAATGCGGCGGATGGCTTCCGTTTCGATGGGATCAATGTCGGTATAATCGCGCTGTTGGGTTGTCCAGTCCACTCGAACGAGTTCTACTTTTGCTATCTTGCGCTCGGGGTTAAATTCCTTTACTAGATAGGTGTTTCCTTGATGCAAGAAGATGCCTCCGTCATATAATGTGAAGAAGGCCCGAGAAGCTTCCAATTCTTCTAGTAAAACGTTCTTGCCGTGACTGATGTCAATGATTGCGAAGTGATCCTCTTCGGTGTCGCGGATTGCAACCATCTTTGACGGATAAGGTCGGTATCGCTCACTGCAGTGATAAAACCCCAGCTCATCCTTAACCAAACGTTCTTCGGCAATCTCAGCCAGATTCTTAGGAAAATAAGCTGCGTCTTCATCTGGACGAATCGGCATTTCGTGCGCGGCACACTGGATATGACCTTCTAGAACTAGCATATTTTGTAGGTCCACTTGGAGCTCACAATTTGGTTTGGTGAAGATCTCGTCCGGATTGTTCATATAGTACTGATCGCTCGGGAAGCAGTCTCCGATTAAGACGGACAGTGAGTCTTTATTCCTACGTCCAGCTCGGCCACTTTGCTGTCGGAGGTTTGCGATAGTGTAGGGAAACCCTACAGTAATCACAGCATCTAAAGACCCAATATCCACACCAAGTTCCAGTGCAGTTGTTGCGATGATACCCATCAACTTCCCCTCAAACATTTCACTCTCAATTCGTCTTCGATCTTGTGGCGTGTATCCGCCACGGTAACCCATGACTCGAGCCATACATTCCGGGCGTTCCAAAGCGGCCAGTTCCTGCTTCACTGCCGCCACCAAAGCCTCACATTGCCTGCGGACACGGCAGAAGGCTATCACTCGTACACCTCGTAGAATCAATTGGCAGAATAGCCGGGCAGCTTCTTGTCGAGTATCACCACGACCACTTGCAGGATCGGTGGGGTCTTTGTAAGGTGTGTTCCAGCATAAAAATTCCTTCCGTCCAGACGGAGAGCCATCAAAGTCGGTCATGCGTACATTTTCGGTACCGAATATTGTTTTGAAATGTTCAAGTGGATTGGCTACAGTAGCAGAGCACGAGATAAACTTAACATGGCGATTTCCAAGTGCCGCACATATCCTTCGTAGTCGCCGCATGATGAGGGCTACATGTGAGCCAAACAAACCATTGTAAACATGAATCTCGTCAACCACAACATACTTCAGATTCTTCAAGAATGACCGCCATTTATCTTCATGCGGAAGGATAGTAATATGCAGCATATCCGGGTTGGTAAATATGATCCTGCCTTCTTCGCGAATCACATTTCTGTCTTTCATATCCGTATCTCCGTCGAAGGTTTCCACTATTGCTTCTTCCAAGCCAGTCATGAACCGCATCATCTCTTTCAAACTTCTCCTCTGGTCTTGCGCTAAAGCTTTGGTCGGGAAGATGTACATGGCTCTAGTGTTATGGTCCTTCTCCAATTCATGCAGCACGGGAATCTGGTAAATCAAAGACTTTCCAGAACTAGTAGAGGTCGCCACTATTACGTTGTGACCATCATGGAGATTGTTGATAGCTTCTGCCTGATGCGCATAGAATTGTGTAATATTCTTCGTGTTGTACAAGGCATTAACCAGATTTTGACTCAGTCTAAAATTCAATTCTCCATATATTGCCTCTTGTGGATCGAAGACTCGATGACCGTCTGGGACAATTTGCCCTGTATACCACTCGCTTTGTTTTATCTCAGCTATTATTTCTGGGATTGATCGTCGCTTGTTCGGTATGGTCCTGGGTAAAACGCTGAGGTCGGGCTTTGGAGTTGTGATCCTCGATATGGAGGGTGTTGGAACAAAGGCTGCAGCCTCCTTGACAATTGCCTCCTCCGCGTCTACTCCTTCTGCATCGCACCGGTTGAGGAAAGCATTGATCGCACTGGTAAATTTTGTGTTTCTCTTCTCAATGAGATTCATCATTTGTTTCTGGCTGAAAACTGGCATTTTTAGCTCCTCATCTTTTAACTTCCTTGTGGCTTTCGTAGCCTCTCCAGTCTTCTTGTTTTGAACCTGTCTTTTCAAATCCCCATCGACGAACTCGAATAACAAAACTTCGTTTCCGTCTCCAGCTGCTCCCTTGCCATATCCTAATTCTTCGCTGCCAGTGATTCCTCCAGTAGAAGCGTCTGGTGCCGGTCCCGCTACATGCCAACTGCTAGCCCTTCCGTCTTTGAATGTCTCGTCTCTTTCTGCACCTCGCACGTCCAATTGTAACATAGCCTCATCCACATAGATAAAATTCATACCATTGGGTCTTAAGGACACAATTTGCGCAACATCTTCTATCTTCAATTCACGTTTGATATGTCCTTCCACGGCACTCTTCATATTCTCGAAAGTCGTGGCTAGATGTTTACGTGTGCAGCAGAATGTAAACACAAGGTTCAACGCTCGGTGGGTCTTTTCCAGTTTTTGAAAAAAAGGTGACCAGGGAATGGTCGTGGTAACTGGATTTGAGAATGTTGATTCGTTTCGAGCGAGCGTAGGGGCCGTCTT
The DNA here is from genome assembly GCA_026770245.1 of Clarireedia aff. paspali H2. NCBI lineage: Eukaryota > Fungi > Ascomycota > Leotiomycetes > Helotiales > Rutstroemiaceae > Clarireedia > Clarireedia aff. paspali H2. Next base: position 518,455 of record JAJCXA010000002.1, read on the forward strand.
CGTTTTGGTAGTTGATCTCGGTTTCTTTCCTCCATCATGAGTTTTGGTGGGAATCGTTTCAGAGATGCCTGTTCCTGTCTCTTGCTCGGTGGTTGGCAGTGGGCTTAATCGTGTGGCGGAATCCGCATCTTCGAGGTCTTTTCTCTTGCGCTTCCGGATTATCTTGTTCGAGACAGTCGCCGCTTGTAGTTTAGCCATTGCTCAGGCTACGATGTCGTGGTCTCTGCATGGCTTCCAATGTCCTATGGGTTAACGAAATGGTTTTGGTGACGCCATTGACATTCCGCGATCGACCGCGCTTCATCTCGCGTAATCACGTGTATATAAAAATGTGGAAGTGTTATACGATACACGATGTGTGGCGTGATGTGCAATGTACCCTGAGAGATACGAAGGAAAATTCACTTGGGGTTACTTCGGATATCCTAAGTCACAAAATAATATAATTTATAATCCTTCATCTGAAAAATCCATAAATGGACACTAAAGTAACATTTACGAATGTGATTAATATGCCGTATGCACATTAAAAATCTCCCATACAGAGAAAGTCCTTTCCCCAAACCACCTCCCATCGCTATGCTTGGTATGCCAAACTCCAGGAAAGAATATTGTATTAATCCTCCTACCATAATGAGCGACAGTTCATGTCGGTGTATTCTAGACCAAATAAAGAAAGATTGTGCCCCTGTTCAAATTATTGCGAAGAACCTCGAAATATTTCTGTCATTATGTCGTGAATTTATAGTTCATGCTGTATAAACTCGATTTCGTTCGTGAATAGTTTGTAGTTTGCTTCACTCATCTAGCAGAAGAGTTAGTGTCCACCAAGATAGCACAGTATGTATGGAAGCTCACCTTGAGTAACATATTGATAGGCTTAGGATCCGAATCGCCTTCGAACGCAGTGAACAGAATCTGGGCTGAATTTGTGGATGGCTTCGGCTTGAATTCCATGGCTTTAAAAACGACAGTGTTTAAGATTACTCGGTGAGTATTCTCTTGTCGCATGATCAAGCGTACGCTCCGGCCCTCAAGCATTGACGAGTCAAAACTTCCAGCGACCGAATGTCCACTTTCATCGAACTCAACGCATGCTTTTGGTGCATTGATTTTGAGTGTACCGACACCTCTTTCTTTCCATCCCACCTCCTTTGACCCTAAAGCAAACAGTTTGGCGCGAACCTGTAGTAGTGTTATTTCGTCCGCTTCTCCATCGTCAATTTGAACTATTTTTGAATGTCAACAACATGCCCGAAATGACCCGGCCAAAGAACATTGGTTGAATCACCTACCTTTTGCTGTTTTCGACTTCTTCTTATCCTCCGCAACGGTCTTTGCAGCTTCTTCGTCATCCGCGTTGGTCCCGCCTTCACTATCATCCTCGTCGTCCTCGCTATCTTCCTCGCTATCGGGTGCACCAAATGGTTTGACTGGTTTTGTGCCAGCTATGACATTATCATTCCCTGGGGCTGCAAAACTGGAAAGCTTTGGGCCCGAACCACCAGAAAAGCCATTACCCAGAGCGCTACCAAACACGCTTCCAGAGCCTAGGGCACCAAATCCTGATGTGGAGCCACCAAACGCGCTTCCGAAACTCGATGTGGGTTTCCCACCCAGTGTATTGATGGCAGGGCTTGTCGTTGCAGTGGCTGGTGATTTTGAACCAGCTAGAGCTGCAAATCCAGAGACAGTTGACTCTGCGCTTTTGGCAAAGACGCTTGGTTTCGTGGCACCCAGAGTACCAAACGGTGAGGCGCTCGTAGACGCCAGTGCTCCAAATCCGGAGCTTGCAAATTTGTCATTGGTACTGATTCCAGACGGTACTTTGGATGCAGGCTCGGAGGACGAGTTAGGTGGTTCAGATGTGGACGGTGTAGTTATTGAGGTTTCGGCAGTGTTAGTATCCTGCATGAAAATAAATATTAGTGATGCAAGAAGAATTTTAATCCTATATGCCAGCCCGTACCTTTGTTAAAGATGAGTCTTTCTCTGTCAGTCTGGACGACTCTTCCGATGTGTCTCGGGGCCGTTTCTTTTCCGGTCCTGTCCTCACTGTACGATTTCCATTTGAGCTGCCCCCTTCCCGTGTGGCGTCAGTATTCCCAGCGCTGTCGTTCTCGGGCTGAGTTGTGTCATCATCTTGGTCCCTGCCCCTCTTCTTCTTGGGTGAAGATATCCGTTCCTTCATTATTTCATCCTGCGCATCGGTCGGCTCAGCCTCTGGGGTGGTGTCTTTGTCTGTGCCAGACATTTCCTTATCTTCGACCACGACTTGTGTTTCAGGGTGCTTTTCATCTTCTCCGGAAGGTGGTTGAGATTTCTCCGAAATTGTCGTGTGCTTCAATTCTTCACTAGCAGCCATGGTCGCCGCGTCGTCCGTTTGTGATCCATCGCGAGGTTCGGGCTCTGTTGTCGATATAGGCGCTGGCGAGTTGTGATTCGCTCCAATGACATCGGATTTTGGATTAACTGACTTTAAGTGGTCGCGAATCTCGAATGAGGAGGATGCTGGATCAGCTCCTGCATTTGCAGAGGTTGACATTCTGAGAGTCTTTTCTGTAACCTTTTCCGAATCGGATTGAAAGGATTTTTGTAGGTTCTCGGTGTGCCGATGTGCCCCTCCTGCCAGCAAAACTGCAGTAGATAAACATACGCGAGCAACCTGCTTTGACTCCACAGTAAAAGCCGCTTGTGCTCTTGCGCGTCAGAAGCTTAATCTTACATGATAAGAGCCTTTATTTCCTCAGGCAACAAACAGTCTGATGACTTGGACGATTTGGCCGCGACATCAAGCTACAAACTGGTGATGCAGTGCGGTAACCTTAAATAATCGAGCACCTTACCTTTTTCCACGATGTCGCGGTAACGAGTGTTCTGTTATCTGGTTAACCTCTATGAATCTCTCCTTGGTATTGCCATGTTCGTTCTATTCTAGTTTGGTCAAGAGACTGGCGCGTTTATTGGTGCATTCGGGACTGTAGTTATGGAAGTCGCACTTCGTGTACTTCCGACGGCAACGAAGACAACCATCCCTAATACCTAGGCTGCTTTGGTGTTGCTGGTTCAATTATAAATATGCACACATTTCGATCAAATCTTTGATACTGCCGTCAACGACGTTCGCTTTTAGATTGATAACCGTTTTCACACCCATTTCGGCTGCAGCAACATCATCTGACAAGTTCATGTCAATCCCTAATGGTATTTCAATGTCTGTCCTCATAGAGGTTGCCATAATGTATCTTAGGAAGTGGCAATTAAACCCTTAGAAGTAAGAAGAACCATTAAATATCATCAGGTTATCCGTTGGCTCATCTGCTCACATGGTTCTTCAGGACGAACTGATGTGAACGTTTCCTATGGCCATCTGGCGTGCAAGCTGCTGCTGCATTGAATAGCAAAAGGCTGCAGCATTGTATTCTACAGAGCTGCAGCAGTGCATATCAAACGGCCCCAGCGGTGGATGTTAAGCGGTTACAATAATGCCAAACGGCTCTAAGAGTGCCTTGCAGATGGCTCGAAGAGTACCTTATCGCAAAGCATGGAAGGAGTGCACATCAAAAGACGACGCGAGTTTCTGGTACGATGTTTATCTCTGGTCATGTCCTAGATTCCAAACAAAACATCCTCGTTTTCACTTCATGAGCTTGGGGACAATTATCTGAATGTCTCTTCATCCAAACATATTGGTATTCGTTTGTCAGATCTTACATTCCCGTTTGTTATTCATTTTTTTAGATGTCACATTCCCGTTTGCTATGATTTTCTCAATAGTTAATGCAGTCTCCATAGTTGCAGTAATTGCAAGCCTGCTTTTTGTCTGCTCTCACCTCTAGATCCAAAGTTGCAAGTTGATACAAACGCAAATAATGTCTATTTAAGTAGACCTTTGCCCACATTGATTACTAAATTCTACACAGATCACACAACAATACCTTTCTATTCCCAAACCGGCCTTTCGAAGTTGCTGCTCAATCAATACTATCTTCTCAATCAACCAACGCACAACTGTACTCTCCAGCACTCATTCGACATTTCAAAGTTGCTATGCTATCGCTACTATTTTCTTAATAACCTGCGTGCTACTAAAAAGACCTTATTTCGAATTTTCGACTTAACCATACAGTGCTATGGTTGCGGCATAGATAACCCCCGTGTGGAGGAGGGGTTCCGCACTAACTGCTCCACGCCGATGCCCCGGGGTAGAATGATTGAGGCTTTCACATTACGACTTGGTGGCAGTGAAGGAAACCATTGGGCGGGGCTTCTTTCACTACCCGTATTTTGACACACAATTGACCCCATTACCCGCGGGGGACAGTATTGAAGAACTTGTTTTCCGAGATCGATTTTTCCCGATACACGAATTTTTCTAGCCATCTTCAGAAACACTGGTACTGCGACTGATCGCGGCACCTGGTCAGCTGTTAGAGCTGGAGTCGGAATTGCTTTGTGGGATTTGGTGGTTGGAAGCAAAATTGGAAGGAAAGACACAGCAGGGAGCGGAGTCGGGAGGACCTTGGGTGGATTTTGTGGGCGAAATAATTTAATGAAAATGGATTACTTCAGTTTCATACAGAAGAAATGGAGCTTGAATAACGAAAAGTCTTGTAAAGAAACTATGGTCCCGGTGCTGCATGTTTTAGCTAGCACCGCTTTGACTTCGGTGCGTATTTGTAGTGAAGTTGCTCCTGTAGCTGGAATCTTCTAAAGTCCAAGCAAAATTTCCTTTGCTCCTCAAACCCTCCCAAACGTGCTTTCAACATTCGAGTCAAGAAAAGGTGGAGTCAAGAGAGGTGATATCCGACGTATCCAGACCGAGACACACGCAAGCGGGATTTGCCCCTTGTGACGTGTTTTTAGCGCTCATAAGCGCCACCCACAACCCGGTCCCCTCGACCCCGCCATCGACTTCCAAGATTCTCTCTTCCTTCTTCAACCTCTCAACGAGTCGAATTTATCTACCGTACAATCTGTAAGTCTGCTGTACATCTACTGTTACTTTTCTGATATTTTGAGAGAGTATGCCAAATACAAAATAACTAATCAAAGACATCTTTTCCCAGCATCGCAGAAATTGCACCGTGAAAACCCCACCACAAACCACCACATAAATCAAACCGAACCATATCTACACAAAATGGCGGACGCTTTTCAGACCGCTGTGGTTGATTCAAAGAAGCTCACTGCGAAGCCAAGTGATAATGATTTGCTCGAGCTTTACGGTGAGTATGCCTCCGGTAGCGAATTAAGACTATATGGGAATCCCGCAGAACCATGGACGCAATACTGATTTCTCTACTATACACAGCGCTCTACAAGGTCGCAAATGGCGAGAACATTGTAGAATCTGAGCAGCCAGGCATGTTTGACTTGAAGGTATGTTTCTATTCCCTCTCCTAAACTGCTCCAATAATTAAAGCGGGATGGGAAGGTATAATTGCAAAACCTTGGAGCGAAGCTGATATCGATATTAAAAAATAGGGCAAAGCAAAGAGAAAGGCATGGCAAGCAAAGGTCGATGAGGGTCTCACAGCCGATCAAGCAAAGGCGAAATATGTTGAGAAGGTCGAGGCGTTGAAGGAGTCTCTAGGCTATGATGCCAACAAAGCACCGGAGGCTGTTGGCACTGGAAACTAAGGATATTGTGCGCTTGATGTGGTGGATGATTCGTTTGTGACGGAACTGGCGAAGAGGCATTTTTGAGACCACGGCATGAAATAAGAATAGTGATATAGTTTGTGTGACTGGGCATAGATAGCTGGTGCGAGGAATTTATACTATCATATACTATATTATACTCTTTCCTATTATTTGTGATATTTTCGTTGTTCGAGAGTAAAATTCTAGCTATTCGGTTTTCTCAAGGCTATATCTATATCTTATTGTTCCCATGTCTGACCCATCCAGTCTGGCTCAGTGTAGGAAGACGACGCACACCATGGCACATCGATCTCTGCATACGACACGATCGGTAGATCATAAGGCATTCGTGCGCCAACCAACACCTTCAAGTCTCCTCTCTCCACATCACTAGAGCCTGGGTTATCAGTTTTGAAAGTAGGAACCATCTTAGCATGATCCCCAAACAGTTCCGGCCAAACCAATACTCCAATCTCGTAACTGCATACCCTCACTTCCCCCGCAGCATTAGTCGCTTCTCCCCAAGCTTGTTTGGACAAATTTGCTGATGTCACAAGCATCCAGTCGATATCAGTATGAGAGGAGTCACCGAATCGCACATAGGTTTTAATGTGTGGTGCTGCCCGTTTGCGACCTGCGTCTGATATTGCAGACCTCATGGTCTCAGCAGCGTGTTGTCCTCCGTCACCTGCCCAATGGCACAACATCGGTTTAAGATATGCGAGTTGTTTGCCTTGCGTGGGGGTGATGATCTTAGTATGAATTGCGCTTCCTGATTGATACCCATTTAAGCTTCTGCGAATTTCGTCTGCGGTTGGGAAAATGATTTTGAAGTTTGGTGTTGGACTCGGCGTATTCTTGGATTTGCTCAAGGCCTGGAAAAACGTGTTTTTGAGCCACTTGTCTGTTGCACCTAGAGAAGCGATTGATGATATTTGAATTACAATCTCAGCTTTGCTTTTGCTAGTGGGGATGGATTTCAATGTGTTTGATAGTCCCAGCCAACCCCATTTTGTCTTCCCATCTGCGTCGACATCATGTTTTCCTGGAACACTGCCGATCAGAGCTCCACGGATCTCCGAGAAGTCATATTTAGTTAGATGCTCTATCAATGGTTTGCATATAACCCGCTTAGTATCATATGCTTTGAGATAATTGAGCAAGTCAGTCTTGAACCTTGAGCCAGAACCGATTTTTGTGGATTCGGGTATACTCGTCTTTGATGGATCGATAAGTGGCAAAAGAGGTGATTTCCAGACAGCTTGGGTCATGTTCGTCCAGTCGAAGGGAATCATGTTGGCGGTGTGAATGATGATCTGTGCTGTCGAATCATGGCGTAAGAGAATCATCATCTTTCTAGTTTAGCCGTATTGCTTCCAGAAGATCATACGGATGTTACATTTACCTTGGTGTGGTGAGTGCCAAACATTTCTGGCATGTAAGCTGTGAGAAGGTTGACATTGGGGTATTTCGAAGCTTGCTCCTGCACAGTGTGTGAGTTCATTTCCTACTACAAACTCTGTGCTCAAAGCCACCTGAATGAAAGAGCCGATAAGACTCTAAAGGTCCGCCTACCTTTAGATTCAACCGTGATTGGTCCTCATGCTTCCAGAATCCATGGATAACGTTGACTTTAACGATATCTCTCACATCTTCATCGAAGGCACTCATCAAGAAGTCGATATTATGAAGATAGTTGAACTCCCAGCATTCTGAAATGAGAGGGTCTCCCAAGATATCCTTGAGTGATATCGTATCCGCATTCGAGGATGGAGGTAGATCTTTAATAGAGGTCAAATGAAAAGGTGAATTTATAATCATCGGCTGTAGTTCTCTTCCTCTTTTGATAGGGGGCGGCGAGATAGGTCTTTTCAATCCTCTGAGTGATTCTTTGTCATCGGTATCATCATCCTCATAAAGTCGACGTCGCTTGGGCGGGTGCTCATTGGTACTGCGATCCATAGTCATCTATGATTGGTCGGCTCAGAAGCTCCGTTGTGGCTGGCTGCCTATCATGTCTTCAATTTTCTCATCATGTTTGAGAACACAAAAGATTCACTCACTGAGAGAAGAAGGGACAGAGGATAGTCAATCAACAATCAGGTCACGAGCAAATGTTCCTAAAAAAGAAATGGTCGGGATCCTTAGTGTTAGCGAACAACGCTAGTGGCTGCAACGGTGTTCTATCAATTTGTATGGTAAAATGATGAGAGCGAGGCCTTATCCCCCTTCACAATCTTACACTCTTTACTTCCACCCACATACGCAGATCCTCTCGCGGCGCTTTCAGTTTATCTTAGAGGTTGATGACTATGCGATTTTTCCGACGATTGATCTAGTACTCAAAAGGACTGTTCGCTTCGTTTCTTCGTCGGCACTCTCGCCGCGGCCCGCAATAATATTTCCACTTCCCAGGGTGCAGGTTGCCCCTAAATCTTCAATATGCGTTTCCTTTCGTTATCAATATTATCTACGGTGTTCGCATCCGCAGTGCTAGCACAGACAGGAGAGCAATCATTGAATGCTGGCTCACCAGATTTGCCGGAGGAAGTTTCCACGGAAGAAGCGTCAGACGAGCCCGTCTCGACAGTGTTTAATGGGATTGAAGTGCCTCCACTTCCAGACATTAATGGAACCCTTTTTGATGCGACAGTAGCAGATGGATATTGGTTTGTTAAACATCATTCGTAAGCCTCTAGGACCCCCGTTTCAGCAAGGAAGCGTTGTTTGCTGATAATACTTCGAGACCTTACTGCCCGCACTGCATACACATCGCGCCAACATGGCAAACACTGTACGAATTCTACTACACCTCCAAGCCGGTTCAAGACTCCGCGCCTACTTCTACATCCGCCAACTCTTTTACCGCTTATTACAACTACCACTTTGGTTCTCTCGATTGTATTGCTTTTGGCAATGCTTGCACAGAACATGGCGTTACTTCATTCCCAACGTTCATCTTGTACAAGGATGGCAAAAAGGTAGACCAATTTGTTGGTGCTAAGGACATGAAAGCTCTGAGCAAATTCGTTGAGAATACTCTTGAGACCATTCGACCCGGGTCTAGACCAATCAATGGACCTTCTTTGCCAGAAGAGCGCGCAACGAGCAGCCCTGATTACAAAGCTGCACCTCCGGCGGATAAAAACTCTGAGAAACCAGCCGAGAAAGCATCCGAGAAGAGCACTGAAAAGCCGGCCGAAAAGCCAGTCGAAAAGCCAGTCGAAAAGCCAGCCGAAAAGCCAGCCGAAAAGCCAGCCGAAAAGCCAGCCGAAAAGCCAGCCGAAAAGCCCCTTGAGAAGGCAGCAGACACCGCAAAAGATGCTGCACCTGCCAAAGATGCGGCTGTTGCAAAGGCCGGCGTCGACAACAAGCCCACGACTACAAAATCTATCCTTAAAGCTACGCCGGCACAAAAGAAGCCCTCAAAACCAAGTTCAACCGCTAACCCCGCTGGAACATCGGTTCCGCTGACTGCGGAGAGTTTTCAAAACCTAGTTACCATGTCGCAGGATCCTTGGTTCATCAAATTCTACGCTCCATGGTGCCACCATTGCCAAGCGATGGCTCCTAACTGGGCTCAGCTGGCAAAGGAGATGAAGGGCAAACTCAACATTGGTGAAGTTAATTGCGATGCGGAATCTAGACTGTGTAAGGACGTACATCTGCGAGCTTACCCAACCATTCTGTTCTTCCGGGGTGGAGAGCGTGTAGAATATGAGGGACTAAGAGGCCTAGGCGACTTTGTTTCCTTTGCCAACAAGGCTATGGATGTTGGTGGGGGAGTCAAGGACGTTGATGCTGCCGATTTTAAGGAATTAGAGGAGAAGGAAGACGTCATTTTCGTCTACTTCTATGATCATGCTACCACTAGCGAGGACTTTGTAGCTCTGGAGAGGTTGACTTTGAGCTTGATTGGGCACGCTAAACTTGTGAAGACGAACAGTGCAGCTCTCGAAGACCGCTTTAAAATCACTACATGGCCTCGTCTTTTGGTATCTCGAGACGGAAGACCGACTTACTACACTGCTTTGGCGCCACAAGACATGCGTGACTTTAGAAAGGTTCTTCACTGGATGCAATCTGTATGGCTGCCAATTGTGCCTGAACTGACTGCCTCGAACTCGAAGGAAATCATGGACGGGAAGCTTGTTGTGCTAGCAATCCTTACTCGCGACCGTGAGTCCGAGTTCGCCATGGCTAAGAAGGAGATAAAGAGTGCAGCATTAGAATGGATGGACAAACAAATCATCAACTTCCAACGCGAAAGACAGGAGCTTCGCGATGCGAAACAATTGAGATTGGAGGAAGCTGAGGACCGTAACGATCAGAGAGCTCTTCGCGCGGCCAAGAGTATTCGCATTAATATGGACAAGTCAGACCAAAAGGAAGTTGGATTCGCTTGGGTGGATGGTGTTTTCTGGGAGCGATGGATCAGATCTACGTATGGTATTGACGTCAAGACCGACGGCGAGAAAGTCATCATCAACGACGAAGATGTGCGTATCTCACCTTCCCCCCATCTCATACTTCCCCCCTCTTTTTAGAGCCATAACTAATTTGAAATCTCCAACTTCAGAACCGCAGATACTGGGACACAACGATCACCGGAAATTACATCATCCCCTCGCGTACTTCAATCCTCGAGACTCTGCATAAAGTCGTCCAGAACCCACCAAAAATCAAACCGAAATCTACAATAGGCAATTTTGAGAAGTTCTTCTTCAATATTAGGAGTACAGTTTCTAGCCATCCTTTCTTGTCGATCGGCGTGCTTGCTGGGATTATACTGGGAGTAACGATCTGGGGACGAGGAAGAGTTCGGAGTTCGAGAGCAGGGTTCTTCAGGGTGGATGAGAAGGATGGGTTGTTGGGGGGTGTTAATGCTGGAGGGAAGGTTGATTAGAGGACTCATGATGACAAGGGAACTGAAAATCGGACTGGGATATGGTGAGGGTGTAAATGGGATAGGTTTGAGAATGTTGTGGGGGTTGATTGATTGGTTCATGGATGGATAGGCAGAATGGATGGATGGACAGGGTGGAAATGATATGTATTATAGGGGTTGGGACACCTTTTCATTACCACCTTCCTGTTCTTTTTCTCTTTGCAGAGTAAATCTTCATTAGATATGCGGTTCAATTTCTGCTTTCTCTTTCATTTGTCTCTTGCCAACACCATTTATGTCTATGTATAACACTCCGCCGTCTCTGCTATGCAGCATGATATGTAACCTTTCTTATCCTAGATCACATCAAACTAGTCATTCACTCATCTGTTTACTCACTATCAGCTTCCTCTTCCCCTTCCGTCTCCACATCCATATCCAACTCACTCATCTCCCTCTCCCTCCTCGCCCTCAACCCTAACGCCAAACCAAGGCCACTAACCCCTCTTCCTCTTCCCCTCCCTCGACCTCTCTCCTTTTCCCTCTCCTTCTCCTCTCCCCCTTCCTCCCACCGCCCCAATACCCCTACGCACCGCATGCTCCCTACCACAACACACCACTCCCCACCACGACTCCACGCCGTCTGGCGCCCGAGAAAATTCAGCCCTTTGACTACTTCTTCTTTGTGCGGCAGCAGTCGTTGCAGCGGCCGTCCGAGAAGGTACTTTTTGTCCCAGGTTCGGATGTCAGATATGGTGGTCGGGTGGGTGGTGAATGGAAAGGGGTATGCCGGGTATGGTTGCGGTTGGGGGTTGTGGGAGAGGGGGAGAGCTGGCTGCGAGAGGTGCGAAGAGGAATTGCTGGTGGAGGTTGTGGAGGACGCGGAGGGGGATTGATCACGGAGAATGCGTGTTACGGGGTTAGGGTTGGAAGCGTCCTTGTGATGATCTCGTTTCGAACGGGAGTTGGAGTGGGAGTTGGAGGTGGAGTTGGAGGATGAGCGGGGGATGCGCGCTCGGGTGGTGTGTAGGAAGGGGGGACGTTTGGGTAGAGAGTGTGTATATGGTTGGTTGGGCGATTCGGAGCTGAAGCTTGCGATGGCGGAAGAGGTGGTAGGCGTAGAGGTAGATTCAATTTGAGGTTGCGATGGATTTGGGTGGGTTAGCTGGACTGGGAGAGCAGATCGGTAGCCACTGTATTCTTCTAAGCGGGAGAGGTCCCAGAAATAGATTTTGGAGTAGGAGTTGCCACAGGCGAGAATAGGGTGGTGCGCTGTAGAGTTAGGGAGACCGGGAAATATTGAGAAGCGCATTGTCAAAATTTCGGTTTCTGGAGCAGAGAATCTGGGGAATTGGAGTTAGTGAGAGTCGATGAGCGAAAGTAGAGACATATGAAGTCGTAGTTGTCTCATTTCAGAACGACTTCACAACGATGATGCCTGGATAGGGAAAGAGCCAGAGATGTTTGATTTACTCGTGTCTAAGAGCCTTGACATGGGAAACTTACTCGATCAGTCGCATATACGCCTGAGAACTAGTGGTCGGTTTAAAATATGAGAGAGTGGACTGAGAAGGATCATGTGAAGTTGGAGCTTCATCCGGACGCGGTGGATCATTCGCGGATGAAAATCCCACGATCGCCCATAAAACGATACAGTTCTCATTCGCAGAACGAGAGAATATAAAGTCTTCGTGGAACATAACACTACTCTCGTTAGCGCTCACAAGGGGAAACAGGGAGAGATATGCCGAGAAAATATGGTACATTACCAGTCTACTGCATCTGTATGAACTTCAGATGTGGAGAAGTGGGGATATTGTATGCAAATTGGCTTTTTGGTTCCTGTGTTCTCAGTCGCAAATTCTGGTACCGTCCACTAGATATGTTATTACCTGTCATCTTCGGTCCCCTTTGGCTGACTTACAAAATTTATAACATGGTCTACGCCTCCTGATAACAAGTATCGTCCATTGTTGTGAAAGGCCTAAGGTTGGTTAGTACAGACTCAACGTGTTCCGCACGGGGTGATTAAAAGCAGCTTCCGGTGACATACAATTGAAGATATAGTATCTCGGTGACCATCAGATAGTATTGCAACACATGGCTGCTCTGCATGAGTAGGATGTAGGTTCCATATTCGAATTTGACCATCTTCGGAGGCCGAAGCTAAAACATAAGGATTTATTGGAGAAACCGCCAGGTCATCAATTTCCTGTATCGTTAGCTTGAGGTCTACTTCCTAATTGCATGGAGTGTATACTCCTCCATGTCCCGCCAATGTCTATAGAAGTCAGTGAATGGTGCTTGTAGAAGGCAATAAGCTCACACACTCTCTGGATCGTTCCCGATTGGACATCGATGATCTTGATCTTAGCATTAGCTCCAGCTACACAGATGAGAGGTCTTCCCGTCGCTAGGTCTTTTGTCCATGCGCAGGCATAATTATCCGTTTCCTCCTGGAATTTGGTGTCAAATACAGGATCGTTACACAATCATGGCCACTCACGTCCTCATCGATGATGGTTTTTATGATCTCTGCATTTTTTTGGTCTTTCCCCAATGGCCGACAAATGATTATCTGCGTATAGAAGTAAGCTGGCATCCCAGAAATCGCATGCGGCTTGAAGATGCAGGCGGAAGAGCTTCCGGCATACCCCAAAGGTGAACTTACATGCCTGCCGCCTACCACAGCATATATAGGATCTACGCGGGGTTTGGAGTAAGGATAAAACTTGACAGCCCAGAATTCGTTTTTGTCGTTGGAAAGACGCGTAATTCGATGTTTAGCTAAGACCATCAGCCCACTTCTGATTCTGGTGTCGGACAAGTCTTACAGCTATTGATGGTCTATAGAAGGGAATCACCGTTAGACTCCAGTTTTATGTTCAAGTGCAAGGGGGTTCGTGACGCGCAAATTGTGAATATGGGCTTACTGGGAGTTGGAAGGCGTCTCTGAGGTGCGGAAATTCCCATTCCTGTTTCTCTCCAAGATTCCAGCTCATGATTGCAGTTCGCGTGAAGAATAAAGATTGGCTGAAAATAGCTCAGGAAAGTTCAGAGTTCCGAATATGATTCGACAGCCGAGCCAACAGTGCAAAGCTTGTTAATGTAGAGGGGAAAACTGATATCGATCCCGATCTCGTGATACTTGTCGCAACGTAGACGGAGCAAGTAGGGCGATATTCAAAGATGGCGCTTGCGATCAATTGAATTGCCGGCCGAAAAGTATCCTATCCCGAGTCCGCGTGCACTTTTGGCGGGGCACCAAAATGCCGAACTTCGTCACCGAACAGATAGATCCTACAGCCAGCGAGCCGTCAGCTAATAATCACTGCGAACTTTCAATGCATGGAAGCACATCACATTGGCATCTGAACGTATGCATGGTCGCAGTGCCCCCACACTCCTCGAAAGAAGACGGGAGCCACAAGAGAGCAGTTGCCGCTCAGGATTGTCAAGGCAATGCGACAGTCCGTTCGCGTGTATACGAAGTATTACTTACCGAATTTTGGGTGTGTGTATGTGTGTTCGTGAGGAAAAAGCATGTCCAATGCACTGACCATCGGTTGATATGCGGTGTAATGAGTGGCAATGGAGCACAATGGTTGATGATTCGGAATATGAAGAAAAAGATACTTCATATCAGTGAATGTTATTGGTACTCAACAAACATCACCCTGCATGATCTTCATGCATTTTGCAGATGCTTTTGGCGTTTCCCCTATTTTTTGTGTTTTGCTTTTTTCGTTGCAGCAATGCAGGGAATGCGATGGCAAACAGCGTCTGAGTTTGAGCAGCTAAAAAACCGAAGAGCGCAGAGCGTTGAACACACACGCCCAACACATACGAAAGCCTAGAGTTCAAGTGGCATTTCCCTGCCGATTCGGGTATCAGGCGAGGTACAATACATTCACAAGTATGTTCTAAGTGGACTCAGTGGCTCGTCAGGTTTCGGGCTATGGCGTAGGCATTGCAATGGGCTTGAGGCAAGAAGTACAACAAATCTACCTAATCATGTTCTTTTCTCCCATCCGTTTCACAGCAGCCGCAATATCAAGGCGTTGGCGCACAAGTTCCCCGATTACTGGAGTATCAAATGCCAGAGCCCAGCTCACGGCTTGGTGGCGAGCAACGGATAGTGGACAGTAGGGATACTATCAAGAAATGAATGCATCATGTCAGTTCAGGGCCATGTCAGTCACATTTAGGGACGTGCATACACGCCCACTCTCCAGCCCAGTCCAGCCCAGAAAAGCATTTACATTCTAACCAAGTCGCAGACAAAGGCAGGAGGGAGAAAAGCAAGGCCAAGTTACTGCACCGCGCAACCGAAAACGTCCGCTGCACACGGTTGCCCACATCCTCGTCATGTCCTCGTCATTGCTTTTATATTTTGCGTGTTACAGTGCGGGACGGATGTTACCCGAGTTCAAGGAATCCCTTCAGCTAATCGTGACTTGGGATTTTCTCTGCAGATGAGTGTCGAGAACTGATGCATGTTTTGGAAGCAGGGACAGGAAGAGACATGGCATTCGGATAGGAGTCAGCCAAGGGTTGGATGGCAACTATCTTGGAGCATTCGGTACGTACTGCTGGCAGTAACCCCAAAACATTGTACTCTTGTCTCCCAATTACCCAACCTGGACATGCCGTCGGAAGTATTTGCATTGAGTGGCACTTTGTACATTCATGTCTCGCACAGAAGTAACCGGTTATCCATGCCATTTTTCAGTGGCTATCGGCGGCATATGGGATATTTCCCCGTACAGTACGAGAGTACTAGGTTAATCAGACAGCCACCCTATTTTCCTCCCCAGGATAGTTTTTGCGGGCAGACAAGCGGCGCTGCAGTAATTGAGGTGGGCTCCAACCAAAGACGTTGAAGCTTACAGGGCCTCTCGTCTAATCCTTAACCTCCTTCGATTTTGGTAAGAAGAGTCGAGCGAAATACATGCGAAGTCCAAAGACAAGTTACTTTGACACTTGTGCCACTGATATATAAAAAAGTAGACAAACCCTTTATGCCAATCTACCCACCGAGGTAAAATGCGTCAAGGAAGGAACCAACTCGTGATTCTATTGGCCGTTGGTGACTGGATAGCGTCCGGCTTGGCATTTTCCTTGTACATTTGACAGAAGTATCTCTGTATATATCCATATTCGCCGCATCTCCAACAAAAACATCTACGTACGCACCACATTTTCCCTACCACTCGGTATATGCTATTCGAATACAGCAGAACAAGTTCGACAAACTGTGAAACAACTAGAGGTCGGCTCTATCGTAGGATCATCGTACAACGACGAGCACAAACGTTTACGCATCTTCCTTCTTTCGAGTCTTGAACAGCAAGAGTGGCTTGACACAGCATAAATTTCCGACATCACAGGCGTTTCTCTTGTCGGCACCTTCCCTCCAAGCCGTTCTCCATTCTCTCACCCTCGCGAAGGCCCCGCAGCTCAGACATTTCCGGACGATCCCGGGCGAGGGAGCGTGTGCCCCAATAAGCAAGTTCCTTAACTCCACCACATTCACTGGAAAAAGCCAAAAACTGGAAGACACAAATCGGATCACAGTAAAGCTGCATTCACTTTAGGCAAAAAGTGACGAAATAAGGGACTTTTGGGGCTTACAGCCTCGCCGCACAAACCTTAACCCTTCAAGCATTAACCTTGTGCTGGCAGCTTGACATCGGCGATCCCGTTTCATTGCCTTAGCCAAGTATCACGAACACTTCTCGAACAAATTTGACACGTGACTAGCCGTTCGTGTATCCCTGGTCCATGGGTCTATCTATATATATCTCTCTCCGATGCCCCGATTGATGCTTCTCAATTCCATACATTGAATTTTGAATATCAAATCTCAGTGCGAAAGCTTCCCCCAGGGGCCGATCACAACTCCTTCGTCTACCAAAGAACTGAGCATCTTATTAGAGATACAAACGCCAGATTCTTCGAAATGGAGACAACGTTCATCACGATTCATAGTAAGCTACCCCGCACTGTTCATGATTCTCTACTATGCTTTCTTGGCGACTAATGGGTCTGGGCTAACTCACATTCATCATTTTCTAGACCTCACACCTGAGGCGAACATTATGTATGTCTCAGATTCCATCTCAGACATACTAGAGTTTGAGCCACATGAGGTTATGGGCAAATCGTGCTTCGACTACTTTCATCCGGATGATCTGCCATTTGCTCGTTCTATTCATAGCCAGGGTGTGTACTTGGAGAAAGCGGCAGTCATTCACTACGCTCGCATCAAAAAAAGGGATGGACAATATCAAGAGTGCGAATGTGTTTTCACTGTTGTCTACGATGTTATGGTTGCTTGTACAAGCATCTACCGTGACAATCGTAGGAAAGAAGGTAGACTACCTTCCACTTTGTGATCTTGTGTTTTATTCACATTTTTTCGTCTAGATCGCAGCGACGCGGAAGCAATTTGCAAACATTTTACCTCGCCCCCTCAGGATCCCAGATATCACATGTTGGAACATCTGTCGTCCAAATTCCGCATGCCT
Source organism: Clarireedia aff. paspali H2 (assembly GCA_026770245.1). Lineage (NCBI taxonomy): Eukaryota > Fungi > Ascomycota > Leotiomycetes > Helotiales > Rutstroemiaceae > Clarireedia > Clarireedia aff. paspali H2. The sequence continues at coordinate 535,519 of JAJCXA010000002.1, forward strand.
ACAATGGAAAACATTCGACGTGAACCCCGGGCTGCTCTCATGCTCAATCGTTTCACTCGGACTTTGACTGTCATGTTCTGCACGGATGCAATTGCGAAGGTTCTTGGAATTAGCAAGGAGTACATGCTCGGGAAAAGCTTCTACGACCTTGTATCTCAAGACTGCTTGCGCGACGCAATCTCCTCGATTGAGAGTGCTAAGGGTAACGACTCTATCGCATATCTTCGATTTTGGTGCCGTGATCCTCGCTTTCCTCACGAAATTGAGGAATTGAACGACGCACTCGATGATAGTGATGTTGAAAGTGATGGGGAAGTTGATGGTGCTCGTGGCCTTTCAACCCTTTCTCCTAATGGGACGCGGCCTTCATTTGAACCAATTCAGCTTGAAGCCGTCATATCCTGTACATCCGATGGTTTGGTTGTCATTTTGCGTAAAGCTCCAGCCCTATCACCGGCCGAGACCGCTCAATTGACGGCAGCACCCTGGGGTGTCAATCCCATTCGCGCTCATACTCATTCTCCCGCTGCGAGCAGTCCATTTCAACACGGCCCCAATGCCCCCGAAAAGCAGCCTGATGCTCCTGATAAGGAGTCATTCTTGAAATCTATTCGAGAGGTTGCTGTATTTGCTTGGGCTCTGGCTGGCATTAATGGAAACATTGCAGCCTATGGGAAAGGTAAAGGTCGTGCTGAAGCTGTTCCTCCCATACTTCCGATCTACAAGCCTCATGGCCCGCAGACATCATATCAGCCTCCCATCAACAGGGCGAAATTGATATGGGATGAGAAGAAGGCCGAGAGTCGCAAAACCAAACACTCCATTGGATTCCTCATCAGCCAAGAGCGAGAGGGTAGAAAGCGACGCCGTTTAAACGATGATAAGAATGGCACGATGAAGTCAGGCCATTACGATATGCCAACTTTTGCACCGCAACCTCCACTTGCGCACACTGATTACGTTAAGAATGGGAATGGGAATGGGAATGGAAATGGAAATGGAAATGGAAATGGAAATGGAAATGGAAATGGTTGGTCCACGAATGGACGAAAGAACGGCACAAATGGCTATCACTAGTGGAGACTATGATCCATTCAGGATGACCTACTATCAGTGTCTCTGGTGGAAAAAAATACTCGATCGATTTTAGGGTTAGGATCCTTTCATCATTTGGACATCGGGATCTCAATTTTTGGGGGTGACTCGTGCGATGGGATAGGAAATGAATGATGGACATAAGACTGACATTCAATAATATTACTCAATGAATTACTCTCTTTTCCCTTCTGGTACGCGACTCTTCGCACACTTTTGACCTTGATAAATGATATTTCAATCGTGAAGGAGAAAGTGAACAAACATTCATGTGATAAGTTATTCTGTAGGGGACCTCCAAAGACACACGAGATGTCTAAGCCTAATATTGACTAGCGTCAAAGCTCGAGCCACAATCTAGAAGCGCATCTCCCATAAGGAAACCGTGGATTTATGGAATAGCTCCAGAGCTCCATAACTAACAGACATTGCGCAGCAAACAATTGCGCAAGTTCTTTCGAATTGAATCGGAAGAGAAACCGCACCATAGTCTGTTCTATCATCAGTACATCTACCCGCAACCATGGCCTCTTCATCGAATCCCTACGAACACTATAATAGTCCTCAAGTAGAGGATGACCTAATAGATCCCGACGACGGTATGCTCTTCCCCCCCCTCCTCCATCTCTTCCTCCCCCCACTTCTCTATCTCTTCTTCACATCCAAGCCCTCCCATTTCACAATCCACTAATACCCCAAACCCAGCTACCCTCGACGACCTAGACGATCCCCTCCAACCCACCACCACCCGCACCCCCCTCACCGGCAACATCACCACTGGCTCCTCCTCCCGCCCTCTCAACGAATCCTACTTGACCTCCCGCATCCCCGGCGAAGATCGCCGCGCCCCTAACAACACCATCGACGAAACCGTGTGGGAGACTCTCTCGCGGGATCTCCTCGCCGTCTGGTCCAAAATGCGGGAGGTCCTCTACCCTAAATATCTCTTTGGCGGGTCGATGCTCGATTCGCACGGTCTGCGCGGCGCGTACTCGAATCTTCGCGAACAAGGGGTCGGCGCCGCGAGAGAGGAACTGAGGGGCATGATGACCAGGGTTACGGATGTGGAGGGTTTGGTCCAAGGGAATGCGATGAGTGAGGGGTTGAGGGATTGGGATCTTTGGGGCCCGTTGGTGTTTTGTTTGGCGTTGAGTTTGTTGTTGAGTTTTAGGGCGAGGGGCGATCAGATGAGCGTGGTGTTCAGTGGGGTTTTTGCGATGGTGTGGGTGGGGGAGGCGGTGGTTACGGCGCAGATTAAGTTGTTGGGGGGGAATATGTGAGTTTGGTTCTTTGTGTCTTTTACCTCTCCTCCTCCCGTTCATACACACATCCCTTTACTCCTCCTCTTCCCCTCCATAACTACCAAACACACGAGTACTAACACTAAACCCCCCAAACTAGTTCCTTCGCCCAATCCGTCTGCATAATAGGCTACACGCTTTTCCCCCTCGTCATCGCCGCACTCCTCTCAGCACTGGGTCTACATCCGATCCCTAGAATTCCGATATACATTGTGCTGGTGTGCTGGTCGATGGCAGCAGGTATTAGTATCTTAGGGGGGAGCGGGGTGTTGAAGAATCGGGTTGGGTTGGCGGTTTATCCGCTTTTTGTGTTTTATCTTTCGTTAGGGGCGTTGTGTTTTATTAGTTAAATGGAGATAGGACGTAGTGAAGGAAGGAAGATGATGGGAGGGGGGGGGGTTGGTGGTGGTAGTTGGGTTAGAGGAGAGGAGGGGTGGAGTGGGGTGGGGACGAATCGGTTAGGGGTTGGGAGGGAAAGGATAGAAATTTGTAGGTTGTGAAATTTACGAATGAGGAACAGTTATGTGTATGTGTATTTTTATCGATAGATCAGCGATGGATTTTCGAGGAGGAAAAGGATCAGGAAAACATGCGTCATGGAATAATGAAGAAGGACGGACAGGACCCTATGCATACATAGCATACATAGCATGATACCAACCAAAGGAAGAGTATGCAAAAAAATTATTTCACTCATCTTTTAACTTATCTTCCTGGCATATACGTTCATCTATTTCAAACAGATTAGACGAATAAATAAACGAATAGATGGAAAACTGCGCCTAACTAACTAACTATCTATCTACACTTTTTTTCCTTTTCCTTTTTTTAATACCCCCCCCCCTCTCTCTCTCCCCTCTCTCTCTCCCCCCCCTCTCTATTTTATATTCATTCACTCATTCACTCATTCACTCATTCACATCTCCTTTCTACCGGTATCTCCACCATCCATCCCCCCACCCCCCCCCTCTTCCAAATTTCCTTTCCTTTCCTTTCCTTTCCTTTTCTTTTCTTTTCTTCCCTCCCCCCCCTCTTCCGAGCTCGCTATTCTATATCTACATCTACATCTACATCTATAGATAGGGATAGGGAGTCTGTTCTACAGGTAGCACTGCACTTTATTATATTATACAAAGGAGAGAAGAGAGAGAGAGAGAGCAGGAGTGAGATGGTATGGTGGGGATAGATACTGTAAGATAAGATAAGATAAGATAGGATAGGAAGAAATGAGATGAAAGGGGAGGCTGGAGAGAGAGAGAGAGAGAGAGAGGGAAGAGCTGGAGAGGGAGAGAGGGAGGAGCTGGAGGTTGTTTCTGGGAATGGTAAAAAAGTAAGTAAGTAATCTTGGAGCGCTGAGAGAAAGTGTGTGTGTTTATAGATAGTTACGTAGTACTTTATACAAGGGGACTGAGATTGGATAGGATGGGATAGGATTGGAGAGGATAGTTGTTCTTTTTGGGCTGTTTGGTTCCAAGTAAGCATCATCACTATAAAAAGGATAATATCAAGATCTAAAAAAAAATAATTTTTTTTTAAATATTGTTCATTCAAACTACTTATCATTTTCTTCTCCCCTTTCTCCCATCATGATGATTCTTTTGATATGAATGTAAAAGTAAAAAGACAAAATGTCCTTTCCCTTCTTCTCCCCCATTCATCATCATAAGTATGAGGATGTTATTCATCCCCATCATATCATATATCAAACCATCCACCAACTATCCGAGTTTAAATCAAGTCAAATCCAACCCCTCTCTCACTCACATAAATATCCATTAAAAAAAATAATGGACCTCAAAAAATCATCAGCCCGTCCAATCAAGCTCCAATCATCCCCGCCCCTCATCAGTCATAGATTTCATAGGTCAATTAAACAAATAGACAGATAAACAAGCACGCAAAGGCAAAGGCAGAAAAAAAAAGTGAAATCGAAATTGCACATCTATGCCAAGCAATGCATATGTTTCATGCAAAACAAAAAGAAGAAGAAAATCCCCACCAAATGAAAAAGAATCTAGACAACATGCTTCTCACGAGCATCCGTATCGAGAATGACATCTGCAATAGTCTCATCTGTGCCCTTCAAGTCATCCTCAACTGAAACATGGTCTTGAATTCTCAAGAAAATGACCGGTGCAGCAATGATAAGTGAAGCCGAGAGAAGCACCCAATTGCTGATGAATTCAGCCTTATATGATGTCTTCCTTGAATCCAAAGCCCACATAACCGCTGCGCCAGCGGATTGGATGCCCTTATAGAAACCAACATAGTTGGCAGAGCGACGACCAGAGTTGGAGAGCGCACCCATGAACCAGTAGACACAACCTTGCCAGGCGGAATCGAAGAAGCCGTAGAAGATGTATAAAAACATGGGACCGACGAATTTCTTTCCACCGGCGGTCCAATCAACCGCGACATATTTCGCTGCTTCACTGACCGAGTCACGGGTGTAGAGCTTTTCGAATGCATATCCACCACCCCATGTGACCATGGTAATGACAAAGAGAAGAGCCAAAGCAGCCTTGGCACGGACAGATCGACGGAAGTTACCAGCATCGAGGCCATAACCGAAGATAACGGCGCCGACGATTTGAGCAGCCCAATACAGGACGTTATTGAGAGAACGAGTGCGGACATTGAAGACGGCACCGTTGACGGCGTTCTGTTGGTATGGATAGAACCAATTCGAAGACCAGAACATGGGGAAGAGAAGAATGATCATGGGTTCGTATCGGAGGGTTTCCCACAGGCCCGTGAATTCGGATTTCCAGCTAGGGTGTTTCATGAGCACAACTTTGGTGCCGTCAGGTCGGACAATGTCGGTGGCATTGCACAAACACATGGCAAGGAGTGCACCAATAAACATGAGAATAATGAATGCAATGTAGGTGCCATCATTGACATTGCCGGCCTTTGTGTTGTGGATATTTTGACCAAGGGGGATCTGAGTAATAGTCAATTACGTGAACAGAAGAAAAAACGTACAGGATAAACATACCAAAGCTCCAATGACGGCACCAAAGTTGAAAATACCCCAGAAGATACCAAAGAACTTTCCCTTATCACCCTCATATGGGTATGAGACCATGATAGTTCCTTGGGCGGTCCATAGAATACCGGCGCATACTCCCAGTAATGCGCCAGCAAAGATGTTGAACCCATCGACATTGGCATGGAGAGAGACGAGCAGGGAAATAGCATAGATACAATATCCAAGACCTCCAAAGGCTAAACAGACCTTAACTCCTAGCTTGTTGATGAAGGTTCCGCCGAAGAATCCGAATACTGCGAACGTGGAGTAAAGAGCCGTGTTCTGTTGGGAAATGTTAGTTATCCGTGATAAAATTCATTCACAGCGTAAAATCGGTTTTCGCATGTTGAAACCCCGCGCCCCAAACTCAAAACCCGTAATATTGACTCTTTCCAGGCTCGAACAGAAACCTAGGTTTGGTGGTTGAAAGGGTAAAAGAAAAAAATCAAGAACAAACTTACCATATTATCCGCAAGTGTAGGATCTTGCTTTCCACCACCGCCCAAACCACCCAGAGCATTGAACATGCCAGGGCAAAGGAAGCATACGAATGCAACCATAGTAAGTTGAACCTGAGGAGAAGCATACCAAGGAATGGTGAAGCCAAAAATCTTGTGCTGCTTGTACTTCCATCCCTTGGTTGGCAACGGCACATGATGATTATCGTCTCCGGAGTAATTGACGTCCTTATTGTCTAAGCTGTTTTCATGTTGGATGGGGGAAACCTCGTGCCCAGGGGTGGCTTCCTTCTCCATGGCGAGAAGTGATTGATGTGATACCTGGGAACAGACAGATTGTTATAGAGGAGAGTCGAGTATATGCTGTAGTGTTTGTATCCTAGAAAGGCAAAAAGAGAGGTAGTTGGACGGCAGCAAAGGAGGGTGTTTGGTGTGCTGAAGATGTCGATGAAGGAGGAGAAAAGGTCGAGGGAGGGGGCGTTTCTTTTTTTTTTTAAAGGTAAGGAGAATCGGACAGGTACAGCGGAGTGGAAGAGGATTGCCAATAGAAGGGAAATGAGGAAGTGACAGAGGTCGTGTCGGATTGGATAGTTGTAAGATTTGAAGCGGTTTGTCGTCGCGAGAACGATTCACTTTGTTTGCTCTTGTTCCCTTTTTTTTGCCCTTCCCCCACTGGTCGACGTGACTTTTTGGATACGAAATGTAATCAGCAAAACTGCCAATGACAGCCAACGAAAAGGTAGTACAGGAGAGTGACGCAGTCCAGTTCCGTAAGCCTGGTCGGATGTTTTCCCAGTACTGGTAGATATAGTAGTGCGAAAAGTGAATTTATTGACCGGACCTCTACCGGCCGAGAGGAGGCGTGTGTATATATGTCGAGGGCAGTGAAGTAGAAAGGAGAAGGGGAGAGGGAGAGGGAGAGCGAAAGGGAAAGGGAAAGAGAGGTGTCGAGAGGATGAGGTTGTGATAAAGTGATATACTTTTTTATTGCTTACCCCAGCAACGGGCAGGATGCTCATGTTCATGTTCATGCTTATGCTTATGCTTATGCTCATGCTATGCTCATACCCATGCTCATGCCCACGGCCACACCCATACCCGTGGTACCTAAGCTATCTACTTGGTCTTGAGGATAAAATACTTGTTGGTCTCAAGGATAAAATACTTGTTGGCCTCAAGGATAAACACTTGTTGGTCTCAAGGATAAACACTTCTACATAAGTATCTCCTTATGTAACCATCGGGTCTAGACAAGGGACGAAGCTAGTGTTGGGAGCTGGAGCGAAGGGTTTTTGCTGCTCGTGCCGAGATGATCTGCACTGCATTGCCTGATTGGGTGGAGAGGGATTGGAGAGACATGGGATCAAGCGGCCGGTTGTGTTTTCGGGCGTTTGTGTTTTTGTCTGCTTCCGCCCAATACGAGCATCCATCCAAGCACCATTGTGCTTGCCTTGGTGCCTTGGTGCCTTGGTGCCTTGGTGCCTTGGTGCCTTGGTGCCTTGGTGTCTTGGTGTCTTGGTGCCTCTCTTGCCACTCACAGCTCGGAATGACATGACTCGAGCCTTGTTTTATTTCGTAGATACATACTTCGTACGTACATACATTCACATACACACTTTGTAGATACATTCACACACTCCCACCGCCCAGGAGCCCAGCCCATGCACAGTTATCAACAGCCTCTCTCCCAACAGGAGCCCTACCTCTCTCAACAGGGTCCCTACCTCTCTCCCAGGGTTCCGATTGGAATGCTGTTTCAACTAGTCCTTTCTCCGCACCGCCCCCTCGTGCCCGCGATTCTACTTTGTACAGTGGTGTTCGAGTCGGGTTTTCCGTATGGGGAAGCGAACGTCTTAGACATACATGCAAGGAAGCGAGTGGATCGCCATGGTTGCATCAGGGCTGGTGATTTGATCGTTAAGAAACACACACACACACACTCACCCTCACTCACACTCCCTCTTCCTCTCCCTCTCACTCCTGCACTCTCACTTCCTATTTTTGTCGGGCAGGCTTCGGTGTGGCTGATGTTCCCTTGTATGTAACGTATGATGGATATGGAAATACGTATGATGGATATGTAGACATGTGTAGGTGTTGTTGATAAAGCCTTCCCTTTTTCCAGGGTGCAATCAAATAAACTGCGATGAGATGAACGGATTGGATCCTGCCCATGCCTTCGTAAAAGACCCCTGGTTGCAAAATGAGCACATGGGCATGGACCTTTCGATGGAAGCAAAAGAACCGACCAATGGGCTGCAAGGAAGAGATAGTCCTTTCCCTTTCCTTTCCCTTTCCTTTCCCTTTCCCTTCCAAAGTTCTTCCGACAACATCTGGACTGGAGTTCTACGGTATGTTTCGGATAACGGAAGACGATAATTGTTCTTCTACTACCACCACCACTACCACCCATATCACATACGGCCCTTTTCCCTCCTCCTTGCCAGCCAGCCAGCTGACATTCATGTGAATGCGTGTTCCTTTGTTCGCCTTCTGCCTCTTCGTTTCTACTACCACCTCTTCGTTTCTCGTGTTCACGTTGCACCCGATAAAACCAATAACCTCTTTACTTCCCATCTCTTCCCCTCTCTCCCAAGCCCTCCCGCACCTCATGATTACCATCCCCATCCCAATCCCAATCTCAATCTTACTCCTAATCCTACCACTCCACCCAACCTCCAACCAACATCTGTTCGTCCCATTCTCCATTTTTGATAACGCCTTATCTCCTTATCAATCCCGTCCATCTTTTCTCCGAAGCCCACCTCGGCCCACTACATCCAACCATCGAAAATAAATCCCTGCTGATAGAACTACTGTACGGCACGTGAAAGATGTTGAGGAGAACGACCACATCCCAACACCAAACAATCCATATCTGCCGCCTTTGAGTGAGGCACAGCATGGCGAAACTCAGTTCAACTCAATGTGCGGTGTAGATCCTGGCTTGGAGCCTTTTGGCCTTGCTACGTGTACTTCTTTGTATTCATCACTATTCTTATTCCTGTGCCTGCGTTTTCTATTTACAGTATTCCTTCACTCATTTGCTTGCCTACTCTACTCTGCTCTATTTTCGTCGACGACAACGAGGTGAATACATAGCACACAGTTGGTACAAGTGTACACTCTCTCATCCTCATCTTCTCGCGCCTCGTTTGTGCATGATTCCTAGCATCATCTTCCGTCAATGTATTACGCACATCACGTTACATTTGCTACTTACATCCTATATCCATACCTGAGGGCCGCAAGGCGACCGCATCTCAAATTCAAAATGCAATATTCTCTCTTATATCTCTAAAATCATCATTATGCCGTCGCTCAATGACTTGTTGGTATCCTAAACAATGGGCAGTTGCGCCGCACGTATTCTCGATCCTGATACTTCTATTTCTATTTTGGTCTCTAATCTCTATCTCTACTTCTATCTTCGCGATTTCTATTTCTGCTCTTTTAATTATATAGTACACCATTTGTTTAACTGTTTAAAGCTTGGACTAGGACCCCAGCTTATTGACACTGCGTCGTTTATACTCGATAGTTTTGAACTCAAAGTAGTGGCGTGGTGCCTTATTTCACACCGCTGTGTGGAGATGCGGACGTGAGAGTTGAGGTCGAAGCGGGAAGAGAGCGATTTGACATCTACATAAATACATGGAAGAGGTTATTTTTACTCTCACCAATGACCTGATTTTTATTTCTACTACATTGACAGCGGCATTGAGTGGATGTAGGTGTGTACGATACTGAAACCTGCAATCCAAGTGGGAAGGCTATCGTGGTTCCTACCACATGGACCATCTGGATGGATTAAGGGGGCGTGGTTATGTGAAGCTCTCTGTATGAGTACATTTTCCTGCCTCGGGTGCCGAGTATGTCGCATTCATCGGAGTTCTCGATTCTGAAGGAGGTATTGCAGTGTAAGAGCTATTATTATATGTCTGAAATTACTATCAGACTGCGATCCTGGTGTTTTAGCTCTAGCTCAAGCCATCGCCAGTCGTTGCAAGTCGTCCGATGACAACTTGAATCTAGAAACAGTCTCTGGAATGTCACCCGTCGACATGGAACCATCCAATAGCTGCAATCGATTTGCAATTATCTTACACTGTAGGGTCGTATAGGATGTTTGACTCCACGTTATTCATAAACCTGATCGAGTGGAATAAGAAATGTGGTTTCCACTGATGGCGAATGAACTACGAAGCCTAGGATCCGAAAGACAAATTTTCCTGCATTTATAGCCTGAATATCGATATCTCAGAACCTCGCTCTGCGGTTTCGCTGACGCTTGATGTATGCATAACGCAGCTGCAAAGTCGGCGTCATGGGCGCATATTTGAGCAGAACCCGCTGCTGTTGATTCACATTGTATGAGTGATTCAAGAAGTGTATCACGTAGTATTTTACGAGTGGGCTTTAGATCTGGATAAGAAAACGAGAATTCGATTGTTAATACATAATGAAAGATAACAGTGAATGCAACTACTTGTGTTGTCTCGTCCGCACTTGGTTTGAGTTAGTGTAAGTGCCTTGGAGAATTTTGGTGTTTTAACCACGGCCACAGCGATGATATCTATGAAGGGAGTAATTGCCACGAATAACCACGCAGCCGGGGGGTCAGCTCTGATATGGTATTCCCAAGATTAGCGGCGGCTGTTATTCATGACGCTGCAATGGCCATTATTAAATCGACTGCCACAAATCTAGGTTTCAAGGATGAGAGGAAGGCGGCAGTGGAATTCGAGGACCATTCTACCCCTGGGGAATATAGAGTTTACATTGAAGGTTTGCGGCGAGTCACTAACTATTTCCCATCAACCATTCGAGCCTCTACGCGACATCTTGCTCGGAAGCAAACGATCTCTAATGAAAAGGCTAGCCAGACATGCTGGTAAGCCCATACCCAGAAGAAGCAAGAATACCGCTATTAAAGCCTCCATATGAGCCTGCAGAACCTTTTCTTTAAACGGCCCGAAAAGCTCATCTCTCACACGCAGATCCGCCCAATCCATCATTCCGCGTGCTTTACATCACCAATCTTTTCCCACAAGCCAGCTCGGAGTACATTTGGAACATCGCCTCCGCAAATGTAATCCCCACCACTGTACCCGTGCTCCGAATGCCAAAAAGCGCCGACGTCACAACAGCCTGCTTGCTCTCTCTGATCCACCTCCGCGAGAACCGCAACAATCGTCACTGTCAGCATGCCGCAAGATACGCTACATATGGCGCCTAACGTGGTGTTGGGAGGGTGAAGGCAGCGATGCATCCCACACCGATGAGATACATAAGGTGGGAAAAGATAGTTACCCGTGCGGTAATATCGTCCCGGCCGACGAATGCGGATCCCAGCAGTAGAGCCGCGCCTACAGAACCCGGGATGAGTCGCAAACCGGTTGCGGTTGGGGTGGAGCCTTGAATCTGGAGATATACTGGGAGATAGAAGAGGAGTGCGAAGCGCGACATGCAGGAGAAGAAGGTGGTGGTGGCGGTGGTGCATACAGCTGCCTGCGACTGAGCAATTTTCGAGTAGCCGAACGGGTATGATGGGCGCGGGTGCGATTTCAAGCTCCATGTATATGAGTGGCAGTAGATAGAGGAAAGAGCGTAGTATCCCGACTAAAATCAAGAGATATATCCAAGCTACGATATTCCCGCCTGCACTCAACGAGATCCAGATAAGCTAAGAGGGGCCGGACGTAATTTCAACAGACGTGTAAGATTCGTAGTCCCATTATTGGTGCTGTTGCGGAGGGGGGGATATTGACCGTACTGTATGTACACCAACCAGATCAAGACCACACACACACAGCAACGAGATGCACCGGAATCCATCCGAATCCAGAAAATGCCACTCCCCCCAACCAACTCCCTGATGAACCCTCCCCTCCCCTCCCCTGCGCCGAAGACGAAGAAAAATATTCCCACCCCTTCGTCTCAGCGGAACCACAACCACATCCAACAGCAAAGCACAAAAGTCGATACAGCACACACACAGCACCCCCGGTGCCCAATCAATCAATCTCCCGCGGATGAGGAAGAGGGTTTCTGGATATGATATGATAGATATGATACTGTATGCACACCATGCATGCATGCATGCACTACGAGGAGGCGGAGGAGGAGGAGGCCGTTACCCGTACGTTACGTTAGATATCGGTTGGGTTGGATTGGGTTTCCCGAGAGCGGATGGATGGATGCGGAAGATCGGGATGGGGCATGAGGTGAGGAATCTAATCTAATGCCTGCAAGCTGCAGTAACCGTTGGACGTTCTGTTCTGTTCTGTTTTGTTCTGTTTTGTTCTGTTCGATAGCTAATAGCTTTTCTTCCGGACGGAGGGAGGGAGGGAGGGAGGGAGGGAGATGGAGTCCGGTGCGGTGCGGGACTTGCTACTTACTTACTTGGTAATGGGATGGGGTGGGGCGGTGGATAGGAGGAGTGGTAGATGGTAGATGGGAGTTATGAATGAAAATAGTTGATCACATCCAGGAAATGGAATGGAATGGAATGGAATAGTGAGCTCATGGCTGGCTGTTGATGAGGAGTTTGTCTACGATATATATCTCTCTAGTAATTACATATAAAAGTCATGAATGCATGCATGCATGCATGGTCTTATCACATTACGACTCACGAGATGCAAAAGTGTAAATTCAATGTATTTAGTTTTTTTTTAAGATGATGTAGTATCGCGTTTCTAGTACTGTACTCAAGGATTGGAGAAGAAGAAGAAGATAATAGCGCGTGGATCTTCGCCTCTGGAGTCGGGGAGTACGAGATAGATGGTGGAAATATTTCTGATGTTAGGATTGGGTGGAAATTACATTGCATGGCATGATGAAAAGACACCTGTCACATGTTCATTTATGTGATTGAAAATATTCCGATACAAAGGGATCAAAAAGAAAGAAAGATGTATGGTAATCCTGATGTAGGAAATCTCAAACTCGAGGGGCAAGAAGAATAGGATAATTGACTTCTAGAGTGGCTTTGGGATTGCCTTCCAGAGGGACGAAATCAACGGCTAGGGAATCTTTGACACCAAACACAGAGTCCTGGTCGAGATAAGGATCTTGACGGTCGAAGATTTGTGTTGTTACTGATACGTACGAGGTGTGTTGGACCTGTTGGCAAAATGGAATGTATTAGCTTGATACGGGAATTTATGAAATGATGATTGAGATATGATGAAGTGGATGAGAGAAGGCATTTTGAGCAGAAGATGTAGTGAAGAAAGGAGAAAGCCAGTGTAAAAATGAGTGAAGTGATCGGGCGAGGAGTTATATTCTAGAATTGAGACCTACAATCAAATGAATGTGCGCAGGACGGAAAATAGATCTATCCATTAACTTCAGAAGCTTTCCAGAAGGACCTACGGATCAATTAGTATCAAATTTTCAATACTGTACGAAAAGAGACACACCGTCGTCAGGAACGGGATAAGGAGTAGGTCTCAGGCAGTAAAAGCCATAATAACCCTTCGCATCCGTTGTGAATTTCCCCCGCAGATTAAGTTCGACTTGATTGGGATCCTGCTGCTCATACAACCCATTTGTGCTAGCTTCCCAGACATCGACTGTTGCGCCCTCGATCGGCTGTCTGGTCTTGAAATCGAGAACCACACCATGCATGTATGTCATCTCTCCATCGTCCACACCGTGGACTATAGAGGAATCATTCTCGAGAAGTGGCGCATCATGTCTGAAAAATGGGCCTAGGATTGCGCTAGCGGTGGGAGCATCAACTCCATCTGCCAATTTCTTGCTGGCGATTTCATCGACGAGTCTAGATTTCATGAATAAGTGCATATCCTTAATTTTGAACCAGATATACAAGCTTCACTCTCCCATACGGAACCCACGGCCCGCCTAGACGCATGCGGAATTAAAGCGAGTAGTAGAGGTCATAAGACAAGGAAAGCCAATGTGCCAACTTACGTCTCAAGCCCAATAACATCACAAACTAATTGCCCTTCATTCCTCTTTTCATCACTCATCTTCCCAGCCCAGTTCAACATCTCAACTCCCTGCATCCACTCGTCGACCGTGAGTTCAGTTTCGCGTGCAAAATCGTGAACATGACGGATCAAACAGGACATAACCTCACGCATACGAGGTGAAGTCTTTGGGCCCATCGCGTTGATAACCATTTGGGTGAAGTTGGGGTCAAACTTACTCCCAGATGGAGCCTCACCGTTCAACGCTGCCTTGGGAAGATGCCCCTCCATGATTGATTTTGTGATGTGCTTGAGAGAGAATATGAGGCTATCAGGAGTATTTATAAATGCTGCCAACGGTCAGTATTCATCCGAATAACGATCCCATCGAGGCAGGTCACCAGAATGACAATGCCCCTTTGAGGGTGGATGGAAATAAAACTTACTGCAAATGTAGATGATAGCAGATGATAATTTTGTCGACTGGAAGAGTTGGAGAGCTGGATCTCTAGGTAATTATAGCTTTTGACTTCATCCCGCGGGTATTGAGCATCCTCGGCGATCCGCATGATTAGCTGACGGTCAATGAGACAAGCAGCTTACAGCAACTGTTAGGTGAACTGAGAATTGACTGAGGAATGCATATGGTGGGTTACTTCCGCTGGCGTAGTTCACCGCAATACCCGCATTTATGGGGTAGAGCTTGACTCGGGAATAGGCTGCTGAGTTGGCTGGGCTGGTTGATCGGCACCGGTCGGGAAAGAGCCTGGCCGACCAACCAACCAATCAATCAGCAATAATTCACAAATATTAGTCATCACGATTGCGTCAAAACGTGAGTTGACCTGACTCCAACTCATATCCTAACAGTGGGCGTCAGAATTCCGTAAAAGTAGCCTATACCCACCAGATTGAATTAAAAGGACAACAATATAACGTTATCAATCCCGCGACGAAGTATAGGCTACTCTTACATACAGGCTACTCTTACAGAATTCCGACACCCAATGTTGGTCTCAATATTGGTCTCAATATTGGTCTCAATGTTGGTCTCAATGTTGGTCTTAATGCTGGTCTCAATGTTGGTCTCAATTCATTCTCTTGCTAAGACCAAGAAGAAGTATGCAACAAGACTTCATCTGTACCTTCTCATTTTCATCCTTCAGAACAGCACACAAATAAGTAAGAGTCCTCGTGCAGAACTCGAAGTTTCGAGACACAGAACAGGTGCATATCGTAAGGGAAGGCGATGTTTCTTGTCCTCGTGACCCTCACAATTGGCCTTGACAGATATTTTCTACTTCTGCGACAAATATCCATATCGAAAGTTTCGGAATAATGGAAACGGCATTGGCAGGCGGCATCTCCATAGGTGCTATGCTGATATGCTACCCCGCATGCACGATCCAAGTGGGCTTCGGTCAAAGTAAGAGCTTCAGAGTTCCCGGTATTACCAAGCAACGCGTGGCCGCTCATGCTTTGGCGAATTGAACACAAATGAATGTGCAGAGAGTGGTTGTATTTTCAGGACGCATTGTTCCCTCTGTCAACATCATCAGTCACTTGCTACCCACAAAAAATCTACCTCCTAAGGTGTTTTGGCATATTAATCGATAGGAGCAGAATTCAGAAACCATGCGATCGACTTCAGTATCCTATGTCGACGTCCTCATTGTTGGCGCTGGTCCTGCTGGGTTGATGGCGGCGACGTGGATGGCTAGATGTGGTATCAAGGCAAGGATTGTTGATAAGAGGGGGACTAAAATCTTTAATGGGTTCGAATTGATATATTCTTAGTTCTGTTCATTTTCCTGCAGCGTCAAGGAGCTGATTTAAGCCCGAATCCAGGCAAGCAGACGGTCTACAATGTCGAACATTGGAGGTGATATTCACACAGCACCTCCAATGCATTTTACTGATTGCAACGCCAGATATTCGACTCCTTCGACTTTGCAGACAGAGTTTGGAAAGAAAGCAACCACATGATTGAGATATGTCTGTGGAATCCCGACGCTGAAGGGAAGTTGAGACGATCGGACAGAATACCTGACACTATCCCAGGAATCAGTAGATTTCAGCAAGTAGTTCTCCATCAAGGTACTTCTTATCCTTTCGGAGTATGAAGTGAGGTGATGGCGCTGACAACTCTTGTACAGGTCGCATCGAACGTTTTTTCCTCGATTCTCTTAAAGAACACAGCGACATCCGAGTCGAGCGCGGCGTTCTTCCAGATTCCTTGTCGTTCGATGAAACCAAAGCAGAAGACCCTGATGCATATCCCATTGAGGTTATCCTACAACATCTACGCGACGATGAGACAAACCCAGAACAAGATCAAGCGACGGTAGATGGGGCTGCGGCATCTGATGGACTTTTCCGCAGTAATATGGCTGCAGACGATACTGACGAATTATTGAGTAAAGCACATGTAAATGGACTGGCTGGTACTTCGGAAACACTGAAGGCGAAATATATGATAGGCTGCGATGGTGCACATTCTTGGACACGGAGACAGCTAGGGTACAAATTAGAAGGCGAACAAACAGATTATATTTGGTATGGTGGTTGAAAGCCTCTTGCCATGTTTGAGATTGACGTTGTCCTAGGGGTGTACTAGACATAATACCTATTACAGATTTTCGTAAGGTAGAAAAAGACTTATTAGAAAGCTACTGCTAACAGTCCAAAGCTGATATTCGGATGCGATGTGCCATCCATTCAGCAAATTCGGGAAGTGTTATGGTCATTCCCAGAGAAAATAAACTAGTGCGACTATATATACAGATTACTACAACGGAGAAGGGAGCCAAGGTATGCTATTTTTCTGTTCCTTGACCGCGGTGGATTCTCTCTTACATTCTAGATCGAACGATCGACAATCAATCCTAAAATGATCCTCGAGTCTGCCCAACGAACCATGGCACCATACAAGTTAACATACGAATATTGTGACTGGTGGACCGCCTATCAAATCGGTCAAAGAGTGGGTTCGGACTTCTCCAAGAACGAACGCATCTTCTTAGCTGGTGATGCTGTTCATACGCATTCTCCTAAAGCAGGTCAAGGTATGAATGTCAGTATGCAAGACACATTCAATCTCGGGTGGAAGATAGCTTCTGTGCTTAACGGGACGGCTGAACGGTCGATTCTCAAAACCTACCAGTCGGAAAGACGGCGCATTGCTCAAGATCTAATTGCATTTGACCACAAGTTTTCACGACTTTTCTCTGGCCGTCCAGCAAAAGATGTGATGGATGAAACAGGCATCAGCATGGATGAGTTTAAAGATGCATTTCAAAAAGGCAATCTATTCGCAAGTGGTGTGGCAGTTGATTACGGCGCCAGTCTTCTTGTCGCTAAAGATGGAGACGCTGCGAGCCAAGGAGATGGTACCGATGTATCTCAAGACACAAAACTTCGAGTGGTAGGCAAACAGGATTTGGCTGAGAATATTAAGATCGGCATGCGTATGCCCAGTTTCAAGGTTTTGAATCAATCCGATGCACGGCCTTGGCACTTCCAAGAACGATTGAAAAGCGATGGACGTTGGCGAATCGTTGTCTTCGCTGGCGATATTTCCGACTCGAAACAAATGTCTCGCATCAACACTTTGGGCCCAAAATTGGAGACTTTGGTAAAAAAATATACACCACAAGATAAGAAGATAGATTCTGTCATCGAGGTCCTTATGATACATAGTGCACTGCGGATTGCTGTGGAGCTTCTTGATTTGCCGGATATTTTTCATCCGTTTACGGAGAAAGAGGGATACGATTATTGGAAGGTTTATGTAGATGATATGTCGTATCATGAGGGACATGGAAGGGCATATGCGAATTATGGTGTTGATAAGAAAGAGGGTTGTTTGGTTGTGCTGAGACCAGATCAGCATGTGTCATGGATTGGCAAACTGGAAGATGAGGAGGACATGGGAAAGTTCTATGAAGGTTTCATGAGGATGAGGAGGTAGATGGTAGATGAGAAAGTTATAGAGATGAAGAGGAGAGGAAAGAGGTTTGAGATCGATCTAACTTATACATTTTGATTGTTGAGGTTTTGGTGGTAGCGGAAGCTCAGGTTTCATTTCTACGATGTTAATCACATTATCTATGTTGGATAAGTTATACATACCGAATTCGAGTTATCGTCTTAACGAGTTGTGTCTACATTTTCCTTTGTTACATACATTCTTCAAATCATAAGTTTGAACAATCGGTAGGTGGGCGAGACAATACATTCTTACCCTGTTAACTTTCACGACAACGGTTGTCATATTGCCCCCGCACTGCATTTCATTCACATGCGGAAATATTGCGTCTCACTAGCATTGGTCGACTCGGGATTTGTTAGTGTGGAGATAATGTATGGAGATACGGTTCTTATGTATTTATTATTTATCGGTCAGTAAGGGAGATTGTGTCATTGGATGCATGTGTCTAAGTCATAGTGAACTTCTGGGAGAAATACGAGGGAGGGATTCAGAGGTACATGTTCAAAGAAAAGAGAACTTAGTACATGCTGCTCCCTAACACAGCGGCGGCCCCGGAATAAGACACAATCTAAGCATGTTGGAGTCTTGATAGAAGTCTAATATCGCTAAAGGAAGACGTCACATTTGAGCAGAGGAAGGTCAGATATGCATGAAAGGACCAGCCTTCAATAGGGCATTGAATTTCTTTCGATCCAGATTCAAAGACGTAACCGAAGAGATGCAAAGAAGATTGAGTTGAATGACCTCCTATAACATGACGATTCCTCCTGTGGGCCTCTCAAACATCATCGTAAATTTCAAGAACTAGAAGCCCATTTACTCCGTGTAAGAGCCCTTGAAGACTTTATAAAAGTTGTTCGGGGCATCCCCCTCATTCCATCTAACCAATGGCTTCAATCCCGCAAACTTCCACACACCATTAACCTTCTTGTAATAATGCTCATTAGTAGCATGGCTGTGACCCTTCAACTTGATCTCCTTCAATTCAGGCGTAGTGTAGACCTGATGTCCGGCACGAAGCTGATGATGACCGATGACGTAGTCGTCGGAGATCTTCTCCCAGCGAGTGGCGCCGAGGAGATGTTGAGTCTTGACGCATGGATCGCCGAGGAACCCAGGGTCCGTCACCATGGACAGGAAGTCCTTGGCGGACATGGCGTCCCATTTGCCTTTGCCGATGGTGGTGTAGTCGACGAGGAGCTCGGGGGCGATGATGCCTTCAAGACGTTTCCAGTCCTAAGGTTGAGTGTTAGTCAAAATTATATGATTTGAAAAGCTTTAGAATAGTAAACGGGAAGGAAGGTAAAGGTTGGTAGACATACCTTTGCATCGTAGCTGTCACCCCAGTCGAACATCAACGCAGTGAGGTCGAGGTAGTCTATATAAAACTTAGCAAAGCCGCATGTGCAAACATTGGAAAGACTGTCTTACCTTCGAATGAAACTTTTCCAGCTGCCATATTTGGTGATTGTGTTAATTTATGTCGTGTACAGAAAGATAGACAACAAAATAAAACGAATGAGTGATGACTTTCACAGCATATATGTGTATCGCCATGATCAATAATTTAGTTGTTCTGAGCTTGAGCTCATGCTTTGGAGCTCGCGTCGCGCTTTAGCTCAGATCCCGAGCCCGAGTCCGGTGAGCTTTCCAGCTCGTACGACCTCCGGGGTGTAGCCGCACGCCAAATGCGCCATGATCTTTGCGAAGAGTATCATAACGAAGGAATCGCATCCCTGGCTGAGCAGGCCCAGATACCTAGTCCGGACTCTCCAACTTGAGGATTGCGCATCGAAGACATCAACCAAGGCTTACGTGCAGCGGACAAATTGATCGGGTCGTGGCTGTGATTCGTTAAGTCCGATGTTGTGTGGGGAGTGTTGCAATCGCCATGCGATCGCCATGCAATCGATAAGTTATGCTGTTTATGCTTTATGCCTGTAGACATTATCGATAGTAAGCTTCAAGTAGATCATTGTTTGCAACCATGGAAATACTCTGGGAACGCAAGCTCTGGTGGCTACATTCGATCCCATGGAAATTAACTAGGATGGGAATGAGGGGCCCGATGTGGGGTCATTTTGTGTTTCTACTTCGGAAACAAATACTATGGCCTACGAGCACAAGGTGGCTGTTAGTCCATGAAACTGGCGGAACCCTAATCGGACGGCTGGATGTTCCCCAAAATTGGAAATAAACAGCCAATAATCCCGAAGCGCGAACAGACCCCCAGCTTGCGAAGACTCCGTTTTAGTTGGCCGTCGATGGGCGGACTTCTTGCTAGACTGTTTGAATCCGTGCATTGATGTGGAGACTATGTTCAGACAGCTCAGTCCTCGTTAACAATAAAGAGGTTTGTATGAAGAGGTCAATGATGTATGTGTGAAATTTTAGTTCGTTGGGACTGTAGATCTATGGTGATTCTTGGACGTTACTGTTAGTATGGGCGTATACGAAAATGGAAGCTAGTAAAGCACTGTGAAGCCCCTAACGCCTCGCCGCGACTATTGTAACGCCCGAAGACCGAAAGGTCCGAGTAACAGTGACATTGTCTGTCTGTTCAATGCTATAATACGGTCATTATCCTTTCGGCGTATTGTATTTTTGTGTCTGTCCCAACATCGCTTTCGTACCACTTCCGTCTTCACCCCATAACATTCTCAGGTTCGTTATATAACCCTAAAAAAATGTCTGCACCATTCAAGACGCTTGAAGGCAAGGTGGCTCTCGTTACAGGTTCGGGACGTGGAATTGGTCGAGGAATCGCCCTGGAACTGGCTGCCCGTGGTGCTTCAGTTATTATCAACTATGCCAACTCATCAGGACCAGCAGAGAAGGTTGTGAAGGAAATCGAACAACTCGGTAGCAAGGCCATTGCCATCAAGGCCGATGTCTCGAAGGTTCCTGAAGTGCAACGCTTGTTCAAGGAAGCCAAGGCACATTTCGGAAAACTCAACATCGTGATGAGCAATTCTGGTACCGAAATTTTCAAGGAGGAAGAAGACGTTACTGAAGAAGATTATGACAGAGTATTCGGCTTGAACACCAGAGCTCAGTTCTTCGTGGCCCAGCAAGCCCTCATCCATCTCGAAGAGTACGGAAGAATTATTTTGATGTCATCCATCGCTGCTGGAATGTCTGGTGTACCAAACCATGCCTTATATGCTGGTAGCAAAGCAGCCGTAGAGGGATTTGTACGAAGTTTCGCCAAGGATTGTGGAAAGAAGAAGATCACCTGCAATGGTATTGCCCCAGGAGGAATCAAGACTGACATGTATGAACAGTGAGTATCCCTCTCCATTCATCGAGAAATTTGGGGATGATTGCTAAGTGAACCATAAGAAACGCCTGGCACTACGTTCCTGGAGGAACTCCAGACATGCCAGTAGAGACCATCGATAAGGGGCTTGCGGCGGTGTGTTCTCTTGGACGTGTTGGTGTCCCACAAGACATTGGAAGGGTAGTATCGTTCTTGGCTGGTCCAGAATCAGAGTGGATCAATGGTAGGTGATATTCCTCAAAAATGTGTAACAAGATGATAACATAGAACAGGTCAAATCCTTCAACTGAATGGTGGTGGAAAGTAAGCCGATTGGAGACGATGCTGTGTGGTTGGCAGAACTTTTTTGTGCTCATATGAGTAACTCAGGATAGCGGAGTAAACCTGATGGTCGACCTAAACAGTTATAGATGTGTATGTAGAATGAGCAGATACCAATTTCAAAGCATCTTTGCGGATTAAATATCACCTGTCCTGACTAGGCTCTATTCCCATATGTGAAATTAAAATCAACACCTATTCGACTGATTCCCAGAGATTGCTCTATTTGAGCGTAAGCGAGACTATAAGTAATCGTGTTTGCGCAGTAATCACTCTATATCAGATGCCGGACATGTCAATGAGACGCTAACCTGCTGTGCGGTGCTGACACAAGTGGGGATTCGTGCAGAGGTAAGACGACTAACGTAGGTCTCACCCTCACCCGCGTATGCTGATGCAATACTTTCGTGTTGCATCTGACTTGGAGGGGATTTTGAATGCCTGTTCACCTGATAGTCTTAACTTGCTTGCTGGATTAGATGGTTTAACAGTATCCACTTATTTCGAGACCAATAAACTGTATTAATGACATCAATCAGCAATCATAGTAGGGCAATATTCAAAATACCACACGCCTGAGTTCCTCGACAGCTAATCGAATATGACTGATCGCCCTCCTTAGTCTAAGTAAGAGCTACATAGCGGAGTGAGCTTTCCTAACGTTCGCAAGCGAACAGTGTATCGCTCATCTCTTTCACAGGTAGGTTGAATAAACCGAGTTGTTTCTTTCTTCAACCGTATATGGTCTCCAAGCCCATCTCAGACATTACATCCACTAGAAAATGTGTTAGTGCTGTCCAAATTTGCTTCCATTTTGTTAGTTATTGAATGGGGAGCGATTTTGCTTACTCCAGAAGACATCTTGTCCAAGATCTGCTCGAGCCCAAGTTTCTTGTACCAAGATGATTGCTTTACCTATCGGCTTCCCAGGCAATGAAAGCTGGAAGTCCTGAAACCGCGTCATAACAAAGCGCCGGGCTGCTGCCACATCTACCTCAAAGTTTGAGATAGCGTTAAATAGAGACGCAGTATTAGACTCTAGACCATGCATCGCCCCACCAGGGAAGACCATGTAAGGCTCACTCAGCGGAAATGTAGAACTTGTAGGTGGAGAGAAGCGAAGCTCACTTGCAGCAACTATCAACACAACAGGCTGAAGGCATCGGGTGCCTGATGTCTTCGGTAATTTTTCTAGAAGTGAAGTGATGTGAAGTGCTAGAGAAATGAGAAACTCCTCTACTGGTCGTATGGCGGATACAGACATGATCTCTTGTGTAGTTGATTGTCGGAGGAGATATACGGATGGAAAAACACGATAGATCTCGAGAAGTCCGGCGCATCTATATGCTTCAGCTAACAAGATGTACTGTCGGACCGGTGTATTTGCATCACCAGCATCTACAAGGTCAGCCTCTGAGGGTAGATTAAAAGACAGTAATTGTTCTTCCAGATCAAGCGCACTTGTCACCCATCGCGACTCTGAAACAAAAGAACCCTGGGCATTAGGGTCGTCGGAATTGAGCGGAAAGAATGGATCATTCAAATCGAAGTCCGCAAATTGCCTGAACGGGGTTTTTCGGTTAGCTCGAATCAACCTGCCAATATTTGAGAATAAGACTTGGAGTTTTGGAGCAACCCCAGCCCAAGGATGGGGGAAAATCTGATGATCTTCTGACGATGGTGTAGATATTTTTTCTCGTGAAGCTTCTTCCGAAACCTCAAGATACTCATCATCTTCCACAAACGCGGCAAGCATGTCCCAGTAGACGATGCATTGCTCAAAAAACCTATTTTGTCTTTGCGTCTTGCTACTGATGGCGGCCCCCTTCTGGTACTCCAGCCTACGTCTGTTCAACCTTTTGGCCGTCTCCAAGTGTACTAATCCAAGATCCTTAGGATTGTGCCATGCTGTCGTTTGGCCTACCAGCAAAACTGTCAGTAACGTCTTATCGACGTTTTCTTGCGACTCCATCCCAGCCCGCTGCAATTGATACAAGGACTTCAATGATTCTCTCTGCATTTGAGCACCAACCACTGACATACGTGGGAAGTGGTTACTCAAATATGCAGCCGCCATGCTTTGAATAGCATAGTATATCGGCGCTGAGCCATCCCACAGTCGCCCTACAGTTACTCTGAAGGGATTGAGCATGCCATCGAATGAGGAGAATATTGAGCAGATGTAGCTAAAATAGTACTCGACCAGCATCGTAGGTAGGTGTACCAGAAATTCCGGCACTTTAGAGTTCGTCAAATAATGACGGATGGCGGACAAGCTGTCATTGAACATCACCGTTTCTTTGCCATGATCCGTACTGTTTCCAGCGACAATTGGGCTAGTATCTTCTCTCCCAAAGGAGGAACTCCTATGACTCTGCTCAGGCTGAGATTCTCCACTCAAAGGAGTGGAGTTATCTCTATGTAGCCCTTGTTGTAATCCAGTTGAGGTTGCTCCACCGGGAGACAGCTCGGATGCGGATGCAAAGAGAGCTGGATTTTCTCCAAGCAATTTTTCGTGTTTAGTTGACCAGACCAATTGCTTTCCAATGTAAGAACATTCCGCTTGCCTTTTGACGCACTGGAAACAATGTGGCTTCTTTTCATCACATTTCAGCTAATACCACATCAGTACCTCGATAAGTATTTCTAAATTGAAAAGTCTTACGCGTTTAGCTTTGCATCGCTGACATCCTTGACGAGATTTGGGAGCTCTGCGTGGATTTCCGGTTGACTTGGATGGTGAAGCGCCGGAGTTCACTGATGCGGGCTGATCGTTCATACTTAGTGTGGAGTTTGTAGAATTAGGTTTGTGCACACTTCACGCGCTGCTCCGATGACATTCGAATAGATGAACTCAACAACAATCCAGTGAGACAGTACTATCTCTGAATACGGGAGACTGCGCAGAACATGCTCTATCTCCATACGATCTGGTGCTGCGGTCTGAACAGCCTTGCAAGTTTACTTGGAAGTTTGCGGATCTTGCTTTGGAAAACACAACGCCTCATCGTGGGACCCACTGTAAAGCCACCGGATCCTAGTGTGCACGTGCCGATTACACTTACGCTCAGTTGACGCTCAGTTGACGCTTAGTGACGCACAGTGACGCTCAGTGGCGCTCTTGCTGTGCCGGCTCTCATCACGTCGCAGTACACAATTTGATATTTGATATCCATCTTGGGGAATTTTCTGCTCTTGAACATATACTACACATCGTGCTTGGTTATGCCTGGCTTTGCGGCTAAAGTAAAGTAATGGATGCAGTTATGAATTGTATTTATGTGAGATTAAGAGCTGTTGAAATGGTGCTCTCGGCCGCGTCAAAGCTGGGTGTCAGTTTCATC
This sequence comes from Clarireedia aff. paspali H2, assembly GCA_026770245.1. Classification (NCBI taxonomy): domain Eukaryota; kingdom Fungi; phylum Ascomycota; class Leotiomycetes; order Helotiales; family Rutstroemiaceae; genus Clarireedia; species Clarireedia aff. paspali H2. The sequence goes on from JAJCXA010000002.1 coordinate 560,280, forward strand.
CGGGGTCGATCAAATAAGTTGACCTCCGAAACAAATCATGACTCAGAGCTCGAGATAGAAGCTCTTTATTCGATCCTGCACAGCATTTGCAACGCTGGTGAGTATGATTCTTGTTTTACTTTACTATGGAACGTCGAAAGAAGCTTTTCCATCATCGAGTAATCCAGACCATGAATTCCGTACCGACATTAACAATATGATATGAATAATACACTCCTTACGTACGATCCTCCTTTCTAAAGCGATATTTCTGATTCTAGTTCGTTGTATAAATACTTTGGACCGACAGGAAGTGTGAATTTGTGACATTGCAGAAGAAACTTTTCAACTGCGCGGTATCTACATTTCCACTTATAGCATTACAGAGCTGCGGAACCTCCCCAAACACCTTGCGAACGGAAAAGAGCAATTATTGTGACATTTTAAATATTAAAGTCTGAACGCAATTTGAATTCTAGGATACAGCCATCACAGCACCATGGTCAATACAGGAACACCATCAAAAGGCTGCTACCTGTGTAGGGCAAGAAGAATCAAAGTAAGAACAGCATATTCTAGCCTCTTACGATTTACGCCAGTTATCTATGCTGATTCTTTTAAGTGTGACGAAGGAAAGCCTCATTGCGCGCGGTGCCAAAAGTCTAAGCGACAATGTCCTGGTACAGTCAGTCCCTTTCAAGGCAACTGGCCTACATCTAACAAAGATAGGGTATCGCGATGCAAGTGAGCTTAAACCACGCAAGTATTCCAAAGCAAACAGGCGTATGGCATCTATGTACCTCATTCCCAATGATCCAGCGTTCAAGCTGAACTCGTACAGCTATGGCCGACCTTCTATGGATCAAGCCTGGGCGAAAAGGGCGGACATTATTTTGGAAGATGATCTGTGTCACAGTCAAGAACGCCTAATATCTACAAATACGCCTGGTTGTTGTTCCTACCAGCATCTGGGAAATGCAACCTTGGGATTTCCAACATCGGTTGTAGTTTTTGATGCCCGTAAATCTGTGTCGATAACTATACCAAAACAATTTTCACCTCCTCTTGATCAACGAGCCATGTGCTTTTTCCTATCCAACTTTGTTCTGCTCCCACATAGTAGTGCTGCGAAAGGCCACTTGGAGTTTCTGGTGCCATTGGTTCAACAAAGTTCCAAGAACTCAACTTTGGTACTCACATTGAATGCCGTGGCACTGGCAGCCCTTGCCAATCAGCCAAATACAAGGGAATTGCAATCCGCCGCCGACAGCCAGTATTGCGCGGCTTTAAATCAGATCAACAAGGATCTACAAGATGCTAAGAAGGCACAACAAGACTCGACTTTAGCATCGGTGTTCTTGTTGTCTATCTACGAGGTGAGAAGATGCAACCTCGCTTGTAAAGGCAGCTACTTATTCAACACATAGCAACTCAGTTCCCACCCCGTGACACTTAGTGGATGGATATCTCATCTTGATGGAGCTGTGGCATTAGTAAAAGCAAGGGGCAAAGCACAGCTGAATACTGACATCGGTCGCGCCCTTTTTAATGCCATCAGGTCACATATGGTCTGCTTATCCTTCCATGCACTTGAATGTAAATACTGATAAACATCAGACTGTTGAATGTATCGGCCACTCTAAGGAAGTAAAAGAAGATGCCGACTGGTGGACTACTTTTGCTATCGGAGATCCAGTGCAACATCGACTGTCGATTCTAAATATAAAAGTAGCAGGTCTTCGTGCAGAGTCTCATCGAGTATGTACGCTGAAAGCAGGCACTACCGAAAATGTAGAGAGAGTCCTACAGCATTTGCGAAAAGCTCAAGCACTTGATCAGGATTATATCAATTGGGTCGAAGACTTGCCCGAGCCTTGGAAGCCTAGTCCTACATTCTGGATCAATACATCGCTGGATGCAGATATGGAGTTCACGAATTTCTACCCAGGTCGTGTAGACACCTACCGTGATATCTGGATGGCCACTACACAAAATCTCGCACGTGTATCGCGGCTGTTTATCCTCACGACCATTTTGCGGTGTACAGCTTGGCTGACTGTACCACTCAATTATGAGGAAACGCATGAATACGTTACTGTATCCGAGCAAGCACGGGTTTTAATAGAAGAGATCATTGCTAGTATTCCATATTACTTCGGGCATGAAGCACAGGACACAAGTAATTCTGCATTTAACGACTCGTATTTTCCCTGTGGGAGCAATAGCAAAATTGGCGGCACAGGAGTAACCGGAGTCTTTGCTATGTGGCCTATCTTTGCAGCTCTTGGTTCAGATTTTACTTCAGATTCTCAAAGATCATGGTTGAGAGGACGTCTAAAATATATTGCTGAGACGTTGGGCATACACCAGGCTAGGATGTTACTTAAAGTGAGTTCTCCCCCGCATTGTTCGCGAAATGAGATTGCTCAACATACATAGCTACAAACTCGATACCCATCTACTTTCATCTACCTGGACCGCAGTGCGAAGTTGAACATGGTTGTTCCTCGAGGGACTCCTCTAGGTACCCATCCAACAGTTCCGGTTAGATAATACAAACATATCAAAATTATTTCCAGCAATTGATACCACTGCCAAGACCTACAAATCTGTTATGTGACTTCTTTTTAGTAATTTTCGGATGTCTCATCTTTTCCCTACATCATGCTAGAATGGTGACTTCAACCTCTCGTTAGATCATTGTTTAGTCCATCTGAGCACAAGCACGACGTAACATTAACCCTACATCCATTCGGCCTCAAGCTAAAGACGAGGGCCGAGACAGTCGTAAAAGGAAGCTGCCTCGCATTCCTGTAAAGTTCAAATGAAGTAATATACGAACATTTCGGTAGTATAAATGTTCCTATAAACGGTTATCTTCTGCCGTGGAAATACGGCAGTCAGTTAACGGAAAATCCTCCATCTTCTCCAACGGACTTCCGGCACCAACTGACATATACTCCGGAGGCATAGCAACTGTTAAGCATGGGCTAGAATTAGCATGAAATGGCGTAGTCATACAATACGACTGGGAGCTGAGTTTAGCAAACTTTGAGGTTGATGGGTAGAATTATACCTTCACTTTTCTTGCTATGGTGGAAGTATATGGCAACGGCAGCCGAAAATGTGAATTCATCGTGTCGTCACTGATGTACTTTTGCAATCAAACGAATCTTTGTAGTACGATTCTCAGTTCATACTAACAGAGGTATGATGTTGAAGAAGTAGTCCTCAATAATGTAGAACGTCAAATGGAAAGTGGTTGAGGACAGGATTGTAGGACAGGAGTTAAGTACACAGTCGCAACTACAGTCGCAACTACCCCGCTGTACTTTAGGCCTGTCAGCACCAAATATGCTGACGCTGGGCCCCAATAACCCCTAAACGCCCGACCCCCGAAAGCATCGCGACAGCACACGACTCAAGACGATTTGTTGCAGTAGCAGAATAGTTGCAAATGATGAGAACGAGAAGAAATTTTCATTGAATTAGCTGAGCACTAAAACTCTAAGTGATTAAACAATATTTTATAACCATAAATGACTCCATAAAATCCATAGACATTGACGTCGCGGCGTATTCATCAACATATGCTAACCAGATGATCCGCGCCAAAACCTGCAAAATACAAGATACCTCCCATTGCAGAGCGTAACTAGTAACAAAGAAAATCAACCAGCAGAAACTCATTAAGCCAAAGATATTATACATTTTAATACAAAATTTTACCATATTTTAGATTGAGGGCATTCAAAGCTCCAGACTCTGCTTGATGAGTTTGGCCAAATCGTGTGTCTGGAATGATGAGTCAGCAAGATAAGATTTCGAATCGGCAGTGAATATGAACTTACAATAGGCTCTCTCATCATCGTGAAATGATTACCACGCGTGCTCATACATCTTACATTTCCCTTTCCGACCAACTTCTCCCAGCCATTGTGGCCGAGATCTTTGCGGTCGTGCACCAACCAATCCATAGAGTTGGGCATCTTCACTTTTGGATCCCAATCTGGCTCGGGGTCTTCCTCATTATGAACGACTCCATCGCGTGCCCAGATGAGGGTTGTTTCTGGCATGTTGTCGACGTTGATGGATGGTAAAGAGGTCAAGTGCTCGGAGTATGAGGTGAGTTCGCGGACTGTGGAGAAGAAATGTGGAAGGAGCCATTTGGGAAGCGACTCCAATCCACCTTCACCGAGAAGACCGATCTTAGCACAGTACTGATGGAAGGATGCTGGGAGTGCTTCAAGACCGATTGGGAATGGTGAATCGATCAAGAGAAGTTTGTCGACTCTGTCACCGTTGGCGATCAATTGTCGAGTAGCTTCGTATGCGAGGACACCACCTGCGGACCAGCCACCTAGGGTGTACGGTCCTTGGGGTTGACGACGCTTGATCTCTGCGAGGTAGATCTGAGTCACTGCTGGAACACCGATGGTGAACTCAGTAGGATCCTTCATGAATGGGCAGTTGAGGCCAAACACGACGAGAGATGAGTCAATGTTGGGAATGGGAGTGTACGAAGATGCAACACCGGATCCATCAGGAAGAAGGAAGAGTGTCTTTGTAGCAGTCTTTGGGTTGCCTTGCAACAGTATAGATTTTGCAGGTGGATATTGAGAAAGATCGATCGGTGCAGCGACCTGAGTGATAGCTGGAGCTCTTTTAGGTTCAGTTACTGGCTTCACTTTCTTCGTTTCGATAATCTTTGGCTTGGTCTTTCTCAAGCCCAAGGAAGTCTCAATCTTCTCGACGCTAGTGTTTTCAACCAAGAGGTCAGAGCTCAGATTCAAACCAGTCTTCTCTCGCAGAGCACCCAGGATGCTTAAACTCATGAGAGAGTCCATGCCCATGTTAGCAAGGTCGGTATTGTCTGTGATTTCCTCAAGCTCTACACCCATCTCCTCAGCGATTGTAGTCCTGATGATCTGAACGATCGAAGCGTTGTCGCTATCAGCATCGCCGTCGACCGATGAATCAGACTCAGGCTCTACCATCTCAAAGGCATCATCATCACTCTCACTAGAGGAATCGTTGGAGACCATTTCAGGAGTAGATAATCCAGAGCTTTCTGGGCTATCTTGATTCTCGAACTTGTGCATGTAAACCTTAAGGTGGTCAACCGTTGGCTCATTCTCGAAGACACTACTCTGGAAATCAATCTCAAGTTCTTCACGGAAGCGACCGGAGATGCTCAAGCCCAGCAATGAGTCGACGCCCATATCAGAGAATCGGATTGGCCCTGCCAGTTCAGCAATATCGCATCCAATTTCCTCTGCCATGATCTTCAGGGCCTTGGAGAAAAGACCTTTGGAGAGTGGCTTGCTGTACTTGGGGTCAGCTTTAGTGACAACTTTAAGACCCATTGCCTTCCCTGGCTTAGCAGCAGAAGCAGCCTTGGCTGGGGAGGCATTGGCAGCTCCACGAGCTGGAACTTTCTTGGGTGAGAGGAGGGTCTCAAGTAACGTGCGTGGCACACATTGAAACTTGACACCACCTACAACTGCAATGATCTCCTCGCCATCGAAGACGTAGACATCACCAGCAACCATCGAGCCTCCACCTGGGACTTTCTGCATCTTGACATAAGATCTGTACTCCTTATCGGCAGACATGGTCTTAGCGAATCTCATGGACTCCCATCCATGTGAGATGTAGACATGCTTCTTCGAATCAACAGCATCATTGGCATTCATGGTGAAACCAGTGATGTGACAGACACTGTCGATCCAGTAAGGATTCATATAGAACTTGCCATCCTTGGGCGATGTCTGGAATTGGACCTTGGCAGTGGCTTCACATTCCTCACTCCAGAGGTAGACCTCATCCATTCCACGATATCTTGGATCGTAGCTAACAAGAGCAGAGAACAGCTTGTAAGCCATTCCTCTCTGAATCTTGTGAACTGCTTTATTGGACATCAAGTTGTCGATGCGGCCTTGGACAAGGAACTTGCGGCGTTCCCATTCCTTCAGCCATAAAGAAGAGTCTTCAAGAGTGACTTGACATTTGGTCTGCTCAACTGGCTTGCCATCATTGCCGTATGTACGGAAGACAACAGTACCGCGACGTTGACCTAGGTCAAGCTTGGTCTCAATCTGGAGTAGATGAGTCTTTGCGTTGTTGTCCAGAACCAATGGTTTGTGTGTCTCCATGCTGCCGACGTTAAAGCCAACTGACTCTTCATCGGGCTTAACAAGCTTAAGAGCGTAGTCGCAGATGGTCAATGCCATATCTCCATAGATGGAAGATGGGAACAATGGCTGACCGTGAACCAAGTGACCAGCGATGGCAGCGCGAAGGTTGGGCTCCATGAGATCAGACTCAGCAATGATGTTAACAATGTCGCCGTCAATCTTCTCGGAGATAATCTTCTGAACGGTCGTGGTTGAGAAGCTTTGCTTCGCGGCATTCGCGGCGACCAATTGCTTGTCGCCCTTGGTAAGACACCAGTTCTCACGATAATCAATCCAGTAAACTTTCTCGTCGAAGGAGTATGCCGGAAGATCAAGAACTTCAACAGAGTCCTTGAAGTTGATATGGTACTCATCCCAGTTGAGATCGAGACCAGCATTGAATAGAGTAGCCAAACTGGCAGCTGTGGTAGCCCAGGCATCGGCGTTGCGACTGAGAGATGGTACGGTGGTAGTACCAGTTCCAATGATGGCTTTGATCATGTTGGAGCAGACTGGGTGGGGACCCATCTCAACGAAGAGAGTCTTCTCGTCGATGATAGCACCCATCAAAGCAGAGTTGAAGCCACCAAGGAAATCGACAGCCTCTCTGCAGTGCTTAGCAAGATACTCTGGGCCGAAGACACCCGAAACCTCAACGACAGTACCAAGAAGGGTTGAGATGACTGGAATTCTTGGCTGGTGGAATGTAGTAGCTTTTGCAGACTGGATGAAGTCCTCAAGGATTGGCTCAACCTGGGCTGAGTGGAACGCATATGGCACATTTAGCATAGTGTTCTTGATGTTCTGTGCGGTCAATTTATCCTTCAATTTGTTCATGTTATCAACAGTGCCAGAGAACACTGTCTCCTCCGGACCGTTGATGCATGCTTTCTCCACCTCAAGGTCGGACAAGAACGGCTCGACTGCTTCGAATCCAGCACGGACCGCCAACATACCATGGCTGCCCATAGCGCACTTAGAGACCAAGAGCTGAGCGCGGCGGCCAACCAGGCAAATGGCGTCATAGGCTGAAATGACACCAGCAACTTGGAGAGCAGCGTACTCACCAAGTGAGTGACCAACAACGACAGATGGCTCAATACCCCATGACTTCCAGAGCTCAGCAAGAGAGATCTCAACGCATAGAATAGCCAATTGAGTCATGATTGGAGAAGCAGTAGCAAGATCAGTGATGCTCCCATCAATCAGACCAATGAAAGATGGGAATCCTTGAGTGCGAGCCAAGTGATCGTAATCCTCAAGGTCACGACGGAACTGGTAGACGTCTCTGAAGAGAGCCTTGCCCATGCCGAGGTAGTGCGACCCCTGGCCAGTGAAAGCAAAAGCGACTCTCGGCTTTATGCTCGAGACCGGAGTGTGAGGGCCTTCGGTATACGCGCTGAGGGCTTTTTGAGCACCTGCTAAATCCTTTACGTCAACTGCGATACGGTATTGGTACTGATAACGACGAGCTGATGTGGTATATGCAAGACTGGGAAGGCACGAAGCCGGTTGCGTCTTGCTCCATTCTAGGATTTTGCGCACATTGTTCCTGAAAGATGCGAGAGATTTGGCTGTGACAATGACAACTTGAGTAGATCTTGGGTCTGTCACCTCAATTAATCGAAGTGGGGCGTCCTCGATCAATGTGGCGGTGTTACCACCAGCTGCACTGAAGTTGTTCATGAAGATGTATCGGGTACCGTTCAAGGGTCTTGGGAAAGGTGTTGGTTTGAAGGCCATTTGGAGGTATCTATCCTTCAAATCCTTGGAGAAACCTTGGTTGATCTTGGTCTTGATACCGCAGTGGGGTGGGATAAGGTTCTTCTTGAACATCATCATCACCTTAACCAAGGCGGTCGTACCAGAAACAGCTTCTCCGTGTCCGACGTTTGCTTTAACTGAGCCAACATACAGAGGCTGATCAGAGCGGCGTCTGTACTTGTTAGTGGGTGCGAAGATTGAAGAAACACTCTCCATTTCTACACCATCACCAGCTTGAGTTCCGGTGCCGTGCATCTCCACATAACTCACATCACGAATGTCAACACCAGCGTCATCCATCACCTTCTGGAACAAGAATTGCTGGGCACCGACGTGGGGATGGGTAATGGAGACAGCTTCAGCGCTATGATTTGTGGCGATGCCGGCAATGACACCCAAGATTGGGTCCTTATCAGCAATGGCATCGTCAAGTCTCTTCAAGATGACGGTAACGACACCATCACCACGGCAGTAACCATCAGCCTCATTATCGTATGTCTTGCAAGAGCCAGTTTTGGACAAGAATTGGCCCTTGGATAGACCAGAGAAAATATCTGGATTGGTCATAACGTTCATGCCACCAGCGAAGACGGTGTCGCAGTCTCCAGCTCGCAATGACGTACATGCCAAGTTAATAGCAGCCATGGAACTGGAGCATGCAGTGTCGACACTGTAGGATGGACCACTGAAGCCAAAGTGATAATTTATTCGTCCAGGGCCGAATGCTCTGACACCACCTGTGATGAAGTAGGTATCGATGTCCTGCGCAGCATTGATCTCACGCCAATCATCGGATGTTTGGCCGTAGAAGGTACCAACTCTGTGAGCCTGCGTAGATGGGGTACGATCTCTGACGAAACCAGACATTTCCATTGCTTCGTAGGCAGTGGAGATAGCCAAGCGCTGCATAGGATCTGTTTGGGTGGCCTCACGAGGGGACATGTTGAAGAATCTGGGATCGAACAATCCTGGCTGGTCAATAAAACAGCCGAATGGTGTGTGTGACATATTTTTTCCCTTGCCGGAAGGATCGTAGTGCGCCTTTGCGTCGAAGCGATCAGCTGGTACTTCACGATGCACGTCAAGTCCTTGCTCGAGCAATTTCCAGAATGCCTCATGATCAGGTGAATTAGGGAATCTTCCAGCCATGCCAACGATGGCGATCTTAGATTCAGCCATTCTGCCGCTGACAGCTCGAGGAATTGCGCTTTGCATCATGTATGAAACGTGGTCCTCCATTGATAACTTCAAGCCACCACCGTTTTTCAACGATGAAATGAGACTATTACCGAGAGCTGTTGGCCCCATCGCAAGAACGCGAACGCTGTCATATTTAGATGCTCTAACATCCGCAGTGGCCAACTTTATCAATTTATCCCACTTAACCTGCTCCGCCAAAATCTCCATGATGGAGCTTCTGAAAAGCTCGACCGTAGAGATGGACTCCTTGTGTGCGGCAGTGCCGACTAAAGGAAGCTTAGAAGAATATTTCTCAAGCTCAGACACGATTTCAGGTGTCAAAATTCGCTCGATGTCTTGAGGATTGTAAAGGTGAGAAGCGTGGTATGGACCTCTAATGCCGATTTCTCGTCGTTGGAGATTCTTGAACGTCCCGCAAGACTCGAACAATTGAGCTCGAATGGTGGGAGCACCACTGATGGTGATTGACATAGCACCAACGGCGCTAATGTACAGTCTTGTTGATTGAATCAATCCCTTCACATAGTCAGTTACGGTAATTCCTCAATAAAGCTGCAGAGTTTTACCTTTTCATGATTGAATTCTGCTATTGCAGCTTCAGCTGCATCGACAGTGGTACCAAGTACAATGGTAGACCAGGTTTGCTGTCTGTCTTTTATTGTCTCCAGTTGATTTCCAACTGTCGCAACTCGTGACCCTAACCGGAAGGCAATGCGAACTGCCTGGACGGCCAGTGGAATTAAAGATGTGAGGGTAGTACATGATGCGACGGCGGAAGCGGCGAGCAATCCAGTGCAGACGCCCAGTACTTCGGTATTAGCAGGTTCTAAGTATGCAAGAGGTTGTGCCTCAAAAAATCTGCGTTTGCTGTTAACGATATTAACTCCCTCAGCATTTCCCATTGGTCACATACCCAATGAAATGAGTGAGTTGTGCCAAGCATGTGATGGCACTTTCAACAGCTAAATCCGGCTGCTCTGCTTCGTAGTACCGCTCAGTGAACTCCTTGACGCTCGAGAAAACAGGCACATGTCGCCGCGAGTTGGAAGGCAGCGATGATAGTTCATCCTGTAAGGCTGTGTGGACCTTCTCTAAGAAAGTGCTTAGAATAGGACAGTTCTTTCGATTCAACGCCTTTTTGAGGAAGCTCTGGCAGTCGACTGTCTGATCTCCAAATAATATAACATCCATTTTGATATAATTATATGTGCCCTGCACAATCACTCTCTATGAAATTTCGGGTGGTATGTGTATTACTGATGTTGTGTTGAAATAGAGTTGTAGAGAGATGAATAGGAAGATAACTCAAGGAGTATTAGAATGAAGTTGATGCTGAAAAGAAATGATGCTGAAAGAAAATACGAAAGGTAGCGGCTCGAGTCTACATATACTCGCTGAGAAGCATACGTTGAACCTTCACATGTGGATATGCGCTTCTCCGGATGTCAATGATAACTTTTATCTGTACCACGTTGAAACTACACTGTTGACGATACTGACATAGTATAGGTTATGCACAGATCAATCTAACTTACTAGGAACTCCTGGCCAGGCCGTGGTGATAGGCGCCCAAGCTCTGCACAAATGAATAGCACTGATACTGCAGCGGGGGCAAACGGTGATCTGCGTTTTCATCTGGTGCGTTGAGCTGAGTTCGGGTGGAGAGGAGACTATTGGAACCTAACTTGATACACAAGGAAATACACTGTGAATAAGCAAGCTCTGACAGCTGCACCATGCTTCCATCATTCGACCACTTCGAACTCAATAACTTTCGATTCCGTCAGTGCATTTCTTGCCTCCTAAATGCTGTATTGAATTACTTTGTGGTAACTGCACATCTCCTTCTGAACTGATGCTTACTGGAATACGGATCTGGGCTTCCAGATAAAACTTTGAGACGATTTTGAAATCGGCATTGATTGCCGCCGTGGTACAATCTGAAGAGATGAAGAAGCAACGTGAAGTTCGAATGATGCGATGCGATGCGGCTAGAATTGGCGCAAATAATACGGGTCAGTGTATCCTGGCATGTCTAAGATCGTAAATCCTAGCTCATAGCTCATACTAGCCGGTAGCTGAACCGGCGGATAGCACGGTGCACGCTATGACTCTGCACAGAACTGCCTTTTTCTATTTTTTCCCTCGCCCGTTTTTTCTAAACGTGAAATAGGTTTAGTACGTTAGTACCTGGATATCGGAAGTAGGAGGAAGATCAAGAGGAAGGTTCGACCCTGAAGTACGTGGCAGGTCCAAGCAGCGTTCCTGATTCGCCCGTAGCAGAATTCGAATATTTTTTTTTACTTCCCCCGGTGGAGAAAGATAGCGGTACCGTTGAATTGGGTTCAGCATGGGATTCGGGAACGTTTCACGGTCAAATAGGGGTACTCTATTATACAGGGTTGATCACCGTTCCGCCGCGGATCAACTCACGATAACAGCCTTTTGTTTTCCAGACACAGCAGGAAATAGTAAGCAGTTCTAAAGAAACGTCATCGCATTCGCTGATCATTTTGACTAAATTGACTACAGCTTCCCGCTATGCTATTCAGCTGTCCGTGGGATTTACCAAACCTACTAAAATATATTCGAGCTGGGTGGTCAAGATCCTCGGACATTATAACTGTCCTTGCATGTTGAAGAAGTCGTAAATGCAAGCAAACGGGACACGCGCATTTATTTGCGCTCTCCCTATAGGTCCTTTCGCCTCGTATGGGTCCACTCAATACCACATCAATTCATGCCTTGACCACCCTTTTACTGTGCCCTCGAAACATTTATTCATATTAATGAGAAACAAAGAGACACCGAGCAAACGACGTATACGAGGTACCTGAGTAAGCATTTACTGCAGATAGACGAATGCATGAGCGGTTGGAGGCTGACCGCCTAGGTAAAAGGTGTGTAATGATTAACACCGTTTCGCGTCAAGCGGTTTGAATTATGAGACGACTTTTGGGAAGATCTTTTCCGAATTTACTAGCCTTGCATGGAACGCCGATCTAAATCTAGAAGCTAGATATGCCGATCTAGCTCGAAGCTAGACTGCTCGATTACCCCATTTGGGAGATTGAAAAGGGAAGAGAGTGGAACTTAGACTGATATCACAGCTTGCTATGCGAATCAGAAAACAATCTACAAGCGCACATTACACCATCATTCGGATCAGTTTGTTTCAAGTAACATAACTCACGTTACTTAAAGTCACAGTGTCCCGCCATCCCGGACTATTCAACTCCATCGCTTAATAAGCTTGATCTAACTTTTACGCTAGTCCTGGAGTCTTCATTTCTTCTGCGGTACAACATCTCCATACGTTCCCATGCTCTCCGACTGACAAATCTAGGCTGACTCACTTATGATGCCAGAAGAGGCGGTATTGTCTTCAGGAATATGAAATCATTCTCACCTCATTATCTCGTAAAATAACTACCAGACACTTACCAAACTAAAACACTGTTTCTAGTTCATTTACGGGAGCAAAATTTGATTCGAGAATGCTCCACAGATTCCAACATTATTTGCACATATGAAGGTAAGGAAATTTACCAGTGCATGCTAAGTTCTTATTTGCCCGATATCCTATGGATAGCCGTGCAGGGTATCTGAGTGGAGATCTTGCCGGTTGCCCCAGATATGCATCCAATGCTTGGAAATACAGACATCGTGGCAAACAGTAACTCTGTGGGATTTTAGCTTCCGTCAGCCATTCAGGGTCGGTTCTAATTCCTGCAAACATTATAATATGAACTTACTTGAAGCCACCTCTTAGGTGATTGGCAATGAAGCCAATCATTGAAAAGGTATTCTCACATTACCAGCGCAAAGGCTTAGTTTATGATATCAATTCATTGTCCGTGGGCCGCGATACTCGGCATCAGGATGGCAGAAGCCGTATTTCCTCACCATCGTTATATGTAGACGAGGTCTCTAGGTGGGGATTTGATATTCACGATTGTATCGTTTCGAATTGAATGATGGAGGTAGGTTGTACGGATATCACACTTCAGAATAGATGGAAGTAGTTCGCTAATTAACTAAAGTTATTCCTCGTGTACGTTGTTATCATTCCGGAAACTTCGATGAACTATCAGAGATGATAGCTCACAAATTATTCCCAGATCACCGCGATCCTAGCAAGCATTTTTAGTTCCCGCAGAGAACTAGTGACTCTTGGAACATTTGTCGGACCTTGGTTCCTCTTGTCTGCGGCTCAAAGCGTCAATTCAGCCGGATTACGGGACTGAAACTCGCATGTGAAAACTTCTTCTTTGTCACGTTTCATGATCAAGCATTCGTTTTCGGCTGAGCAAATTTCCTCCACAAATCTCGGACCTGGCTGTAGCTGCAGATTTGATGAATTGTTTGGCTCGAGCTAAATTACGAATAAGCAAGAGATAACAACTATCGATTTATCAGGATGGATATGATGGTTCGGTAGAGAATCCGGGTCTGTTCTGCAGTATGATAGTTAGCATCTCTTGATCCCATCAGCTCGAAATCAAGCATGCTGAAGCATCTAGAATCGTACGCTTTCGCCACCTTGAATTCGAGTCTGGTACTGGAACTCGACTCTGGGTTACTGGCACCCACCATAGAGGATGCTTCTAGTCTACGCTTCGATTATCACGTGGTCACTATTCAAGCCAAAAATTGCTGCATACTGCACATGAGACGAGATACCGATTTACGCATAATATCGGAATTTCAGCATGAGTGCTGTTCAAATATTTTTGACCCAGCTACAGCCATGAGACTCAAACAAAAGCTTGGGGTTGGGTGGACAAGAAAACGACCCGTCGTTGATTGGCAGTAATTTGGCAGTAAATATGGAGAGTATCAAGCAATGATGATATCGACAGGTGTCAGCCAGATGTCAAGACGTTTAGGAGAGTCATTTTCTTGTATTGACTATGCAAGGATCGCATTGTGTCTCCTTTCATCCTTGTTAGAGGTTGCGAGTTTAGAAGTCAGGAGAGGTTGCAAGGGTCGGGGCCACCTTAAGCGAAGGGCTCACTGGCAAACCCCCTTCTCCTTCTTGGGGATGCCTTATTTCTCAAGACGATGCATTTAATACTCCAGATTGCGAGTTTTCAAGGCCTCTGACCGGGAGAATTAGATATACATTATCTGGGAAGGAGTTTGAGAGCCAGGCGCAGTATCGCCGATGAGATGTCCACCAGAATCCATCATGACATCTCATTTTATCGCCAAGTCCATGGCCTAAATAGTTGACAGCTGCCAATTATGTGAATTCCGAGAGTTTAGACATTTCAAGTGATGTTCTTGCTTTGTTAATGCTTCTAACCACTAATACTTGGAAATCAAAATGGGCAATAATACCTCAACGCAGGCAGCGCAGGCGCTGGCCACTACCATGCCATCTACCTCTGAAATACGACTTTCCTCGTCCCGTAATCCTATTCCATCTACCACACCGATAGCAATGAGTGCTCCGCTAGTAAATAGCACGCCTACAATTAGCCTTCAGGAAGCGACGGTGACTCTAATTTCAGTCACAACGGCTGTCTCTACAAACTCTATACTGTCTACGATCATAGAAGAATCTACGATAACACAAGCCGCTTCACCGGTGATACAGCCTCAAGCTATGACCATTACGATCGAGGTAACAGAAACACCGAGTCCATCAGCGGCCTCAGCCGTGGGAGTGGGCATGGTGAATGGAACGGGAGTTGGCACTCAAGCAGGCACAAACAACAATCAAGCAGGACCTCCGATCTCACCACCATCTCCTGCTCTACAAGGAGCGGGAGTGAGCGCGCCTATGCCACCTCCTACCATCACTCAACCTAATAAAGGTCCCTTCTCACCAGTTGGAGCAATTTTAGGCGGGATACCGAACAAGAGAGTAGATGTGCCAGTCACTGCGGTGTTCTTGGTCCTTTTTGTCATCGGTGCTGTATCGCACTTCATCCGGCACGAGATCAATTCTAAAAGAGGTCACAAATTCATCATGTCGGATATGATTTTTGATTTCTGTATGGTCCGAAACGTAAGCTAATATCCTTCCTATATTTTTTTTAGTAGCACTCATTCTAATATCCAAGTGCTAGGTAACTTGTATCATGCGAATCGTCTGGGCATTGAATCCCAACAATAATAGTATTGTCCTTGCTGCATTAATATTCGAAAATGCTGGGTAAGCCTTCTCGGCCTTCATAATAATCACAGTCTAACAAACTACAGTGTTGTGGTTCTCTTCGCTGTTAATATAATTTTCACACAAAGAATCATCCGAGCAAAGTATCCAACTGTTGGATGGGATCCTTTGGTTTCCAAAGTTGTTTCTTATAATATTGATATCCATCCCTTTAATCATATTCTGAAACATAATATCCCTCACAACCAGCTTCTTCACACTCAACGAAAAGTCTCTCAAAACTACCAAGAATCTCCTCCTTTTCGGCTCATGCTGGAAACTCTTTCTATCCATCTTCCCCGCCTTGTGGGCGTCTCTTGCCACCACCATTCCAAGTCCTACTCCCGTTGAGAAGTTTGTTGTGGGTCATTTCCGCACCAAATGCATCATCCTCATACTAGCAACAGCGGCCCTGGCCACAGGATCTGTTACGCGTCTTCTCGGGGCCGTGATTGAGAAACCAATTAATCAACCGAGTTACCTATTTAGTAAACCGGTTTTCTATACGACGGGTTTCATGCTTGAGATCATCGTCGTTTATTCATACCTCTTTGCACGCGTTGACTTACGTTTCTGGGTGCCCAATGGTGCTACTGGTCCGGGCGACTACACTGTGAAGGTAGAAAGTAATCAGGAAAAGCTGGTCGGCAATATTATAGAAACAAATATGGGAGTATCATCACTGGATTATGAGGGGGCCAGATTGATGGAAGATCAAGTTCGTTTGGCAGTTGAAAAGTTGAATTTTGAGACAGGTGGTAATGTCATTGGGCTTCCTGTTGAGTCTGAAGATCGTGATATCATTCTTTACGCTTTCAGACAAGCAGAGAATCTTAACGATGACTCTCCGCGAAGACCACCTAGGTCGTCGTGGCTGGGCAAATCTAGGTTGTTGGATGTCCCTGATTCTTATTCTGGCGAATAAATGTAACGGGCGTCAAATTTCTGTGTTTTATTAGAGCTTGGCGGTATATTAATATACACGGCTGGGCCGCAATTTTACTTGTAATTAGATTTCGGCACAAGTCTTGTCATACGATAGAAGAGAGGTGAAGTTTACCTTACGAATTTCTGCTATCTAATTGCTTGCGATCTGTTTATTTCAAATAAAGAGTTATTCTAAATTCAATTGATATGATGTACAAATTATCTTACAATTGCATGGTGAATTACTCCCACGGATAGGCTCCCAGTGACGGCATATTTTACAACTTCCCGATTCTTATATTATTTCCACTCCCCTTGAACGGTCGTGCCTAACTAAGACTCTGCATAGATAGAGACTGTTTACCTGCCAAAATAAATACTTACCCAACCGCTTCGTAGAGCGGCCCTCGCAGGTTAGGAAGCCTGCACCCGTGATCTACTCTGGGCCAAATAATTGAGCGTTGCTATTGCTACGATATTTTCTACCCAGGACAAAGCCACCTAGCACACCTAATAAAGTAAAATAAAATCTACACCGCCCTTGAACTCCACTCAGTCATTCAATTATTCATTCCACTCAATCACTTTGAGTCACTATCGTAAGAGTGTCCACGCTGACAACATCCCACACAGATAACGAAACAGCGTTTAAACCCCGCTTCCCCTAGGTCCCTACGCATCCGGACCCCGCCCCCCGAAGAACACCCCAGTATCCGGATAAGCATCGATTAAACAACATGACATGCATCAAATCCGTCAGCCTGAATATTAACTCCGTCTCGAACATCGGACGAGCTGATAACGAATCAGTTTGTTGTTTCACCGGAACATGTCAATGAAGAAGGCCGCATTGACGCAAGGTTGACGTTAGTTCTATACCGAGTTTCAGCCTTTTGAACATTCATCTGCGTTCCTTTTAATCCCATGGAACTGCATATGTTGTAAGACCAAGGAGCCGAGCTGAGAAAAAAAATTTTGAGGATGGGAACATCCGGTGCGAACTTTGTTCGTTGGGGAAGGTGTTCGTGTCAAGACTTTTGGTGGCCCATGTTATGAGACAATCTTTCCACGGACGGATATCAAATAAACCATTCATAGCAATACCGCGGACGATCTGAGCGACGTTATGGACCGCCGGTATCGAATTTAGGTGCTGATCCCTGAAGCTTATTTTTCCTAGTGTAGTGGACACTGGAATTGGGTTGGTGGTGGGCTACGTACATATGTATTTTAGAAAATGATGTGCTGCTAGGTAAATTTTAACACACATGTAATGGCACGATAAGATATATGGAAGTATATATTCTGAAGATTTTCGGTCTTTAAATAATCTGTCATAAGTAGATAGATATTCTTCATCAGCGAATCTCAATCTGTTTTCATTCCTCATATTGATCTTGAATTGTTGGAAAAATGGCGAGCTCCAATCATCAAGGAGATATTGAGCTTCTTCCTGGAACTGAAATCTTACTTCATCCTAATGAGAACAATGAGCTAGTTGAAAGCGACAGAGAGTTAGAGTTGATCCCCATGCCAAGTGAGGACCCATCAGATCCATTGGTATGTACATATACTCCCTCCACACATTGCAAAGTATAACCTACTGAGAATATCAGAACTGGAGTCCAAAGTGGAAAGCGATAGTTATTATCAACCAAGCTATCTTCGTTTTCACCAGTGTTCTCACTCCCTTTTCGATCACTCCATTAACGCCAATCTTTGTCGAAGTATTCCACATCACCATCCCGCAAGTAAATTTGCTGGTAAGTGTCGTTCTTGAGTTTTCGAGTAGATATCTAATTACAGCATCTACCTACAGTTCGGGGCCGTAGCAATAGCACTCGGCTACGCGAACCTGGTCCTTGTGCCGCTGGCAAATCTCCTTGGTCGGCGATTCGTCATTTTTCTCTGTGGTTTTATCTGTATTATGGCCAATATCTGGCAGGCACTTGTAACCTCCTATCCTTCTTTCATTGGTGCGCGCGTACTCAGTGGACTTGGCGCCGCAGCAAATGAGAGTTTGATGCCCATGATCATTAGCGACTTGATGTTTATGCATCAGCGAGGATGGTGGATGGGTTTCTATTTCTGCACATATTGGACAGGGCTTTTCATTGGTCCTATTATCTCGGGTAGTATCGCATCTCACATCAGCTGGAGGTGGTTTTTCTGGATCTGTACGATATTGCAGGGGGTGAGATAATGACGGCATTGATCGTTCTATCAGATTAACGGCTGACATATGACAGGCGAATTTCATTGCGATGATATTCTTTGCTCCTGAAACACGGTTCCGGAGGGGCAGAAGCCATCGCGGAACTCCAACGGGTGCTACCACGACCCCTGACCCGGACAAAGAGAAGCAAGACGCAACCATGACTACCGATGACTCAAGATCAAAAAGTCCGTCAATTTCAGGGTCTCAGCCTCAAACTTTCAACAGTGCCCTTGGCACTGGGAAACCAAGCAAAGCCCAATTCGCGATCATCCCCAAAATTCAGTACGATGGCCTATCGCTTCTCCTCCATGATATCACAGCTCCTATCTATATTTTCGCTTTCCCAATCGTTCTCTGGGCCTCTCTGTCTTTCGGGTTTGCTGCGAACAGCCTCCTATCTCTCAACCTTACTCAATCTCAGGTTTTCGCAGCACCGCCATATTCCTTTTCGCCCGCTTCAGTGGGATTCATTAACTTTGCTTTCTTCGGTGGCAGTTTGATAGGACTATTTACAGCAGGACCATTAAGTGACTGGGTTAGTATGAAAGCGACGAGAAGAAATGGTGGCGTAAGAGAACCAGAAATGAGGCTCATCACTCTGGTCCCATACATTGTGATCTGTCTGATAGGTATGGTTGTAAGTATCATCATCCCCGTCTCTATTTCATGAAAACCTAACGAGTCGAAGGTTACCGGTGTAGGGTACCAAAGACAATGGCCATGGGAGGCAATTATCATCATCGGGTATGGGTTTGTCGGTATTGAGATTGTCGGCATTCCTGCCATAGTCATCGCGGTATGAAGGAAGCCCCACCTCCACGTTTTGCACAATTGACTAACAAAAGTGATAAACAGTATGCAGTGGATTGCTACAAGCATATTCCTGGAGAGATCATGGTCACCGCAACCATTGCTAAGAATACCTACGGGGTAAGTGTTGACACCTCCTCTTCCCCTCGATCAAGGTATGATCGCTTGCTGACGTGAAATCTCCTTGGTAGTTCGGTATGATTTTCTTTTACAATGATTGGACAGTAAGCAGCGGCTACATCAAGCCCCTGTTGACTTCAATGGCAGAGGCTGTTGGAATTACAACAGTTGGAATGCTGGTATTCATGCGATGGGGAAAGAACTTCCGAAGGATGACAAGAGATTCAAAACTTCACAAACTTCAGTAGCGTGAACTACCACTTCCTGGTTCTGAGTAGTAGTATAGATTGTTGAACTTTCAAATATACTTGTGGGTGTTCTTGTACGGCTGATGGACTAAATCTTACTGCTGTACTTTCTTTGAGATATCAAGATCCCAAATATTCGTCGATGAAGTCTGCAATGTGCTGTGCCACGAGTTTCGGTCCCTCAATACAGTGCCAATGACCAAGACCAGATAAAACCGTAAGTTTCTTCTGCTGAGGCGTTGTGCCATAAGCATTTAAAATTTCTTTACACGCCTCTAGAGGTGCTGTCTTATCTTCATCTCCTGCTAGAATCAGTAGAGGGACTTTAATCCGGTCATACTTGGGTCTCTCTGCTGAAGCAATCACACGGCACAGTGATGAATATCCTTCGACAGATGTACTGAGGATTAGTGCACGCACAAAGGCATGTACAAGTGGACTTGCGCCTTTCCCCGTAGCAGCGGGAGGGATAGTATCAGCGAGTGATTCAAGTCCGTCTGTGAACGATAGCCCAGTTAGCTTCGGCATGCATAGATCCGTTAGGGGAAAATAATTTTAATTGAGAATAATATGAATACGGGCAAGTTCTAACTTGCAAATATTCAATAAATTGAGTTCGAGAAGTTGAACTTACCTTTTTCAACTACCGCAATGCGTTTGTCGAAGACTTCCGCTATGGATGGAGACGGATTAACGGGCCCTAGTAGCACAACGCCTCGAACTCTCTCGGGATATTTAGTAGCGATTTCACTCGCAATGATACCGCCCATTGAGTGCCCTATCACAAGGATCTTGCTTCTAACCGAAAGTATATCCAACAGAGCAATGGCGTCGTCCACAATACTGCTCACTGTCTGTTGAGCGACGCCAAGGGTAGAGAGACCAGATCCTGGAGTGTCAATTGCGACACATGTGCATTTTCGAGATATTTCGTGAAGTATCGAATGATAGAAGCAAGAGCTAGACCCCAGGCCATGAATTAAGAGAGTTGTTATAGATGATGCGCGCGATTCGGATTTCTCTTCCGACGGTGGAGTGAGAGTGTAGAAAACGGACTTTCCGTTGACTGCTGCGGACGGCATGGTTTCCTGACTGCTTTGATCCCAAATTATTGTTCAGTTAGCTTTCGCGGCCACGGCTAAGATACCTGGTCACTGTATACTGTATATTGCGATGAAGAGGTTGCTGCCACTGCTCTTGCGTCATCCATTAGCGGTACGGAAGACGGGAGAAATAGCGGAGCGGATAACCTTACTTCTGTCACGTGATATTGAGCGCTGTATCAAAAGTTAGAACTAGCTATTTTTGGACGACCGTGTGAGTCTGTCTTTGGCTAATTCAAGAATATTACAGGGAGTGGATAGAAATGCTGAATTATGTTCCATTTCGATTCATCTCCTTCAGACAATGCTCTTCACCATTCAGTGATCATCGCCTCCGATTTGCAGATCAGATGCTCACGAGAACCCATCAGTCCATCGAAATTCAAAGAAAGTATTAAGATGTGGTCCGTACCTTGAATCCTTGGGGAGGCGAAAGCGAGATCAATAGAGGAAGTTTGATTTCGAACTTGAGTGACCTTGACCCTATACCCCCCCTGTTGCATCTTCAGCAACATGGAGGTGATGACCCAGGGGACATCTTGGTTGGTTCCAGCTCTATTTCGGTACCTGATCTGATGTTATCCACTTGCCACTGCGATTTCACCAACGTCACTAGTATTTCACCATATCCAATAACTATCACATCCATAGATCCGATCACTGATCGATACTTAGATACTCATATCAAGAGTTGGCGTCTGGGAAATGATATCGAACGAGTTCGTTGTACTTCACAAGTGTGCACCTGACTTATCAGACTATGTGCAACTTGTCTGTGTTCTCATCGTTTGTAGATATGGTCCGGGCCGTTTCTCGGACCTACTTTCAGTAGACTTGGACAACATATACTTACCAACTTTCACAAGTGGAAGGTTGCACTCAAACGGAGCAGCCGATGAGCCCGTGTGTGTGTCTTTTCGGTGGCTTGCCTGAGAAGGATGCTGTGCCATGAAAGGGGTTTGGGTGATGGTTATTATTTTAGGGGGCAAGAAACGGATACTCTACCGGTATGCTTGTGATGCTGACCTCTTTTTTTTAAAAAAAAAAAAAAAAAAAAAAAGAATCTGTCACGCTTAGCCATGAGATTTTCCCTCAGTGGTCAGATTCCCCAAACAATACTGCATCTCGGACGTCGGTTGATATTGGGAGGAGATTTTAAATTCATATAATTACCTAAGTCTACACGGTCGGGACATTTTCTAACCTGTTCTTCATACGTCCCAGCACATGGGAATGCCTCTCCTTCTTATCTCCTTTTCTCAGACTCAATCATCAGTTATAAATTTTTCTACCGGCTCATGGCGACCAAGTCCTTCACCTATATCATCATCACCATAATAACCATTGCTATTAGGCAAACCCTTTCCGCGCCCACCTGCACCGACTTCAACATCCCCGTCACCGTCATCCCACCCCCACCAACTACATCCTTCGAGACCGGATCCGCCAATTTCAACATTCTTATCGAATCGTTGATATCCACTACAACAACCAATCTCGGCATACTTCTCGAAAACCTAGGTTCACTCCTCTCCACCACAAATCATGGCCCAACTACCTACAGCATCAGCATGCGCTACTGCGAGCCCGAGCTCTTTAATTCCAGCCGAGCTTCCACGATTCACTACCTTCAACACGCAATCACCATGACGAAAGACTACTGGAACGGGCTAGCCTATCCAGTTGGTTATAATGGAGATAGATACTCCTATATAGCTTATATGAGTAAGCTTGGGTATCCTACTTTATCAGTCGATAATCTTGGGACAGGGAATTCAAGCCATCCAGATCCGGTGTATACAGTTCAGATGCCGTTGCAAGCAGAGATCATTAACGAGATAATATCGATGTTAAGAAGTGGGGAGATTCCAGATCCTGTTCTTGAGGGAAGGAAGTTTGATAAGATCATTTATGTTGGTGTGTGTTCCCATTCTGGATTATCAAGCTGGGCCTCTATTTCTACAGAACCTTTGTATCCGTTTCTCCATGTCTCTGTTCCTGATGTCTCTTCTTTCTTACTACTTAACTGCCCCCTTCTCACAGTCCATCTAACATCACCTTCTCTCTCTACAGGCCACTCATACGGCTCCATCCTCGGCAACTCCCTCGCTACACGCCACCCCAACTCCATCACAACCCTCATTCTAACCGGCTACTCCACCCTCTTCGACCTTGGGGCCGTCCCCCTCTCCCTCACCCTCCCCATCCCTTCCTTCCTTGTGCAACCCCCGCTGTTCTCCCGCCTTGCATCCCAACCCCTATACCTCGCCATGTCCTCCCCCTCAGGCCGCTCCAACGCCCTCTTCACCCCACCTTCCTCCCCTTCACCCCCACAATTCGACCCCGCCCTCGCATCCTACTCCTACTCGCACGAAAGCACCGTCGCATTAGGCGAAATCGCCACCCTTCTCTCTGGACTCGGTCCAGCGCCGGCGTTCACCGGTGCCGTTCTGGTCATTACCGGAGAGATGGACGCCGTAGTGTGTTACAACCCGCTTTCGGGAGCCGGGGATTGCAGAGGGGGGAGTGATGGTGGTGAGGGAGAGAGCATACCAGAACAGGCGCGAGTCAATTTTCCCAAGGCAGCGGAATACAAAGTCTTGATGCCGGCGGGGACGGGCCATGCGCCGTTTTTGCATTTCAGTGCGCAGGAGCAATTTGAGTTTGTGGGGACGTGGTTGACGGGGTTGGGGTATTAGGGTATTGGGGGGTTGTAAGATCGAGTAAGCACCCTTTATTCGGGCCATTTACAGCTCTACATTACTATTCAATTGGTACAAGAGCACTTCAATTCCCTTCTTGTACTACCCAATTTGCTACTTTGATCAGGAAAAAGGAGCCCATTTGCCATAGATTCCGATTTTCCATAGTTTAGGTAGAATCAATCAAGTCTTTTTCCCTCACAGGTTTCGAGATAGGATGACAGGATGATTAAGGGAGAAAACCGCAGAGAGGCGAATAGAATTGATGTAAGTGTTTTTTGTGAATCGAAGTAGACAGTGAAAGGGCTATACTTAGAGTCGACGCAGAAAGAATAAGAGCGTGTAGGATTGATTGCATTTTATACGCAGTATCGAAGCGGCTGCACTCCTTATTATGGTACATGTTTGCATGTTCAGAAAAGAGCATTTACAGTAGACCCAGAAAATATCATCGTGGCAGAGAGGATACTACCCCATCGCTTCTGCTTAGCTAAGTCCTCTCCTCCACCTTCGCTCCTTCATAGCCTCCTTTTCCCGTCTCTTCACACGTTTATTTATACCTTCTCTCATCTCCCATCCCCTTAATAATTCAAAGCTATCCTCATGTCATAATCAAAACCTCACAGTCAAAAACCTCACATCAAAACCCCATCTCAAGATTTCAAAAGCAGCTGCATCTTATATCTCAAAAGTCATTTCTCATTTCATTACACAAATGTTAACCGACCCCATCGAGCGCCCCAATCAGTTTACCTCCACCATCCGCCATCTACCAAGGAGAGTTGCGCAAAAGTAGATACAAACATACATACAGCTATTAGCCCTACCCTCCTCCCTATCATCTCCATCTCCATCTCATCTCATCTTATATGCATGAATTCTGTAACTTTTTTTGTGACCCCTCCCTATATCCCAATTCGATGAAAAGCGGCTCTGTATTCCAGGCTCATCTTTCGGATTATCCCATCATGCCGTTCATTATCCACCGCCCCATCCATCCTTTTCCAGCCTCCTCGCAAAACAAAGATCTCGATAGTCAAAACAAATCATGACCATACCATACCATACCGAACGCCAATTCGTTTCATTTCGTATCATCCAACCTCATTCGTAATCACCTTCCGAAGATTCCCACGTTGTTATTATTTACCTTCATACCTAATCAACATACTTCCCCGCAGCATTCCCTCCTCCAAGCCAACTAAACGTCTTTTTCTTTCCCCCATTACCACTCCTCTTCTCACTCGAATTCGGCGGGTAGTTTCCTCCCACTCCTCCGGGACCGCCTCCACCTCCACTCATACCGGGGCCCATATCCATACTAGTTGTGCGAATGCTGCCCGGTCGAGGATTAGATTTCGAGATTGTACCGCCCCCGTTTCCATAATCCTGCATTGGGGGTGGACCATTGTGAGTGATTGGACCAGAAGACGGATACATTTGAGGACTGGTTTCGCCAGAGTGAAGACCTTGTGGTTGCTGCGAGGATGCGGTTGGTGGGCCAGAGGGCGATGGCTTGAATGGTTCAGATGCGGAGAAGAGGTCGCCAGATTTGATGGCATCTTGCCAACTGTCGAAGGAGCGCTAATTGACCATTTCGTTAGTTATTATGGTTTTTCAAAGGCGTAGAAATTTGAAGGCCAGGAGGGAAAAGTTGAAGTGATATTGTGAAGAGCGTACCTTGTAGTCTTTCTCAGCCAATTTGATCTCGTATTGGCATTTGTCGACCTCTTGTTTGTACCAGGTATCCAGAGCCATCAAAATCGACTCACTCAATGCGCTGACATTGTTGAAGAGAGCTTTGGTATCGAGTGCTACTCCATGTAATTTTCCGTTCACCTCTGTGTAATCTGGGTGGCTGTCGAATGCAGGGAACTAATTTGTATGTTAGTACTGCTCTACCTTTTCCAAAACTTCCATCTTGTTTTTATTCCTATTTCAGACCTCAATTGGCCCTTCAATCCCCCCGAAAGTAACTACCCACCTCGTTGATGCTTTGAATCTGTTCCTCGGTAGAAACGATCAATCCCTCAAAACTGCTCTTAGTTTTCTGACTCCTCTGATCCAAATACGCGCGTTCGTTTTCGTAAATCGTCTTTATCTGAGTGCGTCTCTTGTGCAGCGCCTGGATCCTCTCAATGGCATCGTGGAGTTGAGACTTTGGGGAGGAGGTGGGTTCGGGAATGGAGGAGGTGTGCTGCATGGCCGGGTTGTGATCGATATCATTATCGCTACTGGTGTTAGTTTGATTGATAGCTGTTCGCGGCGGAGGAGAAGCTGGACGAAGGGTGTATTTGTTACGAGGCATGATTATCGTCGTGGTGGTGGTTGGGGATTGCTTCACAGAGAGGTCGAGGGTGGAATGGGAGAGAAAACTTACTATGGAGGAGATGGCGGGGTCATTTTCGTTTGTGTAGCTCTTGAAGTCGAACTAGATTAAGTGGTATATGTCCGAAGATTGTCGCAAAGGTGAAATGCGTTCACAAAAGCGTATGTACAGGTATCGCGAGAAAACCAATTAATTGATATGTACGACGGTCGGTCGGTCCTTGGTATTTATCTTTTGATCACAGAGGAAAGGGAAAGGAAAGTGTCAATAATAATAGCTTGGGGTGTGCGGGTAAGAAGGAACAAGCATAGAAAGCACACAGAACATACAAAACATACCAAGCAGCGATTCCCTACCAGCATCGAAGCTCTTGCATTGCTATCACACCTGTTCCGGGTGGGTGGGCGTCGAATAACTGATAAACATGTGGCTGGGGAAGATCCACGATCCACAACGGCCGGCGAATGATTGGCTCAACGAACTTCACCACAACGACCACACTCGCTTCTGCTCGTACCATCTCACGTTGTACCTTTCCTGCCTTCGTACTTCGGCAGTAAAATTAAGGATGACGGGCCTAGAGCTAATGTAGGAACACGCCTTCCACTTTCCTTTTCCCCTATGGGCCGATGCGCCTTCGTTTTCCCCAGCCTCGTATTTTTATATTTTTCTTATATTTTTCTTACCAAGTACAGCAGCTTGCCGACTTGACATGAATGGAAAATGGTGTACAAAGGTATGTGTGCGCAGCACTGCACGGAGCAGAAGTATAACCGTACACATTTGGAAGGGAAAAATCCAACAGTTGACTCACGTTTATTGTACACATGTGAATCAGATAAGTTGCGCAAACGTAAGTCTATGTCTGAAAGGTGCATGTCTTCCGAGGCCACTGTTGAACTCGGCCTTGTTTGATCCAGCAACAACACCGAAACAAGCAAGCACGTCTCCCTCCAAATATCTTAACAATTCTAGTAACAATCAGGGGGCCGTCGGCAGTGATATAAGCGTTGATGCGTTATCACTGTGGTATCCTTAGCGACGAGACACCTAATGAATCTCAACGATTTCTCCTGAATGCTGTATGTATCAGAGCAGTCAGCCGTACTTAATCCTTCGTGTTTAGATACCTTATCTTGGTGTTTCAAGCCCCTTCGATCTCGGGTGAAAGATCTTGTATGCGATAATCACGTGTTTGGGGGATGCTTTCGCGCTTGATATGATCTCTATCCGAGTTAGAGAGTGTAGAAGGGGTCTTTTCGACAAAAGGATCATACGGCCAGCCGCCGAACCTGTAACCCATTTTCGCTATCCAGTGGTAGAGCCTTGGATGGAGCAAGTTGTATGATTTATACTTTTTCCTATCGCACAAGTGGCGTAGAAATGTTGTTGCCCATCTGGACGTTTGCAGGTCCGCTCACCTGAATATCAAGCTCTAGCAACATAGCCACCTTATTCTCGGTGGTGCAGCTCCAAATCAGAACGCATAAAGCGATCTCCAAATTTCCCAGCGTGTCTCGGTAGTAGAAACAGCCAGCCTAGTCATGTATATGATCTAGAAGAAGCTTAAAGCCGAGGCGGCAGCTTGTCAAAACTAATCTGAGCTTGGCATCAGTGTATGTAACTTTTGCAAGATTGCATATATATATATATATAAAATAACTCATAAACGAACTTAAGAGTTAAAGAATAGTATCTTATATGAGTTGGATAAAAAAATCGAGAGGGAATTGCCAAAAGCAGGGTCTCCGCAACAAAGAGATCAATGAAGTGCAGGATATGAGTGCTCTTAAATTGCTTGGAGAAATTACAGGTGATCAGAACCAAGTTTAGCTAAATGTTGTGATGCAAGATCCAGAGGCAGGAAGCCATAGCTTTGCCTGTTATTCTGAAGGTGGTAAAACGTGGGCTCGTCTGAGCTATGGTAACAGTGCGTAGCACGAGAATTACAGGCACTCCTATACCAGCTTTCAGCGTAATTGATAACCGAGGTTACACCTTAGCAAAGTTGATCATTGGTATAAACAGTGCTCGGGAATGCTTGGTATATAATTCCCTGCTTCTCATAAATAATCTAGCGCGTATGCTGAGGCCTCAATTTCCCGAGTCCGTCGAAACCTGCATCTGTATTCCAGCCCCAGACAATAGCGTAATGTCTAGCCAGCAGCAGCCATTCTTCAACTTCATCCAAACCCTCCAACCGATCGACTCTCTCTCTTTCAGTATGTCCAACCCACTTATCCCACACATCCTCTATGCTCACAGCATTGACTCCGCCGCCTGAAATGCCGAAGCCAAGATCTGTCAATCTGCCTCGTTGGTCTTCAAGTGTCTTGTACTTTTGAACTGTAGGCATAGTAATACCACGGGAAGCAAGGTTCTCAACCATCATTTGACCGAACGCATCATTCACACCGATCGGCTCGTAGAGAATGATTCCAACATTTTTGATCCTTTCTGTAAACCATTTTATTACATTAGTTGCTACTTCCGCATTGAGATAGCATAGGCAGCACTCGGATATTATTAAGGTAGGCAGGTCGTTTCGAATACCATAAAACGTCTCGAGACTCTGGATTTCGGGTAGCTGGCGAAGATCCATAGGGTGGCATATGTATCCGGCCGAGCTTTCGTCCTTTGAAGCATGGGTGAACCCCCATTCCATGCTTTCTTGGGGATTAGCCCCTGCAGCATCCAGTCCTCCGTTATCACCTTGTTTCCTCTCGAACAGTTTGTCTGTGCCTACGAGAACTGGATAGTTTTGTTGAACAAGCCGATGTTTGGCGGCACAAACTGCGGGAAAATCGAATTCGTGATATACGACACTTTGATGGCCATTGCGCGCTCGAAGACGGAAGTATCGAGTATCCGTGCCGGCCCCTAGTGATATTATTTGTTTCGGTATGGCAGGAGTTTCATCCGTCCTCGACAGAAATGCGTCGATGATTAGGTCTAAAGCTGTCGTGCGAGAATATGTTCCTAAACCAAGTGTCAAATATTAGCTGCTTCCGCATGAAGTAGTGGAACGCACTCTGCACTCGCAGATACGAAGGCTAACGAACCTCTATTGATGATTGGTAGCCTTCGTGTACCACTGCTGCTGACAAAGTAACGAGCAAAAGGATCGTCGAGATATCCCAAAGTGACTGCACTGAGGCGGGATACAGCTGCATCTGTGTCTGTGCCTTGAATGACTTTGTCCCCACGGTTTGAAGCACTTTCCGAATGCGGAGTCAGAGGATTGCGAAGGCTAGAGCCTCTACCTCTTCCTCTGCCACGAGATCGTGAGTCGCCGCGTAATGAGAGGAGATTGGGTATCTCTTTTGCAGACATAGTACCTAAATTCCAGATGATTGAAAGTAGCGAGCGCTCGAGCAGGTGGGGTTAGAAAGGCTACAAGGCATGCACCCAGATCGAGACTAGCTCGAACCTAGTCCAACGAGGCTGAAAAGGTTAATACCCGATACGTCTAGTTATATGCAGTTGCAGTTCAGTAAGTACTCTAGTAAAACATTTCTCGCACAGATAATTATTAACATGCACGGTGACGAATTAACTACAGAATTCGCACATTAAGTTATTCGAACTAGTTCATCTTCCTTGATGTTCAGAGCCATGTGAACTTTTGGAAACGAGCCACCGGAGCTCTCTCATTCATCAATTGATTCTGCAACTTTTCCCAGGGAAATTGCCACGAGTAGTTTCCTCTATCCTTTGGAAATAGAAGGCCCACAGTTGCTCTGGCGGTCAGATAGGTGTTCACCCGAATATAGACAAGCAGTTGCAGCGCAACTCTATGTCAAGATCCAAAAGCTAGAAAACATCTCTGGGCTACAGCGACTATCGAATCTCATCATTCGAAGCTGCACCCCAATGTATGCCCCTTAATCCATTCATAGGAAGTGGAAGTTTAAGTCATCGTCACTGAATAGAACTTGAGGGCGCCAGTTCCGGGGAACTTGTGCAATTCCCTACTCAGTCCAGCTGTCCCTTCTGCTGTTCATGCGCCTCCGGCTAGCTGACCGAACCCGAGCAACGCTGACACGATCTCTAAGTCTTGTGGACAGGCGGTAGATGCGCGCCTAGTATAGTTTCATATCAAGTGCTATTCGCGTGCTCTTCGGAGACTGCCTATCGACTTGATTTGTTGACGCACCGTCCTGCTTTCCAAATCTATTGCACCGTAGATTCAATCTTCGTGTTTAATTTTGTCCAGGTTCATGTTTATTGCTGACGACCACGCAGAAACTGGTGCTGGTTGCTTGGAAATGGAAAGACGGACCTTGATGTTTCGTTTGTTGTCATGCATTTCTGAATGCATCGGTTGTTGCGGACATGAGCGTGCTCCTCTACATAGACATAATGGAAGAAGCATTGCCGGCTTTCTTGCCATTGCTTCTTCATGATAAGCGTTGCCCTTAACAGCTATGGTAGCTGCAATTGTATGTCCTCTTTCGCCGCTGGTGGCCAACGACACGGCGACGTTGAAGGTACTTCTTAAAAGCAAATATTATTACTCTGATTCAGCGCAGTCGCCAGTATAAACAAGTGAAGAATGGACACACAAGTGCATCGCTAATGACCTTACCTCATATAGTGGCTCTCCAAGTCCATATTCTCACAATTTCATCGACTCCCACTCCACTGCTCAAAAGAGTACGCAGCATTAATCCTCCTGGCGAAACTACTTGTAAGTAGAGAGAAGCATAATTTTAGATCGTCTGGATGAGGCAGCTACTATCTGCTGTCATCGGCAATCCTCGATATTGACGAGTGACGTTGCAAATATACCATACCTTGAACGCAAAGTGAAGGCAGACACGAACTTCCTCGGAACAACTAACTCATACTCGACACCAGCCCACTCGCACCTATTTAAAACTCGTTAAAGCAGGTCGAACTTAAGGGGGCCAATTGAGTCGCAGCAGCAACGAATAAATCAGAAATTTGTTGCTGTAAACGAAGACAGCACCCGGCAAAAACTACCGAAAAGACGACTATATATGGTTGTATCGATTGTCTTGAATTAGCAAATCAGGAATGAAACTTTTACTAAAAGTGTTGGACGTCCCGCGCCGGAAACAATAATAAGTTATCTATAGGAAGGAGGTCTTGGAGAGCCGAGGTCGTTCGAGATTGTTCTGCGGTTACCGCTATCCGATCATCGCACCGCATACACGATGAAAAGCCTCGAGGGAAACATGCTGCTACAGCACCACTGTGCATTGTTGAGTCCTTTCGGCCAGTCGAGATTTACACGCGTGGCATGCGTGAAGATTTCAAGCTTGATACTTGACGCAGGAACACATTTGTAGGTACCTCCGTGAAGCCTCCCAGCTACAAAAAAGGAGTTCGAATTTCCTTTCGGTACAGACAAAATACATGTATCGGTGAGCGTGCGGAGCGATCCAAAAGCTGTCATGTCCGAGGACGAAAGATCAAAAGGGGACCAATGCTACAACTATCTAGGCGTAGTCCATCCGATAACCCGAGATTTCTCCCACTTCGCTTTAGCATTCCAATGGATCGACAAAGTACGAAGTAAACAATTTCTGGGGAATGCTGAGCATTGTCCTCGAATCTGCCAGAGTACGGAACTGCACCGGCTGACAACGCTCCCTTTGGCTGTCCGGACCGAAAGTGCAGTTCTAATACTTCGTATAATAACATGATAGGACGGATGAGAGGAAGGAGATCACACTGCGGGCTTCGAGTGGTGGTGGGAGAGGAAGCAAATCTCTGTTAAAAGCGATTTTGGGCCATGGAGACCCTTTTTGGCTGTGGCTCGAGCACCAGCCAAGTGACACCGCAAGGATCTGAAGCTTGACTTCCAATCCGCGCTAGACCTTTATTGTCTAAATTAATTTAAAAATGCGCGGTGAACATGGGTCTTATCATTGGTCGATCATTTGACTAAACGCCCGTTCGAGATTAGCTTCAGGTACCGTGCATGTGGCTTTTTTGGTTGGCCAATGAGTGATCGGCGTCCTCGGCAATGGAAAGCCTATTTAGGATTTTCAAACATGGATTCTGATTGTGCAATTTCCCAAGCCGCCAGTGCAGAGCAAAGCTATCTCCAATTCTCCAGACTTTGCACAGGATGAGGAAATGGGAAACGCCTTGATCAGCCTTTGGGTCACGCTCCTGGCACTTGGTGACCTGCAAAGCCGCTACCCACTACTGCACCTTTGCCCACCCACCTTTGCTCCAACGTACCTTTATCCTCGTCTTTCTGCATCCTCTTTTTGAGCTTCACAATCTTTCATCTGGCTTCTTGTCGCCATTACGCTCCTTACCGCCTATCTGCTTTTGTCGCCGTAACAACGAGTCGCTCGTTACCACTACTGTCGGTCATTCAATTCAAATTTCAAAATTTTGTACACCAATTCTCAGCATTTTTCAGCGCCTATAGTCGAATACCTCGAAACTACCAGCTACCAACCACCAACCACCAACAGCCAACAGCCAACAGCCAACAGCCAACAGCCAACAGCCAACAGATCGAGCTTCGCTCAGAGGCACTCTCACGAACGGCAAGATCTAGCCGAATATAGATCCCACACTCTCTCAACATGAAGCTTTTGAGTATGCAAATCGCAATTGGCGCGGCCATTGCAGTGTTGTTAGTGCCTTGCGAAGCTAAGCGCGGTCGTGGTCTCTCGCACTTGGATATACTAGAGAAGCGCCACTCACACAAGCGGGCTCATACATCACCACGAGCAGAAGAGTCTGGCGAAGTTCTCCAAAAGCGCGGGCAATGCGCCTTCCCAACGGATGCCGGACTTGTCGCAGTCACTCCTGGTTCGAAGAATGCTGGTTGGGCTATGAGTCCAGATCAGGCATGCACCCCAGGCTCATATTGCCCATATGCTTGTCCTCCTGGTCAGGTCATGGCGCAATGGAATCCAAAGGCAACTTCATACAGCTACCCAATGTCTATGGTATGTGCAATGCGCCGTCTCCGAGGGTGACATACTTACTTTCTCTAGGATGGAGGGTTGTATTGCGACTCGAACGGCCAGATGAAGAAACCGTTTTCCAATCAACCATATTGTGTTTCAGGCACTGGAACTGTTGGAGTGGTCAACAGTTGTGGTGGAAAAGTTTCATTTTGTCAAACAGTTCTTCCAGGAAACGAAGCCATGTTAATCCCAACTGAAGTTGACAGCTCTTCGCAATTGGCAGTCCCAGGCACAGACTACTGGTGCGAAACTGCTGCGCAGTATGTGTATCCCATAAAATGATTTAGTCATCACGATCTGACAATTAGCAGTTATTATATCAATGCACCAGGTGTTTCTAAGTCCGATGCTTGTATCTGGGGCGATGGTTCTAAGCCTATCGGAAACTGGGCTCCCTATGTTGCTGGCGCGAACACCGTTGCGAGTGGTGATACTTACGTCAAGATTGGCTGGAACCCAATCTGGACCGGCTCTCCTCTGTCCAAAACAATGCCCAGCTTTGGTATTAAAATCGAGTGTTCTGGATCTGGTTGCAATGGACTTCCATGTTCGATCGACCCATCAACCGATGGAATTGGAGGTGTCACTAGCGCTGATCAAGCAAGCGGTGCAGGAGGAGCTAGTTTTTGCGTTGTCACCGTTCCTTCCGGGTTGACAGCAGATATCGTCGTCTTTGAGATTGGCAGCTCAGGCGGATCGGGAACTGCTCACTCGTCTAAGGCTGCTTCCTCAAGCGCTTCTCCAACCCCAACCCCAACTCCGTCCTCAACAAGTTCCAAAACTTCGTCCACTCCCCCTCCATCAACATCGTCAAGTAGCTCGTCAAGTAGCTCGTCCAGCAGCTCGTCCAGCTCGTCCAGTTCATCCAGCTCTACGCATTCGTCCACTTCATCGTCTTCAGCATCATCATCCTCGTCTACCTCCATTTCCTCGTCTGTTACTTCCAGTTCAGAGATTTCGAGCTCCACCGCATCTCTATACAGTCACACTTCAAGCGTCATTTCCTCATCTTACTACCCGGTTACAAGCAATGCTCCTCACATCATGATACAGAACGGAACTGTGCAAACTGGCAGCGGAAGCACATTAGTAGCGCAGTCCACCCAGTCGATACCTGGTAGCCCTATCACCAGCGCTGGTGGTGCTGCTACTGCAACAAGCACTGATAGTAAAAAGAAGTCCGCCGCTAGTGCTCAACAAGTATCCAACTCAATGTTCAGCCTAGTCCTACTCCTCGCCATCGCATGTCTCATCTGAGCAGATCGTACACGACAACAGTATTTCATTTCCTCTCTGCATAATCTTCTCGTCTCCTGGACATTTTGCCGATTACTACCTTCTAATGCGTCTGGAAGACGCAATACTCTTGACGAAAATTTTACTATAATTCACGATTCTGTATACATGTCAACACATACATATCACATTTACATCTAATTCCTATTGGATAATCACTATTTTCGCACATATGCCTGCGTTCGCTGAACGATTCACAACTGCACGGCGCGACACACTCTGCCTCTATTTTCTTGTTTCAATATCTGTTTTTTCTTATACCCTAGGTTCTTCGTTTTCGGGATTTGTTGTGAAAGTATCCTCGATATCTAGCTGTCTTTTTTTTGGATTTGCTCGGAGAAATCGGGGAAGGGAAAAGGGAGTGCTTGGGGGCGGCTTTATCTTCTTATGACTCATATACGTGATTGATGCTTATACACGATTATCTTTGGCTCGGCGGTACATTCTTCTGGGAAGTCCTTTTGGCGGGTTCGTGAGATTTGGGTTGGTTGGTTAGGTGGATTTGTTGCTGGATGGGTCGTTGGATCAGTAGAAGGATTAAGGGATGCATTTGGGAAGGATGGTTCGTTGAGGGAAGCTTACTTACATAATTTTTATTGTGTGTGTACGAACTGGTGCGAGATGGAGAGTTGTATAGGCACTGTACGGATTATTAGCCTAGGGAGGTGGTGTTGGTTGTGTTGAGTGTGCAACGAGCGGATAAAAGGAGAATATACTGAGACGTTGAATTGAATTAAAGTTATCTGATCTGAATTACTTCCCGTTAGTGTGATTCGGTTATGACAAGGATATTGACGTACATATACATTCAGGAAATTTTTAAGGTATTGATGGCGGTAGTTCCTTCCCTAGAACAGTTTCCCAGGTCTAGCACAACGATGTTCACCAGTTTTTCAATTTTCGAATCTGGATTTCGGATTCCAAATTCAGATTCCAAATTCCCGTGCTAGTAACCGTCCAAAAAGTCTACTTTACTGTAATTGAGCCCAGCCCTGAATCAACGGACCCGGACTCAGCAATGGCCGGTGAAGTTGAATTCCTATATGTGAATGATGCCGGCTACGAACCTGAATTGATATTTTTGATTATATTCAATCAATAGGAATGAATCACACTGCATCTTCTGATGCCGCCCGCGCAAATTGCCAAGATATTTTTCGAAGAAATCTTACCCTATATATATCTCTTTCCTTCAACTCAATAACACGAAAGACCTTCTACCTCGACAGAGCATATGGTTTTACAATAGTGCTTTCTTCCAAAGAAAGCTGCCCTCTTATCGATGAGCGTCTGTCCGCTGCTGTTGCTGGCAGAGATGTAGGGTTTGGAGGTTAGTCTGGCAGTTACTGGCACGAAGGAACATATAGCAGAATTACATGGTTGAGAAAGGGTGCGGATTGGTTGGTAGAGGCAGGCCAACTCGAGGCAGGAGTCGGGAGGATTGCTGATGGAATATGAGTACTGGCTTGGCTACCGTTGGAAAAAGATATTCTTCTGAACGTAAAAAAATACATATTTATATACATCAATCAGTATACAGTGAATAGAAAAAACATTGCAAATGGAAGATATCCGATAGAGAAAAAAGTGTCAGCAAGAAAATTTGAAGTGTGTATCGTTTAATGGGTTGTAGGATATTTACTTATGAGATGGAATGGAATAAAGTCAAATGATGATGAAAGAGAAAGATTGATTGATTGATTGATTGATTGATCGTTTTTACATCCTTTGTGAGTCCAAGACTATCAAGACTATAGTAGGATAGCTAGCCTGACTACCAGGACCTAGTGTTTCTAGTGTTATTTATATAGTTGGGGTTTTCGATGTGTCCTGATCGATGGTCAGGGTCGTACCCTGGAAACATTAAAAAAAATAAAAAAAAAAATTAAAAAAATATTGTCTTCCTCTTCTGAAACCTTCTTTCCTCGCTCTCTCTCTGCCTCTTACAAAAAGGAAACCTATGGCCTTCCTGTCATCAAAAGTTCGAGATGCCCAGGACTAGCCTCAGGTAGAACCAGAGCATCTCCCTCTTCTTAGATATCCCTTTTCTCTGCTACCTTCCTATGCTCTCTGCTATCTCCTCTCAACACACAATCGAAGGGTCGGCGCTCAAACGGTATCG
The DNA here is from genome assembly GCA_026770245.1 of Clarireedia aff. paspali H2. Taxonomy (NCBI): domain Eukaryota; kingdom Fungi; phylum Ascomycota; class Leotiomycetes; order Helotiales; family Rutstroemiaceae; genus Clarireedia; species Clarireedia aff. paspali H2. The sequence goes on from JAJCXA010000002.1 coordinate 596,399, forward strand.
TGTTGTATTCGTAGACATGATATGTGTTGAGGTGGGGTATGCGGGGCAAAACCCAAAGCCCGGGAGACCCAAAGCCCGGGGGAACCCAAAGCCCGGGAAACCCAAAGCCCGGGGGAACCCAAAGCCCGGGAAACCCAAAGCCCGGGGGACCCAA